>BSYO01000019.1:770709-1474852 GCA_033239525.1 Nepenthes gracilis | reverse complement strand
GAGAGGAGCGAAGCGTCTTTATAAGCCGTGTAGGCGTTTTAAGCTGTCACGGCGTTTTGGGGCCTTGGGCACATGAAGCAAGACCGTCTTGGTTGAGCCCCGAGCGAGACGTGTCTGAAGTAGATGAGGCGTTATATACGAGTATCAAAGACGGGGCTCATTTCGGTGTACCAGCGCGGACACTGAGCTCCTAAGGGGGGTAGACTGTGATGTCCTACATCGGACGGGGAAGGGAACGAAGCGTGCCTTACAAGTGGGTTACATTTATAGTTTTGTTTGATTAGATTTTTAGATGAAAATAATTGCTCCATGGGAATATATAGTATCAGAGAAATATAAATAACTAATAAAAGGGGTGGGTTTTAATCATTTATGGAGTTTAGGAAATAAACAATTTAGTGATCACAACACAATCCAAATATAAACAAATATTCTATATCATACAGTACTTGAAAATATATAATTTATCACACACAAGAAAAATACATAAGTGGATGATCATAAAACAACAGTAGGCCGACTGAAAACACTGCAACTCATATTGATTTATCGCAAAATGCTCGATTTTTGCATAATTAAGATTTTAAATGAGAATGAAATGCAAAAACTCATATAGAACAAGCAAATTTGATTTTATAATACCAGTATTTTCTACAAACTTGATAGTTTTATACAATTGGTGAGGATATTACTTCTAATAATATTATGAGAAAGTATGCTTTTTTATTAATCCACACAGATTTGGGAGTTCTTGCGCAGAAACTATTATCATGGCAACATATTTCTAATTTCAACGAGAGATCTCACTATCCAGCTCATTTATTAAACTCTTATCTAATGGTAATGTCAGCATGATGCTTATTTTAATAGATAAGATTATAATATCCGACAGTTGTATTAGCAATATTAGGAAGAGTCATCTCCAATAAGTTTCATTTCTTTATGTAAATGTTCTTTTTTCTTATTTTTCACAGTAGGACTAAGGTGTTTGAATGATATCTTGAATGTCATTTTTTCTATAATTAGTTTATGGCTTGAAGCAACATATCATCTAGTATTGATGGCGACCTTGGCATTTGAACTGGCATTCAAACTCAGATACAACTATGTAAAAAAAATAATTTTTAGAGTGAGATTTTTAAATACTTTAAAAATTGACCAAGAGAGAGAAAAAGACAGAGGAAGTGGGATAAAAGAATAAAATGGTTGATTTTGCTAACCAATTTGGCCAAATGCTGTAAACTATTCTTCACCAACCTTTTGATGTTGTTCTATCTCTTACAAAAATATATATATATATTTTTTATTGGTTATTTCATGTCATTTGCTTTCATACGTGTTCATTATCCCAGTTTTTCAATCAGAGGTGTCTTAATTTAGGCTGAGAAGCAAGGGCTGCTTTCTCTTTTACCACTATTAGCATAATCATTATTTATGCTCATTAATAATATGCATATATAATGCTTCCACATAAATCAATTTGAAGGAGTTCTATCACGTACAGAGATAGAAAAAACTCATTTCTTATATATTAATCATCAATTTTAAAATAGATAAAAAATTTAAATATTTTTACAAAAAGCCTAAAAATAAGTTAGAATTAGTTGTTTGAATTCATTAGATCATAACAATTTACTTAAAAATAAATGACCAAGATAAAAATGACAAGTCTCTTCATCTTCATCAATCCCCATATATATATATAGCTTCCTAAATTAGAGCTATGTTTGAACTATATAGGGTTTTACAATAACCAATGCATATGCTATTATGTTGGAATTCTAAGCTCAAAATTGAGGAGGCTTCTACCCACAAATGAATAATAGTCACTACAATTTATTCTCATCCAATGTATCAACATATATTTAACCAATGAAATTTAATATCTAAAAGATATAATCTAAAAAGTTTTTAAATTATTCTTTTGATGCTAAAATATTCTAATAGTTATATTATAATATAGAGCTAAATCTAAAATAATTTATATTTTTAAATTTTTATCCAAGTTAAATTGCATCAATCAGATTAAAATTTAAGAGGTCGGAGATGAGTGGCAAGGACAACTGCTACATGGGCATGAGTAGCAACTCCCTTCATTTATAAGCCGGATGCATATTATTAACCTATTTCTTTTTACCTGCGTAATGTAGCCATTCCAGTAGTCCAAACACACAATTTACATATTTGGTCACTTTTTGTATTTGAAATAGATTACAAAGGATTTCACACAAATCATACACACAAGTACATAGCAAGATTGAGTTTTGAGCCCGTGTATAATGACTTCAGATTGTTGATAGTCTTGAATATCATGGGCTTATATGCTTTTAGTAGCACCATACTGGCCAAAATAGGAGACCATATACACTTGAGATACCTTCAAATGCAGAACCCAAATATGAACAAACTTTTTAAATCAATTGAAAATTTATAAAATTTACTCACTTATCTGGATTTAAAAATTTACTCACTGATAGGATTTACTGTGATTGAAGTCCCTTATCCGGATTATACAAATCATTTCCCAATTCATGGAGTTATTAACAAATGGCCTAGTATTTTCAAATTTTCGTTCATTTTTTGCTTCTTTTACTAATTTTTATATATTATTGGGTTTTATTTAAAAAATATTTAATATATTGCATTGTTTTTTAAGTTATAAGTTTTATAAGCCGGAGAGCAAGGAAGATTATTTAGAAAATTATTTTCTTTTAAAAAAAAAGTAATATAAGTATCATATTATTCTCTTTATATAAGTATAATTCAACTTTAATATAATCTCTTACTCTCTTTATGTGGTCTCTAAACCCAATCAGCTTGCAAGATAGAGCTTCTATCTTTCTATTTATATTGTGGTACATTTCAAATAAAAATAATTCCTTAAAATTAAAATTAAATTTAAATTTTATAATTGATTTTCTAAATAAATTTGCTTGCTACCACAACTTGACTGGACCACCAAAATAATAAAATTGTCTTCCCATTTGAAAAGTTATATATATATTACAAGAATATTATAATATTATGAGATGTCACATTTATTGTTATAGAATGTTACAACTTTCACTAAATAAAATTCTATTAGATATCGATAATTAAGTTAGTTATGTTACGAAACATGCATTTAATTAAATATTCTATTTTGCACATATCTTACATTATTTGACTTTGAGATTTCAAGCCCTACACCTCAATTATATAGTTTTGAAAGTCTTCATCTAACCATATCATTTCATATTATGGGCTCACTGATTCATCCATCAAAATCATATTATCTGTCAAAATTATGTACCAAAGAACATTATCTTGATTGTGCTTTGTATGCCTATTCATAATCCATGTATAATCCTTTCGTTAGATGTCGATGCTTTATCCTCAAAATTCAAATGACATGGACTGATAGAGATGTAGAAGGTTATAATAAACAAATAAATAAATATATTTTTCCAAACAATAAATCCATGTAAACAAAGTCTATAAATATAAATGATTTTAAAAAGAATGGCCAAATGCAATCAATCTTAGCTAAATACAGAAGAACTTATGTGCTTATTGCAATTTAACTACTTGGTAGATGGAGATTATTTGACTTCAACCATCAAACCGGATTAAGCTTTGGATTTCTATTATATTGTTAGAATTTTATCTGTCTTTAGTTTTCATCTCTTCATCGAAAAAAAGTTTTCACCCTTATATAGTAACTTGACCCGGACTATAAATATATAACTTTAATTACAAACATTATACACTATAATTTTATACATATAATTATGAAAATTAAACATAACCATAATATTCCAACTAACCCTTCGCAACTAACATTACGGGGACTCCACGTCTTGAAAGCGACCTCAATCACAGTAAGACACTCAGGAAGGCAACTAACCAAAGTTGAACCCAGAAGTGTCTAATTCCACAATATTGAATATAGGATCATATTGAATACAGTTCTATGGATATTTATTGAGAGGTTCATGACCAAAATCTAGCTTATTCATTACGTTGCAACATCACTTTCAAACTTCCTCAACAAGTTAGGATGAAATGGACAATTAAATCTACCCTTAATCATAAAGGACTAATCAACATTAATTTTTATAAAAATTGATGTACATATGGGGTTATATCGCTTCAGCAAAATATCAATCTCCCATGAAAAGAGGAAATAGATTTTGAAGAATAAAAACATAAAAAGGACCAAACTTAAACAATAATGGATTAATGACCGTAAACTTTGGAATATTCAATTGCCAAGATATATTTGAAATAGTGGCTGATTTGAGGAAAGAAAAATATGGGATGAAGTTCACATCCAAGAGCCGTCGCCTGTGCCACCCAAAGTATAAACTCTAGCCACTGCAAATGTGCCATCGCCGCCAACCTAAACAGATTAGAAGAATTTGCTCACATATGATGTCTTATCATTATTTTTTCATGTTACAAATTTGAAGGTAAAATTGATGAAAACTCTAATTTGGCTTTAACGAAAGAAATCAATTTTTCTAGTATGAAAAAATATGTATATATTTGTATTTGTATAGAATTTTTAGTTTTTACTAAATAAGGATCCTTATAAAGAATTGATAAAATATATTTAGATGTGTCCTAATATATTACTCATAAATTGACGGTCAAAGTTGATTTCCACAGTTTAAAAAATGACAATTAATCTCGACTAGAGGGAATAATATATAGTTGGCCTATGTATAGGTCATGAATAGAGATATATGGCCTTTAATTATATGAAAATAAATTTTGATATTTAACCATTATTAGTAGGGTCATCACTTATCATTAATCCCATATATATTAGTATGATTTTTGTATACTTCATTGTTTTATATGTATTATCCAATTTTGGCTTGATTTTTGTATCTATATAATTTTTGGCATGTTCAGTTTTTAATATACAAAATTCACATGCTTTAACAAAAATTAATATTATCGGTATTTTGGATTTTGATCAAGACATAATTCTTAGTAAAATTTGTTCGATATATATTTGCTTATGAAATTATATGTATTTGGTTAAGTATTAGACTTATTAATAACATTGTTTGCTGAACTTTTGGATTAGTGAACTTGGATAAACTAATAGGGATTTTGAATTGGGAGAAGGCTTTTAGAGAGAAAAGTTCTCAGGATGCTTCAATATTTTATATGTAACTCAATGCCTCAGTTTGGGCATTTTCAAGCAATTTGGTTAATATTATGTATGGCCACCGGCTAATGATAATATTTAAGTTCAATTTGGTACATTTATTTGAATTCAGTGTAATGTTGAAATTATTATTTGGATACTCTGATTTTAATTAAGATATTATTTCCTTACTGTTTAAAGTCGAGCAGTTTTGGGCCACTTTCGGGTACTATTTTTAGAATCTTGTGATTGGACATTTATATCATTATTCGAACTATTTAATGACGTTTGATGTACGCTTCTGTCCCAATATATTATTGGGGATTTAATTAAGAATCTGATTTTCAAGCTGATTAAACATTATAAAATAAAGTTAATTTAGTATTTAAGATCGGAGACATGACTAAAAATAAAGAAAATAAAATGGGCATAGGGTGATAATAATCTGATAATTGACAAATAATAAAAAATGAAAGGGGGGTTTGGATTAATTTCCCAAAAGGGAGATTACAAAAATGAGAAGTCAATCACTAAACCTTCGAATGATCGATCAAAAGGAATCACACACCCATGAGATCAAGACTCTCTCACAAATCAAAGGATCAACAACTTTTTCAATCGATTAACTCTTTTTTTTTTTCCGTTATGATGAAATAATTCTTAATATTCTAACTCTAATTGTAAATGAAAGTAAACTCTGAACCGGAAGAGGATATTGTGCCGTGGGGAAGGGGATGACAACCGGTTCTTGGGAGTAACTTCATGGAGGTCTCATTTATGGGCTGCCATGAAGGAGATTGGTGCTGGGAGATGTTAGTATTTTAATATTTTAGAAGAAAATATTAAAAAATTATTTTTTTAATTTTTTAATTAATAAATTAAGAGCCGATAAATCTTAATTATCGAATAGTTAAAGGTTATAAAGGAACTGTGCAACAGGAGCCTATCAGTGTAGCCCGCTCATTCAGTAAATTGGGCATAGCCCGATGGGCCATTGATAAGTGAACCAATTCCCTATTGTTGGTTCGACAAATTTTCAAGGCTATTTTCAATGTAATAAGGTTAGCATTTCTTTCCCGTTTAGTTAATTCCTTGATGGAGTAGTGCCTTTGAGGTTGGGTGTCAAATTATTTTCTAGATTCTTAAATTATAATGTCATGTTATAGTCAATGATACGGGTTAAATATCAACAATATATTTGAATTTATAATTAGCATTTTTTTATTAAAAAATTTAAAATTAATTTCCCACAAAATTTAAAATCAATTCTTCCCATTCATCCTTATTGCTCTTTTTTAATTAAAAATAATAATTTTGTGAAGAGTATGCATTTTCTTAAATTTTTTGAAAGGTTACTTAAAAATTAGGATACATTATAAAGTTAGAAATAAATTTTATAATAAAACCATATAATATTCTAATATTTAATTAGTTTAGTAAATTACCGAATAATTTTAAATTTTGTGAGACAATTCTAACAATTTTGTATTCTAACTTAAAAAGATTTTTCTTACTTTGATTTGTAGATCTGTTAATTGTGTTGTACAGAATGAAAATATAATGCCCGGATATTTTAGCAAGGATTTTGAAATTAAATTGAGTGGACTTAATTTTTTTAGTGCGTATTAGTAAAAATATTTATAAAATAATAATAATAATAATATAAAAGATAATAATAATAATAATATAGATTTATATATATATATGTTTTACGTATTAAATAAATAAATAATAATTAAAAAAAAAAAAAGAGAGAAAATCTGAAATGCCTTGCCACCTTATTTCCTTCCTGATTCTTCCGTTTCCCGTCCCGACCTCTTCTCTCCCTCTTCCTCTCTTCTTCTCATCTCTGTCCCGTCTGGTTTTCTCTCTCTCTTCCTCGCTCTCTTTCCCGCAACGGCCTTAGCAGATTGCCGTTCGAATATTCTGCTAAGTGGCCTCCGTGGCAAACCGATTGATTCTCTCTGCCTCCACCACCATGTGCCTATTTAATCCTGAGTCTAGAGAGGTTGCAAAGAGTGTGAGGCTTTGATTTCGTTGGTCTTGCTGCTGTGGCCGTGGTGTTTGTTGCTGCCGTCGCTGTGACTCGAGGGTCGTCGCCGTCACTGTTGTTGTCGAGTCGAAGCCAACATCGAGACGTCATCGTTTGGGTGGATTGCTGCCGTTGCCGTCATCGATCGGTGCCAAAGCCACCATCACAAATCCGAACAGACCGCTTCAGCCAAAGCCGTTGCCGCCATTTTCCCAGGCCGCCGTTAACGTTGCTGTTGAGCCGAAGCCGAAGCCACCATCGCAAACCCTAGCCGTAGCTCCAGGCAAGTGACCCCTCTACTGTCATTTCTCCCTGAAATTTTGCAAGTGAAATCCTTCTACTGTCATTCTCCTCGAATTTGCAAGTGAATCCTCCTAATTCCACTTCCTCACTCAGTAATTTCTTTGAATTTTGATGTACTCTGTGATTTAATTCGAATCGGCCCTTTTCTCTCTCTCCCTCACTATTTTTTTCCACCGATGCTGTAGAAATCAGGTATGTGAGTATTGTTCGGTGGAAAAATTATGGTAATGGTGGAAATTGAGAAAAAATCAGAATTCGGGGAAACAGAACTTCTTGCTCTATTTCTGGCAGAAAATTAGAAATGAAGTGCTTGTGAATTCAGGGATTAAATTGTTGGTGTACGTGGTATGGGTTACAATTTTGTGCGTGTATATATATATTTTTTGATTGTATTCTGTGTGTGCTTCGTGTGTGTGGGTGTGTTGGCAGTGAAGGTGGTTCTGATGATGCTGTGTGTGCGTGAGTGTGTGCAGGAGCATTTGAGCTGCTGTGGTGGGTGTGAATGGCTGGGTGTGTAGCCGTGTGTATGTGTGTGGGTGTGGAGAAGCAGCAGAGCTGCTGTGTGTGTGTGTGTGTGGAATGGAGAAGCAGCAAGGCTGCTGTGGGAATGCGTGTGGTGTATGCGTGTGATGTATGCGTGTGGGGTGTGTGCGTGTTGGCGTGGGCTGTGGATGTGGCTAGGCTGGCCTAACGGTCAAAGAAGGCTCAAATAGCCTGTAGCGCTCTCCCAACAGTCAACGCCAACGTTGATCGTCGAGACATAGGCAAGCAACTAACTCACGCCAAGAACGGTCAACCCGAGCGTTGACCGGAATCACTGTAACAACAGACCGAAAATAAAAGGTTTTTTATGGGCCTGGCCCACTTGAACCCACGATCTAGTAGACGACCAACAACGGCTCTTTCAGCACCTTCCACGAACTCAGCCAGCACCCAAAAAAGATATTGACAAAATCAACGCCTTTCTCATAAGGAAGGCGCCAGATTTTTCCAATCTCCTGCCAATTGGGGCTCTCCAACGATAGAATGCATGGAAGAAAGGTGAGCAACTTGGAAAGCTGTTGACCTCCAGGAAGGGAAATAATCTCAGTCAGTTTGGCAACTTGCGTCTCCTTGTAGAAAGAAGGCTATCCAGAATAACGCAGGGGATTACACCTTCTAATCAAGGGAGATCACCCTGTCATCCTTTAAGTAAACCCTAGAATTCTCATTCAGGGCACGCAAGCTTTTACTCACGCAACGCCCACAACGACAACTAAGACAGAATACAATTCTCTATTCTCTGCTGACATTCAAAAAATTCAAGGCATACAAACGTACTTCTGACAGCCGTTTACTGTCTCCCCACCATCCAGATTCAAGAAGACGGCTTTGCCTCTCTTTAATCTGGAGATCCACACACTCTTGCACTCTCTCCCTCTTTCAATTCTCAACTCCAGTAACATTCTCAGATTTCGAAGGTTGTTTAGTGACTTGAGCGTCAGAGTATTTTCGGTGGGACAACTTTTCGCCGACATACTGACCTCCTGTTCGTTTTAGTGGTGTGCAGGATCCTAACTCAGTGAACGGAGCCGGAACCAGGATAAGCGGATCAGCCTGAATCTGTTCGAAGTTCGGATTTAAAGGCGCATCATTGGCGCCGTCTGTGGGAACCGTTTACAAAAAGCCAACCACAATTCCTTACAACGCTCTCTTTTCACTGCCAAATTCATCCGCAATGGTGAATACGAGAGCCCAAGCTAGCGATCCCGCTAGAGACGCCACTTCTCCCAACAAGGACCACGCTGTTGGTACCCTAGTCAACGGGACGACAGGTGGGGCGCCAGCGCCTTTCTTTCAGCAACTGATGGAGCAAATGCAGACCAACAACCGTTTGCTCCAAATACTCTGCTCCCGACAAGAGTAGCCACAGCATGCGGCTCTGCCAGCAGCTGTCCCTGCACCAGCCACCAAAAAAGGTGGCAGAGGAAAAAGAAGCAGGCCAGAATGCCCGACAGATTAGAACATGCCTGAAGAGCGCTCTGGGAGCACAACTCCAGGAGAAAGTCTGGAGAGAATAAATCCCCGATACTCTCGGGTAGAAAATGGAAACACAGTCCAGGAGCGAGCCTCCAGGACTGCCAGGTCCGCTGGAGGCAGTAGCCAGCCAGCTACTGCACCCTCTCGTGATAAAACAGAGTTAAGAGCTTATCTTAACTCTAAGAGATCTGTCAACGCTGCTCGCGCAGATCCACGGGTGGAAAAGATTTAGAACTGCGTGTTCAAGGACAATGAGTGCGCTGTTGACCTTGACAAATCTCCTTTCACAGCGGAGATCCTAAACCGTCCACTGCCCACCAAGTTCAAGATGCCTTCCCTTGACTCATACGATGGAAGTAGTGATCCAATTGACCATTTGGATCACTTTCGCACCCATCTGAGTCTACAAGGGTTAGAAGACTCAACAATGTGCCGTTACTTTCCGCTCACGCTGAAGGGAGATGCCCGTATATGGTTTCATCACCTCCCTTCAGGCACCATCAATAGCTTCCGGGAGCTCACAGATCTCATCTTGGTTCAATACGCCTCCAGCCGACGTGAAGAGAAGCAACCGTGGCACCTCTCTCATATCAAGCAGAAGTCAGGAGAGAACCCACGGTGATTTTTGGATCGCTTTGTGGCAGATGCCAGACGGATTCCTCGGATCACGAAGGAGATGAAATTGGACAGTTTCATCTTCGAGCTGACCTACGGGGATTTTTTCAAACACCCGGCTCATAATAATCTCTAGACCTTCCGGGAGGCAGAGTCAATCACCCGGGTATACGCATCGACAGATGAGGCCAACGAAGCGAAACGCCCAGAACGGGCAGATTAGCCTCGATCATTCCCTGGAGAGGGAAAAAGAAAATACAGCGGCAGCGATCACTCTGACCAGAAGCAGCACAGGACTGGGCCGCCAGAACGCAGAGATTATGGGCCTACCAACTTTACGCCCCCGACGGACACATGCTCTAATGTCCTCATGCACATTCGTGGGAAGAAATTTCTGAAGTGGCCAAAATCATTGAAGGACACTGGGAACTAGTCGAAGTACTGTGACTTTCACCGTTTTGCTGGACATTCTACTGGGATTGCAAGACGCTACAGAGGAAGATTGAGGAGCTGATTCGCAGAAGCTACCTTACCAAGTTCGTTAAGAACCCTAGGCAAAATTCTGGAGCGGCTGGCGGAGAAGGGCAGGAGTCGTCTCCTCCCCGAAACCGGGTTGCGGCAGGGTTGGTTAATATGGTCACCACCCGACCTGCCAAAAATCCAGCCTACGACAAGAAGTAGCAGACTGGGAGGAAGAAGCAGCGCACAGCGGATAATACCATTAGCTTCAATGATAATGATTTGGCTCATGTAATATTCCCATGCTGACCCCCTCGTTGTATCTTCACTCGTTTCAAACGGTAGTGTCGACTACCAGCTGAAGCGAGTGTTTATCGATAATGGTAGTTCAAAAGATTTGTTTTACTTGGATGTGTTCTTTAAACTAGGCTTAAAAAAAAACCAATTAAAACCTACCAAAGGCCTATTGTATGGCCTTGACAACGAGCCAGTGCCCGTCCAAGGGATCATCCATCTGGAAGTCACCTTGGGCATGTATCCAAAAACAGCGAGTCGGACACTCGCCTTCTTGGTGGTCGACCTACCCTCTGTTTATAACGCTATACTAGGCCGACCGTGCTTAACGGCGTTCGGGCCAGTCACCTCAATTCCACACCTCAAGATAAAGTTTCGAACACCTTGCGGTGTAGGAGAGGTATTAGGTGGCAAAGTTACTGGGCGGACATGCTACATGTCTCGGGTTGCCCCTAGTGACATCACTAGAACAGTTGGGAAACTTAATCATCGAGATGAGACAACACTACAAAGAAGCACGGCACCGGGCAAAGCCATCGGATCTAGTCCCACCGAACTCGGAGGAACCGAAAAGGTGTGTACGGACGGTGGCTCACTCGTTAACTCTTGCTCGATGAGTTGATCGCGTTTACGCGATTTGGCGTTGATATTTTAGCATGGACTCCAGCAGACATGTCTGGGATTCCGGCTGAGGTGATGGTCCACAAGTTGGGGTTTGATCTTGGTCGGAAGCCCGTCAGGCAGAAGCGGAGAAACCACTCGTAGAAAAGCTGATCGCCATCCGAGACGAGGTGAAAAAATTGCTGGACGTAGGATTTATTAGAGAAGTCCACTATCCGGAGTAGCTTTCTAACGTCATCCTGGTGAAGAAAAGCAATGGGAAATGACGGATGTGCGTCGATTTTATCGACGTTAACAAAGTCTTCCTAAAGGACAGTTTTTCCTTACCTAAGATCGACCTGCTAGTTGACTCAACAGTCGGACATGAGCTGTTAAGTTTCATGGACCCCTATTCGGGTTACAAACAGATCCGGATGAGTGCAGAGGACAAGGAGCACACCTCGTTCATGACTGATCAGGGGACCTACTGCTACAAAGTGATGTACTTCAGACTAAAAAACGTTGGAGCAATCTATTAACAACTGGTCAATAAGATATTTGAAAAACAGATCAGTCGCAACTTGGAAGTCTACGTCTACGAAATGCTCGTCAAGGGCAAGGTCATCGGCGACCACATCCGCAACCTGACAGAGTTGTTTGAGGTGCTCTGCAAGCATCACATGAAGCTGAACCCGGCTAAGTATGTCTTTGGGTAGCCTTCGGTAAATTTTTGAGTTTCATTGTCTCCCAACGGGGAATTGAGGCAAACCTAGAGAAGATTAAGGCCCTCGCAGACATGGCTCCCCCGCGGAGCATAAAGGACGTCCAGCGATTGACTGGACAGCTAGCAGCACTGTCCCGCTTCCTCGCGAAGTTTGGTGACAAATATCAACCCTTCTTTAAGGCCCTAAGAGGAACAAAATCCAATGGGTTTCAATGGACGGCAGACTGCCAGATAGCTTTCGATGAATTGAAGCGGTATCTGGCCAGCCCACCGTTGCTAGTGTCACCCAAGGGTGGAGAAGAGCTGTATCTTTACCTGGAAGTATCGGAAGTATCCTTCAGTTCTGTCCTCGTATGCCAGGACTACGACACTCAACGACCGGTCTACTACGTAAGTAAACCGTTGACTGACCCAGAGACCCGCTACTCGCACGCAGAAAAACTAGCCTTGGCACTTATATTTTATGCGCAGAAGTTAAGGCCATACTTTCAGGCGCACTGTGTAGTGGTCCTTATAGACCAGCCTTTGAAGAATATACTCTAGAAACTCGATGTTTCTGGACGGTTGGTAAAATGGGCTATCGAGTTGGGCAAGTTCGACATCGAATTTCGGCCCAAACTTGCTGTAAAAGCGCAGGCTTTGGTTAACTTTATTATTGAAACTATGACCCCAGTTCTCAAAGAGCAACCCGCAGAAAGCGTGGAACAACTTGACGGAGTTCCGGAATGGATACTTCGCGTAGACGGATCATCTACAGACGCTGGCAGTGGCGCTGGAGTGATCCTCACGACCCCCGATGGGTTCGAGGTGAAGTATTCCCTCAGACTCCATTTCCCGGCAATCAATAATGTTGCCGATACGAGGCCCTGTTAGCCGGATTACGATTAGCCAATGAGTGCTTTGCCAAGAAGTTGGCGGTTTACAGCGACTTTGAGCTAATCGTTAACCAAGTTAACGGAGACTTCGAGGTAAACAACCATCACCTGGCCAAGTACTTAGCAAAGGCAAAGGAGATCGCCCAGGGTTTCAACAAATTAACCTTGGTTCATGTTCCTAGAACTGAGAACTGGAAGGCAAACCAGCTGGCTAGAGCCGCTGCAACCGAAAATCTAAAACAGTACCCGAGGGACATGATGGAGATTTTGAACGCTCCCAGCATAGAGAAACAGGAGGCGATGCAGATTTTCGTAGTAGAAAACTGGATGACGCCCTGCCTTAGCTATCTGGCTGACGGATTATTGCCGGAAGATGCAAAGAAGGCCAAGCAACTAAAAAAGACAGCTGGCTGGTACACTATGGTTGATGGACGACTATATCACCATGGCTACTCAACCCATACTTCTGATGCCTAACTCCCGAAGAGGCTGACTACGCTTTGGGCGAAGTGCACCTCGGGATTTGCAGATCGCACATTGGCGGAAAAAACTTAGCCTTCAAGGTCATGCGGCAGGGTTACTACTGGCCATCGATGAAAAAGGACGCGCTTGAATTTGTGAAGAAGTGTGAAAGCTGCCGGCTTCACAGTAACCTTCACCACCAGCCATCCGTTGAGCTGAAGACACTTCAGGCCCCTTGGCCCTTCGCGCAATGGGGCAAAGGAATTTCATCATCGTGGGTATCGACTATTTCACCAAGTGGGTCGAGACCATCCCACTGGCGAAGATTACGGAGTATAACGCTCTTGAATTCCTTTGCCAGAACATTATTTACAGATTTGGCGTCCCTGAGGTCCTCGTGACCGACAACTTGACCCAATTCTCGAAAAAACGCTTCATCAAGTATTGCGCCAGCCTTGACATCAAGTTGGTCCACACTTCGGTGGCATACCCCCAAGCGAATGAATAGGTAGAGGTCACGAATAGAACACTACTCCACGGGTTAAATACCAAGCTGGAGGACGCAGGGGGCTTATGGATAGACGAGCTTCCCTCAGTTCTCTGGTCTTACCGGACAACCCAAAAAAAACCAACGTGCGAGATGCCCTTCAGTCTCTATTACGTGACTGAAGCGGTAATCCCGGTCGAAATCGGGCTTCCAAGTCTTAGGGTGGAATCGTTTGACCCACAGGGAAACTCCCAAAAAATCAGGGAACACCTACACTTGTTGGGGGAAGCCCGTGACGCTGCCAGAATGCGGACAGCGGCCTACCAACATCGAATTGCCCGATACTACAACAAAAAGGTGAAGGCATGACAATTCGATGTTGGAGATCTGGTCTTGCGAGGCGTCGAGGCCACAGGCAAGCTGGCCAGCCACAATAAGCTTCTCCCTAATTGGGAAGGGTCTTTTCTAGTCTCCGTCGTCCTGTGAAACGGAGCATACAAACTCTAGAACCAAGACGAAAAGTTGGTCCCCCGAACGTGGAATGCGGTCCACCTCAAACGGTACTTCCAATAAATGGCACAAGTACGTATTTGCATTATTGTGTGCACTTATTCGCTTGCTTGATTCAATTCACCACAATGAATGTTTCCCTAGCATACTGCTTCCCCCTTCCTGTGTGCATATATATAGTGTTTGCTTTGCATGTTATTCGACCTAGACTGCCTCTAAGTCGGGAGGGTCCTCACCCTCTTTTTAATAAACCCCGGTCATCCAAGCGGCCCATAAGTGGTCAAACATGAACCTCGGTTATCCGAGTAGCCCGTTAGCGGTCATATTTAAACTCTGGTCATCCAGGTGGCCCATAAGCGGCCTAGTATGAACCTCGGTCATCCGAACGGCCTGTTAGAGGTTGTATTAAACCCTGGTTATCCAGGCGGCCCGTATGTGGTCAGATCTAAACCTTGTTCATTCAAGTGGCTCGTTAGTAGTCAAAATCTTAGGGGCTAGCGCCAAGACACGCAACGACCTCCTCCACGAAGAGATAGCGTGATCAATCAACAATCATCGAAGGGAGAAAAATTCTTCTCGAACACTATCCGCCCAAGTCAACGCTTGGGCAGCGCCACCAGGCTTCACTCACAAGCCGCCACTACTAGGCCGGTTAACACACAGCCGCCTACCAAAAAGCCTAAGGATTTCACTCCTTTGGCAAAGAATGCAATGGCCATGACCAATTAAGTTGTACATCCCGATCAAGATAGACATGCAAGCACAAAACAGTAAAAAGAAATGGACACAAAGTGAAAAAATTCTCATTTTATTGCCTTCAAACATATTATAATATACATAATACAATGGGAAGGCCAAAAATCAGTAAAAGGCTGAGGAGGCGGCTGAGGCGGCGCTTGACCATCTCGCGGATCCCTCACGAGACTGTCGCGGGTCTGGGCGGACCTGTTTGACATATTCAGCAGGTCCACCGGGAAATTAGGGTCAATAAGCCGCGTGATACGCCGACACATATTGACCCCTTCCCACATCCTCGACCACATCAGCTGCTCAATCTCGTGGGGGCGTATCCGGAGGCTCAGGCGAATCTCCAGCTCCGTCAGCTGCTCTCCAAGCTGGCTAAGGTGCCCAGTGAGTCGCTCGTTCTCTTGCCTTAGTCGAGCATTCTCCTCCTTCAAACTAGCGTTCTCAGCTTCCCGACTCGGCAAGAAACAGTTTGCAAGGCAGCGGCGTCGGACCTATACTCCGCCCTTAAAGTCGCGGCCGCATCCAACCGGGTAATCTCTGCCTCCCTATCAGAGATCACCCGGTCCCGCTGGTCCATCACCTTGGCAATGGCAGCCATCACCTACTCTTTCTGCATCAAAAAAACAAAACAAATTGGGAATTCTAAAAGAAAAAATTATGCAGAAAGTGTCGCGAAGGATTATACCTCCCAGACTCTCTGCGCGAGTCTCTCAGGTCTGGCCTCCAAGTTTGACTTAGGCGGCGGCGGGCCGGAAGCAATGCCCTCGCGAGCGAAGCTGGCAGCAGCCTCCTCCAGGATCTCATGCAGGAGCCCCTCATCGACGTCGTCTACGACGGCAGCAGGCTTCCCAGCGACGGCCTCCACTGCCGCTGTTGGAGGATCAAGATCAACCATGGCCGCTCCAAAGCATCTGCATGGTCAAGAGCCGAGACGGCTCCTACGCCTTCGCGACGACTTCGTGGTAGTGCTGCCGGGGCAGCTGCCAAATCCGGAGGCGATATAGTCGGGCCCAAAGACGATGATGGCGTCTCTCTTTGCCATCCTTTTGGGCCGTGGGCCAATGAAATCGTCGTCTGTTGGACTGGGGCGGATGAATAGGCCCCTGGACTCCTCCGGGCGCATCATCATTGCCTGCGGCGGTGTCTTAAGCTTCTGAACCGGGGAAAGCGGTCCCCAGTTCACCTTCTTGGCCTCTACCGTAGAGACCAAGAAATCTCTTTTGAAATCAGAAATGTGGTCTTTGACCAGTTTAGTCAACCATTCTAAGGACATCGTCTTCACCACAGACGACGTCCCAGTATACACCTTCCGCACTTGACCCCAATACTTTGCCATGGGCCAGGTTTCCGTCACGCTTACGAAGAAGAACCGATTTTCTCAGTCCTTCAGTGAGTTGTAGATGGCCGTGTTTATCTTCAGGCCACTATAGGAAATCAGGAAGGTCCACTCACGTCCCTGATTTATCTTAAATAGCTCCTTCACCATGGACATTGTCAGTCGCTTAGAATACTTACGAAGGAAGATACAAATAGTACAAATATACTGTATAACATTAGCATGGAGTTGGGCGATAGGAACTCGCAGAGCTTGAAGGATCGACTGAAAGTCGTCCAGAAGAGGAAGACGGAGACCGCTCCTCAAGTGGACCTCATACACTGTCACGTGTCCCGCCAGTGGCGAGAAGGCCCTGTCATCCATGTTCGGAACCCTCCACGTAATGTCCTTCGGGATGCCAAATTCAACACACAACGCCTTTACGTCACTCTCTCGAAAAACAGAAGAGATGTCGACAATAAAGGTCGAAGCCATAATTAACAAAGGAGTTAAGGTTTCTTTGGGACCGATAACGGGTTGAAGACGAAGAAGGCAAAGCAGAAGGCGTGAAAGAACACTCAGTGTAAGGAGGGAAACCTAAACAGCAATGTGTGAAACGCTTTAAACCTCCTTGAGAAGGCACACCATCATTTCTGCCACGTGTCGCATCCCAAGTGGACCTCTTATAAAGAAAATATTCTGACATATTAATGGCCTGGATAGCGGTCCAACCAAGAGGAGACACGTATTCATTTTTTGCCTGACAAGCCGGCTAATGGCCACGCGTCAATTATATCTCGGTTCTGTGATAAATTCTTTTGTGTTAGATTTGATGGCATGAGTACGATCGTTATCAGCACCAAACGACAATTCAGTTGTTGTAGTTGCTAAATTTTCTTTGCGTTGCAATTGATCGCGTGAGTATTGAGATTATTGACCTTTCATGGTTAAGGTTGAGGAGAGTGTGAAAACATTAAGGTAGTTAGTCGAATGGGAGGCTATGGTACCTTATTATGGTCCACGCTTGTTCGATACTGATTTTTATATCCTGGTGGTGTTGAGGTACATTGCGTAAAGTGGTGGGATGTTTATGGCTATGTGACCATCGTAGATCATAATATTAGGGATATCATGGAGGGAGATGCTGGGTTTGACATGTGAGATATCTTTCGTACCTGGTAGAGTCAGAAGATGAGCATAATGTGCATGCTCGAGAAACATCTGTACTTTGTTGGGTAAAGTCTCTGTGGACTATGGATTTGGTTGGAGGTCAAACTTGAGACCATTGAGTAGCCCGTGCAAGTACCCAGCTGGCGGGGGATATACGCAGGTTTTGGTTCACAGCGGCAGAATAAGATCCAGGAGTTTCCTTGAGATATTCTATGATTATTGAGTACCTCATTAGTTATGTTGGCAATATCCTTGTGTGAATTTTGAGATATTCGAATTTAGTGGAATTCATATTGGTTGTGATTGTGATTATGCTGGTCGTTCTCGCTGACATATGGGCTAGGAAAATCTCCAATCATCATTGATGTCGAATTCCAAGGGATTACCAATGATTATTAACACTCTGGTTATTTTTTGATGTACGGGTCAAGTGGGACCTATCTTGTCTAGAATCGTATTTACGACGTGTTTTATTCTGTCTCGAATATAGTAGGTTGTTAGAGTATATTGAAACCTTTGTAGTTTGGTATCCGAAATCATTATTATTATTAGCGTTTTTTATTATTATTACTTGTTGGGTTTTGGTTCTGATTGTGTTTTTCTTGGCTCAGGATTGAGTGAGCAGGCGTAAAGCCTGGAAGAAATACATCCGTATTGCAGGAAGAAGTTTCGATAGAGAAGGAGGTTCTAGTAGCCAGTTGAGGAATTTAAGTTGGCATGATTTATGTATTTGCTTTTGTTGAGTTTACTACTTCTTTAGCATGTTCTTGTGGTTGATGGATAAACTTATTTTGATTTAGTTAAATTAAAAGGATGAGATAGTCTGAAAATGTGAAATTGTTATAGTTTGTTTTAAAAATTTTAGTCCGTATGTGCGGCGTGAGCCGTGTGTTGATTATTTAGGCTCGAGTCACCGTAGAAAAAGCACAGCCCAATTTCATAGGGTGCTCGCAGCTGACCATGCCTGTAAGGCATAACAAGGATATAAGTTGTGCTATGTCAAACTAAGCACAAATTTATAATTTTTAAAAATAAAAAATATGTTTAAAAATATTTATTTTAAGATTCATTACTGACATTTTTATTTGTTTTGTTATATTTATTCTTATAATCATTTTCATAAGTGAGAATCAAAATGATTAGATTCCTAACATAATTTATTTGCGTTTAACTAATCATAGGATAATATATACATTTCTATTATTTTTGAAGTTATCGTATTTCTTTTTTCGTTAACTACTCAACCCCCAATATTGAAAACTAGCTTAGATGGCACTGTACTAACTTGTAGGACTAAGAGATCCTTTGTTAATAATATAAATATGAAAAATGTGTACTTGTTAGCCTTTTGCCATTTTAAAATATTAAAATTTGACCGGCTGCTTGTGAAATTAAAAATACAATTAGACTACAAGTAGTGCAGATAATTATTTGGTATTTTATTTTCATTAATCGGTTATCATCTAAGTCAAATTGGTATGAAAGAATGCAAATCTTATCTATTAGATTGTTCGATTAGATGATTTTGGCATTAAATATAATACAATAAATTATGTATTACATGTAAGTTATGAGGGACCCATATTATCATTTCTTTGGTACTATTTATCATCCTTTTGTTGATGTAAAATTTGTCAATACAAACATATACACCACATAGATTCATACGGAGTTAGAATTGTAGTAAGATATGCTAATATTAGAAGATTTTTCCTATATTTTAAAATCTTTTTTAAAAAATATATTTAAATATAATATCATTTTAATTTAAATATTTACTTAAGTTTATTTCTTTAAATTTTATATTTACCTCTGTTGCTAGTATATTATAATCGAAACCATAACCATCTCGATAAAGGATAAAATTGTGTTATTTTATGTTATATAATAGATATTTATAAGTTAATTATTAGTAAAATAAAATATTTTTTAAAAAAATATTTAATTAATTCAATCATTTTTAATCAATTTTTGTAATCAATTTAGTCAATGAGATATTTTTAATATAAAAGATAGCCAAAACATAAGAGAAGGGATTTACAAAGTCTGTCATTTGGTAAGTAAAGTTTACGGTATTATACAGTTCAATCATCTTTTGTGACTAAGCTTATTCTATATGTATAATATTTTAAACTGTTACTTTGAAAAAGAAAATATTTTAAAAAATAAAATAATATTTTTTAATTTATCACATAAAAAAAAATAAATTATAAAATATATTAATTTAATTGTTAATAATATGATACATGTATCTTGTATAAAATAATTTACCATTTAAAATTTAAAAAATTACTATTTAATTAAAGAAATAATAGCATTATTTTTTAAAGCATTATTAAAAGTAATATAAAAAATCTTATTAAATATTTTATATTTATCTATAATAGTATAAATTACTATAAGAATTGCCAAAGATACGTTTGGATACTAAAAACTTAAAAATAATAATTTTTTATAATTTTAATTTTTAACTATAAATCACTTCTCAAGAAAATATGAGATATTATTTATATTATTTTAAAATTAATTTTTATTTAAATTATAAAATAAAGACGAATAATATTGCCTTCAATAGAATATCAGAATATTCTTATACACTTATATTGTAAATAATTTTTCTCGTACCTTTTAAACTTGGAACGTTCTTTTATAAAAAAGAAAATTTTAAATTTGAGGCTCAATACTTATTTATTGGAGATCGAATTAAGGGATGATTATTTAGGATTTAGATTTAAGAATTGGATCAATTTGATATAATATTAATTAAACAAGAACACTTGTTTTGTATTGTTAGTTTTAGTTTGTTTGAATTTATTTTGTAATTCAATAAGCAATGTTATCATGACAGCATTAGAGTTTGATTTTAGTTTTATTTTTAACAATCCGATTGGGTTAATATTTTTGATTATTTTGATATTAGTATGGACAATTTTTTTTTTCATATATGACATAAAATTGTTTCTCATAATAAATACAAAGGGATGGATATTAATCATTCATAGAGTTTAGGAAATAAACAACTCGGTAATCACAACACAATCTAAATACTGACAAATACTCTGTATCATACATCAATTTAAAATACATAATTTTATTACACACAAGCAAAATAGATAAGTGGATAATCATAAACCAGCAGTAGGCCAAGCATAAGCACTGCAATTCAAGTTGGTTTTTTGTAGAACACTCGGATTCTGCATGATATATAGATCATAAATGAGAATGAGATAAAAAACTTTGATAGAACAAGCAAATTTAATTTCATAATAACAGCATTTTCTACAAACATCCTATATTAATCCACACAATTTTAAAATTCTTGCACAGAAACTATCATCCGGGCAATATATTGCCAGTTTACTCTATATATCTCATTGCCCAACTCATTTATTAAACTCTCATCTAATGATAATGTCATTATAATAATTATTTTAGTAAATAAGATCATAATATTAGACAGTTATATTGGCCATATCATGAAGAGTCATTCACCAATAAATTTCATGTCTTTATGCAAATGTTCTTTTTCTTATTATTCACAATAGAACTAAGGTGTCTGAATAATATCTTGAATGCCATTTTTCCCATAATTAGTTTCTAGCATGAAGCAACATTTGATCGAGCACCAATGGCGACCTTGGCGTCTGAGTTGGCATTCAAACTTAGACACAACTATGAAAAAAGAAATTGATATTTAGAGTGATTTTTTAATACTTTAAGAATTGATCGAAGAAGAAAAAAAGAGAAAGGAAGTAAAATAAAATAATAAAAGAAAAGATTCCGCTAATCTATTTAATTAAATATCATAAACTACTCTTCACAAATCTTTTTGTTTTATCAGTTATTTCATGTCAGTTTCTATCATACGCATTCACTATCCCAATTGCTCAATTCGAGGTGTCTTAACTTGGGGTGAGAAGCAGGGGCTACTTTTCATCCATGTGAAGTAACCTCAGACTCATTCCTTACATGTACAATTAAAAATTTTTAAATAATATAAATAATGGAAGCTTTTTAATTCTAAATTAGCATAAAAGAAACTCTACAGCTAGCTTTTCCATAACACAATTTATTAAAAAGTTCTTAAAAATATCCATTTTAAATTAAAATTAACTTCAATACTAGAGTAATCAATGGTAGAATAAAAGATGAACTTACTCATTAATCCCTCCTTAGAGGTCGGAGATGGATACTCATGCCAATTTTGATCTGATCATTCATAGAATTTGACGATGGGGATATGCTGTATAATGTGGAGATCTTCTCCTCCTTGGTCTGCTATTTCTCCATTATTGTCTGCTTGTCGAAGCCTTTTGCAAAATTCTTCAGGCATGCTGACAATTTCCAGCTCTTGAAGGGTTATAATGTGCCTCAATCCTTCTGGAAGTCTCTTCATTTTTGGGCAATCACTTAAATATAAGTAGTTAAGATGAGGCATCGCCCCAGCGTTTACTTTCCACCCCTTTAAATTCGGAAAGGAACCGAAATGAAGATGCTTAAGTTGTGGGAATTCGCCAGCACTACAAGTCCATTCGGATCCCATGTACGAACAATAACGTAAATCGAGGTGCCTTAAGTTGGAAAGCTTTCCCAGAGCTGACATTGTCTCTTGCAATTTCAGGAAGGTATCTTGCAAGCATAATTTCATAAGGTTAGAGGGGAACTGAACGGGTGAAAATAGGCTTTCCCTTATTCGTCCACCCAAGGATAATTTATACAAATGGTCGCAGCGACGTAACAATTCCAATTTTTGCAGCTCAAAACCGATATCATAGATCCATTGAAGGTCCAAAGTTTGAAGGACACCTGAAATGACACTTGGACATTGGAATACGGCATCTAGCTGTTCGTTGCTTGATATTTGGGTTATTTGTATCTTTGTAACAGTTGGGCTCAATGTTAACATCTCTCGTAACATCCAGTTGCCTCCCCTTACTCCCCACAAAGTTTGCAAATTCTTTAAGGTGTCAAGCTTGAATCCCTCCTCAGGGACTCTAAAAGACTGCCACAAGTAAAGATGGCGAAGCTTCTCCATCTTCCAAAAAACGTTTGGCAGGATACCCCCACTAGATGAAGCCGAAAAATCAAATGTGAGTAAATTTCGTAGATTCCCCATTGATTTGGGAAGCTCGCAGTCCTCAAAGGTGCGGAATTCAAGGTACCTCAAAAGAGTTAAGTTTTCTATTTCATCTGGCAAGACACCAGACACCCCACGAATTCTCAAAACTTTCAATAACTGAAAGTTTTTGTGCATGGTCTTCAAGCTCACTTGTGCAGTACCAAAGTCATTTTCAGGGGGGTTGTAGAATACAAAAATTGATTGAACACGTGAATTTCGTATTTCGTCTAGAACGTTAATGCTGCACAAGTCAAAAAAGTTTGGTTAATAATATAGACTGAGCAGATGGATTAAGAGGTAGCTAGTTGATGTTAGATATTAAAATCATATAAAATTATAAATATAAAATCAAATAAAATCATCCTAGTCAACAGTAAGACCATCGCCATAATTTTTGTATTACCTAAAATTAGAATTGTATAACCAAAATTAAATTTGTAAATTTTTCTATTTATTTGTGCACTTTCAACATATTGGAATTATAAAAATAAAAATATAGACCGAAGAACTCAACACTATTTTCTTTCCGTATCTTGAATTTTAATCCAAAAGATGTGATTTTACCTTAACAAAAAAATTAAAAAAATACAAATATTTATTTTTATTTTTTTATAGTTTGTATTATCTATATATTTTCACTTTAAAAAATAATAATAATAAACTTTCATACTCTAAATATTAAATTTGACTTGTTAGATCTTTATAAATTCAAAGGATAAAAATGAATTATGGGGCTACCAGGAATTCCTGCATAGCATCCCCCTCAATTCCGGAGCTTATACTGCCAACATCATCGCCATATGCTCCGCTCTAAATGAGGAAGCCTGGTCTGTGAAGGCAACATGGAGGCATACTATTAATAAATATAATAATGTACTTGTTAATAGTGTGATTGTTTCGCTTATGCAAATTAGAATTTTTTTTAAACTTGATATTTGTATTTATCACTAAAATTTTGATAATATGGCAACTTAAAACTTAAGAGTTTCAAAAAGCAATAAAACTTACTGCTAGAAAAAATAATAATAAATTGCCTGAAAAATTAGTTTGATGTTATCCATCATATTATGGCAAAATGAATTAAATAATAACCATATTGTATTATGTAAGAAATTTTACTTGCTCATTTAATTTTGCCGTTCTCTTATTTATTTGTTGACCTTGAAAATTGCTATGGAAATGATTATCAACTGTATGGAAAATAGTAGACATACCTAGAAGCAGAAAAAGATGGGCATATGCTGACCCGACGTGATTGTGTTATTGCTCCATCTGCTTCTTCTGTCGTTGCAGCAGAAGTAATAATTTCAAGGAATTCTCGTTTCTTTGCCTCCTTAATGCAAAGATCTCGCATTAAGTCATGAATTCGAACACTCTCAACCCTCCCGTCATAATCTCTCCTTTCGACTTGAATGACACACCGTTTGACCAATTCATCTACAAATTGCTCCGCCACATCTTCCAATGTCTCTTCTCCACTAAGGTGTTGCGATGTTACAAAACCTTCTGCTACGCACATATTTATCAACATTTCAACTGAAATAATATGATCTTCCGGAAAGAGTGCGAAATAAAGAAAGTATGGCTTCAAATCATAAGGTAACTCTTGATAGCTTAAAGCTAACACATTTTTCACGGTACCGTAATCATATCCACCTTCGGCTTCCATTACTCTTGCACTTACAGCTTTGCTCACCCTTTCCCATTCACGAATAGTTTCTTTTGCAGCGAGGATTCCACCCAAAGCAATTATTGCAAGGGGTAGCCCGTCACATTTTTTCAACATCTGCTCACCCAACTTCTTAAAGCTATCGACATCAGCACTTTGCCTCCGATACAAAGCTATCTTGCTAAATAATTCCCATGATTCACTTTCATTAAGACGTGGTGGCTCATAGAAAAAGCAAGACAATTCAGGAAATTGAACAACTTCACGGATACGAGTGGTGACGATGATCCTACTTCTTTTAATATCAATTCGGAAAGCCGGAAGCAAGGCTCGTAAAGATTCTTTTTTCCAGACGTCATCAAGAATTATCAAGAATGATGTTTGCCCAAGATAATTCCGTAGTTCGTCCCGCAACCCCTCGATGCTCCCAATTTCTTCTGGTTTTTTCTCATGACCAGTAGCTTGCCTTAAGATCTCAACCAAGATTTGTTGGGTATTCCATTCCTGTGATACAGAAACCCATGCCTGAGTCTTAAAGTGTCGCTTGACGATTTGGTGATTGTATAATTTTTTTGCTAGAGTAGTTTTACCAGAACCACCCATTCCCACAATGCACAGAGTGGAGGTTTGATCATTTTCTGTAGTCAGTTTCTCAAGTAACATTGTGGTATCATTCTTGAAGCCCACAACATGATCATCGTTGTTGTCGGGATAACTCTGTGGCCGCCACCTTTGGATTGGTTCAGCCGTCTGTCCAACCTGGTACCTTTGAAACATTTCCGTGCTTTCCCTTATTCTGGTTTTGATTGTTTTGATCTCAATTGCTATTTTATGGGTGCGCACGATAAAATTGAAGCAACAAACGTACCTTTCAAGGAGGCTTTTTCCTCTCCTCGTACCACCGGCGAGGATGAATGAGTCAATCACGTCTTCAATTCGAAAACTAATCCTCCGAGTTTCTTTGTTTCGGACACGGAGTGCTTCGTTGCTTTCTTCTAGCCTTTCATCGACATCCTTCAGATAGCCACACATGAATTCCAGTTCTGCTTTTAGGCTTTGAATTTGGTCTTCCACGCCAGATAAGAGTTTTGCCTCCTCAATCAGAGCATCACCTAATTTTTGAACCGTAAATGAGACAATGGCAGATTCTAAACTCATCTTACCGACTGCTCAAAATCAAAAGGAAACTAACAGTGGTTTCTTTGCAAAGTTTTTTTTTTTTTTTTTTTTTGGGGAAAGTATTGCAAAGAGTTGATCACTTGGCACTTCAAGTTTCAAACTTTAACACCATAAAAGGGGCAGCATTTGATGTGACTTTTTTTCTTTTTAATTTTTGGTGGAAGACTAAGTTGTGTGGATGCATAGGTGGCAAAGGAAGCAATAATTCACACTGGTCAGATGGACTGCTTTTGCTTGTCCGAAGGCAACTCCATTATTCGAATAGGAGCCCGCCATCTCTGACTTCAGTATATATTTTTTTTAATTTAAAATAAATTTAATAACTGTAAACTTTTTTATAAAAACTATTTATAATTTTAATTTTTTTTATTATACTTAATTTATATCTTATCATTTACGTGGTGAGGTAAGTATAAATAATACATTTTATTAAGAAGTTATAATTCTCCTCGCTTCAACCTTAAGCCTTATCATTGGAGACCCTTCAATGCACTGTTAATCTGTATTATGTATTAAAAGATTGAGATCTAAAGTTTAAAATATATATATATAATATATTTTTAATTTTTTTTATGTAATATAAATATTGTGATATCATAATAGTTAATTATTTTAATTTATTAATATATTTTTATATTTTAAGCTTTAAATTTCAGCACTTAAATCATCTTAGATTTAAAAATTATTGCTAAGTTGAAGTCCCTTATTCTGTATTATTATACAAATCATTTCCCAATTCATAAGGTTATTGACAAATGACTTAGTATTTTTAAATTTTTTATTTTGACATTTTAAACTAATTTATATATATTATTGGGTTTTATTTAAAAAATATTTAATCTTGTCTTTTAAAAAGAATTCATTTTTATATGCGAGAAAACACAAAAAAAGTCGATGGTAGAAAATAGTAGCTAGTTGTTGAATATGATCCAAACACAATTGATCCGAGCCCACACTAGAAACGGGACCCAATTGCCAACAATATATTCCATCTGCCAAATTTTTTAATAAATATTTTAATAGATGGTCACAGGCTGTCGGTCACGAGCTACTGACCACTTTCAACAACTAATACTACCCTACCATATACTATTATTGTGCACAGTTAATATCAAAAATATAAAATAATAAATTTATTATAATTATATTATTAAATAAATTAATTATTTTATAGATAAATTAAAAGGTATATTAGTTATTTTTATTTTATTATTATTAATATATATTTTATTCTCTACGTATTCTATTTTTGGCAACTAAATAACCTAATACTTTAATTTATTTAATTTATATTTTTTTGATGTTATATACCAATTTAAAATTTTTTTTTTTTTCGAATGACAGTTACTTTACAAATTTTATCAAAAAAATTTGATTGATAAGACAAGCAATACGACAACTACAGCTCCACTATCAACGGATAAGATGAAAAATAATTGACGGCCAAGATTTAATACTCAAAAGTCACGAACGATGCATCGTTTAACCAGTTTCTACTTTTTGAAAGGTCACATCACTTAGCTGGCTGCCAACGCAGCTTGACTGGACCAATCTACGATGTCGTTTTGCTTTGCACTGCTGGCAGGCATGGATATTTAATGCAAATGTCACCAAAGATTGAAATGAAGATATAATAATAATAATAATAATAATAACTATTTTTAATTAAAATATTTTTTTATATACCTGTAAAGATATGATCAGTAAAATTTAATATTTAAAAGATATAATAATAAAAATTTTTAAATTATTTTTTGATGCTAAAATAATCTAATTGCTATACTATTTTATAAAGTTCAATCTAAAATTATTTATATTTTTTAAAAATTTTTATGAAGGTTAAATTACGCCCATCAAATCACAATTCAAAACGGCAAAGACTGCTTTAGCATGGGCATGAGTAGCAACTCTCTTCATCCATAAGCCCGATGCATATTACTAACTGATTTATTGACTTGTGCAGTATAACCATCTCAGTAGAAATACAAAATTCACATATTCAATTAATTTTTTATATTTTTAATAGATAATGAATGATTACACACAAATCATACACACAAATACACAGCAAGATTGAGCTTAGAGCCCGTGTATAATTACTTTTGATTGTTGATAGTATTGAATATCACAGGCTCATATGCTTCTAATAGTACTTTACTGACCAGTATAGGAGACCTTATTCACTTGAGATATTTTTAAATATAGCACACAAATATGAATAAATTTTTGAATTAATTAAAAATTTATAAAATTTAATCACTTATTTAGATTTAAGGATTTACTCACTCGATTGAAGATTTAAGGATAGTATCCCTTGTCTGGGATTATTATACAAATCATTTTCCAATTCATGATGTTATTAACAAATAGCCTAGTATTTCATAATTTTATTTCTTTATGTTTTTTTTACTGTTTTCTCTAATTTTTATTTATTGCTGGATTTTATTTAAAAAATATTTAATATCGTGCCTTATTTTTTAAGTAAAAGGTTTTACAACATGGAGAGCGTAAAAAATTATAATATTTAATTATTTTAATTTATTAATATATTTATATATTCTAAGTTTTAAGATTATATAGACGACTCATTGTTTGTGCTTAAAAAGGAATTTCGAGTTTTAAGTATTGGCCGTTAATTATTTTTTATCTTATCTGTTGATATTGGAGATCCGTTGATAGTGGAGAGTACTCCGTGATGGAAAACAATAGCTAAGTTGTTGGATACGAGATAAGCACAATTTATCTAGGCCCACATTACAAATGGGGCCCGATCGCCAATAATGTAATACCTGTCCTATCTGCTGAATTTTTTGATAAATATTTTAAGGGAAACCATGTCCTATTATTGTGCATGTTCAGTATCAAAAATACAAAGTAATAAATCCATATTCATTATATTAATAGACTATTTAATTATTTTATAGATAAATTAAGAGGTATATTAGTTATTTTTATTTTGTTATTATTAATATATATTTTATTCTCCATGTATTCTATTTTTTAGCAACTAAATAACCTATACTTCAATTTATTTAATCTATATTTTTTGATGCTATATACCAACTTTTAAAAATTCATTTTTTTTGAATGATAGTTATTGTACAAATTTTATCAAAAAATACATAATATTTGAATATAAATCTACAGATATTTATTGAGAGGCTAACAATCGAAATCTAACTTATTCAT
Source organism: Nepenthes gracilis (assembly GCA_033239525.1). NCBI lineage: Eukaryota > Viridiplantae > Streptophyta > Magnoliopsida > Caryophyllales > Nepenthaceae > Nepenthes > Nepenthes gracilis. The sequence continues at coordinate 1,445,944 of BSYO01000019.1, read as the reverse complement.
TATGTTGCAACATCACTTTCAAATTTCACCAACATATTTTGATAAAATGGACAATTGAATCTACGGTTGATCACAAATGGCTAATCAACATTAATATTTATCCACAATTGCCAAACAGGTGGGATTATATAACTCCAGCAAAATATCAATCTTCAATGAGAAGAGGACACAAATTTTGAAAAATAAAATTTCAAAAAAAAAGAAGGGCCAAACTTAATTAAACTATAAAAATAGTAGGCATTTTCTTATTGGTTAGTGTATTACTATAGCATGTTACAACTTTCACTTAACAAAATTCTATCAGATATTAATAATTAGGTTTGATATGTTTAGAAACATGTATTTAATTATAAGTTCTATTTTCTATATATTTTATGCCATATGATTTGGAGATTCAAGGGCCTACACCTCAATTATATAGCTTCGAAGTCTTCCTGCGATCATATTATTTAATGTTGTGGGCTCGTTGATTATATCATTTGTCAAAATTATACACTAAAGTGCATCATCTTGATTGTGCTCCATATGTTTGTTCATAGCCCATGTAAATGGATATGGAATTTGTTAAGAGTAAAAATCAATACTGAACCCTCACATAGCATTATGTTTTTAGATTTGTTAGCTTCATAGCATTGTGTTAGAGCTTCACTAATCAAATCGTTAAATCTAATCTTTCATAACCCTAATTTTATTTTAAGTATTTTTCAGTACACAATGTCAAAGTGGAATTGTATTAATCCATTCTTTGATAAGTATCTGATAAAGCCCAATTGAACACTTCTTTGGAAGCCCTCAATCTCAAAGGTATGAAATGCCTCCTTATCATATTATCTAATTCTTGTAAGAATTTTCTCACTCTCATTGCCTAATCTAGCACTAGGCGAGGAGCAAATCTAACTAATTTCATAAATTTAGCTTCATATAAGCAACATTTTAATTTCCTAATTGTAATACAAGAAACTCATTTTCTTTCGTCCCATAACGCTCTCCTAAAGCTACTTGTTATAAAATATTTCCATAAATTTCTCATAGGTAATTGCCTCGGCCCAAATTTTCTTTTCTCACTTACTACCAATGTTCCCTTTCGTCTTAGCGGGTGTCTACTATCATATAAACTCTGGTACCATTTGCCAGACAAACTTCTCAAGCGACTCCTTCAAATATCCTTGTTGATGTTCGTCTCATTAGGCTCCAATTGATGTGGTGGATGTATCATTTGAATCATTGTCACTGTTTGCCGATTTAACACTCCATACAAGCTCCAATGCCCTAGACTTTTGTAACCTATAATATCAAAATAAAAGAATCACCCAAAAGTACACAAAATTATTTCCAAATCAACTTGCTCTATGACCAAAAATTCAAAACTCAGGGAATAACATATGTGCGAATATTTACTATTGCGTAATGATGCCATACTCAAAACTTTCATGATGGACAATTAATTTAACAATGTCCCTAAGTAGTCTACTATTCAACAATTAAAACAACATACTGAGTTATAAATGTCCCAAAAATAAAATTATATTCCATTACGTTATTCTTATACACAACCACCTTCCAATATACAACACAATAATACGTAAGACTACATGAACATGGTAATGATAAGGTCACAATTTTGAATTTAGACATCTTCAAATAAGGATACATGTCTGAAATATTATCCCATTTTCACCATCCCATCGTACGACTCCAAACTTATTAATCTGAAATATGGTGAGTTTTCTAAGGGTGAGCTACCAAAACTCATCAAGATATATATGCAAACACTTAATGAATAAAGCACCATGACAATATGAACGAAGGTAATAAAACGGGAAAGTCAAAATAAAATGTCAATATTTATAGATTTTATACCCTTTTGAGAGAGTCATATGCCGTTATTATAACCGGTGGATAGACTTCTCCGAACCTTTGCATACAAAAATATTTTGTGGATAAGTCACATTCTATATGTGGATAACAAAAATGTTATCTTACTTTAATTGCAACTTTAGCTCCTTTAACTCAGTTGGAGCCATTCTATAAGGAGCCTTAGAAACTGAACTGACACCGGGTACAATAGAAATCTCTAACTCAACCTCCCGATGTGGAGGCAATCCAGGCAACTCCTCAGGAAATATATCATTAAAATCACGGACGACTAGGATGTCCTTAGCCAGCACCTTATGACTCCCAGTGGTACAGGTATAAGTCAAAAAAGATTTACATCCACTTCTTACCAGATATTTAGCATGTAAGACCGAGATCAGTACAGGCATCTCCTTCATTCTAATACCATGGAACAAAAAGGTTTCCATCCGAAGAATATTAAAATAAACTTTTTTCATAAAGCAATCAATACCGATATGGCTTTTAGCCAACCAATCCATTCCCAAAATCATGTCAAAATCTCTCATGTTTAGTAACACCAAATTCACAATCAAACATTTTTCATTTACTTTCATCATGCATCCAGGATATATAATATCAGTAATTATAAGGAATCCAATAGGGGTACACACAGATAATTTATAATCCAATATGTAAAGGGTAGTGACAATATGGCATGTAAACCATGGAGAGACAAAAGAGTGGGTAGATCCCGAATCAAATAAGATAGATACAGGAACTTCACAAATAAAAAGAGTACATTCTATAACATTTGGCGATGCTTCTGGTTCCTAAATAGTCACTGCGAAGGTCTTAGCCAGAATAATATGCTTTCTCCCTTCTAGTCTCGAGCAATCCTTGATCGGGTAGCCCTATTGTCCACATTTGAAACAAGCGCCCGATATCATACGACATGCTTGTCCCGGATGCATCCTCCCACAGGTGGTGCAGTGCACAGTTGACGTCCTCGAATCAATCATTGACTGAGCCGGTATAATATTCTTTCCTTTATCCGACGTCCTTATCTTCTTGGACGATCCAGAAGATCCCATAGCAGGTCCTGCACTAACGCCTGCTCAGCTAGCTGCCCTATTTGCGTAAAATTTTTCTATCTCTACTTCATTCTCGTAAATGACTGTTATGTCCAATATATCAGCATACGTCTCAAGTTTTAATATAGACAGTTGTTTCCTGATATCATCTCGCAATCCTTGCCGAAACTTTTTCGCCTTTCTTAATTCATCTTCTACATAATAAAGCGAGAATCGGGACAACTAAGTGAATTTAGCATCATACTCTGTAAAAGACATACTCCCTTGCCTTAATCTCATGAATTCTATCTCCTTTTGATCTCGAAGATTGGATGAAAAGTATTTTTCCAGAAAGGTTTCCTTAAACATATCCCGAGTAATCATCTCATCAGGCACTCCTAGTGCTCTCTTTCTCATGCCCCACCAGCTGTCCGCTTCGCCCTCCAACTTATATATGATGAAGGTGACCTTTTTCTGTTCTGTACACCCAATTACTGTAAATATTTTCTTCATCATCTTTAGCAATATATCTGCTTTCGTTGGATCGGGCTTCCCCAAAAATCTCGATGCACGCTCCGCTGTGAACCGATCATATGTGGTTGGAGCTAGGATGGTTGGAGCTGGCTCGATTGCAGGGACCGGAGTCATATGCCTATGCTCGACAGACTCCACTACGTTGGTCATCCTTTCCAATAAATCTATATACGCAACCTCCCGATCATGGGGTGTATTAACACCGCCACGGACATTTCTTCTTTTCCTTCTAGTAGCCATCCTAAAATCAAACAGACAAATGCTGTGACCAAAAAAATCGGTTAATTAAAGGAAAATATCTACTAGCTTAATAAAACTTGAACTTAGCCTAGGAACCAAACTTCTTAATGACTCTAGTTGTCGAAGTTATATAACCTACTTCTTACGAAAATTTCGTATTTTTTATCGATCAATTCCTAAGGCATCTTGTCTCTCTTATACCAATTGTGACGGAACGATCTCCCCTTTTTTTTCCACCAGCGACCACCAGGAACTGACACCAAGATTTTGGTGATTCAATCCGAACAGGTCGTGCCACGCAATTTTAAGCATAAAAAGATAGAATCACATATGCCATCTAGGACCCATACAAGACATCCATAAGTATGTAGTAAAAGCCAATCTAATAAACTGTCGAGGCATTCACATTTATACCCATAAAACTCATTCATGCATTCATAGGCATAAAAATCCAATTACAAAAATTCATATCTTCTAATCAGATCATCAAAGCTGATTCTTTCGTGGTAGCTCCCAAAATATGTTTCTGAGTCCTTAGAATCCCTTAGATGGAGGTCTAGTCACTTCCTCTCGTCAAAAACGAGCTCTATGGTCTCATCTGGAGGGAAAAAACAAAGAAATAGAAAATCAGAGCTCAACAAGGTACATGTAGATTTGTCGTAAAGCTTTTATGCTGTAAAGGCGGATACAGATATATGTGTAAAATAAACATTACAAAACATAGTTTACCGGACCATGGCAGAAATATAATGCAAAAGTTATCAGGAAAGGTGGAGCAGTCAAATTCTAAAAATCGAAAATCAATGAAACCTCTTTCTTAGAAAACAGAGTCGGTCATATTATAGAAAATTCCTTTTTTTATCGGTAGAGGACTATGCTAGCAGAGGCGGTAATAATCAAGGATAGATTGTACATATCTTCTCACAATCACGGCAATACCTCATTGTACAAAACCCCGAGGACGGCTTTCACTTCCGCCTTGTATAAAGCCCCAAGGACTGTTCTCACTTTCTCCTTATACAAAGCCCCGATGATGGCTCTCTTTCGTTATCCTCGGTTACCACTATAATATTCTAAGGCATGCCGAAGAACTTCATCTCATAGTGCTAGGTCCGATCTTATTTATCTTGTCTTAAAGTCGCTTCCCTTTTTCTTTAGTTCACATTCCGAACGATACAAAATTTTTGGTCGTCATATTATGAAGCCGATTTCAGACACATTTTTGTCATTCTGGTCAAGTCAAAGACCTTCAAATTGTCATATTACAAAGCCAGTTTCAAACTCATTTTTCTCATTCCGGTCAAGTACAAAGACCTTCAGTTGTCATATTACAAAGTCGGTTACAAATAATTCTTTATTATAACATTATGACTTAAAGCCGGTTTACTTTTCCGTTTTCATGCAATTGAAATTCAATCATAAGTAAAAACCAAAAAGTATGAGTTCAATATGAAATCAGAATCATAATTTCAATCCGTCCGTACAATATACTGAAAACATTAAATTGGAAATATGACTATCAAGCAGTAATTAAAAAGGCAAGTTTGAATATACTTTATGTTAAACGTATGGAAGCATTTAATTTAAATCTAAAGGAAACACTTGCAATTTTCTTAAACTGGAACTTGAAAACGAAGGTATACTTACCTTAAAAATATTCTTAAAATTTGAACTTAAAAAAGGAGTGTACACTTGCACGATTGTCAACCGCCACACCGAGTGACACTGAAGCTTTCTCTCCTTCCTTATTCCTTACTCTTCTTTCTTGTCAGAAATTTCACACTCGCCCCTCAATTAGAATCCAGTATATAGAGGAGGGGTTTGGTGGGGTAAGTTGGGTAAGTTACCTACTTGGTACTTCTCTTCAGACGGTCGATGAAGTAGGTAAGTTACTCACGATCAGTATCTGTCGATTCATTGCAGGTTGCGTCCGGTCAACTTTCTTGCTTAAGGCAAGTCAACATTTACTCTAAAATCGGATAATATTTCTACAGTCAACTTTTTTGTCAACGCTTCTTACTCTAATCAAATTGACTTTGCTTACTTAAAGTCGTGACTTTCTTACTTAAAGTCAGTCAACTTTTATTGTTTTAATCCAAGGTTAATGCTTTTCGCTTCAAAATCCGGTTAACATTTTCTAAATCGGTCAACATTTTAAAATTGGTCGACTTTACTCAAAGTCGACCAATGTTTCTTTCTTTTATTCAAGGTCGGTCAACATTTTTAAAAATCGGTCAACATCTTTCGCCAATCAACTTCTTAACCTTTGTTGACCCTTCGGTCAACTTTTTTTGCCAGCTACTCCGGACTCTTATACTTATACAAGCAGTTCGACCATCTAGTGGCGTAAAGTTACTCCGGCTTCAAGAGACATAAGGCCACTCCGGCCCATATGCCAAAACACTCCGGATTGTGATAATCACTCCAATTTTAGGCTTCATCAAAACACTCCGATTTTAAGTTAAAATCAAAACACTCCAATTTTAAGTAGCAAAATTTTACTCGGATTTTAATCCTTTTTTGATTTCGGGATCTCACACTGCCTCCACAAAAATTGAATAAACTGTAGAAGAATTAGCAGAGTCCAGCCTAAACGATGGCTCTGCTTCCCTTTCCTAGATCATTTCATCACAAGCCTAATCGATGGCCTGATTAAGCTCAAAATAAGAGGGTGAGGAAGGGACTGTCCTGCCAACTGCCTGCTTAGGAGAATTCAGGATAAATAGATCTCTTGGCTTTCTCTTTGGTTGATTGCATGACATGGCAGTTATATCGTCCCCCAAGATCTTGATGTCCCATTGAACTTCAGCGAGTACCTTTTGGATGAGCCAACAACCCGTAGGATATAGAACGGCGGCATTCTCATCAATGAGCCTTGTTAGAGGCCAAGCCATTTGACGCTCCCTCTCAAGGACACCTCGGGGTATACGCCACTAACTCTACCCCAATTATGGAAAGGGTATTGTTGCTATTTGGTCTGTTCTCACCGGTAGAAAAGTACAGGTTTTATAAGAGAAGTACAATACTCTTAGCGCCATCCCATACATAATGCCCGACGACAATAATAGGGCTTGCGCTCCCCGATTGGGATTTATTTCGATTTATGATTCATCTTCCATTTGCAAAAGTTATATGAGATCCTGGCAGCTCTTGAGATTCCTGTGGCTTGCCTCCATCAAAATACTGTTCAACACTTGGTTTCTTTATGGATTTTCTTTCGTTCCAAGAAGGTTCTCCTGGATGCCAGACCTTAAAGGTGATCTTACCGTCTAATCAAGATGCAAGCGAATTTCTCTCATCCCTTGCAAGGATTTAAAAATAAGCGGGGGCAATCAGGTCGATAACGGGTTGGAAGGACCATTTCTTTTATATGACGATTTTTTTGACTTGAACCTTTCCATAATTGGGGTAGAGTTAGTGGCGTATACCCGAGGTGTCCTTGAGAGGAGCGTCAAATGGCTTGGCCTCTAACAAGGCTCATTGAGGAGAATGCCGTTACATATCCTACGGGTTGTTGGCTCATCCAAAAGGTACTCGCTGAAGTTCAATGGGACATCAAGATCTTGGGGGACGATATAAGCGCCATGTCATGCAATCAACCAAAGAGAAAGCCAAGAGATCTATTTATCCGAATTCTCCTAAGTTTGCATGCGAGACAGTCCCTTCCTCACCCTCCTATTTTGAGCTTAGTCAGGCCATCGATTGGGCTTGTGATGAAATGATCTAGGAAAGGGCAGCAGAGCCATCGTTTAGGCTGGACTCTGCTAATTCTTCAACAGTCTATTCAATTTTTGTGGAGGCAGTGTGAGATCCCAAAATCAAAAAAGGCTTAAAATCGGAGTGTTTTGATGAAGCCTAAAATCGGAGTGATTATTACAATCCAGAGTGTTTTGGCATAAGGGCCGGAGTGGCCTTATATCTCTTGAAGCCGGAGTGACTTTACGCCACTAGAAGGTCGAACTGCTTGTATAAGTGTCAAGAGTAGGTGGCAAAAAAAAAAGTTGACCGAAGGGTTGATCAGTGTCAAGAAGTTGATTGGCGTCAAGATGTCGACCAATTTTTAGAAATGTTGACCGTCCTTGAATAAAAGAAAAGAAATGTTGGCCGGCTTTGAGTAAAGTTGACCAAATTTTAAAATGTTGACTGATTTAGAAAATGTTAACCGGATTTTGAAGCGAGAAAGCATTAACCGATTTTAAAACAATAAAAGTTGACCGACTTTAAGTAAGAAAGTTGACCGACTTTAAGTAAGAAGGTTGGCCGATTTGAAGTAAAAAGCGTTGACCAAAAAAGTTGACCTATAGAAATATTATCCTATTTTAGAGTAAATGTTAACCTGCCTTAAGTAAGAAAGTTGACCGGACGAAACCTGCAATGAATTGACAGATTCGATCAAAGTAACTTACCTACTTCATTGACCGTCTGAAGAGAAGTACCAAGTAGATAACTTACCCAACTAATCCCACCAAACCCCTCCTTTATATATACTGGATTCTGAGTTGAGGGGCAAGTGTGAAGTTTTTGGCAAGAAAGAAGAGTAAGGAATGAGGAAGGAGAGAAAGCTTCAGGTCAGTCGGTGTGGGCGGTTGACAGTCAGGCAAGTGTACTCTCCTTTTTTAAGTTCAAATTTTAAGAATATTTTTAATGTAAGTATACATTCGTTTTCAAGTTCCAGTTTAAGAAAATTGCAAGTGTTTCCTTCAGATTTAAATTAAATGCTTCCGTACGTTTAACATAAAATATATTTAGACTTGCCTTTTTAATTACTGCTTGATAGTTATATTTCCAATTTCATGTTTTCAGTATATTGTATGATCGGATTGAAATTATGATTCTGATTTCATATTGAACTCATACTTTTTGGTTTCTTCTTAACTTATGATTGAATTTCAATTGCATGAAAACGGAAAAGTAAACCGGCTTTAAGTCATAATGTTATAATAAAGAATTATTTGTAACCGACTTTGTAATATGACAACTGAAGGTCTTTGTACTTGACCGAAATGAGAAAAATGAGTTTGAAACTGGCTTTATAATATGACGATTAAAGGTCTTGACCAGAATGAGAAAAATGTGTTTGAAATCAGCTTCATAATATGACGACCGAAAGTTTTGTATCATTCGGAGTGTGAACTAAAGAAAAAGTGAACCGGCCTTAAGACAAGATAAATAAGATCGGCCTTAAGACCAATGCTTAGTAGAGAATCGAATCAAATCTTTCCAAACAGGGTAAGAATATGCAGAACATCTGAAGAAGAAGCACAAGTGAATATTTGCTGCCAGAATCCCATCATGAACATGCCAAGATTTTAAAATTCAAACCTTCTGACATGGGGGCTAATTATGGGTATAATGATCCATGGACCAGCCGAGAACATAATCAACTGAAAGAAAAAAAGCTTAGACAGCGACGGCCTACTAAAAGACCAACCGAACCCAAGATCGAGACATTTCTGCGGTTGACCCAAGCGGTTTAACCCGAAATTGTCCATGGTAAAATGGGCAATTAGAGTTAATCAATGGGCTTCCCCTATGGCTGTAGCTCCAACTCAGCAGTTGATGATTTTTATAGCTTAGTGAATAATTACAGTCGACGGTTACTAGCATGTCACCCTCCACGATTGTTGGGGCGCTAGTGATACACTCCAATCTATAGATACACCCTCTCATCCACAAGAGAAGGGGATCCTAATCATCGATCTTTCGATTCAAAAGCAAAGAACGGTCAAACAAGCAAAAGCCACTCAAACTCTCGAGTACATTACTCCCAAAGTCACTCTCCGACAAGTGCATCATCTCTCTTAGAGCCACTCCCGTTGCGACTGCGAATCCTACAAGCTACTCACTCATTTGAGCACATCCATCAGAGTCTAGTTCTCTACTATATACTCAATCTTCTTACACTCTCGCATCCATGCATTTATTTTCATCCTCCTATCTTTCTCTTTGTTATAGAAACATTACTGATTTTAGCTTTGGAAGACATATTAAGGAGCAAGTTTTGTATAACTCTAATCTCTGCTTCGTTAATTGTGGTATGCGAAATCTACGTTCAAAGTAACGAAAACCAAAATCACTTCCAATCGAACTTTCAAATATGGTGCGTCACTAATTCATTCACAAATCAGGATACAGAGATACATCAAAAATATTTTTATATTTTAATTTTTAAATGTCAGCACTTAAATTACCTTAAATTTAAAGATTACTACTACATTGAAGTCCCTTAACTTGTGTTATTGTACAAGTCATTTTACAATTCATAAAGTTATTAACGAATGGCCTGGTATCCTGGAATTTCGTTTTTTAACCTTTTACACTAATTTATATATATTATTAGGTTTTATTGAAAAAATATTAAATGTTGTTTTTTAAGTGAAAAGAATTTAATTTTTTACGCCAGAGAACATGGGAGATCGTTTGAAAAATTACTTTTCAAAAAAAAAAAAAAAAACACATGTATCTGAGAGTTGTGTGCCCAAATACTTTTAAAATACATAAAAAAATATTTAATTAAAAAGAAAAAATTATTATTATATTTCCATCGATATGTGACTATCAATCTTGGTGACATTTGCACTAAATATCAAAGCTTGTCCGGCCAAGCAAGGCAAAACGACAAACGTAGAGTGGTTGCCAGGCAATTGATGTGACCTTTAGAACAGTAGAGACCAATTAGACGACTTATTATTTGCGCTTAAAAAAAGACTTTCGAATTTTAAATCTTAGTTGTCAATTATTTTTTATCTTATCCGTTGATACTGAAGATTCGTTGATAGTTGAGAGTACTCGATGATGGAAAACAGCAGTTAAGTTATTGGATACGATATAAACACAATTTATTTGGGGCCTCATTAGAAACAAGGCCTAATCGCTAATAATGTAATGTCTGTCCTATCAGTTGAATTTTTCGATAAATATTTTAAGGGAAACCATGTCCTATTATTGTGTACGCTAAGTATCAACAATATAAAATAATAAATCCATTTTCATTATATTAATAAACTAACTAATTATGTTATAGATAAATTAAGAGGTATATTAGTTATTTTTATTTTGTTATTATTAATTTATATTTTATTTTTCATTTATTCTATTTTTTGGCAACTAAATAACCAAATACTTTAATTTATTTAATTTATATTTTTTTGATGCTATATACCAACTTTAAAAAATTTATTATTTTTGAATGACGGTTATTTTACAAATTTTATCAAAAAATACATAATATTTGAATATAGATCTACAGATATTTATTGAGAGGCTAATAATCGAGATCTAACATATTCATTACGTTGCAATATCAATTTCAAATTTCATTGACATGTTTTGATGAAATGGACAATTGAATCTACGGTTGATCACATACGGCTAATCAATATTCATATTTATCCACAATTGCCAAACAGGTGGGATTATATCACTCCAGCAAAATATCAATCTCCAATGAAAAGAGGACACAAATTTTGAAAAATAAAATTAAAAAAAAAAAGAAGGGCCAAACTTAATTAAACTATAAAAATAGTAGGCATTTTCTTATTGGTTAGTGTATTACTATAGCATGTTACAACTTTCACTTAACAAAATTCTATCAGATATTAATAATTAGGTTTGATAAGTTTAGAAACATGTATTTAATTATAAGTTCTATTTTCTATATATTTTATGTCATATGATTTGGAGATTCAAGGGCCTACACCTTAATTATATAGTTTCGAAGTCTTCCTGCGATCATATTATTTAACATTGTGGGCTCGTTGATTATATCATTTGTCAAAATTATGCACCAAAGAACATCATTTTGATTGTGCTCCGTATGTTTGTTCAGAGCCCACGTAAAGGGATATGGAATTTGTTAAGAGTAAAAATCAATACTGAACCCTCACATAGCATTAAGTTTTTAGATTTGTTAGTTTCATAGCATTGTGTTAGAGCTTTACTAATCAAATCGTTAAATCTAATCTTTCATAACCCTAATTTTATTATAAGTATTTTTCAGTACACAATGTCAAAGTGGAATTGTATTTAATCCATTCTTTGATAAATATCTGATAAAGCCCAATTCAAAACTTCTTGGGAAGCCCTCAATCTCAAAGGTATGAAATGCCTCCTTATCATATCATCTAATTCTTGAAAGAATTTCCTCACTCTCATTGTCTAATCTAGCACTAGGCGAGGAGCAAATCTAAGTAATTTCATAAATTTAGCTTCATATAAGCAACATTTTAATTTCCTAATTGTAATATAAGAAACTCATTTTCTTTCGTCCCATAACACTCTCCTAAAGCTACTTATTATAAAATATTTCCATAAATTTCTCATAGGTAATTGCTTGGGCCCAAATTTTCTTTTTTCACTTACTACCAATGTTCCCTTTCGTCTTAGCAGGTGTCTACTATCACATAAACTCCGGTACCGTTTGCCAGACAAACTTCTCAAGCGACTCCTTCAAATATCCTTGTTGATGTTCGTCTCATTGGGCTCCAATTGATGTGGTGGATGTATCATTTGAATCAGTGTCACTGCTAGCCGATTTAACACTCCATACAAGCCCCGAGCCGATTTAACACTCCATACAAGCCCCAATGCCCTAGACTTTTGAAACCTATAATATCAAAATAAATGAATCACCCAAAAGTATGCAAAATTATTTCCAAATCAACTTGCTCTATGATCATAAATTCAAAACTCAGCGAATAACATGTGTAAACATTTACTATTGCGTAATGATGCCATACTCAAAACTTTCATGATGGACAATTAATTTAACAATGTCCCTAAGTAGTCTACTATTCAATAATTAAAACAACATACTGAGTTATAAATGTTCCAAAAATAAAATTATATTCCGTTACGCTATTCTTATACACAACCACCTTCCAATATACAACACAATAATACGTAAGACTACATGAACATGGTAATGATAAGGTCACAATTTTGAATTTAGACATCTTCAAATAAGGATACATGTCCAAAATATTATCCCACTTTCACCATCCCATCGAACGACTCCAAACTTATTAATCTAAAATATGGTGAGTTTTCTAAGGGTGAGCTACCAAAACTCATCAAGATATGTATGCAAACACTTAATGAATAAAGCACCGTGACAATATAAACGAAGGTAATGAAACGGGAAAGTCAAAATAAAAGGTCGTTATTTATAGATTTTATACCCTTTTGAGAGAGTCATATGCCATTATTACAACCGGTGGATAGACTTTTCCGAGCCTTTGCATACAAAAATATTTTGTGGATAAGTCACATTCTATATGTGGATAACAAAAATGTTATCTCACTTTAATTGCAACTTTAGCTCCTTTAACTCAGTTGGAGCCATTCTATAAAGGGCCTTAGAAACTGAACTAACACCGGATACAATAGAAATCACAAACTCAACCTTCCGATGTGGAGGCAATCCAAGCAACTCCTCAGGAAATATATCTTAAATTGCGGATGACTAGGATGTCCTTAGCCGGCACCTTATGACTTCCAGTGGTACAGGTATAAGCCAAGAAAGATTTACATCCACTTCTTACCAGATATTTAGCATGTAAGGTCGAGATCAACACAGTCATCTCCTTCTTTCTAATACCATGGAACAAAAAGGTTTCCATCCTAAGAATATTAAAATAAACTTTATTCATAAAGCATTCAATACTGATTTGGCTTTTAGCCATCCAATCCATCCCCAAAATTATGTCAAAATTTCTCATGTTTAGTAACACCAAATCCACAATCAAACATTTTCCATCTACTTCCATCACGCATCCAGGATATATAACATCAGTAATTACAAGGAATCCAATAGGGGTACACACAGACAATTTATAATCCAATATGTAAAGGGTAGTGGTAATATGGCATGTAAACCATGGAGAGATAAAAGAGTGGGTAGATCCCGAGTCAAATAAGATAGATACAAGAACTCCACAAATAAAAAGAGTACATTCTATGACATTTGGCGATACTTCCGGCTCCTAAATAGTCACTGCGAAGGCCTTAGCCGGAACAGTAGGGCTTTCTCCTTCTATTCTCTAGCAATCGTTGATCAGGTGGCCCTACTGTCCACATTTGAAATAAGCACCCGATATCATACGGCATGCTTGTCCCGGATGCATCCTCCCACAGGTGGTGCGGTGCGATCGGCGTCCTCGAATCAATCATTGGTTGAGCGCATAACATTCTTTCCTTTATCCGAGCGTCCTTGTCTTCTTGGACGATCGAGAAGATCCCATAGCATGTCCAGCACTAACGCCTACTCAGCTAGTTGCCCTCTTTGCGTAAAATTTCTCTATCTCTACTTCATTCTCGTAAATGACTGTCGTGTCCAATATATCAGCATATGTCTCAAGTTTTAATATAAACAGTTGTTTCCTGATATCATCCCGCAATCCTTACTGAAACTTCTTCGCCTTTCTTAATTCGTCTTCTACATAATAAAGCGAGAATCAGGACAGCTCAGTTAATTTAGCATCATACTCGGTAACTGACATACTCCCTTACCTTAATCTCATGAATTCTTTCTCCTTTTGATCTCGAAGATTGGATGGAAAGTATTTATCCAGAAAGGCTTCCTAAAACATATCCCAAGTAATCATCTCATTAGGCACTCCTAGTGCTCTCTTTCTCATGCCCCACCAACTGTCCGCTTCGCCCTCCAACTTATATATGACGAAGGTGACCTTCTCCTGTTTTGTACACCCAATTACTGTAAATATTTTCTTCATCCTCTTTAGCAATATATCTGCTTCCGTCGGATCGGACTTTCCTAAAAATCTCGGTGCTTGCTCCGCTGTGAACCGATCATATATGGTTGGAGCAATGATGGCCGGAGCTAGCTCGATTGCAGGGACCGAAGTCATATGCCTATGCTCGACAGACTCCACTACGTTGGTCATCTTTTCAATAAATCTATATACGCAACCTCCTGATCATGGGGTGTATTAACACCGCCACAGACATTTCTTCTTTTCCTTCTAGTAGCCATCCTAAAATCAAATAGGCAAATGCTGAGACCCTAAAAACCGGTTAATGAAAGGAAAATATCTACTAGCTTAATAAAATTTGAACTTAGCCTAGGAACCAAACTTCTTAAGGACTCCAGTTGTCTAAGTTACATAACCTATTTCTTACGGAAATTCAGTACGAAGATTCAAGTCTATGCTTCCGTATTTTTTATCGATCAATTCCTAAGGCATCTTGTCTCTCTTATACGAATTGTGACGGAACGATCTCCCCTTTTTTTCCACCAACGACCACCAGAAACTAACACCAAAGTTTCGGTGATTCAATCCGAACAGGTCGTGCCACACAATTTTAAGCATAAAAAGAAAGGATCACATATGCCATCTAGGACCCATATAAGATATCCATAAATATGTAGCAGAAGCCAATCTAATAAACTGTCGAGGCATTCACATTCATACCCATAAAACTCAATCATGCATTCATAGGCACAAAAATCCAATTACAAAAATTCATATCTTCTAATCGGATCATTACATCAAAGCTGCTTCTTCCGTGGTAGCTCCCAAAATATGTTTCTGAGTCCTTAGAATCCTTCAGATGGTGGTCTAGTCACTCCCTCTCGTCAAACACGAGCTCTATGGTCTCATCCGGAGGAAAAAAATAAAGAAACAGAAAGTCGGAGCTCAACAAGATACATGTAGATTTGCCGTAAATCTTTTATGCTGTAAAGGCGTATACAGATATAGTGTAAAATAAACATTATAAAACATAGTTTACCGGACCATGGCAGAAATATAATGTAAAAGTTATCAGGAAAGGTGGAGCAGTCAAATTCTAAAAATCAAAAATCAGTGAAACCTCTTTCTCAGAAAACAAAGTCGGTTATATTATAGAAAATTCCTCTTTTTATTGTTAGAGGACTCTGCTAGCAGAGGGAGCAATAATCGAGGATAGATTGTGCACATCTCCTCACAATCACGGCAATACCTCCTTGTACAAAACCTCGATGACGGCTTTCACTTCCACCTTGTATAAAGCCCCAAGGACGGCTCTCACTTCCTTCTTATACAAAGCCCCGATGATGGCTCTCTTTCGTTATCCTCGATTACCACTATAATGTTCTAAGGCATGCCGGAGAACTTTATCTCACAGTACTAGGTTCGATCTTATTTATCTTGTCTTAAGGCCGGTTCACTTTTTCTTTAGTTCACATTCCGAACGATACAAAACTTTCGGTCGTCATATTATGAAGCTGATTTCAAACACATTTTTCTCATTCTGGTCAAGACCTTCAATTTTTATATTACAAAGCCAGTTTCAAACTCATTTTTCTCATTTCGGTCAAGTACAAAGACCTTCAGTTGTCATATTACAAAGTCGGTTATAAATAATTCTTTATTATAACATTATAACTTAAAGCCGGTTTACTTTTTCGTTTTCATGCAATCCAAATTCAATCATAAGATTAAGTAGAAACCAAAAGTATGAGTTCAATATGAAATCGAATCATAATTTCAATCCGATCATACAATATAACGAAAACATGAAATTGGAAATATAACTATCAAGCAGTAATTAAAAAGGCAAGTCTGAATATACTTTATGTTAAACGTCGGAAGCATTTAATTTAAATCAAGGAAACACTTGCAATTTTCTTAAACTGGAACTTGAAAACGAATGTATACTTACATTAAAAATATTCTT
Organism: Nepenthes gracilis; assembly: GCA_033239525.1. Lineage (NCBI taxonomy): Eukaryota > Viridiplantae > Streptophyta > Magnoliopsida > Caryophyllales > Nepenthaceae > Nepenthes > Nepenthes gracilis. Next base: position 1,429,586 of record BSYO01000019.1, on the reverse strand, counting down.
AAAATTTGAACTTAAAAAGGAGAGTACACTTTTTGTCGATCACAACCGCCCACACCGATCGACCAAGCTTTCTCTCCTTCCTCATTCCTTACTCTTCTTTCTTGCCAGAAACTTCACACTTGCCCCTTAACTCAGAATCCAGTATATATAGAGGAGGGGTTTGGTGGGGATAGTTGGGTAAGTTACCTACTTGGTACTTCTCTTCAGACGGTCAATGAAGTTGGTAAGTTACTTTGATCAGATCTGTCAATTCATTGCAGGTTTCGTCCGGTCAACTTTCTTACTTAAGCCAGGTCAACATTTACTCTAAAATCGGATAATATTTCCACAGGTCAACTTTTTTGGTCAACGCTTTTTAGTCTAATCCGGCCAACCTTCTTACTTAAAGTTGGTCAAGTTTTATTGTTTTAAAACCGGTTAATGCTTTCTCGCTTCAAAATCCGGTTAACATTTTCTAAATCCGGTCAACATTTTTAAAATTTGGTCAACTTTACTCAAAGCCGGCCAACATTTCTTTTCTTTTATTCAAGGTCGGTCAACATTTCTAAAAATCGATCAACATCTTGATGCCAATCAACTTCTTGACACTGGTCAACCCTTCGGTCAACTTTTTTTTTGCCACCTACTCCGAACTCTTATACTTATACAAGAAGTTCGACCTTCTAGTGGCGTAAAGTCACTCCGGCTTCAAGAGATATAAGGCCACTCCGGCCCTTATGCCAAAACACTCCGGATTGTAATAATCACTCCGATTTTAGGCTTCATCAAAACACTCCGATTTTAAGCCTTTTTTTATTTTGGGATCTCACACTGCCTCCACAAAAATTGAATAGACTGTAGAAGAATTAGCAGAGTCCAGCCTAAATGATGGCTCTGCTGCCCTTTCCTAGATCATTTTATCACAAGCCTAATCGATGACTTGACTAAGCTTAAAATAGGAGGGTGAGGAAGGGACTGTCCTGCCAACTGCCTGCTTAGGAGAATTCAGGATAAATAGATCTCTTGGCTTTCTCTTTGGTTGATTGCATGACATGGCAGTTATATCGTCCCCCCAGATCTTGATGTCCCATTGAACTTCAGCGAGTACCTTTTGGATGAGCCAACAACCCGTAGGATATAGAACGGCGGCATTCTCCTCAATGAGCCTTGTTAGAGGCCAAGCCATTTGACGCTCCCTCTCAAGGACACCTCGGGGTATACGCCACTAACTCTACCCCAATTATGGAAAGGGTCAAGTCAAAAAAAACCGTCATATGAAAGAAATGGTCCTTCCAACCCATTATTGAATTTGGATTACCCCCGCTTATTTTTAAATCCTTGCAAGGGATGAGAGAAATTCGCTTGCATCTTGATTAAACGGGAAGATCACCTTTAAGGTCTGGCATCCAGGAGAACCTTCTTGGAACGAGAGAAAATCCATAAAGAAATCAAGTGTCGAACAGTATTCTGATGGAGGCAAGTCACAAGAATCTCAAGAGCTGCCAGGATCTCATATAACTTTTGCAAATGGAAGATGAATCGTAAATCGAAATAAATCCCAATCGGGGAGCGCAAGCCCTATCATTGTCGTCGGGCAATATGTATGGGATGGCGCTAAGAGTATTGTACTTCTCTTATAAAACCTGTACTTTTCTACCGATGAGAACAGACCAAATAGCAACAATACCCTCAGGAGCAATTCGGGAAGCCAGGGAAACAAGAAGGAAGAAGAGCGAACTAGGTTAGAGCGATTCAAAGAATGAAGAGGTGTAAAAACTGTAGATGACCAGAGTTTAAATTGCCAAAACCTTAGCTTAGATTCAGTGTCGTTCAAGGAAATCAAAGAGGTGTGTCCTCATAATGGCTAAGACATGTGCCTACACTGGAGAGTGCTACGGCGCGTCAGTCTTACTGTGCCCCTAATGATAAATTGACACCATGCCTCACTGTGTAGGCTACAGATCACCGACAACTCTGACGGCAAGATTGGTGAGTCTCCAACGCAGCTCAGTTATAATTTCCCTGACACTTCGCTTTACAGAATAGTAGACTGGGGACATGTGGCCCTAACATGCCCGAGACAAAGTCAATCAATCCACATCCTAACAAGGCATTGGAATAAATTACTACCAGTAGGATTGTCAGAATACTAGGTTATGAATGGTCTAGATTATCAGATTGTTAGAAGTCATATAATTATAAAAAATAGCATTCAAACACTTTAACTATTCAATTCATACAAGAATATTAGAGCTGTGCAATAAGATAAAAACGCTTGAGAAGTTTCATTTGTTGATTTCTTTTACAAAGTACACCAAGCTTATAACAGCGAAGTGCAACTTAAAGAGAAATAAATAATATATGGAGTAGCGACTAATCAAACCGGCTTTAGGACGGACAAAAACACGACAAAAGCTCATCTATCGGCCATCGTAGCATTACTCACCGAGCTACCATATCAATGGGAGGGACAATAAAGCCCTCTCAACAAGAACAGTAAGCAATTTCTAAATTATTGTGCTTGCTCTTAACAAGGAGGGAAAAAAAAGCCTCTCCCTAGACCTGGGAGAAAAGTCTCTCAAATGGATGGGAAGAAGGACAACCACCTTCCAATTGAAGTCTGAGGAACCTCCTCCTCAAAACTGCATCAGAGAAGACAGCCTGACATAGATGGGAGAAGGAAAAAATCGCACCCCAAAACCCGAGACCTTGCTCCAACGATGAACGATTGGTTTTGGGTTGAATATAAAAGAGACTAGCTAAGGTAGATATCAGACGCATCCCCACGCATCAATCTCAAACAATGGAGAAGAACTTCCTCTAACTCCAGCTAGTGGCTGCGAAGGCTCCGTGCTAGCTCCAAATAAACTCACTCCTTGGTAGATAAGCGATGCTTCGTAATGCAAAATACAGAGATCCCCTCCATTTATAACCAGAAGAAAAGATCAGCCAATATTAAATCGAGAATATTGTGCATCCCAGTGCTTAGTAGAGAATCGAATCAAATCTTTCCAAACAGGGTAAGAATATGCAGAACATCTGGAGAAGAAGCACAAGTGAATATTTGCTGCCAGAATCCCATCATGAACATGCCAAGATTTAAAAATTCAAACCTTCCGACATGGGGCTAATTATGGGTATAATGATCCATGGGCCAGCCGAGAACTCAATCAACTGAAAGAAAAAAAAAAGCTTAGGCAATGGCCTACTAAAAGACCAACCGAACCCAAGATCGAGACATTTCGCGGTTGACCCAAGCGGTTTAACCCGAAATTGTCCAGGGGTAAAATGGGCAATTAGAGTTAATCAATGGGCTTCCCCTATGGCTGTAGCTCCAACTCAAGCAGTTGATGATTTTTATAGCTTAGTGAATAATTACAGTCGACGGTTACTAGCATGTCACCCTCACGATTGTTAGGGGCGCTAGTGATACACTCCAATCTATAGATACACCCTCTCATCCACAAGAGAAGGGGATCCTAATCATCGATCTTTCGATTCAAAAGCAAAGAACGCTCATACAAGCAAAAGCCACTCAAACTCTCGAGTACATTACTCCCAAAGTCAATCTCCGACAAGTGCATCATCTCTCTCAAAGCCACTCCCGTTGCGACTGCGAATCCTACAAGCTACTCACTCATTTGAGCACATCCATCAGAGTCTAGTTCTCTACTATATACTCAATCTTCTTACACTCTCGCATCCACGCATTTATTTTCATCCTCCTATCTTTCTCTTTGTTATAGAAACATTACTGATTTTAGCTTTGGAAGACATATGAAGGAGCAAGTTTTGTATAACTCTGATCTCTGCTTCGTTAATTGTGGTATGTGAAATCTACGTTCAAAGTAACGAAAACCGAAATCACTTCCAATCGAACTTTCAAATATGGTGCGTCACTAATTCATTCACAAATCAGGATACAGAGATACATCAAAAATATTTTTATATTTTAATTTTTAAATGTCAGCACTTAAATTACCTTAAATTTAAAGATTACTACTACATTGAAGTCCCTTAACCTGTGTTATTATACAAGTCATTTTACAATTCATAAAGTTATTAACGAATGGTCTGGTATCCTAGAATTTCCTTTTTTAACCTTTTACACTAATTTATATATATTATTAGGTTTTATTGAAAAAATATTAAATGTTGTTTTTTAAGTGAAAAGAATTTAATTTTTACGCCAGAGAACATGGGAGATCGTTTGAAAAATTACTTTTCAAAAAAAAAAAAAAAACACATGTATCTGAGAGTTGTGTGCCCAAATACTTTTAAAATACATAAAAAAATATTTAATTAAAAAGAGAAAATTATTATTATATTTCCATCGATATGTGACTATCAATCTTGGTGACATTTGCACTAAATATCAAAGCTTGTCCGGCCAAGCAAGGCAAAACGACAAACGTAAAGTGGTTGCCAGCCAATTGATGTGACCTTTAAAAAAGTAGAGACCAATTAGACGACTTATTATTTGCGCTTAAAAAAAAACTTTCGAATTTTAAATCTTACTTGTCAATTATATTTTATCTTATCCGTTGATACTGAAGATCCGTTGATAGTGGAGAGTACTCGATGATGGAAAACAGCACTTAAGTTGTTGGATACGATATAAACACAATTTTTTTGGGGCCACATTAGAAACAAGGCCCAATCGCTAATAATGTAATGTCTGTCCTATCAGCTGAATTTTTCGATAAATATTTTAAGGGAAACCGTGTCCTATTATTGTGTACGCTAAGTATCAACAATATAAAATAATAAATCCACCTTCATTATATTAATAAACTAACTAATTATGTTATAGATAAATTAAGAGGTATATTAGTTATTTTTATTTTGTTATTATTAATTTATATTTTATTTTCCATTTATTCTATTTTTTGGCAACTAAATAACCAAATACTTTAATTTATTTAATTTATATTTTTTTAATGCTATATACCAACTTTAAAAAATTTATTATTTTTGAATGATGGTTATTTTACAAATTTTATCAAAAAATACATAATATTTGAATATAGATCTACAGATATTTATTGAGAGGCTAATAACCGAGATCTAACATATTCATTACGTTGTAATATCAATTTCAAATTTCATTGACATGTTTTGATGAAATGGACAATTGAATCTACGGTTGATCACAAACGGCTAATTAATATTCATATTTATCCACAATTGCCAAACAGGTGGAATTATATCACTCCAGAAAAATATCAATCTCCAATGAAAAGAGGACACAAATTTTGAAAAATAAAATTTTTTTTTAAAAAAAGAAGGGCCAAACTTAATTAAACTATAAAAATAGTAGGCATTTTCTTATTGGTTAGTGTATTACTATAGCATGTTACAACTTTCACTTAACAAAATTCTATTAGATATTAATAATTAGGTTTGATCAGTTTAGAAACATGTATTTAATTATAAGTTCTATTTTCTATATAATTTATGTCATATGATTTGGAGATTCAAGGGCCTACACCTTAATTATATAGTTTCGAAGTCTTCCTGCGATCATATTATTTAACATTGTGGGCTCGTTGATTATATCATTTGTCAAAATTATGCACCAAAGAACATCATTTTGATTGTGCTCCGTATGTTTGTTCATAGCCCACGTAAAGGGATATGGAATTTGTTAAGAGTAAAAATCAATACTGAACCCTCACATAGCATTAAGTTTTTAGATTTGTTAGTTTCATAGCATTGTGTTAGAGCTTTACTAATCAAATCGTTAAATCTAATCTTTCATAACCCTAATTTTATTATAAGTATTTTTCAGTACACAATGTCAAAGTGGAATTGTATTTAATCCATTCTTTGATAAATATTTGATAAAGCCCAATTCAAAACTTCTTGGGAAGCCCTCAATCTCAAAGGTATGAAATGCCTCCTTATCATATCATCTTATTCTTGTAAGAATTTCCTCATTCTCCTTGCCTAATCAAGCACTAGGCGAGGAGCAAATCTAACTAATTTTACAAATTTAGCTCCATATCAGCAACTTTTTAATTTCCTAATTGTAATCTAATAAACTCATTTTCTTTCGTCCCATAACGCTCTCCTAAAGCTACTTTTCATAAAATATTTTTGTAAATTTCTCCTAAGTAATTGCCTTAGCCCAAATTTTCTTTTCTCACTTACTACCAATGTTCCCGTTCGTCTTAGCGGGTGTCTACTATCACATAAACTCCAGTATCATTTGCCAAACATACTTTTCAAGCAACTCCTTCAAATATCCTTGTTGATGTTCGTCTCATTGAGCTCCAATTGATGTGGTGGATGTATCATTTGAATCATTTTCACTGCTAGCCGATTTAACACTCCATACAAGCCCCCACGCTGTAGACTTTAGTTACCTACAATATAATGAATCTACCAAAAGTACACAAAATTATTTCCAAATCAACTTGCCCTAAGACCACAAATTCAAAACTCAGGAAATAACATATATGTGAACGTTTACTATTAGGTAATGAAGCCATACTCATAACTTTCATGATGGACAATTAATTTGACAATGTCCCTAAGTAGCCCATTGTTCAACAATTAAAACAACATACTGAGTTATAAATGTCCCAAAAATAAAATTGTATTCCATTACGCTATTCTTACACACAAACACCTTCCAATATACAACACAATAATACGTAAGACTACATGAACATGGTAATGATAAGGTCACAATTTTGAATTTAGACATCTTCAAATAAGGATACATGTCCGAAATGTTATCCCACTTTCACCATCCCATCGTACGACTCCAAACTTATTAATCTGAAATGTGGTGAGTTTTCTAAGGGTGAGCTACCAAAACTCATCAAGATATGTATGCAAACACTTAATGAATAAAGCACCGTGACAATATGAATGAAGGTAATGAAACGGGAACGTCAAAATAAAAGGTCGATATTTATAGATTTTATACCCTTTTGAGAGAGTCATATGCAATTATTGTGGTCCTATAGGATGACACCTAGAAAACCTATAGGGAAAACACTCTTCGGCTTATGCTACGTGACTGAAGTGGTCATCCTGGTAGAGATGGATTTACCAAGCTTCTGAGTTGAAAGCTTTGCCCATAAAGAATTTTCTAGGAACTTAGAGAATATCTCAACTTGCTTAAAGAAACCCGAGACACATTAAGGCTATGTATGGCGATTTATCAGCAACGGATTTCTCAGTTACACTGGTTCAAGTTGAGGGCCTAGTTCCACAGAGTATAAAGACAACAGGAAAAACTATCGAAAGGAACAATCTATCTCCCAATTGGGAAGAACCGCTCCTAATCTCAATAATTTCTAGAAAAAGGGCGTACAAGCTACGCATTAAAAATGAAAAATCGGTCCCGATGATATGGAACATCGTCCACCTCAAGAGGTATTACCAATGAATCCTCGTCAGACATATGTAAGCCTTGGGCATTTCATATGAGGTGCTTGTGTGATGTAACATATTTCAATAAATAAATTAATCATTCATTTATCTTGTTGAGCATGTTAATATGAATGCCTTTATGTGACTATATAAATCCTATGGCCTAGATTGTCTCTAAATCATGTGAAATTCTTCACCTGTGAATTGACCTACAAAAACAAGATCAAAATCTCACTCTGAGTAATCGAGCAGCCGAAAGAAGGTCAAAATTCGTACCTCGATCCTATAAATTGAGCGACCCAAATGAGATAAAATGTAATGGCTCAAGGGTTCAAGATAAAAGTTTCAACCCCCTTAAAGTGGCTCACAAATATTTGAGATCGTATGAAAAAGAGGACGTTAGGAGTGCCTGATGATGAGATCATATGAAAAATATTTGAGAACGTATTTATGGAGAAGTATTTTCCATTCAGCGTTCGAGATCAGAAGGAACATGAGTTCATGAGGTTGAAACAGAAAAATATGATGATGACGAAGTATGACACTAAATTTACTGAATTATTCCTATTTGTGCCTTTTTATGTGGAAAATGAACTAAGAAAGGCGAAGAAGTTTTAGCAAGAGTTGCAGGATGACATCAGAAAGCATCTATCTACACTATAGCTCGAGACGTACGCTAATATACTGGACAGAGTAGTCATTTATGAGAAAGAGGTGGAGATAGATAAATTTTATGCAAAGAGGACTGTAAGCCAGGCGGGAATTAGTGCTGAATCTGCTGTAGAACCATCCGGGTCATCCAAGAAAGCGAGAACGGTAGACACGGGGAAGAGTACTACTGAAGTTTTATCGGTGACTGGCTCACAAATATCAACCGCTGAATGTGCGTATTGTGGGAGAAAGCACATGGAAAAACCTTATTATGAACCAATGGGAGCGTGTTATAACTGCGGGAAGATGGGTCACCTGATGAATGATTGTCCGCTACCAAAAAGATCAGAAGTAAAGAAGTCAGCCGTTGCGGATAGAGCATTTGCGGTGACACAGACGAGACTTTGAGACACCCCGCGAGGTGGATGGAGGTATTTCTTTACTTGTGGAATTTGATTTGTCTTAATTGATCCGGGGAGTTATGTATTCTCGAAATTCCTCCATGAAATGCATGATATGTCCCCATTATCTTGAAGATTCTTGATTGTTCTATGACTGCATTATGTGTTCTTGTGAATTTTGTGGAGTATAGATAACTGGTAATCAAATGTCAAATTTAGGAGACGACGGGTTGTGTATTGATGGAAGGAGGGAAATATTTGGTTAATTGAATTAACATAGTAAATAAGAGGAATGGGTAATCTAGAGAAGAGATGAAATCAGCATTATCACTTCAAAATATATATGAAAATTTAGAGGAGTATTGTTTGGGTGTTGCTAGGAATGCTATGAGACCTTTGGAAAGTAGGACCTACTGAATGCTCTTGAGGAGGATTAGAGTTTTGTTATTTTAGGTGACTACCCACGAGCAAAGTGAGGGAGGAGTCTATGGTTTGAAGTCATCTCACCTGTAATTGAGACCCTGTGATGAGAAGGTCTTTGCATTGAGAGTTATGGATAATCCTTGGGGGTAAATTAATGTTTTGAGAATCCAAAGAGTTAAGAGTTGCAATAAGTGGATTTCGATGTCTTCGAAAAGGGTGAACGTTAAGATTGATAGTTGATATCGAAAGTCTCTATTTGAGAATTTGTGGAGTTGCCTCGGAGATAACTTCAACCTAATAATTTTGAGGATTAAAATAGTCATGCTATGACGAAGATGTAACCTTTGGAGACTAAAAGTGAGTTGATTTGTTTAAGGATTGTGAAGATAGACCCTGATATTATTGAGGAAGCATACTCGGTACGAGCGATTGAGGCTAGAAATCTTTGGACTTGATGTGCCTTTGATGCTTGCAAGAGATGTGGAAGGGATATTTTGGGCAAGTCGAGTGTTGGGAGATGGGATGTTGTGTTCCTAAGTTGGGAAGCCCTTGTGGATTCACATTAGAACAACCCACTAATCGTAATTACAGAGGATATGTTTAGGTTCGACCAATGGACTTATCGACATGTCAATAAGGTCTGAAATTGCTTAGTGTAAGGGGTTTTAAAACCGTGAGGTTATTAATTGTTAAGTTCTTGAGATTTTGGGCAACAATCTAGAACTGTATCAAATTTCTGATGACTGCTATAGTTAGAATTCCTAGTTTTGTGGCAATTGAGGATCTATGAGGATTATTTCCGTAATATGGATATCTTAAGGATAACTGTGACCATGGTTATAGCACAATTTGGGTATTTAAAGGAGAATATGAGTCTTGAACAAATGTCAATTTGATGACATACCAACGAGACTAGGAGAGCGCAAGGAATAGTGTCTGGATATCTAATTTTGGCTTGGGGCTTATATCGGAGTCCTAATTGAGCTTGATAGAGGAATTGGGATGTTAGGTTGAAATCGTGATAGTAGATGATAATCAGATAACTCGGAGCTAGAGAAATTGATCGGAGCGCTCAAGCGGAAGAGTGATGGATCTGCGACACGTTAAGGTTTAAGTTAATGTCAAGGTTCAGCGTGGGATGAAATGAGACATTCCGCTTATTTAAGGTTTGAAATTAAGTTAGAAAAGTAGATAATAAAATAAGTTTGCCTTCGGACCTTGTGGAATTAGATCTTGATAAGACATGCCAAATGATGGGGAATGGAACAATTCAGAAGCCAAGGTTTTAAGATAACATTTTTGATCCGAGAATGATTGGAGAATGTTTGAAAGATTCTATTGATTTAGGTAAATTTAGAGCTCTATTTAATTTCGAGGATGAAATTTCTTTAAGTGAGGGACAATGTGAGATCTTGGACTCGAAACATGACAATTTGGAAATCATTAGAATGATGACAATGCGTAAACGGTTAAACATGTATTAAAAAATGAGGAATTGAAAGTGAAAAGTAAAAAATTATCAAAATTCAGCAAAATGTAGGAGCGCGTTCGCCGTGCGCTCGAGCGCGGCAGCGAGTGCAATTTCCAGATTTGCCTGGAAGAGGGCGCGCTTGCTGCGCTCGACAGGCTCTCGAGCGTGCACCCAATTTTTTAGCCACCAACGCTCGTTTTACGGATAAAAAGGGGAGTTGGGGGAGGGTTTTGAGAGGCACGAAGGGAGAACAGCGAATGAGGGAGAGGAGAAAAGAGTAAGAAGAATGAGATTTTGCGCATTCTACTCTTATCCATGTAAGAAAAATGGTTGCTCGAGCTAAGGCAAGTATACCTCGAACCTTCGTTTTGATTTTTACTGTTTTTGAATATCTCTATGTTATTGTTTATTCTCTAAATTACTTGTTTCTTACGATTTGGCATGAATAATGTTTGAATCTCATGACTTTGGACTAGATTTCATGTTTAGGCGTGTGTATTGTGACCGGTAACTCAATTTCGCGATTCGGCCCTCGTTTTGCCTTCGTTTCATACCGGACAGCCTTTGTGCAAACCCTAACTCAAAATTGAGTTTAAATCATGTTATGTGCATGTTTTATGAATTATGGCTTTGATTTTGTAAATTAGCCCAAGTCTTTTGCTAGGTTTGCGCCCGAAAATATCACCCGAAAACCTAGCAGGAAATTTGGAGATTTGTGATGGAAATTTGGAACTTTGATATTATTAGATGTTACTTCTTGCCTTGATAAAGTTTATTGAACGATTTGAATTATGCTATCGAACTATGGAAGTTTTCCTAAAATTTGTCTGAAAGAGTAATTGCAGATATGAACATGGTTTGAAATGTGATGATAGAACTTTGAACAGACGACAATTTATGCCGGTAATCAAGGATATGTTATCGAAAAATTGAAACATCGAACTATCGGCCTTTGTTGTGTGGATTGAACACAATTTTTCCTCCATTACACCGATTGGGTCCCCAAGATATCGAACTAGAATCCTAAAAGAGAAAAAAAAAAAGAAATGAAACTATTTTATGAAATCGATACAAACCTAAATGAAATTATGTTTTCTTACATTTTATATGGACATTTCGTTCCTTCGAGATTGTCACGATTCTCATTACATCGAACATATGTATCGTTTTTCCTATTCTTATCGTAATTTCTGTTATATCGAACATAAGCACCGTTCTTCTGTTCTTATCATGATTTCTGTTTTATTTGATATATATTCTGTAGCTTCAGATGTTATCGTGACTTTTGTTCTGCATGAAAAGCATATCACTTGCATGATTTATGGTACACTATTAGGTTTCGGCTTACTGTTTTACTGTTTTTCATCCAGATAAACTAATGCCAGACAAGAAAGAATAGTTAAAGCCTTGCCTGAAGATTTTTGGAGACTTGAAGATATTTTAGAGCCCTAGAAGAAAACGACTTAAATGTGACTAGCGGATTTTTGTAGAAGGGTTACATGTATATGGATTTTGCATATGATATGCATGTGGTACTTGTGATGGATTGTCAACAGGAAGAGCGCATGTATGCCTTTGATTGGTGTTATTTCTCTCAGTGCGTTTGGATGCTTTGCAGAGAAAGAGTCAGCAGAGATTCGTCTGTCTATGTAGTAGAAAGCGTAGTAGTAAGCATAGCTGTGTGCGTAGTTGTGGGCGTGCCTTGTGTGAGGACGCTAGGGCTTACTTAAATGGCGGCATGGTGATATTCCTTAATTGGAAGGTGTGATCCATTGTACCATGTTTAGGCGGCCTTTCTTGTGAGGAAGGCACGAGTTACCTAATTAAAGGGGGATTGCTTCCTTCAGCGAGTAGTGGCTTTCCAAATTACCTACCTTCCTTTAGTGTATATTATCGTTAGAAGGCTACGATTGATAGGAATTGGGAAGATCTGGCGCCTTCCTTATGGGAATGACACCGATTTTGTCAATATCTTTTTCGGATGTTGGCTGAGTTTTATGGAAGGCGCAAGTCAGGAAAAGAGTCGTTGCTAACCGCTTGTTGGACCGTGGACCCAAGTGGGCCTAGCCAGTAGAAGCCTTCTTGCTCTTGGACCCACTGCTACAGTAATTCCGGTCAATACTTGAGTTGACCATCCTAAGTGTGAGTTGCCGCTCTCCTATACCTTAGTCGGTCAACGCTGGCGTTGACCGTCAGGCGCACGTTTAAACCTTTCAGGATTTGGGTCTTCACTTCCTGTTGGTTCAACGTTAGAGTTGGCCGTCCAATAGGCCATTTGGGTCTTCTTTGACTGTTAGGCCAGCCCAACTATAGTATACCCATAATTTTTAATTCCTATATTTTCAATTGTTAATAATTTTAAAAAATATGTTAATAAATTTAAATTTAAAATAATTTAAATAACGACTTTGAGTTATAAATCCTAGCCTTTAATTCTTTTTCATCTTGTCTATCTATTAATAGTGAACTGTTGGTAGAAGGCAGTAGCTAGTTAATGTAATATTTATCTATCTATATTCAATTGTATAGAGTTAAAGCCTTTTTTTAAATCCTCTTGCTCTTAAATTTTCATATATTTTCAATTCCTATATTTTTAATTGTTAATAATTTAAAATAAATATGCTAATAAATTTAAATTTAAAATAAATTAGATAAAGATTGAGTTCTAAATCTAGGCTTTTAATAATTTTTCATCTTGTTCGTCTGTTGATTGTGGAGTTATTGGTTAATGTAATGTTTATCTATGTATAATCAATTGTAAAGAGCTAATGCCTTTGTTTATGCCTTCCTACTCTTAAATTTTTCTATATTTTTAATTCCTATATTTTTAATTATTAATAATTTTTAAAAATATGTTAATAAATTTAAATTTAAAATAATTTAAATAACGACTTTGAGTTTTAAAATCCTGGCCTTTAACTATTTTTCATCTTCTCTATCCGTTGATTATGGAGTTGTTGGTAAGAGACAATAAGTAGTTAATTTAATATTTATTCGTCTATAATTAATTGTAAAGAGCTAAAGCCTTTTTTATACCCACTTACTCATAAATGTTCCTATATTTCCAATTTCTATGTTTTCAATTGTTAATAATTTAAAAAATATGTTAATAAATTTAAATTTAAAATAATTTAAATAAAGACTTTGTATTTTAAATCCTGGCCTTTAATTATTTTTCATCTTGTCTGTCCATTGATGATGAAATTGCTAATAGGAGACAAAAACTAATTAATGTAATGTTTATTTGTCCATAATCAATTGTAAAGAGCTCAAGTCTTTTTTTAAACCCTTTTGCTCTTAAATTTTCCTATATTTTTAATTATTAATAATTTAAAGCAAATATGTTAATAAATTTAAACTATAAATAATTTAAATAAAGACTTTAAGTTTTAAATCTTAGCCTTCAATTCTTTTTCATCTTGTCCGTCTGTTGATAGTTGAGTTGTTAGTATAAGACAATAACTAGTTGATATAGTATTTATTTATTTATAATCAATTGCAAAGAGCTAAAGTATTTTTTTAAGACATTTTGCTCTTAAATTTTCCTGTGTTTGCAATTGTAGAGAGTTAAACACAGTTAGTTTGGAAGATAGAGTTCTTATCTTTATATACATATTGTGGTATGTTCCTAACAAAAATAATTCTTTAAAAATGAAATTAAAAAAAACTTTTACTCAGTATTAATAACAATAATATTAAAAATAATATTAGAAAAAATAACATTTTAATGAAAATTTTATAATGTATTTGAGAAGTATTTGGGCATGCAGCTGTAGGATAACTTTTTTTTTTTTTTTTTTGAAAAGTAATTGTCAAAATAACCTTCCACACTCTGACTCATAAAAAGGAAAACATTTTACTTGAAAGACAACAGTAAGTATTTTTTTAAATAAAACCCAATAATATATATAAATTAGTGAAATATTGATTTTCCATATCTTAATTGTCTATTTTAAAATAAATAGATGATTTAACTATTTTTATTAAAAATTAAAAATCAATTAAAATTTATTATTTTAAATTATTAGATTATAATCATCTATTTAAAATAGATAATCAGGATAGAAAAGATAAATCTCTCCATTCCCCTTCAATCCCCACTTATGTAGTTTCATAAAATGAATCTATGCATGGATTATAAAAGTTTTGACAATGACCAATACATATGACTATTATGTAGGAATTATAAACTTGAAGTTGAGGAGGTTACTACCCTCAAATTTATAGTAGTATCCACAATATATTTTCATCCCATGTATCTATAAAAATATAATCGATAAAATTTAATATCTAAAAGATTTAATATAGAAAGTTTTTAAATTATGCGGCACATAGAAATGAACAAATTTTTCGATTCAATTGAAAATTTATAAAATTTTATCACTTATGAATTTAGAAATTCTCTTTCAAAAGTGCATATTATTTTTTTTAAGGTCTTCCGCAGCTATCGAGAAAGGACTTAAACTTCACAACTTAAAGAATTTGTAGACTTTGTGGGTAGCAAATAGACGCAACTGGATGTTAAATGAGATGTCAACATTAAGCCTAATTTTTCCAAAGCTATGTGTTGAGCAACTAGATACCATATTCCAATGTTCAAATGTCGCTTCAAAAGATTTTCATTCTTTGGCCCTTGATTGGCAAAATGTAAGGGAGGACTTTGAGATGCAAAAATTAGAATTATTATGCCAGTGCGATTGTTTGTGTAAATTAGCTTTGAAAGTACGAATAAGCAAAGTTAAATCTTCTTGCGTTCGGTTAAGCTTGTTGGGATTTGACTAAGATGCATATAACTGACACAGTAGAATAAATCCGAAACCTCAATCGAATATCATCCATCCAACTCATAATCATAATAAATATAACAACATACAAGATTTTTTAATATAAAAAATCCTTCAATAACAAGAAAAAAAATTATAGGATAAACTTTTAACAAATCCACTATAAAGATAATGTTGGTTATAAAATTAACTCATTATGAAATTTTTTCACTACAATTTGAGCAAATGACCAGATGAACACAATTTTTTAGACATTTAACAATCTATAAGAGAAAAATATTTTTAGAAAAATGAGTAATCAAATAGTAATATATCATAGAAATATATCTAGAATATCGTACTCGACTGTTGCAAAGAATATAACACAAATTGGATTTTTATCGGATGTCGAACTTCTTCCTATTCTTTTTTCTCTCTCTGTGCGATACTTCTTGTATTATAAAATAATCCCAGATACAATAAAATCATATCAGGCATAACTTTATATCAGTATTGATATACGAACTCCATTAAGGCACAACCTCTCTAGACAAATGGTGACAAGCACCTATTAAACGCACATCATGTGTGACCTGTCTACACAAACCACGAACTTGTTCTCCTCAAACATGCATTAGGCATGCATCACTTGGCTGACCTTCAATTGATATTCAACCTACTATCGCACAAATATTATGTGACCCTTTAGTGTCTTTTGTTACTTGGAAGATTATCAATCAATTTCGTACGAATATTATGTAACCCTTACTTGACATGTTTGCACAAGTATATTATGCACTTATATCACCCGTCCTTCTAATAACCCATCAATTTATTATGGCATTTGCAATGGAGTGATTTAAAAACCTAACAAACATTCACCCATGATCTCCATAACAAATGAAGAAATAAGTTTAAAAATACTTGTCTTAATTTAACTATTACCAAAATCTAATATGAAATAGTTTTAAAATCCTCTTTCTTCACATTTTCTTTGTTCTTCTCTCTTTTCCTTTTTTCTCTTTCTCTCTCCTTTCTTGAAGTCTCCAATAAAATAATAGCCTGAAACTTGTGGAAGATCTTTATATACACATATTGGTGCATGAGTATTGAAACATGCAATGATTCTAAACAATTTAGTTAATTAGATTAATTCTGATGGCATAAAGCAAAAATCAAGGATTGGTGTTACAGATACAATAAATTACACTAAAAATTGTTTTATTTTCAAGTCCCTTGAGCCCAGCTAACGGAGGCAGCCTGAGAAATAGGATGGTAGAGCACCCTAGGCTGATTTCTTCGGTGCTTGGCAAGCTACCATTAGGGAGGCTTCATCCTTCAGCTCTTTTGTTAACATACTGTGGTTGTGCGTTTTACTGTTAATTTAAGTTGCCACCTCATTATAATTGGTTTCATCAATTTGGACTTGTCACGTTTTTACATAGTCTTACCAATTTTAGTAATTCAAGCTGAGGCCTATTTATTGATGATAAAGTTGTCCGTGCATATTTTTCAACATGTAGAGAAGATAAAGGGGAGATAAGGATTCTCACAATTTACTTTAACCCTATATTTGATTGGAGAGAATAAGAAGAAAATAGAATATCTATTCTTTGGGAATAGTTATTCCTCCACTTAGTTACAAATTTAACCGAAAATAAATATTCTTGTTGGAATATTTAAATTGTGAAAATAACAATTTTCACATATTATTATTATTATTATTATTGTTATATATTATTATTGTTATTATGTTTTATTATTATTACTATTATTATTATTATCACTATTTTCACATTATTCCTCATACTATTTTACAAACCAAATAATAGAATACTAATTTTCACATTATTCTATTCCAATAACTAAATATGAAAATAACAATTCTAACTCTATTTCCATCCTATTCTATTCCCTATGAATAACTATTCTATTTTCACCTTATTTCATTCCAACAATCAAACATGCTATAAGAACTTCTGACTTTTTTCTGAGTAAATTCATCAATTCAAGAGTTTTTGAGCAACAAATGCTATTTACAACAACGGTTTCTTTGTTCCCTCCCTTATCAAAGTGTTCATGGTTTATAATACTTCCTAGTAGTATGCATAACCCCATAACATATATAAATGCATTTCACTAGCTTAAAAGGTAGAGGGAGAAATAATGTTCTCAACATATCCATCTTTCTAAGTCTATGTTATCTCTATTGTTTTTTTCAATGATAGCTACGTAAAGAGAACAGGGAAGGGAATGTGGGTTAGAGGTTTTAATTTATGGGAATTGCATTTGTTGCATGAAATGTTACTTGAGCTAATAAGCTGGCCCCGTGTAAAAATGAGAGACCGGTAAACAGAATGCTAATATTAGTTCTCATCATTCAATCATTTGTAACCACCAAGGAAAGGTATCCAATTCTCACAATTTGCAAATGAACAAATGCACTGAAAAGATAAATGGATTAAAGGTATGATCTAGTGGCCGGGTGGTGGAAATGAGTTTTTCTGATGATGTGCAGCCACCCATTTTAGACTTTAAAACTCATATATATATATATATATAAATGTCTCACCTTCTGTAGATATTTTTATATTTGGTATCCTAATTACAAGGTTAAGAAGTAATAATAATATCAATTACATCTAAATGAGTAAGAAAGATAATATTAGCTAACAACTACATTATGTTTACAACAACCAATATATATATTCACTATAAAAAAAATAAATTATAATCTTTGTCACTATTAATAATTAGCATATATAATTTAATGACAAATATATGATTTTGTCACTAAAATTTTAAAATTAAATAAACACTAACTCATAATAAAATAAATAAAAAATAATAAAAATAATAGTGACAAAATGTAACTAATTATAAGAAATACATCTTAGCACCTAAAATTTTTTTAAAAAATTTATAAATTATTTATTAAATCATTATTTAAAAAACTTATCACTTTCAATATAATGCGTCCCTGGATCTGAACTTCGAACAGATTCGGGTGATCCTCTTGTCGTGATTCCGGCTCCGTTCCCTTGAATTAGATTCTGCACACCACTAAACAAAACAGGAGGTCAGTGTGTCGGCAGAAAGTTATCCCACCGAAAACACTCTAATACTCAAGTCAGTAAAACAATCTTCGAAAGAATGAAACTGAAATTGAGATAAAGAGAGACAGAGAGAGTGCTTTTTTCAGATGTAAGAGGGACGGGTAAGCTTTCTTGAATCTGGAAGGTGGGAGGCAGTAAACGGTCGTGAAAGATGCGCTTATTTGCCTTAGGGTTGCTGGTGAATGTGTTTGCATAGCAGAAAACGTTGGCAATTCTGAGAGTTTCGATGGCAGAGAAAGTAGTTCACTGATAGCACTTATTTTGCGTTACAAGAAGCGTGCCTTGAATGATGATTCAAGGGCTTATTTATCATTGAGAGGACAATCTTCCTTCTCAGGAAGGAATGATTCCCTCTATGATTTTTGGCTGACTTGCCTTTTGGAGTAGGTGCCAGTTGCCAAGTTACGCAAGGCAATTTCCTTCTGAGGCGACCAACAGCTTTCCAAACCGATCACCTTCCTTCTGTGCATGTTACTGTTGGGGAGCCTTAGTTGGTAAGGATTTAAAAAAATCTGGGGCCTTCCTTATACGAAATATGCCACTTTTGTCAATATCCATTTTGAGTGTCAGTTGGGACGCGTGGAGATGCACGAGAGAGCATGCTAAGCGCGCACGATGGATCACGGCTCGAATGGACGCGCCATTATCATCACTCTTTTGGGCCCAACGTATAACACGCGGACAAATAACGCGTTGAGTTGACGTCCAGACGCGTTAACTGCAGAACGCATCCGGGCCAGCGATTGATGTCACGAGCCTTTTTTGGGCTCTGCTTCTCCACCGGGCAGTAAAAACGTTGACCGCCCTTCTTGAGCTTTTGTTGAAAACTTTTTCAGCCAACCCATTATCGGGCAGATATCATCACAATAAATTATAAATAATTTATTAATTATTTATTAAATATTTATACATTAAATATTTATAAATAAAATATTTACATAACTTGGAAGTTTCCATTGGGATCGGGGGTCTCTTTGCTCATGTGATGAAAGCATCGCCTCTGTCCCTAGGGAGCCGAACGCGACCGACGGCCCACGCGCTGGATAAATAATATAACGTGGGCCGTCCGATTTTAAATTTAATCGGACGGCTGATATTAAATATCTCGGTAATAAATCTTGTCCGTCCAACGTTCCAGATCCGACGGCCACGATTTGAGTGCACAGTAACCTAGTATTTTCAGCTGAATGACGAAAAACGGCCGCCATTTTCGTTTTCTTCGTCTCCTCTCCTCTCCTCTCTGGCCTCCTCTCCTCTCCTCTCCTCTCCAATCTGAATGTTCATTTTGCTCTTCAAATCTCCTCTCCTCTCCAGCTTCAACCTGTTCTCCAGGAAAGAGGAAAAACGTGGGCCGACTGACGGTGATTTTCCGTCGAAGTTTCTTCTTATGCAGAATCTCCTCTCTCTATTCTCTCCTCTGCTCTCCATTTTCGTTATGTTCTACAGGACAGTGAAGGGACAAGAAATTGTCAATGAAAATAAAAGGGTGGATGGACGTTAGTTCAATCTGAATGCTTTTGTGCCCATGGCGATGGAGCGCCCCTTTCCCTCACGCAATCTGGTCTACTCTGCTGCTGCCACCGCCATTTCCAGCCTCTTCAAAGTTAGGCCGTCCTTTTTATCTCCTGGCCTTCCATCGCAATCAAATACCCCCAAAGCCCTCTCGTATCACCTCGCAAGCACTCCTTTTATGTCTTCCAATGATGGAGGAAGAAGTCTCAGAAGATCGATGCCTCATTCTACGCCCACTCTGTCGACGAGGTAAAGGCCCTCTCATAGAAGTGGAATAACAGTGATAAACTAGATTTCTATTTTCCAGTCCCTCTAATTGCACACAAAAATTCAATGTTAAAGCTTTATTGGTGATGTATGCGAAGGAGTATAGGGGTGAAAGAGGTGCAGTCTGGTGTGATTTAGAGGATTTTTCAAACCGGACCAGACCGCACTGCAGTTTGCAGTGGTTTTCAAAATGGTCCACAGCGAGGAAGAAGCATACGTGAAACTGTGAATCAATAGAGAATCTCCTTAATCCAAAAGAAGACGTTGCAGTTGCTCAAACCAACAATAGTGGAAAGGAACTTGAGAGCTCTTGTATTGGACAAGCAGCTAAAATTGGAGAGCATAATCATCTGGTGATGATATATCAATCTCTTCTAAATCTTGCAGCATCTATACTCTAAATTTCCTTATTACTGAAGATCTGAAGCATACGGGTAGAACAATTCAAACATGAGAAAGAATGTTGGGAGGGTGGGATGTGTGCATACTTACCTCAATATTACAAAGAGGTTGTTTGTTGATTTGATCCTTGTCCACAAGGTCACAATGGAACAAATTTAGAGTAGCAGCATGGCTATTCTAATTCAAGAATGTGCAAATCTGGAAAAAAAGAGTATTGTGCTAGTGGAAGCAGGAATTTCTACAACTGTTGGGAACCTTCAGATATATTGTGGTGATTTGGTAACTGCCATTGTGTGCATACAATTGCAGGCTTTTTGGGTGTCACTTGTACTTTTGGTTAATTCTAGAATTAGTATATCAACTTTACTGATTCTATGAAAATGGTTTGCATGAAAAGCATCACTAGGAGAAATTTATGATTGTGTATGTGGTGGCATGACTACCATGGTGGTACTGAACTTCCTTGTGTGATGGCTGGTGAGGTTAAGGGTGAGGTCTCCATCCCTAGTCCACTTCTTGTGCCCCTTTGTCCAATTACATGAAGTGGACCACACTTGACGACCACCTCCATGTCCATGGGGGACATGTAGTAAACATCATATCTCCACTCTGCACTTTATATCCTCCTAATTTGTTAAATCTCCATCTAGTCCATTACACTTTAAGTTATTAAAAAATTTTAATTTTAACTAGAAACCTATATTTTAATGAAATATGTTTAATCTAGGTAAATTGACTAGCAATCAAAACAAATTCTCCATAATTCCCACAAAACATTTCTGTCATCCATTGATCTAACAAGCTAGTCCACCCATATACTAATTGAAGTTTCCATAAAACTCATGTAAGGATAAACTGCAGGTGCATTGCTGCCAAGGGTGATGAGTCTAATGAGTGTGGAAAGTTTGCCAGATACTATCGATCTCTGTGTCCTGGTGAATGGGTGAGTTAATTATTTCTGGCCTAATTCTTCTTGAGCTAGTACTCTGGCATAATTTGTTGCTTCTTTGAAAATTCTGGCTCAAAGGACAAGTATTCTTTTCACCTGCAAGGATGCGGAGAAAGGTTGACTGAAAATCCTAGGTAATTTCATAATTTAGTTAAATTGTTAGCCGTTAAATGTTTTTTTTTTTTTTTACTGTTTGCCCTATTTGTTATCAGTCAGATTTCTTGAATACCCCTTCAGCAATTAATCTGAGTAGAATGAGCCTGCATGTTATGTGGAACTTGGCCAATTGCAGATAGACTTTATTTTCATATAGAAGTTTGATGCTTGCACGGTTTTCTGGGCTTTTTTTGGTTCCAATGGATGGTGAATGGCTGCAAATCAGTCTTTTGGATTTCCAAGAAAAACTGGCATATAAGCTTTTAGAAATTGGAACATTTTGTCGGATTTATGGAGTTGACACTACTTGGCCGTTGAGGTAAAAATATCTTTGTGTTGGGTCCCAGTGTAAGGGCCCATAAAAACACGGCCCAAAGAAGAGAGGCCCAAAGGCAACCACCTGAGCAGATCAAACGGCCCAAGGACCGGGAGCCCAGGAGGTTCCCTGCCACCCGAGCGGCCAAGAAGTCAAGAAGAATCTCTCAGACTTTCCCGAGGACTTCGTAGAGGCTGTTCACTCCTCTCAAGACCGCGAGCTTGCCAAGGGACTCGCAGCCGTCCGAGGACCGCCCGTCCATGACCTGGAATGCCAACTGGCCTATTTCAACGATTTTCAAGAAAGCCTATGCCTACTACCAGTCGCCACATCAACAGAGCATGCCTAGTCAAATCGAGGAAGATATCCAAATCCTGCACACCTGACACACGCAAAGGCTGCAGCGGCGCCGTCCGCATGCCATCTCCGCACGTCAGCAGAACTAAAGAAAGCCAGTGGTCCAGCACCTCAACCGTTGGATGGACGGCACGTGTCCACTCCCCAACAGCCCAGCTTCCACTATAAATACACAACAAAGCCTCCTTTGCAAGGAGAGGACAAAATGGATACTAAAAACAGAGAAAAAGAGAGAAGCTTCCCAGTCACTCCGACTCCCAAAAAACTTCCGGCAAACCTCTTCCTTCTCCACGCCCAGTTCCTCAAAGGCGTGGAAGAAGGCTCCCAGAGAGCTTAGTTTCCTTAGGAGATAAACACGAAACGAGAGATAGAGAAGGGAATAACCCTCACAACTGTACTCTGTAAAATCTCCAACCCATATAGTGAAACTCTTTACAGGCCCAGAGCCTAGTGGTTTTTTCTCCCCATTCAAGAGGAGGTTTTCCACTTAAAACATCCGGTCTCAGTTCTCATCTCGCATCCAACACCTCGCTCGCTCGCGCTGCCGGTTAACCAAGGATCGGACTGGACGCGCCCTTCATTAACGAGCCTGGTCCCCGAGAGATCCTGGTGGGTGGTCAACATCCCACATCTCTCGGCCATAGCAAGTCATCCGCGCACTTGCCCTCACCATCTCCAACTCCCTGACGTCCCCGAGACTACTCGTGTTGCTCTGGAAGCCACGAATCCGACTGGACCTCGCCAACCTCTGCATCTCTCGGTCCCCGTGCATCCAGAACGCAACACTTTGATGTGTTAGCTGATATGCTATCCAGTGATATGACCTCAATGCATGTGAATGATGCATGAGCATTATTCAAAATTTTCATTTGGATGTCTGTAAATTTCTTTAAATTATGCATGCGACCTCTGAGGGCTGTTGAACTCATCATTTGTAATATGATCTTTCACAAATTCCTTCCTATGGTGTTGAAACTTTTAGCTTGAACTATGATTGTACAACAAATTTACTGGAATTGCTTCTGGCCTCCTGATAAAAAAATATTGAATAATAGAGAAGCCGATCTTTTAGGTAAATCAATTTGTCCCTATTGGTATAAAGGGGAAAAGGCGAAAAAAGAAAATGAAAAAACCAAATTTATTCTCAACTTTTTGGTTTTTCCCAATTATATTATCTTTTAAATTTGCATCGGCAGCATTTGTACCCTTAAATATCAGGTTATACTACGCTTTCATGCCTTCCTGCTTTGGATTCTGGCTTGAGAAATTGAATTAGTTTTGGGGGCGGGTTGTGGCTGTGGTTTGTGTGCTTTGATGCAGAGATTGTTTTTACTGAAGGCCAGCATCTGTAATTTTGACTCTGAAATTTAATATCAAACTGAGTTCCTCATGACTTGCCGTTTTCAAGTGTTTGAAGCGAGGTTCTCTCCTAAACGAAGTTCTTATTTCGGTGGTTCTGCTTGTTTCATTGGATCTTGTTCAATTCACATTTGCGACCTATTTGAGTTGTGAATGAAAGTATCACCCAATATGACAAATATAGTGAAACATATAGTTTGAAAAGGGTATAATGCCTGCATTAATCAGCAGTTTTAGTCTTTTTTTTAATGATCCAAAAAGATATCAAGATTAATTTTTATAAAATTAACTAAAATTTCCCAACTTGATAAATATATGATTAAAGATGATCACATTTTAGTATCTAACTTTCTTCTGATGTGTCTACAAGAGATTTTTTCTAAAAGACGTATTGCCCACTAAAGTTGATACTAGCACAGTTCTAACCGAAATTAATATTGATATTTTCATGTAGTACCCCATTGTTTCTATGTGTGTGATTTTTGAACGTCGCTTGTTCTCCCCATCCCTGCTTATTTGTCTCTGTGGTAAAATTTGACAGGTTGAATGGTGGAATGAGCAGAGGGAGAACGGCACTTTTCCAGGTCCTCTTTGATACCCTGTTGTTGCTTGCATTGCCCCCAAAGTCTTATGGATTAATAATCTCCATTAATATGTGGGCAAATGTGCCATCTGCTCCAGTTCAAGCTTATGGTTTCACATTATTTTCTCTATCTTGAATAATGTATTAGAATTTTTTTTTTTTTTTGGAAGGGTGAAAGGTTATTTATTTTTTAAGTCTACACATTTTGAACGATTTTCTACCCAATTTTCATCTTAATAGATGAAATTTGAGTTCATCTTACCTTGCCTTGTCTGAGATGGTCAACAATTGTCAGATAAATAGGGTATTCACATTATAGTGGGCGCTGTGAAGGGGAAGCTTATGTGCGTGAATGAATTTGGTGTCGTTTCAGATGTACCACGCCTCACCATACTTCATGGCAAATCTACCGGTAGCTGAGGTTGGTGTCGTTTTCGCTTAGCTTGCTTGGTTTGCCCCTTCTGGCAATTTTTCGGCCACCAAAATTGGCGTTGCCAATCAGCCTACTTGATGTGATCACACGTAATTAACAGTGTTTATTCAATATTATCAATTCTCTTTAATTGTATACATTATTTGTTGAAGTCATCTGGTTAGTTATTTGACTTGTAAACCTTTACTTTGAAGTCATGCTAAACTTTTTCATCCATGCTTGTTCAGGGTTTCGTTGATGGCCAATGATGTCTTAAGAATTTTGGTAGACATTCTTGACAAAGGATGTGATGTCTGGTGAACAAGCAGTGAGATTCGTAATGTGCCGGCTGATAACCCAGATAGCTTGACATGCTCGTAACTCCTCGGCATGAGTGCATTCTACCTCTACATTTTCGACAATCTGTCGTTTATAGCTACTTCAGTGAATGCTAAAAGGCGCAGCTTGCAGTTTTCAGAATTTGTGCTGGCCTCATTATGTTATTCAGAGTCAAGGGGAGTTTGTTGGGGGTGCATAGACCGAGGGAGAGGTGTAATGGATGGGTTGTGGATGTATGTTTGGTTAATTTTTGAAATTTATTTATTTATATGTTATGTACAGGGTTTTATGTATAGGTTGTATGTTTGGTTTTCTCCATTTATAGGGGAGATTCTGGCGAATTTTTTTTGCAGAAATTAATTTATTAACTTAATAGCACATGATTCGTGGTCGAGTGGGAATCCAATGTCCTTACTCGTGGTCGTGCAGAGATCCCCGCAGGACACCCTCCACTTACATTCCATTATCATCAATGTTGTTCGCAGCAAATTGATAGCCTCTCTTGATGCTGTCAGATGTGTGGACCGATCGTATTTGGTTCACTGGAACAAGAAAAAAAAACTCTCCGATCCAAAGACTTTGTTTCCCGCCTTGCTGCCACAAGTTGTTTCCTAAAAAAAACAAAAAAAGACTATCTCATTCCGACTTTGTTGTCCCGCCTCGCGCCACAAGCCGCTCCCGAAAAAAAAAAAAAAGAGGAAAAAGACTCTCCGATCCATTCGACTTTGTTGCCCACCTTGCGGCCATGCTGTTTTCCGAAAAAAAAATAGAAAAAAGACTCTCTACTTCATCGACTTTGTCGCTTCGCCTTGTCGACTCACAAGTTGTTTTTGGTAAAAAAAAAGAGAAAAACTTTCCTCGTCCCCGCTTTGTTGCCCGCTTTGTCGGCCACAAGTTGCTTAGAGTAAAAAAAAAAAAAAAAAAAAAAAGACTCTCCGTCGGCTGACTTTGTTGCCCACTTTGTCGGCCATAAACTGCTTCCAGTAAAAAAAAGAGAAAAAAAAAGACTCTCCGATCCGCTGACTGCGTTATTTCGGCTGTGAAAGTGTGATATGGCACTAGCTACTTTAGGCCGAGATGGATGGTTTGGAGCATTTGGTGCAAATGCCCGATATTTGCCTTGCTTTGTTCAAGTCTGAGTTGCATCGGGTGGATAAAGCCATTGCCTCTATATTAGCTGATTTGCCATTGATTAATTACAGGCTATATGTAAATGATAGATTCGTTGATCAGAAGCAGATGATGTGATTAAGTAATTAATGTACGATGACGCTATCGATATTTCATATTGTTAATTACAACCTTGTATAAATGTAATAGACAAATGCATTGTGTAAAGATTGGATGAATTATATTGTATGATTAGTTTTCATTCTGACTGTTTCTTAGTTTCTAATTTTGTTGTCTTTTGTCCGTTAAATGGAAACAAAGACATCACAAGCTGTTTAATGCCCATAATTAATGTTTTAAATTCCTGTAGAGAATTAAATTGGGAGAAATTCAATATACTAAAGCTGATCTAAATAAACATTTTGATGATAAGATGAATAAGAAATTCAATGAACTCCAGGATCGCTTCAAAATGCACAATCCCCACAAAGAAAAACACATATTCCAGCATTAAAGCTTATCATTCTGGTGCTTAAGTTCATGGTGCCTGCATTTTTCAATCTCAAATTGTCTGAGTTTCTCCATTTTCTAGTATTTTGTATTCTGTAATAAGATGTGTCTCAAAAATCAGGTGTTGAGCTCTGCTTTTCATTTAATATGATTCAGCAATCAACTGTTATTTCGGAAGCTGATTTGCTGCACTTTCAACGTTTACCTCTTGCATTTTAAGCTTGTTCAGGTTTGAGGATTAGTTCTGGAAAATTTGAGTCAAGATGTGTTGTTTGCGTACCTCATGGATCATTCAGCCTCTATTTTTGGCTGTAATACAGGTAAGTTTCTTATTTCTCATTTTTTATTTCTTGTGGCAGAGTTTAAGGATGTACTGGTTTGGAAGCAAGCGGTTCAAAAAATTGAAAGGAGATTAGGGGCATGGAAGAAGCAATACTTAAGGGTGGAAGGATTACAATTATCAAGAGCATTTTCACAAGTTTACCAACTTATTTTTTGCCCTTGTTTCCATGACCTGTGCAGCGGGCCAGTAGCTTTTAAACTTGGAAGCCTTATGAAGTATTTCCTTTTGGAAGATTGCAGTGACACTTTCAGAGCACCATTTGGTGAATTTAAGAAACAGTTACAAGAACTATGGTGTTACACGGACTTGGTGGTGTAGACTTAAAAAGTCCTTTGAAGACGGCTTAACAGGTAAATTAGCAGTGGAAATTTTTGAATGAAAAGTATAGATTGTGACGGAAGTGATCGCTGCTGTATATGATGTGAGAAATTTAACTGGTTTTATTCACCAACTAAAAGCTGCTATGATTGGGGCTTATGATGACATATAAGGAAGAGGGCGAGCTTAGCAAGCATATTTATTTGTCAAAGGCTCAGACACATCAGTCAGATTCTAATACGGTATATCTTTGAAGGATAGGATTCTCCAACATTGTTCAGCCTTTCAACAAACAAAGTAGCCTCAGTTCATCAATATTCTCAGATGAGAGAAGGTATGGTCATCTGATGCCCTCAATTATTCAAAATGAGTCGGTGCTACAAAGCAGATCACCAACAGCTGAATATGATCTTGCTTGCTCCTGTCCTCGAAGACTACAGATCCAGTTTCAGGAGACCCTATTTTCTCTCCCAATTGGATAAGTCATTTTTGGAGGAAAAATCATGTGATTTTAGAGATTTGTGATGCAATTTGTATTATTCACGGTACCATACTACAATCAGTTATGCATTTTTAACTTGAATGGTTTCCTTTATACTTATCCCAAAATCTAATGAGCCTAATACAATCACCCATTTTGTTGCCAGGTTGCCTGGGGAAGATGTCTAACTAACAATACATAATATACAATTATAAGATTTTCTATAAATTGCTATTAATTTCATTTGGTTTCAGTTTCAGTTTTTAAAAAAGCAACTAACAGTTCCTTGCTAAAAAGCAACTAACAGTTCCTTGCTAAAAAGTAAACTATACCAATTATAATTATTCATCAATGGGGGAAAAAAAATTATGACATGATAACTCAGCCATTCAAAAAGTAATGCCCATGTTAATAGTAGGAAACTATATCGGGCTTCAAACCCATCTCCACTGTCTCCTGAAAAAACCATCTGCTTCCTCGGATGACTTCCACCCGGACAACAATATATTAAAAGTCTGCAAATTGGACTTGAAATCATGCTTTAAACTATGATAAACATTCCTAGCATCTGTCATACTCTTCTCTTGGCACAGAGTTCTCAATAATGCATTAAAACAAGTAGTATCAAACACTGGCATTAGCTTCTTGAACCTTTTAAAACCCTCCACTGTTTGCCTTACTGAACAAACCTTCGCAATTCTAGCTAAAACGATTTGCATAGTCCTTGGAGAAATCAACGACCAATCTTTTTGCTTAGTATCAATCAATGCCTCCCAAATTTCGTTGAACTTGCGATTTCTACCCAGAATGTAAAGCATAGTGTCGAGTGAAAAAGGGTGTGGTCAAACCCTTTTCTTCTGGCAGTGAATTTGAAGAATTCTAGTGCTTGCAAAGGATTTGAATGACTAAATCTGACCCTTTTCAGTACCCGCTCTCATCCGAAAAACCTAATCCGTCTGGTTAATTGCCAATACTCCTAACAACGGCTTTACTCGTCGGCTGGCAGTATAATAATTAGATTTTGATTTCAGGATGAAATGAACAAGTTAAAACAAGAGAGATGCGCAACAGGCATCTCCAGCGAAAAGAGATAGATTATGTTCTCAATCCTCCATTCCGTATGTTTTCAGCACGCCTAAGCGCACGAACACGACGAGACAAAGCGAGTGAAAAACGCAGGGAAAATTCGCAAGCTAGGGTTTCGAATAACCAAGCAACGCATAAGACATCACCTTCGGGAGGTCGGCGAGAGCCGAGTAACCGAAGAAATTCCGATCGGAGCTTAGCGGGATCAATCGCTGATTCCATTATATTCGAGAGATTTGCAAAGGAATTATATTCCGTCATCCGACTGCTGCTAATGGTAATTTGCAACGATGTAGGTAATTTATTGATGGAAGAGGACAGTGTAGTTGCATGTGACAGTGACACTAGGGTTTTCATGGAAGTTTCACTGTCCTCGTTGAAGAAGAGAGGAGAGCAGAGGAGAGAGTGGAGAGAAGAGAGGAGAGCAGATGAAGCTTCGAGAGAAATGGCGGTCGGTTCGTGTTCAAAATATTAGGAATACTGTACACTATATTCATAGCCGTCGGATCAGAAGGAATTGACGGCGAGGATTTTGTCATCTGAGATTTAATCTCCGCCGTCCGATTAAATTTAAAATCGGACGGCCACGATCTTATACCGAGATATTTAATCTCATCCGTCCGATCCATTTTAAAATCGGATGGCTGAGGTTATAACACGAGAAAAAGCGCGTGGACCGTCCGATCAAATTTAAAATCGGACGGCCCACGTTATATTACGTTTGGCGTTTAATGACCGTCCGACGCGATTCGGACGGGGTCCAAAATGGGAGAAGTTTGTCGCCCCGCTCCGCGCGAAGGACCGCCCCGAACTGGGCTTCCATTGATCGCACTATCACCTATCTTCTCACTCTCTCACACTTCTTCCTCCACAGCCCTTCGCACTTTTCTTCTATCCTCGTTGCAATCAACGAATTTCTCTCGGTTCTCTCGCATACAATCAGCCGTTTAGCTTCACAAACGACGAATCACTCTCCAAATCGATACTTACTATCTCACGGAGCTTTGCCTTAGGTATCTTCTGTTCCTCTCTATCACCTTGGTTCACAATATTTTGAATCGATACTTTAATATTAATTATAAACATATTTATTACGATTTTGTACTAAAATAGAAAAGATCAAACAGATTTTGAAATTTTCTCAATATCTCACAGTGTCTTTTTCATCATTGTTTTCTTCCGTTGTTTTTCTTTCATTTCCTCTCTTATTTCGAATATGTTTTTCGAGCTTCTAGTTAACAAAAATCTATAGGTGAAGTCCCCCGATTCATAGGTTGTTTCTATTCTCTATTTGAGGTATAGTGTCAATTTTAAGCTATGTTAGTTGTTTTATGGCCATCGAGGATTTATGCTGATGATTTCTGCTTCTGTTGCATCTCTATTGTATTTCTGTTACATCTCTCTTATTTGAGAAAGTCAAATTTTCTGCTCTTACATCTCTATTATAAACATAGAAGTATCAACTAATAAAAACTATATAAAACAAAAAAAAACTTCAAAGTGAGGGCAATCAGTTTGCAAAATCACATGGTATGCATAAACTATAAATTTTAATGGAGTGTAGGTCATCTCAATATCGACTACTTTCTCATTGAGGCAGTATTCTTTTTAGGAAGTTGTTTATGAACATTATTCTGGTTGTGCTTTGTCTGTCTTAATTCATTAGCGTTAACCTTATATCTATTATGTTTGTGCATTACTCATTCCGTGTCATTTTGTTTAGCTTTGCTCTTTGATAGCAGTTATTCATTATTTTCATCAAACTACTCGCTAAAATTTGTCATGCTTTTTTCCCCCATGTTCAAACACTGGATTTCCTCCTTTCATTTCCAATTTAATAATGATCAAAGGATTTCTGATTGTTTACCTGGTAATGTGTTTTATTCTTGATACCTACTTATAGGCATTGATTCTAATATAAGAATAGATTGCATGCTACTCTGGTTTTTGGCCTTTGTTTGCTTTTTTAGAATCTCTGTGTGCTTTTGTCTTAGTTTGCCATTTCTAAATTTGTGTGCCACTGTGGGGAAGTTCCCTACGCATGTTACCCACCAGGAGTTTCTGGAGGCTAAGGTCAATGAGACCAAGGAAACTGTGAAATTCCAACTGAAGAAGGTTCTTTGCATGGGAGTTGCTGTGGAAATGGCAAAGATGGAAGAGAAGGATATTTCAAAATGTTCAGCTGAGTGTCAACTTCCTAGTCTCATTGTTGAAGAAAAATTGGCAAAATGTAAATTTCTAGTGGCTTCCTTATTCTACTGTTAACGTTGCAATGACTAATCCATCAGTAGTGATGTGACTTATCATTTGATCATGATAGAGCTACGATTTTCTGATGAAGATATCCAATACCTGTTTCATGAGTTATGGGTTTCTTGAGCTGTCTAATTTTGCCATTTGAAGCCTATTTTGTCAAGGCTAGGCTATTTGTCAAAGAGCCACCTCTCAGCCAATTGGTAGTCAATTATGTGATTCCTCTTTTGATGTTCAATTAGTTTATCTATTTCTTTATGAAGTTATAATCATATGATTGTGTTATCTTTTGTTGCGCCTATTGTTGATGTAATTGTTGTTGTTAAATTTAAGTTGTTTGGTTCAGTGACGACTGATGCGACTGCCAAATTCTCCCACCAAACCCCAATATAGGGGCCCCAATCCTTGTTTTAAAGAGGACAATCCCAAGGCTGGACTGTGCAAATAAGGGAGACAGCCCCAAGGGTGAGCAGTTTGCCAGCAATAAATGAGGAGAAGGGCCCAAGCAACAAGTCCTTTACTTTGTAGATGGTTCCAAACCCTCAAGCATTTTCCCAACAAGCTCTCCTTTTTCCAGCTTGCAGCCCACTTCCATCACCGAATACAGACATATTGTTCCTTTTAATACATTAGGTGATGAGATTAGTTCGTAGATTTGAAGTTCCATTTGTCTTTGTAAGCCCCGGTTTCCTTAAGAGCATGTTAGTCTTTTAGTTCACGAATTCTCAACCCTTAGGTAGATGATTTTCTAAGTAAACTATCAAAGTTTGATGGTTTTATGTTGGCGAGTGATTTCCTGAGTAGACTGTCCAATAATTAAGTGATTCCTTTTGTTAGATGAGTAATTTTTCAAATATTATCTCTTGTAATCTGAAGTTATGCAATCTAGTAGCTTACTGTAATCTGTAATATTTGTACAGCATTAACGGCTGCATAAAAGGGCCTTGATAGTGAATCCATATCTGGGTACTCATCAAAAGATTATGCGAGTTTTGGTATGATTACTCTTTTCTTAATAGAATATCATATTATCATAATTCAGGTGCAGTACTGAAATGCAATTAATTGACTAGGTATAGAGGGAAAAAAGTGTGGTATAACATATTGCTTTATGTTACGAATAGGTTATGTTGTTCTGCTGTTTCCATGTCAATGGATGTTAATTAAATAATGTAGACATAATATTCACTTTTTGTTGAATACTTGAGAACTTATGGATTAAAGATTTTCAAATTAATTTAATAATAGGGTTCTAGTTGTTATTGCTCTTCTCTTGATATATAGCTTCCAGATTTTTACTTTCTTCATTTCTTCCTCACAAATATTTTACATACTATTGCCCTATTATGATATATAGCGAGACAAGGACTGTTTACATTTTGCATTTATTGAATTTGAGTAGCAATATTGCCTGTATATTTCTATTCCCCCTAAAAGCCATTGTTCTATTTTGCCTGGCATTGAGGCAAGGGGATTCATTTTTGGTCCTCCAATTGCTTTGGCAATAGGAGCAAAGTTTGTTCCCTTGAGAAAGCCAAGAAAATTACCATGTATTGTATTGCACCCACCATCTGGGATATTCTATTCTAGTTGAAAAAAGAAATACAAAAACTGCATGCTAAAATTGTACATGCCAGTGTTTGCACATGTTTGATAGTGTTGGTTCTAATTTCTATTTGCAAACTGTTATGGCAAATTGTTATTTGTCGTAACTTAGATGGCGTCATAGAGCCTCCTATGTTGCATTTGTTTGGATTGGAAACGATATTTTATTATGTGTAGCAATCCTCGTCACCATCTTTCAAAAGAGAAAATAGATAGAGTTATGTTGGCCCCATAGTGCTTGTAGTTTCTT
Source organism: Nepenthes gracilis (assembly GCA_033239525.1). Lineage (NCBI taxonomy): Eukaryota > Viridiplantae > Streptophyta > Magnoliopsida > Caryophyllales > Nepenthaceae > Nepenthes > Nepenthes gracilis. Next base: position 1,396,788 of record BSYO01000019.1, on the reverse strand, counting down.
CTTCTTCTTCTTTCTGATATAAATGGGAACGAAAGAGCGGTCTAGTATGGATGGATCTATTGGAATTAAGAGCTGTGTAATGATAAATATTTTTTTAAAAATATTAAGTTGTGTTATGTTTATGTGTCCTGACTTAGTATTGCCACTCCCCCTATGCTGCACTGATTTTGACAGGAGATGATGTTTGATTTCTTCTTTATATTGCAATGACCATCTTTCAAAAACATAGAACTAAATAGAATTATTATGGCTCTGTAGTGGTAGAAATTACAATTTTTCTATGAAAATAAAAATGTAATGAAACTTAAGCTCGTGTTTTTTGTTCTGGCTTGTTGTCCCATTGTCTTTCTAATCGATTAACTGACATGGCAAGTTAACACCTGATTCCTGAGATCATACGCCCATGAATATGTGCAAATTGACATTGATGTTCTCATTTATGCCTGTGGCTAGGTGTTATTTCTTGCGCTTGCCATTGCAGGTATCAAGGTCTTGGGATAAGGGTTGAAGACCAAGTTCTAATAACAGAAACAGGTTATGAGGTATCGTTTATATTCTTCTTATGACATCAAGAGAGAGTGGAAAGGGCACGTCAATGCCCAGTTCATTTCAGCTGTGGCTACTTTTCAGGAGCTATTATTTTGCAAGTAATCCACTAGCCTTCTGCTAGTATTTCCCTGTTCTTTTGCAAATAGGTCCTTCATTCTTTTTATAGAGGCTAGATCTCTTTCTTGTGTGCTGAGATTTGAAAAAAATTGATCATATTTTGCTATGAGATAAATTGGGGGAAAACAGACCTTGGCTATGATTGTGAAGGATTCGAGAATCTTGAGGGTTTTTCGTTAAATTTAGGGGCAAAATTTAGAGAAATAACATTATAGAATGAAGAAATCTCAGTCTTCGCATACCTAATATGTCCAACATGAAGTGTGCATGGTATAATACAACAATTAATTGCTGATTGTCTTCTTTCGATTGTAGCTGTAAATGGCATCTTGGCTGTCATCCTCTAACGCTTACGTTTCTCACTCTGGAGCATGCAATTTCGAAACTCTTGTCTCTCGCTTTCCCTCCCTCCTTTATGTTTATCTAGATATTTTTTCTGCATTTATCTATAATGTATTCATATTAGTTCATTCAATTTTTTCTTTGTGAACTGTCGGTGGAAGAGAATTTTGGGGAATCCATGATTGTAGAAGTGAAATAGTGTATGGTTTATGTCTAAAACTTTGTAACCTTAAATTCTATGGTCTGTGAATCTTAGGGGGCATTTGGCATCATTAATCAAGATAGTGAAAGAATTTTGTTTCAGCATATGTGATGTAGTAGTGAAATACGTGAATTACGGATAGAATTTCTAGTTAATTATTTGTTTCAAATCTAGGGTTGGTAGACCATTTAGGTGAATAAGCTAAATGATTAGTTACTTTACTGAACAATTTAAAATCATGTCAAGAAAATTAACTGAAATTAATCGATGTTATGCCACAAGAAGTCTCTCTAGGCAACATTAAAATTAGGAATGAAAACATATTACCTTTTTAGAAGTACCTGATCTAGAGTCATTCTACGTGTTGATCAATTTTGCATGAAACATTTGTGCTTCTACATGTTGATTAAATTGAATATTTAAACAAGTTTTTAAGCAATATCACAAATAATGGTATATTTAAACAAATCTCAATCATAGGAAGAACTTCTGCAGGTCCATGTTCGTAACATGCACCTCATCATCTTCCTGTGCCTTCTGTTTGTTCTCGGTCTTTCCTCGAAAAGAACAAACAATTCAGATTCTGCCAGGGACATCCTAGCATTTTACCAATAACTTGCAAATATGAAAAATTCAGCCTTGAGAGTTACTTGTTGCTTTATTAATAATTGAAATTTGATTTAAATATAAGACTGTTCTTTGAGATTCCTGGAGTAGCTTCGCAGACTGGCTTGTTTGAGCCTTACCTAAGGATAAGCAATTCTTGTTATTCTTCTACCCTTCGTCCGTCTTCTTACAAATCAAACTGGAATATGATGAGAACAAGTGGGAGTTCCATTAAATAGCTGTTGAGGCTGTATAACTTGTGTTCCTGGTTTCAACACATCGAGGAGGATGATACTAGACCTTCACATAAATGCCATTTTTGTGATGAAAGCAATCCTAATTTTGTATTAATCTTTAATCTTTCATGGTACTAGAAAACCATGGATTTTCTTAGTGCCCTATAGAATATGCAGCTCTCTCTTTTTCCTGTGGGTGGTGGTGGTGTTGGTGATGGGCAGGGCAGATTCTTAGGTGGGAGGTTGCAGGCTTAATAAATTGGTTTCACAACACTTTTTGCTATGATGTTTATTGCCTTTTCCTTTGTCCAAATATCAATGTGCTCCCACAATTTTGAATTCTTTCTATGGTTTTCAAAATTTGGGACAATATAACTGCATAAATCTCACTTTCAATTGCTGCTAACAAAATGGATTAGGACTGCTATATATATGACTGTGTGATAAGCTTTGTGATTACCTGGCTTGAAACTTCAAACTTCATTTGCTTGAAGATTTATAGGGTTAAAGATCTCTCATTCCCTTTGTACAAGTAGAAGGATAGCCTTTCCTCTCCCTGGCCATTTCATTTTATGGAGATGACTTAACTGTTTATAAAGTAACCGTTGAATTTAAAAAAAACTGTTAGCTTTTGTTGAAGCATACAATTATTTTCTCTGGTTGTAGAGTGGCGAGCCAGCCAGCTGCAAATGCTACTAGACCAACCACAATTCCAATCCGTGAGCAGCCTGTAGCACAGAAGTCCAGCTGCTGCTCATGATTCAATGGGGAGTGGTTGGGGGTTCTCAGCATGCTTTTTACCCAAAAATGCTGCCAAAGTGGGTTTCCATGAAAGCAGGTTGTTTGAAACGGGTCGTGGATTGATCTCAACCTGCTTCAGGTTTGTATATTTTACTCAAATGTTAAAATATTATAATATCATGGATATCCTATTTCCCTTTGTTGTTTGTCATTATAAAGCTCCATACAGTTTTGGCATACTGATATTTTTCCTTCAAATATTCAACAATACAATGGATGTCAGAACTTGATATCAGAAATTGATAGGGTAATTATGTATTCTGGCTGTCCTCGTGTAGGAAATTATGTTTAGTAGTCCTTATTAATATATGTAAAATTGTTGTAGTGAGGATTGATTGTATTTGGAGATGGGATTGAGTGTGCTGTTGAATCCCTTCCCACAGCGCCCTCCATTGCCAATTTGGGCCGTGGCATACAAAGTTTGCTACTGGCATCTCTTGGTGTTAGGGAGTCTGGTAGAACCAAGATTCAAAATGCTATAGAGTCCTTAATGTACAGATTTAGAAAAGTGAAGCTTCAATGAAGGAATTCTAGAGTCTGCTATACACTTTGCTACTATTAATGCTTGTCATCATGGTGAATGATGCTTGATGAGAGTTTAAAGATGGAATAAAATATGAGACAACATTTGGAATATAGTTGGATATTGTCACGACCCAGGAACACAATATTCGAAGGCCAAAATAAAATCAATGATAATAATATTTCCATCAACCATAATAACCCAACCCGGGTGTGACAATCATACACATGCAGGACCCGATATAAATAAAACCCGCACAAGATCTCATCGGATATGAATCCGGACAAATAATACATGACCTGCTGACCATAATCGCAAGGGAGGTATCCACATTTACGACAACTCATCCACATAATACTATAACTTTAATATTCTACATACAATGATCAAGGCCATCATCCGGCCATAAATAATAACCATAAAATATCCTCGAGACCAGAAATATACCAAATATAACATCTCCATTCGCCAAAAGGAATGTCTGAGCCCGATCACGTCCGAGCTCCTACAAGCGTATCCATACCACTAGTCTGAAGGGATAAAACATGAAAACGTGAGCTTAGAGCTCAACAAGTATCATCGTATAAAAACAGTACTCATAAATCAGGAACAGTGATATCTCATAACAATCACGTAAAATAAAATACCATGTCCGTGTAATCCCTAAAAATCGAGGAGATGTCTCGTACTAAATCGTCATCTGTATTAACTCGTCCCTCTAGGACAAAATCATATAAATCACGATCCTAAGTAAAATCTCATAGACGATATCATATCATATGATCCGAGGTCACATTACATAATCGCGACTGGTCACCACATCCGCGTGGGACACATATACATCGTCGGATCTAAAACTCATAATGCAGTAAATTAAGAGAAGACCGTGGAACTAAAACATAAATCAAAACACGCTCCGGGTTTTATCACATCGACGCATTTGAGACATTCCTATCGCCCATCCGTGGGCCAAACCACGTATCTCAAATCACAAGACACCCAAATACATGCGTAAATACAAAGTACGCGAAATCGGAGAACCAAAGATCAATGGTACCAACTGAGGAAGGGTTACCCTCGTCCAGAAACCACGGCTATATCGGCTACTTAATTAAGGCCAAGGCTCAAGGCCATCCTTGTACTCTGCCTCCCATAGATTAGGAACTTGCTCACTATGTTTTACCACCCGCATTGGGTGCAACCTCAAGTTTTAGTTATATATTAGACGTCCCGAATATATTAGTTTTCCGTCAATTCCTTACAATGGTTCTCAATTAAATACACAAAGTGGCAGGTCAACCGATACAAATATCTTCCATGAAGTAGCCTCAATCTTCCTTCCAGGCGGAAGTAGCCTATATACGCCCCCGTGGGGACTAAGCCTCCCGTCGGGAGCGGGGCGCCACAAATAGCCAATGCCTGATCACAAATCGACCCCCTAGGGTCTCGGACCGCCATGGTCCCAGAGTGATCCCACCCGGGCAGCATGCATGGTTAGTGCAAGGAGTTCATGGTTCCACAATATACAGATACACAAACATACATATAGATCGTCCGGGTGTCCAAAATCCCTCCAAATCATAAATACCAGTACAAAACCACCGCACAACCGATAAAATATACATGCATGTACACAATTGATAAATTGAGGGTATTTAAAAATACATGCATGTCAGTATAATATCCCACAGTAGTCCAAATGCATCAGAAATTAAATCAGACCAAGAATAGGGTTAGAGGATACTTGCCTTAACATTATACTCCGCAGATCGAAGAAAGGATATCCCAAGCACTCCATCGGGCCTTTTCTCTCCCGCCCACGCACCCCGCGCGCACTGACTCCTCCCACGCCACCGCCTTTGCCGCCACTCCCTCTCGCCGCGCGAACCACCATTCGCCGGCCTTCCTACCCGACCACCGCCATCGTCGCTGCCTCCCGTCCGGCCGCCATCCTCTCTCCCGTGCGGCCTCTCTCCTCGCAAACCCGTCGTCGATTTCTCTCCCATCGAACGACTTCTCTCCTTCGCACCACGCCACCGCCGCCTCAGCCCACGAGCACTGCACACCACTGCGACCACCAATGTCGCCGCTACCGCACTGAACGGCCGCCATCGACTCTTCCGACACCGATTTCCTCACCCAACACCACCGCCGCCTCAACCCACAACCGCCGCAACAATCGCGGCCACACCCACAACCACCATCAACCGGCGTTCACCTGCGACGCCACCACCGTCACCGTCGCCCTCTTCCTCCTTCTCCCTTCTCCTTTTCCTCCTCCTCCTTCTTCCTCACGCAAACCCTAGCCCCCATTTTCCCCCCTTCTCCCTCTCTCTCCGACACTTTTTACTTTTCCTTTTTTTTTTTCTTTTTCATTTACTTTTAAACTAATTATTATTATTATTATTATTATTATTATTATTATTATTATTATTATTATTATTAATTTTATTATATATATATAACTTTCTTTTATTTTTAAATCTAACTCGGCCTCCGGACAACATTACGGGCACACTCCGAGCCCCACTCCGCACCTCCGATCATTCTCAAAAATTTTACAATATTCTAATTTATTTTCACCACGTTCGAAATACCCAAAAATCACAATTAATATTAAAATAATCCAAATGAGATCCAAAATATTACAGATATACTTGGGTATAAGATGTCCCAATACTAAAAAAATATCACTATATGTTATTGATTTGGTGATATATTAGAATATATAGATTGATATGACCGATATGACTAATAAATTAAACTAATTTTTACCTTTCTCCTAGAAGTTCAAATCCTCATTTTTTAATATTTTAAAAAAAAAAATTTAAGAAGTTTAAATTTATAAATTTTTGTACAGGTATAAAAATTTTTATAGATAAAAAATTTAGGGATGGCTTCTTTCACATAATCTTTAAACATTATTTTGATAGAACAAAGCACCAAGTATGTTGAATATATTGTTTAAAATGGTCATTTTAGTACATGAATTTGCTATGACCAAGAAAAAAGATTTGTGTTTGCAATGCTTGGTATCAACATGTATTACTTGATACTGAAAATATTAATATGATTATGATAAATATTGATATTAATATTTTATCTCTGATGGTTACCGATGCATGACAAGACACATAAGATTTTTGTGTTGATGCTTGGTGATGCAATCACCTACGGCAAGATACTTTGTTGATAGGATATATATTACGATTTTGTTGTTGTATCGAAAAATATCGTAATGGGGTGTGGGCTGATACCGATGGATATGGGCCAATGTTTGTTCCATGGTTGCATTGGTATTCATGCATGATCTGCGATTGGCTGTACCCTGAAACTTATTCAGGGAAGCTAGTTAAACAATAAATAGAGCCTTGAGGTTCAGCCTACTCGTATTTTGTTCCATGCCTGATTCTCCGTTGAAGGTATAACAAACTCTCTACTGCAGTTTCCTGTACATCTGAATTTCATGTGCATGACAAATGCCAATGAATGGCTAAAAGTACTGTGCCATTCAAACAAATTTGCATTATTTAGGCAGATGGCAGGAACTCATTTTTACCCAGATATATCTGCCATTTCTGTCACAGCTCATAATTGCTTAAGAATTACTGCATCATTTCACACTAGCTAATTTTTATGATCCAATCTAGCATATTTTCTCACTGCAACAAGCTTGTGTAACTAGATTCCTTTTATTCTAGCCCATAGATATAATTTGCATATTGCCTCCATCTCCTTGATTACTTTTTCTATTGAATTTAAATTGTACTCCATTATGTTTGTGCAGGAAATTCCTCTTCCCTGATAATCTATACCCTACCTGCATATACGAGGAATTGAGCAGTGCAGTTCTTAACTCTTGCAGTAATTTGATCAATATGTATAATCCATTCTATGTTCATTTGTACTTTGAAAAATCTGAATGAGTACATGGATTAACAGACGGTGCCTCCGCCTTTGTCTCATTTGCCGGAGACTACAAATGATGGGAATTCTATCGATAAAGAGAAGCATAAGCATTGCCTCTTTGTCCAATCCATCTTCCCTATCAAGCAAAGTGAGTCCCTCCATATTAGCTAATAGTCTCGTTTAGGAAGTCTCTTTCTGGTTTAAAGCAAGTGAAGGCTTGGAGAAAAATAGATATTTTGATTGTTGATCCAAATTACCAATCACAGATGAGTACGAGCAAATAAACTGTTAACCCAATTATTGGCTATACATCTATACAATTATTATTGCTAAGAAAGGCCGGAAGGTTCTCTTAGCTCTTTTGAAGACTTTAGTAAGATAAGGAAAGCCATTAAAGAAGCCAGTTGATAAAAGAAATCCTACAACCTGGAGTTATTGTTAGAGTAGAACTTGCCCATTAACCACTGCGCAATTCTCTCTTGGAGAATCAACTAAAACCAGCTGAAAAATCGGACATATCTTCAAACCGAAAATTTATATTTAACAATGATTTTGTTGATGGCTTTACTACCTATCTACAGACATCTTTCTAGAGATTACAGTTTCACGATTTTTATTACTTATGATTTCTTTATGGGACTTGTTTCCTCTTCAATTCAACACTTTTTTATATTCTATTTATAGATAGGAATTTTTCTTTTAAATGTCCTTCACCCAGTCTGAAGATTGGAACTTCATTACTGTCCTTTAAATATATATGATTACAATTATACGAAGGGCAAGGTTGCGTACATTAATCTTCCCTAGACTCAAGACTTGCGAGCCTTAGGCATTAGGCTGTCTGTTTCTTATAACTCCTAGAGCAATGAGTTTGATTTTTGAACCATAAGGCAAGCTAATATGCCCTATTTATGCAGAATGAAATGATAGTTAAATCGAGAATTTATATAAAATTTAGCTCATGAAATGTGTTATGAGTAAACTGGATATTAAGCATAGCTTTCTCCGATTTATGCGATTAGTATTAACACATCTTAAGTTGTTATTACGCCTTAATTAAAGTGTTATGAGTACTGTGGTTGACAACATCGGTCAATGTATATCGGTTTCAGTCTTCAACACCAATTCTTTCCGAGAAAAATAAGAGTATTTACCCAAAAAGTGGTGCGTGGCCAAATTTGAATAAAGCTGCTGCTCTTGAAGAATGGAGAAGGTAGCGCAACAATCCTTAAGTTTGGACAATTAGATGCAATGTGGCTGATTCATTGACACTTGAACCACCTTGTGGAGGTGCTCACCCGTTTTGGAGGACTTGGAGTGGTCCAAGTCTCCTTGGGGGAAAATTTGGAAGAAGGTTCTCCCAGCTTGATATTGTTTTTGGAGTATCCATAAGTTTCCTTAAGTTGCTTCTACACCTTGATGGCTAGCTTTTGAACATCCGCAATGGTCCAATAAGGTTGAAGATTCATCATGTTTTGTATCTCCCTGCAAAGTCCATGGAGATATAAAATTAATGGATTGCATGGAGAGTTCCCTCACCTCGTAATATATCATGAGTTGTTTGAACTACGAGAATATTTTTTTCACGGTAAAATCTTTTTGAAAACAATTATGTAAATCAAAATATAAAAATCTTGCATGGATTTGTTGGGCAAAAATTTCTTCTTGAGTTCCTCTCATTTTTCCGAGGAAGTTTGGATCTTTTCTTTTCTTTCCAAGGCTTGTCTCTTCCTTTGATTCTCCTACCAAATTGCCATATGTTTTTGATTTGATAGAGATGATCTTTACAAATGTCTTCCTTGAGCTCCAAGATGCATTTCACTGTGTTAATCCAGTTGATCTTTGTTGATATTTGAACCTTTCTTTCAAACTCCGTTTATTTTCATCTTTAAATTGTCGTATTTCTTTCTGAATAGGTTCCACAGTCCCTATAATGATGGGGTTCAGGTATCCCCTCTCCTGAGGCCTAGTGGTTCTCCATGAAAAGGGTTGATTTTCTTGTCATCACTTGGTGAAATTGAATGATTTTTGCTTGATGTTCTATAGGGCTCTTGTCCTCAAGTCTCAACTGTGGATCTAAACATTGTTGCAATTGAAGGGCTTGTCTCTTTAATTCAACAATCTTAATATCATCTGGAGGTCATGTATGCCTCATTCTACGGGCTCTTGGATATTATTCCTTCGACCTCTCGTTCTTTGATTAGTCATAGTTTTGAGGTGGGAAACTTGATACTGCATGGATGGGGAAAGTAAAATTAAGATCCAAAACATGGAGAGTATTGGAATTATTTTTCACGGAATAAAATACAGCACGGAGGACCAAACGGATTTGGAATTTACCAAAATCTGATATTTTACGAGTTGAATAATTTTTTATAAAAAAAATTCTAGCATTTTTTCAATCAAACAAACTACTCCTAATTTTCAAATGGCTTTGAGCAACAAGACAAGAAATCACACAACAAAACCTTCTCTTTTCAAGCTTCAAGTGCTGGCAATGGAGGTGGCCCGAGGAAGTCTCCTTCAATGCCTTGGCCGGTCATACTCAGTGTAGTCTAATCTCCCAACTTGTCTGTTTAGTCTAAATGGTTATGTGTTTTATTATTAATTACAATTTGCCACCTCATCGCAAATGTCCTCCTCACTTAGTTTGATCACGTCATAATGTGTTTCCATATGATCTTTCCATATTGTGCAACTTCTACCCTATCCTTGTTTATTTTAATAAGTCATACGTATTTCTTCTATAACAAGCTTCATTTAACCAATTCAAATGCCATGTACTGCCCCTATTTGGGGGGTGGTCTTCACTCTGAGCGTTCTGCTTAGAAGGTCCTCATTGCATTTAATTAGATGAAAAAGGTGAAGAATAGCTCTGGAATGCATCCTAAAAAATGCTTCTATAGGGCTCTAATGGGTTCTTGGGTTACTGTGGATGAATCTGTATTTAGCTACTTATTAAAGCATCTGTACTCTCTGTAGTTAAAAAATTTTTCACCGGTGTTAGTCTCTGTACAAAAATGATTAGTCTGATTTTAATGTTCCTTCCTGCCGTAGCTTATGCATTTAATGGCTCCAGCTTACTCTCATTTTCCAGTGCCCCTTTTGGCTCATTGTGATTAATATTGGCTGGCTCAACGGCATCACTTTGATTTTGAGCTTTTGGCAGGTGGTAAGAAGTCAGACATGTTAATACGGTTCCATGGTTGGCTTTCTGGAATGATCCCATTAACCCAAAGGAGTTTGAGTATGTGCTCTTGGCTGCTAGCCGTGCCTTGAAAGGGCACAGTGACAAGGAGAAGCACTGGCTTTTTGTAGTTTAGTTTCTACATATGGCTGGTAGTTACTGTCATCTTGTGTTATTGATTAGTGTTGTTCTTCAGTTGTGATCATTTTTTGTTGAGTGCAGGATTATATTCAAGGCATCAATGCCACAAACACCAAAAATTATACAAGTAAAGCTATGACAAAGTGGCAAATATCAGTCGCAACGTACTTTATGGATAGATTGTCTTTTAGGGATGGTAATGAGAAGGTATAGTTTGTAAGAGTGCTCTTAATTTGATACTTCCCCTTCTCTGCTTTTCTTCAGTCAGTATGCATATTTCACAGAGAAATAGCATGACCCATTCCAGATATTTTACTGGGACTTTGTTGAGTACAAAAAGAATTGCAATGCTTAGGAGAAAAAAGTGCAGGAATGGCCTTGAGTTCTTTGAAAATATTGAGTGTGCTACATGAGTTTTTGATGCTTCTTCCCTGCATAAAACAAACTAGTATCATGTTCTAGTAAGGGCAGATAGAATATAAATTATGACATAACACATAAGATTGACATTATGGTTAAAATAAAAAACTATAGCTATGTGTATTTTGTGATAGAAATACTTCGCTGAAACTGAAATAAATTTTATAAGATAGATATTAGATTATTATTATTTATGGATTAGAATCATAGGTAATCAAACAATATGTACAAAATTTAGGCATTATCGAAATGAGAATATTAAGAAGAATGGATGAGTTATACTAAAAGATAACATAAGAAATATAGATATCGAAAAAAGCTTAGAAGTTGCAGTTATAGAAAATAAGATGAGAAAATAACGTTAAAAGTGATTTGGGCATTTAAAATACAGGCCATAGAAAGAACCAATAAAAAAATATGAGTTAATTGTGATTAAAGAAAAAAACAAAAAGAGATGTAAACCTAGGAAATCTTGAATGCTGCGAGGAAAAAATGATTTAAATTAATTTGTGCTTCTGATGATGCTGTACTAAATCGAGTGGAATAATAAATACGAATTCCTATAACCGACCCGCTCCATGCAGTGGGATTTAGAACTCTGTTATTGCTTTTTTGGGCATGTATCGGTTGATGTTATTCCTTAATTTTTCATGGATTGATCTCAGGAATCCTGTAATGAGAACAGTGAAACCTCCATTTGCCCCCTCTCAAAACAGAAGATAGCTATTCCAAATGGGTTTTTCCAAGTAATAATTTGTTGCTCTTCTACGGGATGATAATGAGACGGACACAGTGGGCTGCTGCACATTGGAAGTGGACAATGTGAAACCATAAACTCCGAATACATGGAGGTTAGACCGGTTCTTCTCTGGAAGTAAGATTTATGTGCCATGATTATTAACGGAGCCTTGTACCATGAAAAATTATGGAATTGAACACCCTTGAATAAAATTTCTGATTTCTGACTTCATTTACACGGGTTGATCCACACTTCCTCTCTTGGTGATTGAGACTTAAGACCTCAAATTTGATAACCTTGTGTACGATGTCTTGGCCTGGTTTCCGAGTAAAAAGTCTCTCTTTTTTATCGGCAAAGCTTGGCACTGATGATACTAGCAAGGTAAATGCCAACAGAAATGAGTTGATGCCCGCTCTCACCACAGAAGTCTTCCCTTCATATAATGTATCTATCACACTAGGTGATATGGCAAGATATCATAGGGCAGGGCTAGTAGTTTGTACCTCTCAGTCAAGAAAGGAAAGAAATATGGACCTATATATAATACTATCGAGTACTCTAATATTGATATTTTTTAATTTTGTAGTAAAATTACATGTCGGACTGTTCGATATGTCATAATATATCAGTCGATATTTTAAATATTGTTTGATATACTTGAGATATATATATATAATTTGCCTGCTAGCTTATAACTATAGACTGAAATTTGCCAATCATATTAAAATTTGTAGAAATATTTATGTTTTTGATATATTAAATGTCGATATTGGTGATAGGAACCACTAAAATACTGAAATTTTTTATAAATTGTCATTAGAATAAAGCCAAGTCACGAGAGCACCAACCTCTTTTAAAGGCATTGGTATCAGCCAGCTTAAGATGGTCCCAACTTTGGTCGAATCCCTCTTGATACCTTGACTAGATCCAAGGAAAATAAAGAGTTTTATTAAAAATTGGCACATGGCCAAGCTGGCATATAACTGTTTCCTTTAAAGAACCAAGAATGCTTGTTGGAGATGCTCTTGATGTTATTCATAATCTTTGTTGACTATGAAGTTGTTATCAAAGCAAACCACCATGAACCACCCAATAAGTAGATGGGAGATTAGATAACCTCAAAGGCATAACCATTTAATTGTGCAATTTTTTATTGTTTTGATATTTATTTATCACTTGTTACCAGGTTTCATCTAAATTTGCTGATAAATACTCCGTAGATCAATATTTGAAAAGATGATGGCGCCGTGAAGTTGGTTCAATGAATCATTTAATTGTAGATAGGAAATTAGTTTTACTAGTAACATTATTTATTTTCACGGATTAGAACCTTCAAAGGCTCATCCACTTGCCTTTGAAGCTCTTCCTAATCCTTAGAGTTCATCCAATACGCCAGTCTATTAGTAGTTGCTGAACCTGAAATAAAATTAATATAATGTTGAATGTCATTCAAGGAAGGTAAGCAAGGTGGAGGGTCTTCAGGGAACACCCGAAAACTCCTCCAACAAGGGTTGAACATTGACTGGACGTACAACTATTCCAACCCATTTTCATGGTTGTATGTGTACCTGATCTCCTTTATGAATCAATGGACATCCGAGGAAGATAATATTGCATCTCATCTAGTACTAGCCTTAGAGATCTCTAGGTAGGATATGGATACTGATGTAACTATAAATCCATCTTTGACTAATGTATAAGTATTAGCAAACCCATCATGAGCGGATTTACATTGATATTGTCATGGTTTTCTGAGTTGGAGATGACAAGTATCTATAGTTATTACATCACATAAGACTTTATCATTATACCCTATGCCAATTGAATAGGGATCACATACTTCTTATTCTTTTCTAGACATGACAACTTAAATGTGTTCGGATGGTCCTTGGTCGGTTATCTTAGCTCGTTCACTATAGCAGTGGATACTACATTTGGTAGTTATCCAACTATCGATAATGAGGTTACATACCTTCCTATAAGCCATGCCTTGGGAATGAAACCATTAGTATTACAGCTTTGAGGCTATACCAAACCATTAGTATCTTTCCATCGCACACATGACATCTTTTGGGAACGTCTTCCTTACTGGGTTCTCCTCATATTTCTTCCTTTTCTACTAACACAACTACACTTCGGTTTGGGCAATTTGAATCAATATGCCTAATTACTAGACACTTGAAGCATCTTGTGGAGTCACTCACCAATTTGGAAGGATTTGAGCTTGGAGTAGTTCGAGCCTCCCTTGTTAGTGTCATTTGGGTCTAGCCTTGGAGCTGGTTGGGGTTGCTTTTCAATTTGGTCATACTCTTGGTATATCCATGTCTCCTTGACTTGCTTCTCCACCTTGATGGCTAGTTTTTCAACATATGTGAGGGCCAATATGGTTAAAGATTCACCAAGATTCAGATCTCCCTTTGAAGTCCATTGAGATACTAAATAGTAGGCTTCTTCTCGGGGGTCCCTTATCTCAAAATGCATAATGAGTTGCTTCATCTTGCAGAGAGTATTTTTCTAACATCACATTCATTTGAAAACAATTATATAGTTTAAGAAATAAATTTTTCCTGTCTCTTGGATTCTCCCACTAAATTGAAGCATGTTTCTTCTATTTAATAGTGGCGAATATTGATTATTATATTTTTATCTATGTTTGTATATTAGTTTCTAATATTTTTATTTGAATTATGTAATTAAATTATATATTTTTATTATGCAGGTTTTAACCTTTAAGTAATAATTTTTTGAATAAGAGTAAATAAATTGACTATAGAGTATTTATTTTGTTAATTTGATAAATTGCTTAAAGAAATTAAAAAAAGCAAAAAATTAATTTTTTTTAAAAAAATTTGGGCGATGGAAGATTAGTGTACATATAAATATGTTAAAACTAAGGAAAAAAATTGCCTCATTTTCACTATCAATTGAGAGGAGAGGTGGCATTTTGTGGTAGTGCTGTCACGACCCAGGAACACAATATTCGCATGTCAAAATAAAATTAATAATATATATTTTATTAACCATAATAATCCAACCCGAGCATGACAATCCGAACACATACATGACCAAACATGATAAACCCCACACAATATCTCATCGGACATAAATCCGGACAAATACAATATACGATCTACTATCCAAATATCGCAAGAGAGGTATTCAACATTACAACTCATTAACATAATGTGATAACTCCAAACATATTCTATACATGGACCAAGGCCCTCATCCGGCCATAAACAAAATCATAATATATTCTCAAGATTAGAAATATAACCAATATGAACATCTCCACTCATCGATAGAGATTTACCGCATCAGACAACGTACAAGCGTATCCAAACCACTGGTCTGAAGGGATAAGATATGAAAACATGATCCTAGAGCTCAGCAAGTATTAACAATTGTATAAAACGGTACACATAAATCAGAAGTAGGGATATCGCATAGCAATCACGTAAAACAAAACACAATGTCCATGAAATCTCTAAAAATCGAGGAGATGTCTCGTACTAAATCATCATCTATATTAACTCGTCCTTCCAGGACAAAATTATATAAATCACGATCCGGTAAAATCTCATAGACGATATCATATCATATCATCCGAGGTCACATTACATAATCGTGACCGTCACCACATCCGTGTGGGACACATACCGTCGTTCGGATCTAAAACTCATAATGTAGAAATCAAGAGAAGACCGCCAGAATTAAAACATAAATCAAAACACGTTCCGGATTTATTATATCAGTACGTACGAGACATTCCTATCGCCCATCTGTGAGCCAAACCACACATCTCAAATCGTCGTCCACGCAACACATGCAGAACTACAAAGCACGCACAAAATCGGAGAACCAAAGATAAATAATATCAATTGAGGAATGGTTACCCTCGTCCGGTAACCACGGCTATATCGACTGCGATTTAAGCAAACAGCTCAAGGCTCGGCTACGGTTTAAGTCAGTAGCTTAAGGTCATCCATAGATTAGAAACTTGCTCACTATGTTTTACCATCCGCGGCTTTGGGTGCAACCTCAAGTTTTAATTATATATTTTTTATTGAAAAATTTAAAACTAATTTCTCACAAAATTTCAAATCAATTCTTCCCATTCATCCTTATTGTTCTTTTTTAATTAAAAATAATAATTTTGTGAAAAGTTTACATTTTCTTAAATTATTTGAAAGGCTACTTAAAAATTAGGATAAATTATAAAATTAAAAATAAAGTTTATAATGAAACTGTAACAAATTCGATGCGTCCTGAATCCAAACACTAGACGGATTCGAGTCTTATTGTTCGTCGGATTTCGGTCTCCGTCCTCCTAGTTGTAGATCTTGCACATCACAATTTCAAACAAGAGGTCAGGTGACGACAGAATTTAGTCCCACCAAAATATTCCGACGCTCAAGTTAGTGATTGGCCTTTTGAAGGAAGAAGATGAATACAAAGAATGCATAAGTAAATGTAGAGAGAGTGTGTTTAAGATAATTGGTGAGAGTGCGTTCATCGAGAACAAATTTGTGATTGCTCGTGAGAAGCAGTTTTTCTAAGTGCAGAGTTCACTGGGAACTTGGTAGTAGAGAGAGAGAGAGAGAGCGTAGATTGTTCGAGAGAGTTAGAGATGCTGAGAGTTTTTGCTTGCTTGAAGGCGTTTGTGGGCTTAAGTGAGCGTCTTTGTGGATAGAAACAAGCATGCCTTTGAAGTGAGTCCCCATGACTTTTTATAGCCATGGCCATGGGCTGCCTTCCTTACGCAGCAAAACTAGATCCCCGCCTGCTGTGGGGAGATCATTGCCTTACTGGCGTAGGCATGAGCGCCGCTCCTGGTGATAACGGTCAAGGAGATGGATCTCCTTCCTTCTGCGTACAGTAACCGTAGGATTTTCCTGGATATGTGCGTGAATCTTGGTGCCCTGTTCTTGGGATATACCTTGATCCTAGAAGTGACCATTACAAATGAGATTGCCTTTTTGGAGATGCGAAAATTAGGGCAGACGATCGTTGTAGCTTGAAAAAAGTCGCGTGGTCTCAAACAGGACACGTGTCGTGCTCGTCTTGGGCCGCTTTTGGCCTATTTGAGTCATCCGCTAGTCAATAGTCGTGTTTACCGTCCAAGCAAGAGTGGGCTAATTGGGCTTTCGGGCCTTTCGCTCCTTTTGGGCTGTCCGTCCCCATCACGAGCCCCCTATACTGATGGCCAGGATTCCCGACCTCCAGCATGTCCAAGTGGGGATGTTATGGGATGCATCGTGGTTGAGCTTGCTGTCACTGCTAAGTTGTTAGTCGTTCCACGTTCTTCGTTAGTTGACAATCGTTGACCGGCGTGTTGACTGACAGTCTTAACCAGGGAACGCAGTGAGTGTGGATGTTGACCAGGTTCGTTGACAAAGGTTTGGAGCCTGAGAACTCATCGGAGCAGTTTCATTGACCGGATACGTTGATAGTCCTAGAAGAGTTACGGACGTACCGTGCTTCCTCGTTCTCCGACTGGGCACTCAATGACTTCTAATGGTTCATGTCTGTTTTCGCCATGTGGCACTCAAACGTTCAACCGTAATCCCTGCAATTAATGCGACGGGTAGCTCGAACTTACAGCTGCCTTTCATGAAGTGATGCGCGTTACTCATGATTGTCACATCTTTTTGAGGAGCCTATTGACTTTAGGAGGCAGAATCCGTTTACAAAAAGCAAAGGAGTGTGTTTGAACTCTCCTGCCTTCTTCATCTTCTAAGTCTTAATACCTTCACTTTCCACGTTTTTAAACGTATTCTTTTTTGCTTTTGTTTCTATGGCGTCCGTCGTTAATGAAATCGCCTCTGTGCTCACCGAGGAAGACGTTAGGGTGTTGTACATTCAATACAACATCCCGTGATTCATTATCTACTTTGTCCCTTGCAAACATGGTGGGGCCTACTCTCCTCCTGCAGGATTCATTACTGTTTACGAGGCCCACTTGGCGAGTGGGTTGCGACTCCCTGTCTCAGAGGAATTGATGCGCATCTTTGTGGCCCTGAGGGTACTAGATGTAATTGTAGCAATCATACACAATATTAAATGCGAATGCCATCCGCTACCTTTGCTCCCTGTGCATATTCTATCGTCACCATGCGCCGGTGCTTTCAGTGGAGGTTGTTAGGGTGTTCTTCAAGTTCACCCAGAGCGGAGGATGGATTTCTTCAAGCCACTCTCCTTGGGAACTTGGGAATCTTCTTCACGAACGGATCTCCAACAATCTACGACAAGGTTTTGTCAAGAACTGGAAGAATAGTTTTTCTATAGAATGAGATTAGTTTTCAAGAGAAGAAACAAATTGTCGATGGCTGCCCGATGTCCAGAGAGAGTGGGGCTTAGGGTTTCAAAAATATAAGCCAATATTTATAGAGGAGCCAAAATCCTTTGAAAGTCCGTTGCGCCGCGGCCGAGCGGCTCGGCGCGGGCGAGCGGGTAGCCTTTGGATGCGGAGATGGCGGCTATGGAGCCCTTGTTGAAGTTGGTGAGAAAAAACCTCAACGAGTTTAGGAGGGACCACTTGGTGTCCCGCGCAGAGGCCAAACGGGCCAACTAGGGCCCTCTTTCGCGGATCTAGAAACTCGAGACTTCAGCACAGATGCCATCCAAGAGAAAGGCTAGCGATCTGTCAATTGGAGATTCTCCCTGTGGTTCAAACGGGAAAAGGACCACTCGAGTTGTGTCCTCCTCTTCCTCCACAGAGCCAAATTATTGCTAGGGTGTTCTTCAGTCACCCAGAGCGAAGGATGAATTTCGGCGTTGGTGGGCACTCTACGACTTGTCAAGGAAGCCCGTTTTTTTGATTCGTTTGATGTGGGAGTTTCCTTTCAAGAGTTTTGGGAGATGGTGGATGGAGTGTTGCCGTTGGTGAGAAAAAACCTCAACGAGTCTAGGAGGGACCACTTGGTGTCTCGCGCTTGAGGAGCTAGGGCCCTCATTTGTGGTTGCACGATGCCATCCAAGAGAAAGGTTGGCGTGAGTCTGCTTGTCTAGAAAAGAATGTCGAGTTGTGTGGCCATTGAGCTAGCTGGGCACTTGAGCGGAGCCCGTTTTTGGTTCGTTTGATGTGGGAGCCAAGAGTTTTGGGGGAGCGAGCGCGTTGTTGTTGCAGGCGAGCGACCCAAAGAGCCCCCGAGGAGCAGGATTTGTGGTTGAGCCAACCGGGTGAGCCCGTTGTCAGGACCATTGAGCTAGCTTGCGAGCTTTGAGCCACCAGGCAGCGGCGTAGCTCCAGGCCTTGTCCCAGAGGCGACGGTAATGAGGAGACGGGCACTTAGGAAATAGCCTCGGAGGACATTTCGTCTGATGAGGGCAAAGATTATTGGTCACAGGAGCTCGCCTGGGAGCTGGCCTTGGCAACCTTTACTCCTCGACCCTCCGCTGCACCATCTACGGCATCTCCAGTGCCTCACCCTGAGGAGGAGCAGCGTCCTGGAAAAAAGTAGCACAGATTTTCATCGGTAAAATCCTTTCATCGGCCATCTCTTTTTCCTTCCCTTTTAATCCTGTTAGCTTGAGTTGACCGTCCTTGTTTCCTGCTTCCTTCGTGATCACAGGATCGGAGGATTCTCAGTGCCATGAATAAGGGACTGCGCTAGCGCTGGAGTATGATCGATGAACAGGAACAGAAGAATCTTCGGTTAGCTCAAATGTTCAGTGCCGCAGAAGCCGCCGCTGCTCAAGCCCAGAAGGACAAGGACGAGAATGTCACTCAGTCCCTCTGCAATGGTGAAGAGATCATCGCCCTCAAATCGGAGTTGGCTCAATCGGGCCACAAGGGCTGAGCATCATGCTCGTGACCTTCGAGAGAAGGTTTCTTCGCTAGAAGCTGAGTTAGTTGTCCGTATGCGACCAAAGGAGGTGAGCACTGCGCTGAGATCACAAATTATGGAAGGCGTCAACCTCTGCAGGCGGATTGCCACCTTGGTGTCACATGACTTTCCTGTGGGTGTTTTTAACTTGCGAAATAGTGCCGTGGCAGCCGTGAGGACTTGATGGACTACTCACGCTCGGGAGAAGCTCCTAACCCTGCTACTGGGCCTGGATCTTAGTCTCCGTGCTTCATATTCCTTCTTTATGTAGCGCTTTGTACATGTACATTCTTATTAATGGAAAAATTTTTGTCCCGTTGTTGTTCAAGTCTTCATGCCTTTGCTTTGTTTTGCTTTTGGCTTCGCTTCCTGCTTGCCTTATGCTGACTAGTTGAGAGTTTCTGCCAATCCCTGAGAGCGTTGACCGCTGAGAGTCTTTGCCGGTCGTTGAGGGAGTTGACCGGCTAAGAGTCTCTACTGTTTGCCGAAAGCACTGACCGGTTGGGAGTCTCTGCTGGTCGTTGAGAGCATTGACCGGCTAAGAGTCTCTGCTAGTCGCTGCAAGCACTGACCAACTGAGAGTCTCTGTTGGACGTTAAAGGTGTTGACCGAATGAGAGTTTTTGCTGAGAACATTGACTGTCGCAAACTGACCCTTCATGGATGCGACATTTGGCCTGGCAAGTCAATTGCAACACGCATCGTCAAGCATTGAAGCGATACGACTTGAAGCGATGTGACTCCTTGGTTCCGTGTGGCAGTTTTAGGCGAGAAATTTGGTCTATATAATGGTGAAGACCCTTATGATTTTTTCCACCACAAACTTGTCTTTGCCATGACTGATGAGAATATAATTAGCATTTATACTCTTCTCAATTGGGGGCCTGATAATGTGCCCAGCCCTTCTAACGGGTCATCATCTTCAAGGGAAGTGACAACGGTAGTTCGCACTTGGAGGACTCCTCGTCTGAGAGCGACAAGATGGGGTCTGTCAACCCTTGTCCTACTTACCTCAAACGCGCAAGGCCTTCTCGTCAGGTATGCCATAGTTATTTGACTTTGAGGTCTGGCAATGGCAATTTGCATTCCCTTTGTTGATTTTTCATTGTTTTTCCAGCCGAACGAGATGCCTTGCGACGTGATCGAGATATCGTTCTCTAGAGGATGCCGACGCACCTCAAGAGAGGGCGTGCACTGCCCACCCTAGTCAGGCCTCTGGCATTGGTCCACGAGAGGATTCAGATGCGCACTAACAAGCTCTAAAGAGGATTGCGGCTCTTGAGGGCGAGCTAAGGACAAAGCTTCGCCTTGAGGAGGTCGCTCCTACTCTGGAGGAGCGGTTCCAAGATGGGATTCACTTCAGCCGTAGGATTGTTTCCATGGTGGATCCCCACTTTTCCATCGGCTTTCTGGACTCATGAAATGCTGGCGTTTCTCGAAGGTCAGAGTTAGTAATGTATCCCAGTGGTCGTGGGCGGAGGTCCAGGTCTCACTCTCAAGGAGGCTTTCCTGCTTCTGAAGGCCACCAAGCCGAGCCATGATATCTCGGCTCCTTGGAAGTGCCATTAGGACTATTTTTGTTTCTTCTTCTTTTCTATGGGATATCATGTAAAGTTTTGTATTACGGTATATGAATATCATTCTTGTTTAGACAACATTTTTATATTAATGGGTTGGCGTCCCGACTGTCATACCGGGAGTCCCATTTTGTGATTGAAGCGTGTGTTTTCTTTACGCTCTGTTCTCGTTTGTTGACCATTGTAGACTGACTATACTATCTCCTGTGTGTGGAGGTTGTTGCACATGTGCTACCTAAACCCCTTAAGGTTTTAGTATTAGATCGCAAATGGACAACTTAGATGACCAAGGTTTTATTCGACCACTTACGGGCAGCCTGAATGACCAGGGTTTAATTCGATCACTTATGAACCACTTGGATATCAAGGTTTAATTTGACATCTTACGGGTCGCCTGGATGACTAAGGTTTAATTCTATCACTTACAGGTTGCCTGGATAATTAGAGTTTAATTTGACCACTTATGGACAGTCTGGATGACTAGGGTTTAGTCTAATCGCTTATGGGTCGCCTGGATGATCAAGGTTTAGAAACAATCGGGTGAAAATTCATCCGACTTAGAGGCAGTCTAAGTCGTCCATCCTACAAGCAAACATGCATATGGAAAAGGAGAAGGAAACAACAAGCAAACTCACATGAAAAAGAATTATCTTTTATTGAATATATGAAGGTTACATGCACTGCATACGTCACATGGATGAGGTCTTCATTGGTAGTAGCGCTTCAGGTGGACTGCGTTCCACATTCATGGGACCAACCTACCGTCATGGGTTCGGAACTTGTATGCTTCATTTTGTAGGACGGAGAAAACTAGGAATAGACCCTTCCAATTTGGGGAGTGCTTGTTCTGGGTAACCATCTTGCTAGTAGCCTCTATGCTCCTCAAGATCAGGTCCTCAACGTCAAATTGCCACTCCTTCACTTTCTTGTTGTAATAGCAGGCGATTCATTACTCGTAGGAGGCTGTGCGCGTCCGGACCGTGTCGCGGGCATCCTCTGACAGATCTAAGTGTTCCCTAATCTTTTGGGAGTTGCTGATTGGATCGAATGCTTCGACCTTGAGGCTTGAGAGCCTGATCTCCACAGGTATAACAGCCTGAGCCCCATAATAGAGGCTCAAGAGTGTCTCGCGAGTTGGGTTCTTTGGAGTCGTCCAGTATGAGCACAGCACATAGGACAGCTCATCGACCCAAGAACCCCCTACGTCCTCTAGCTTAGTTTTTAGACCGTGGAGTAGTGTACTGTTGATGACTTTCACTTATCCATTTTTCTAGGGATACGCAACCGAAGTGTGAACTAATCTGATACCCAAACTAGTGCAATACTTAGTGAAGCACTTCCCTAAGAATTGGGTTCCATTGTTAGTCACGATGACCTCAGAAACACCAAATCTGCTCACGATGCTCTGGCATACAAATTTCATTGCATTGTGCTCGATGATTTTGGCCAACGAAGCGGCTTCAACCTACTTGATGAAGTAGTCTATACTCGCGATGATGAACTTCTTTTGCCATATTGCAATAGGGAATGGGTTGAGAATATCAAGCCCCTATTTTGTAAAAGGCCACGGAGCTTGGAGGGTTCTAAGCTTTTTGGACGGTAGATGGAGGAGATTATTGTAGAGTTGACAATTCTCACATTTCTTTACAAACTCCAGGGCATCCTTCCTCATCGTGGGCTAATAATATCCTGGCACATGACTTTAAACGTGAGATTTTTGCCGCTAATATACGATCCATATATCCCGAGGTTGATTTCGTTCAAAGCATAGTTGGCCTCCTCAGGGGTAAGACACCGAAGGTACAGAGTCGAGTATGCTCGACGATATAAGCTTCTGTCGACTATGGTGTACCAGCCGGCTGTCTTTTTTACTCACTTGGCTTCGTCTGCAGTCTCCGGCAGCATTCCATCTGCCAAATACCTCCAATATGGCGTCATCTAAGTTTCAGCATTGGAGACTTGCATCGCTTCCTATTCTTCTATGTCGGGAGTATTCAAAACTTTCCTCATATCCCTCGAATACTGTTCTAGATTTTTTACCGCCGCTAATCTGATGAGCTGATCGGCCTTCTAGTTCTTTGTTCTGGGGACGTGGACTAGCCTTAGCTTATTAAATATTCGGATGGCGTCCTGCACCTTAGCCAAGAATCTAGCCAAGAGAAGATTGCATACCTCAAAGCTCTCATTAATCTCATTAATGGTCAGCTCTGAGTCGCTGTTGACAACTTGTCGCCTAGCTATTCATTCTTTGGCTAGTCGCAGCTTGGCTAATAGAGTTTTATACTCAATAACGTTGTTGGTACCCAAAAAGTCGAGTTTGAGGGAGTATGTCACCTCAAATTCATCTAAGGTCTTTAAGACCACTCTAGCATTCGCCTGAGTTGGTTGACGAACCGTTAACGTTGATGATCCACTTTGGCTCCTCCGTGCATGAGTCTAAGTTCTCGGCTAGAAGGTCATCGTCGATTTGGGTCGTGGTTTTGACGATAAATTCGGTGAGTGCCTACCCTTTGATGGCAGGCCTAGGCCTAAACTCAATGTCGAACTCTCCCAACTCGATGGCCTACTTGAGCAGCCGTCCGAAAATATCATGTTTCTAAAGGATTCTCTTCAATAGTTGGTTGATCAAAATGACCACACGGTGAGCCTGGAAGTAGGGCCTCAACTTATGGGCAGAGAAGACAAGCGCAAGGGGGAGCTTCTCAACATGTGGATTGTGCATCTCTGCACTAGTCAATGTCTTACTCACATAATAGACTGATTGTTGACTACCTAAGTCCTAGCGTATCAACACAGAGCTTAGGGCTATTTCCGATACTACCAAGTAGAGGTATAGTTCTTTCCCGTTTCGGGGTGACATCAGTAGCGATAAACTGGCCAGGTTCTGATTCAACTCTTTGAAGGCAACATGGCAATCTGCCATCCACTGGAAACGGTTTGCTTTTGTTTCCTTTAGAACCTTGAAGAAAGGTTGGTTCTTGTCGCCTAACTTTGTCAAGAAACGAAAAAGAGCAGCCAATCTGCCGATCAACCGCTGGACATCCTTCACGCTCCGCGGCGAAGACATGTCGGTGAGATCCTTGATCTTCTCCAGGTTTTCTTTGATCTCTCGCTAAGAGATGATAAAACCTAGGAACTTTTCAGAGGATACTTCAAAAACGCACTTGGCCGGATTCAACTTCATTTGGTGAACACCAAGCACCTCGAAAGATTTATCTAGATCACAAATATGGTCATCGGTGGTAATGCTTTTGACGAGCATGTCATCTATGTACACCTCAATATTGTGGCCAATCTGCTTCTCGAATATCTTGTTCATGAGTCTTTGGTAGGTTCCGCCTGCGTTCTTCAAACCAAAAGGTATAACCTTGTAACAGTAAGTGCCTTGGTCGGTCATGAACAAGGTGTACTCTTCATCCTCGACGTTCATTCGGATTAGGTTGTAACCCGAGTACACATCCATAAAGCTCAGTAGCTCATGATCAGAAGTCAAATCCACTAGTGAGTCGATCCTGGGCAAAGAAAAGTTGTCCTTTGGGCAGGCCTTATTGACGTCAGTGAAGTCAAAGCACATTCGTCATTTTCTATTGCTCTTCTTAACCAGGATTATGTTGGAGAGCCAATCTGAGTACTAGACTTCCTAATAAAATTGACGTCTAGCAACTTTTTCACTTTTTCTCGAATGGCTACAAGTTTTTCTACGGAGTGGTTCCTTCACTTTTGCTTGACGGCCTTGCGGACAGGATTGAGACCCAACTTGTGGACCATTATTCTATCCGAAATTCGAGGCATATCAATGGCATCCACGTCAAGATATCCACGTTCTGCCTCAGGAATGTTACCAGTTCGTCACACGTGGGTCCGAAAAGTGAGCTGCCTATCTACACACCTCTCCAAGTCCTCCAAATTTAGTGATATGAGATCGGTGGCCTCCCCGGCCTGCACCTGCTGTAAGGTTACTTCATCTCAATTGTCCAACTCTTCTGCTAACCATTTGTCACTGCTCGGAGTTACCTACGACATGTAGCAGGTTCTCCTGTCATGTGGTCACCCAGCACTTTACCAATGCTGCACGCAATTGGAAATTTTATTTTTAGGTGCAGCATCAAGGTGACAACTCCGAATGCTGCTAGGTATGAACAGCTTAGGATTACTTTGTACACGGAGGACAAATCTACCACCAGGAAGGTGAGTGTGCGACTCGCCATTCTCGGATGTGTGCCCAAGGTGACTTCTAGCTGTATTGTCCCTTAGACAGCCATAGGTTCATTATCCAGGCCACACAATGGCCCTTCTGTTAGTTTTAGTTGATACTTTTTAAGACCAAGTTTAAAGAACATGTCAAAATAAAGCAAATCTTTTGAACTTCCATTGTTGATGAATTCTCGTTTCAATTGGTATTCCATGATATCATTCGAAACGGGCACAGATACAATAAGGGGATCTGAGTTGGGGGAAGTTACATGAGCCATATCGTTATTGCTAAAGGTAATGACGTTCTCTTCTACCCTTGGCTTCTTGCGTGCTGCTGGTCCATCCTTGTGATCCGCCTGGTGGGCCTTGGGCGGTCGGGTCGTGATCATGTTGACACACCAGTCGCAACTCGGTATCACGGCTAAGACGGTTCTAACCCTTTTCTGCCCGCAATGCCCGAACTCTACCATGACTTCTTGATGAACCTGGTGAGGTAGCCCTGCCGGATTAGCTCCTTAATCTCTCACTGGAGCGTCTTGCAGTCCTCCATAGAATATCCCAGAGATTGATAGAAATCACAATATTTTGCCGAATTTCCTCCCACCGGGTTCTTCAGTGGCTTGGGCCACTTGAGGAACTTTCCCTATGGATTTGTATGAGGACATTGGCCCACGTATCCGTTAGCGGTGTTAGGTTGAGGGGCCCATACTCCTTATGGTTCTATAGTCCAGTCTTGAAGTGCTTCTGACGGGGGTTGTCGCCGCCACCGTTTCACCCTTTTCCTTCCATTGAGAAAGGGCGAGGCTAATCGGTCCTCTTGAGATGCTTTGTTTCAATGGCCTCTTCAGTGGTCACATAGGCCCTAGTGATGGCCTCCGCTTCCCAGAAAGTCTGCGAGTTTTTGTGAACCACGTGTTTGAAGAAGTCACCTAGTCCTAACATAGAGATGAAGCTGTCGAGCTTCATCTTCACGGTTAGTTTGGGGATTCTCCTTGCCTCGCCTATGTACCTCTCAAGGAATTTCTTTGGGTTTTTTCCTTGCTTCTACTTGATGTGGGAGAGATGCTATGGTTGCTTCTCTTCTCGACGGCTGGAAGAGTATTGTGCCAAGATGAGATTAGTGAGATCTTAGAAACTCCGGATCAAATTTAGCAGAAGTCCATGGAATCAAATCCGGGTGTAGCATCTGCACATTACCGCTTCTTCCAAGCCTTAGAGGCTTAGATGGGTGCGAAGTGGTCTATATGATCAATTAGATTAGTACTCCGATCATATCAATCTAAGAATGGCATCTTGAACTTCGTTGGCATCGGGCAGTTCTGGATCTTCATGGAGAAAGGAGATCTTTCTAGATCGGTGACATGTTCGTCATCTTTGAATACGCAGTTTCATATTTTTTTCAACCTTTTCCTCCACGTAAGCTTTTCCTCCACGCAAGAGGAGTTTCTCATTCTCTTGGCGTTGAGGAAAGACCTCAACTCCGTTCTTTCTGCTGTACGGCACGTAGCCGGTCGACTACTACCGCTAGTGGTTCTGACGATCGAGAAGGCTCCCTCCCGAGCTCCGGGGTCGTGACGTCCCCCGACAAGATCGGGATTTCTTCTCTCAAGACTCTCATCCAGAGTCCTGTGGCCCAAGTGCCCCTAAACCCTTGAGCAGCTTTGTGCGTTAGAGACCTCCGGAGCGTGAGAGTTCCCCAACCTCGCAGCCTTCTTGGCAAGCTTCTTCTTTCTCAGTCCTCCTCATCTGGAGGCTGGCACAGGAGTGGAGGAGGGCTGAGCCCCCAGTTTCTTCTTGCCCTTGCGGGCATAGAGCGTTTGGAGTATTTGTGACATATTATTCATTTGCTCGCTAGGGTGAGGAGAAACATTGTGGGTTGGTCTCCGACCAAATTACCAGCAGAGTGGTCTTGATCGGGAGAGGCAACATCTTTGACGAGAACGCTAATTTGAGCTCATATGTTCATCAATTTGGCTTGATGATTTTGTTTTCAAAGGTGGTGGTGGTTGGATTTTAGTTAGTGTTCCCAAAGATAACGCTAATGATGCGTCCTGGATCCAAACACTGGATAGATTAGGGTCTTACTGTTTATCGGATTCCGATCTTCGTCTGCCTGGTTGTAGATCCTGCATACCACTACTTCAAATAAAAAGTCAGGTGACAGTAGAATTTAATCCTATCGAAAACATTTCGATGCTTAAGTCAGTGATCGGCCTTCTAAAGGAAGAAGGTGAATGTAAAGAATGTAGAAGTAAATGTAAAGAGAGTGTGTTTAAGATAATTGGTGGGAGTGCGTTCGTGGAAAATACTTTTGTGATTGCTCGTGAGAAGTAGTTTTTCTAAGTGTAGAGTTTTCTAGGATCTTGGCAGCAAAGAGAGAGAGAGAGCGTAGATTGCTCAAGAGAGTTAGAGGCTGCTGAGAGTTTTTGCTTGCTTGAAGGCATTTGTGGGCTTGAGTGAGCGTCTTTGTTGATAGAAGCAAGCGTGCCTTTGAAGTGAGTCCCCATGGCTTTTTATAGCCATAGCCATGGGCTACCTTCCTTACGCAGTAAAGCTAGATCCCCGCCTATTGTGAGGGATCGCTGTTTTATTGGCACAGGCATGAGCGCTGCTCCTGATAGTTACGATCAAGGAGATGGATCTTCTTTTTTCTGCGTAGAGTAATCATAGGGTTTTCCTGGATATACGCATGAATCCTGGCACCCTGTTCCTGGGATATTTCTTGATCCTGGAAGTGACCGTTAAAGAGGAGATTGTCTTCTTGGAGATGCAACAATTAGGGTAGACGACCGTTGTAGCTTGAAGAAAACCATGTGGGCCCAAACAGGACACATGTCGGGCCCATCTTGGGCCTCTTTTGGCCCATTTGAGCTATCCCCCAATCAACGATATTTGTTGACCGTCTAAGGAGGAGTGGGATGATTGAGCTTCCTAGCCTTTCACTCCTTTTGGCTGTCCGTCCCCATCAAGATTATAATATTTAATTAATTTAGTAAATTACTAAATATTTTTTATATTTTGTGAGATAATTCTAATAATCCTGTATTCTAACTCAAAAAGATTTTTCTAGCTTTAATATGTAGAGCTATTAATTGATTTGTACCGAATGAAATGGCACAGCCTAATTTCATAGGGCGCTCACAGCTGACCATGTCCGCACGGCATAACAAGGATATAAGTTGTGCCACGCTGGATTAAGCACGGGTTGATTTTTTAATAACAAAATAAAATATATGAATTGTTATGAAAAATATCATATTTTATTTATTCAATTAAACATTTGATATTATAATTTTAAAAATAAAAAATACATTTAAGAACACTTATTTTAAGGTTCACTGCTTACATTTTTACTTGTTCAATTACATTTACTCTTATAATCATTTTCATCAGTGAAAATCAAAATGATCATTCCTAATACAATTTTTTTACATTTAACTAATCGATGGATAATATATATACTTCTTTTATTTTTGAAATTATATTTTCTTCTTTTTTTGCCAATTACTCAACCCCCAATATTAAAAACTAGGTTAGATGGCACTATAATAGCTGGTAGGGCTAAGAGATCCTTTGTTAATGATACAAATAAGGAAAATGTGTACTTGTTAGCCTTCCGCCATTCCAAAATATTAAAATTTAATCAATTGCTTGCAAAATTGAAAATACAGTTGACTACAAACAGTGCAAATAATTATTTGGTATTTTATATTCACTAATCGGCTATGATCTAAGTCGAATTTGTATGAAAGAATGCAAATCTTATCTATTAGTTAGTTCGATTGGATGATTTCAGTATTAAATATAATACAATAAATTGTGTATTATATGTAAGTTATGATGGACCCATATTTTTATTTCTTTTGTACTATTTATCATCCTTTTGCTAGCGTGAATTTGTCAAGACAAATATATATATTACATAAATTCATGCGGAGTTATAATTATAGCAAGATATGCTAACATTTGAGGATTTTTCTTATATTTTAAAGATTTTTTTTAAAAAATATATTTAAATATAATATCAGTTAATTTATTATTTTTAATTAATTTAAAATTTTACTTAAATTTATTTTTTTAAAATTTTACATTCACCTCTGTTGCTAGTATATTACGATGGAAATCATAATCATCCCGATAAAGCATAAAATTGTCATATTTTATATTATATAATGGATATTTATAAATTCATTAGTAGTAGAATAAAATATTTTTTAAAAAAAATATTTAATTAATTCAATCCTATTCTAATCAATTTTCATAATAAATTTAGCCAATGAGATATTTATATTATGAAAGATAGCCAAAACAGAAGAGAAGGAATTTAGGTTGTCCATCATTTGGTAAATAAAGTTTACGGTATTAAGCAGTTTGATCTTCTTTTGTAATTGAGTTTATTCTATCTGCATATATTTTGAATTGTTGTTCTGAAAAAAAAAATATTTTAATAAATAAAATAATATTTTTTAATTTATCACATAAAAAAATAAATTATAAAATATATTAACTCAATTGTTAATAATATGATACTTGTATTTTGTATAAAATAGTTTATCATTTAAAATTCAAAAAATTGCTATTTAATTAAAAAAAATAATAGCATTATTTTTTGAAGCATTATCAAAAGTGATATAAAAAATCTTATTAAATATTTTATATTTATTTATAATGGTATAAATTGCTATAAGAATTGGCGAAGATGCGTTTGGGTACTAAAAGACTTAAAAATAATAATTTTTATAATTTTTAATTTTTAAAAATACAATATGCAATAAAAAATCATAAGGTATGTTATAATGTAATACCTATAAATCACCATTCAAAGAAATATGAGACTTTATTTATATTATTTTAAAATTATTTTTTATTTAAATCATAAAATAAGATGAATAATATCTCCTTTAATAGAATATCAGAATATTTTTATATACTTATATTATAAAAAGTTTTTCTCTTACCTTTTAAACTTGCAGTGTTCTTTTATAAAAAAAGAAAATTTTAAATATGAGGCTCAATACTGACTTATCAAAATCGAATTAAGGGATGATTATTTGGGATTTAGATTTAGTTGTTTTATATTGTTAGTTTTAGTTTGTTTGAATTTATTTTGTAATTCAGTAAGTGATTTGTGGTGGCAGCATTAGAATTTAATTTTGATTTTATTTTCAACAGTCTAGTTGGATTAATATTTTAATTATTTTGATATTAGTATGGACATTTTTCTTTATATATGATTTAAAATTTTATTATTAGATCTTTTATTATTAGGTCCTATAATTTGATTTACTATTTTATTTTAGATCTTTTAGCGGTATTTAATTTTTTTTAGATTCATATCCCGATATTGTAGACCAACGGTAGGTCGTCCATTAGAAATGTGAGCATGCGGGATATTATCTTTAGGCGCGTTCTTAGTGTGACCTTTAGTTAAAGGGTTCCCTAGATTGAAATGGTTTTTGTTATTAAGTCCTTATAGGGGTCCCTTGACTGACTTCATTTGATCATTTCTTAGTTTGAGCACAAAATAGGCACCAAAATATAATAAATTTTTTAAGTTTTTATTATTAATAAAGACTCGTTTTAGTTGATAGTCAGTTACCATCCAAGACAAGTACAGATATAATAAGACAGTCAGAATGGTGAGTTAGTCGGTAAAATAAATAATTAAATTTTGAGTAATTAAAGGCTAAAATCTAAATTAAGTTAATCATGGATTAAAAAAATAATATATTTAAATTTTAAGATTTATGACGTGACATATGTAATTTTTTTTATAAATGGCATGTTTCTAATTATAAACTAATTTAATTTAAAAAAAAATGATTATACACTGGTAGAACATTTCCTAGAAAGACAATAAGAAATAGAATGAATAGTAATATTTGAGATAGGTTATAATTCTATTATTTTAAAATCACTATCATTATGTGACATCGATATTGTGACGGTATCAGAATAATTTTTACAAATTCCTTCACCATTGAAGTAAATAAAAGTATGTGCCACAATAAATATTTAAATTCTAAAACAATAACATAATATATAAATAATAGATAAAAAATAACATTAAAATCATAAAAGTATTTCAGTATTATTTGTTACGAAAGACTGATAGAGTAGAAAAAGAAAGAGTAGAAAGAAATTATATGAAGATGAAAAGGGGTATAAAAATATTTATAATTTTTTTAGTTTTTTTTTTTTTAATTTTATCTATGTATATATAACTGGATATGCCATACACGGCCCAATGCACCCCGGGCTTCCAAGGCATGATTAGACAAGCTTCTTGCAAGTCGGCTATACCCTGGTTTATCTGCCACCTGGTCATAACAAATAAATTGAATAATTGTGGGTGGAATAAAGAAGATTTCGGTCTCAAAATAAGTTAAAATGATGTATCTCAACATGAAATAAAATTGAATATTAATTATTGTTATTGTTGTTATTTTTTTTGATGAGAATAGTCATAGGCTTGTTCAATTAGATCTTAAGATGGAACAATTGGTCCATGAGAATAAATAGTATCAGAGAAATATAAACAATAAATACAAAGGGATGGATAATAATCATTCCTAAAGCTTAGGGAATAAGCAACTCGGTGATCACAATACAATCTAAATACTGACAAATACTCTGTATTAGACATCAATTTAAGATACATAATTTTATTACACAACAGCAAAATAGATAAGTAGATAATCATAAACCAGCAGTAGGCCAATCGTAAACACTGCAATTCAAGTTGGCTTTTTGTAGAACACCCGAATTCTGCATGATATAGATCATAAATGAGAATGAGATAAAAAAAAATTAGATAGAATAAGCAAATTTAAATTCATAATATCAGTATTTTCTATAAACATTATGATATTAATCCACACAATTTTAAAATTCTCTCACAAAAACTATCATCGGGGCAATATATTTCTAATTTACTCCGTATATCTCTTTGTCCAACTCATTTATTAAACTCTCATCTAATGGTAATGTCATTATGATAATTATTTTTATAAATAAGATCATAATATTAGACAGTTATATTGGCCATACCAGAAAGAGTCATTCACCAATAAATTTCATGTCTTTATGCAAATGTTCTTTTTCTTATTATTCACAATAGGACTAAGCACCCTGAATTATATCTTGAATGTCGTTTTTCCAATACATAGTTTCTAGCATGAAGCAACATTTGATCTAGCACTGATGTCAACCTTGGCGTTTGAGTTGGTATTCAAACTTAGTTACAACTATGAAAAAAGAAATTGATATTTAGAGTGCGATTTTTTAATACTTTAATAATTGACCAAGGAAGAAAAAAAGAGAAAGAAAGTAAAATAAAATAATAAAAGAAAAAATTTCACTAATTATTTAATTAAATATCATAAACTATTCTTCACCAATCTTCTTGTTTAATCAGTTATTTCATGTCATCTTCTATCATACGCATTCACTATCCCAGTTGCTCAATTTGAGGTGTCTCAACTTGGGGTGAGAAGCAAGGGCTACTTTTCATCCATGTGAAGAAACCTCGGACTCATTCTTTATATGTACAATTAAAAATTTTTAAATAATATAAATAATAGAAGCTTTTTAATTCTAAATTAGCATAAAAGAAACTCTACAGCTAGCTTTTCCATAACACAATTTGTTAAAAAGTTCTTAAAAATATCCATTTTAAGTTAAAATTAACTTCAACACTAGAGTAATCAATGGTAGAATGAAAGATGAAACTTACTCATTAATCCCTCCTTAGAGATCGGAGCTGGATATTCATGCCAATTTTTATCTGATCATGTTTCAAATCTCACAATGGGGATATGCTGTATAATGTGGAAATCTTCTCCTCCTTGGTCTGCTATTTCTTCATTGTTATCTGCTTGTCGAAGCCTTTTGCAAAATTCTACAGGCATGCGCGTGATCTCCAGCTCTTGAAGAGTTGTAATGTGCCTCAATCCTTCTGGAAGTCTCTTCATGTTCCAACAACAACCTATTTTTAGGTTGCAAAGACGAGGCATTGCCCCGGCTTCTATTCTCCACTCCTCTAAATTTTCAAGTCCACCGAGTTGAAGTAACTCAAGTTGTGGAAATTTGCCAGCACTACAAGTCCATTCGGTTCCTATGCACGAATTATACCATAATTTAAGGACCCTTAAGTTGGAAAGCTTTCCCAGAGTTGACATTGTCTCTTGCAATGGCAGGGAGGTATGCATCAAATCTAATTTCAGAAGGTTAGGGGGGAACTGAATGGGTGAAAAAGGGCCTTCACCTATTTGTCCATTTAAGAATAAATCATGCAAAAGGTCACAACGGCATAACAATTCCAAATTTTGTGATAGAAGATGGGTAGCTCCTTTCCATTGAAGGTTCAAATGTTGAAGAAGGCCTGAAGTGACACTTGGACACTGAAATATGCTCTGTAGCTGGTCCATGCTTGATATGTCCCATATACATAGCTTTGTAACAGTTTGGCTCAATGTTGACATCTCTTTTAACATCCAGTTACCACCCCTTACTCCGTCCAAAGTTTTCAAATTCTTTAAGGTTTCAAGCCTGAATTTCTTCAGGACTAAAGTTTCCAAATCCTCTGAAGTTTCCAAATCCTCTGAGGTTTTAAGCTTGAATTCTTCCGAGTCTGGATTAGGTACACTTATGATAAGATGGCGAAGCTTCTTCATCTTCCAAAAAACATTAGATAGGATTTGGCTGTTTTCTAACTCAGTTGTAATTTCAAATGTGAGTAAATTCCGTAGATTCCCTAATGATTTGGGAAGCTTGGGGCAACGCCAGAATTTGAGTCTAAGGTATCTCAAAAATATTAAATTTCCTATTTCATCCGGTAGGCAAAAAGTAACTAAAACCGCATTCCTTTCAAAATGCAAAACTTTCAAAAACCGGAAGTTCTTATGCATTGTCACCAACCCCACTCGTGGTGTAGTCCGGTCTATCCCATCACTGTTATCAAACACTAAAGCTGATCGAACTTGTGAATTTTGTATTTGGTGGGGAATATTTATGCTGCAGAAGTCAAAAAATTTTGGTTAGAAACATAAACTGAGTAGATAGATTAAGAAGCTCCTATATACGCTCTGTGACAGACCTTGCTATTAGTGACGTTAGCTATTAAAATCATATAAATTTATAAATATAAAATCAAATAAAATCTTCCAAGTCAACAGTAAGATCTTTGCCATGATATTTGTAGAGCCTAAAATTAGGATTGTATAGTCAAAATTAAATTTATAAATTTTTCTATTTATTTGTACTGTATTAATGTGATGAAATCGTTAAAAAGAATACAAACTGAAAAACTCAACGTTTTTTCCTTCCCATATCTTGAATTTTAATCCAAAAGGTGTCCTTTTACCTTAACAAAAAAAAAAAAAAACTATACAAATATTTATTTTTATTTTTTTTATAGTTTGTACTATTTATATATTTTAACTTTAAAAAATAATAATAATAAACTTTTGTGCTCAAAATATTAAATTTGACCTGTTAGATCTTTATAAATTCAAAGGATAAAAATGAATTATGGGGCTACTAGGAATTCCTGCATAGCATCCCCCTCAATTCCCGAGCTTATACCGCCAGCATCATCGCCATATGCTTCGCTCTAAATGAGGAAGCGTGGTTTGTGAAGGTAACATGGAGGCATACTATTAATGAATATAATAATGTACTTGTTAATAGTGTGATTGTTTCGCTTATGTAAATTAGAATTTTTTTAAACTTGATATTTGTATTTATCAATAAAATTTTGATAATATGGTAACTTAAATATTAGAGTTTCAAAAAGCAATAAAACTTACAGCTAGAAAAAATAATAATAAATTGCCTGAAAAATTAGTTTGATGTTATCCATCATATTATGGCAATATGAATTAAATAATAACCATATTGTATTATGTAAGAAATTTTACTTGCTCATTTAATTTTGCCGTTCTCTTATTTGTTGACCTTGAAAATTGCTATGAAAATGATTATCAACTATATGGGAAATAGTAGACATACCCAGTAGAAGCAGCAGTAGAAGTGCATATGCTGACCCGACGTGATTGTGTTATTGCTCCATCTACTTCTTCTGTCGTTGTAGCAGAAGTAATAATTTCAAGGAATTCTCGTTTCTTTGCCTCCTTAATGCAAAGATCTCGCATTAAGTCATGAATTCTAACATCCTCAACCCTCCCTGAGTAATCTCTCAGTTCGACTTGAATGACACACCGTTGCACCAATTCATCTACAAATTGCTCCGCCACATCTTCCAATGTCTCTTCTCCATTAACGTGTTGCGGTGTTACAAAACCTTCTGCTACCCACATATTTATCAAATCTGTCGTTGAAATAATACGATCTTCTGGAAAGAGTGCGAAATAAAGAAAGCATGGCTTCAAATCATAAGGTAATTCTTGATAGCTTAAAGCTAACATATGTTTCACGGTACCATAATCATATCCACCTTCGGCTTCCATTACTCTTGCACTTACAGCTCTGCTCACCCTTTCCCATTCACAAATATTTTCTTTTGCAGCGAGGATTCCACCCAAAGCAACTATTGCAAGGGGAAGCCCGTCACATTTCTTCAACATCTGCTTACCAAACCTCTCAAAGCCATCGACATCAGCACTTTGCCTCCGATACAAAGCTATCTTCCTAAATAATTCCCATGATTCACTTTCATCAAGACGTGGTGGCTCATAGAAAAAGCAAGACAAATGAGGAAATTGAACAACTTCACGGATACGAGTGGTGACGATGATCCTACTTCTTTTAATATCAATTGGGAACGCCGGAAGCAAGGCTCGTAAAGATTCTTGCTTCCAGACGTCATCAAGAACCATCAAGTATGATGTTTTCCCTAGATAATTCCGTAGTTCGTCCCTCAACCCCTCGATGCTCCCAATTTCTTCTGGTTTTTTCTCATGACCAGTAGCTTGCCTCAATATCTCAACCAAGATTTGTTGGGTATTCCATTCCTGTGATACAGAAACCCATGCCTGACGCTTAAAGTGCCGCTTGATGATTTGGTGATTGTATAATTTTCTTGCTAGAGTAGTTTTACCAGAACCACCCATTCCCACGATGCACAAAGTGGAGGTTTGATCATTTTCTGTAGTCAGTTTCTCAACTAACCTTGCGGTATCATCCTCGAAGCCAACAACATGATCATCGTTGCGGTCGGGATAACTCCGTGGCCGCCACCTTTGGATTGGTTCCGCCGTCTGTCCAACCTGGTACCTTTGAAACATTTCCGCAATTTCCGTTATTCTGGTTTTGATTCCGTCAATCTCATTTGCTATTTGATGGGTGTCCACGACATAATTGAAGCAACAAGCATACCTTTGAAGGAGGCTTTTTCCTCTCCTCGTACGACCGGCGAGGATAAATGAGTCAATCACGTCTTCAATTCGAAAACTAATCCTCCTAGTTTCTTCGATTCGGACGCGGAGTGCTTCGTTGCCTTCTTGTGGCCTTTCATCGACATCCTTCAGATAGCCATTTATAAATCTCAGTTCTCCTTGCAGGCTTTCAATTTGGTCTTTTACGCCAGATAAGAGTTTTGCCTCCTGAATCAAAGCGTCGCCTAATTTTTGAACTGTAAATGAGACAATGGCAGATTCTAAACTCATCTTACCGACTACTCAAAATCAAAAGAAAACTAACAGTGGTTTCTTTGCAAAGAGTTTTTTTTTTTTTTTGGGGAAAGTATTGCAAAGAGTTGATCACTTGGCACTTCAAGTTTCAAACTTTAAAACCATAAAAAGGGCCGCATTTGATGTGACTTTTTTTCTTTTTAATTTTTGGTGGAAGACTGAGTTGTGTGGATGCATAGCTGGCAAAGGAAGCAATAATTCACACTGGTCAGATGGACTGCTTTTGCTTGTCCGAAGGCAACTCCATTATTCGAATAGGAGCCCTCCACCTCTGACCTCAGTACATATATTTTTTAATTTAAATTATTTAAAATAAATTTAATCGCTGTAAATTTTTTTAAAAAAATTATTTATAATTTTAATTTTTTTAATATTATACTTAATTTATATCTTATTATTTTCATAGTGAGATAAATATAAATAATACACTTTATTAAGGAATTATAATTCCCCTCGCTTCACTTAAGCCTTATCATTGGAGACCCTTCAATGCACTATTAATCCTTATTATGTATTAAAAGATTGAGACTTAAAATTTAAAAAATATATATATATAAAATATATTTTTAATTTTTTTCAATGCAATATAAATATTTTGATATCATAATAATCAATTATTTTAATTCATTAATATATTTTTATATTCTAAGTTTTAAATCTCAGCACTTAAATCACCTTAGATTTAAAGATTATTGTTATCTTAAAATCCCTTATCCTGTATTATTATACAAATTATTTTCAAATTCATAAAGTTATTGACAAATGGCTTAGTATTTTCAAATTTTTTATTTTTTATATTTTTAATTAATTTATATATATTATTAGATTTTATTTATAAAATATTTAACATTATCTTTTAAAAAAAATTTATTTTTATATGCGAGAGAACATAAAAAAAATCGATGGTAAAAAATAGTAGCTAATTGTTGAATATAATCCAAACGTAATTAATCCGAGTTCACATTAGAAACGGGACTCAATCACAAATAATGTATTCCATCTGTCAAATTTTTTAATAAATATTTTAAGAAACAGTCATAGACTATCAATCACGAGCTGCTGACCATCTTTGACAACTAATATTATCATACCATATACTATTATTATGTACAATCAATATCAAAAATATAAAATAATAAATTCATCATAATTATATTATTAAATAAATTAATTAATTTATAAAAAAATTAATAAATATATTAATTATTTTTATTTTATTATTATTAATATATATTTTATTTTTCACTTATTCTATTTTTAGCAACTAAATAACCTAATATTGTAATTTATTTAATTTATATTTTTTGATGTTATATACCAACTTAAAAAATTCATTTTTTTTTTCGAATGACAGTTACTTTACAAATTTTATCAAAAAAAAATTTGATAGATAGGACAAGCAATACAGCAACTACAGCTCCACTATCAACGGATAAGATGAGAAATAATTGACGGCCAAGATTTAATACACAAAAGTCACGAGCGATGCATCATTTAACCAGTTTCTACTTTTTGAAAGGTCACATCACTTAGCTGGCCGCCAACGCAGCTTGACTGGACCAGTTTATGATGTCGCTTTGCTTTGCACTGCTGGCAGGCATTGATATTTAATGCAAATGTCACCAAAGATTGAAATGAAGATATAATAATAATAATAATAATAATAATAATAATAATAAGTATTTTTAATTAAAATATTTTTTTATATATCTGTAAAGATATAATCAGTAAAATTTAATGTTTAAAAAATATAACAAGAAAAATTTTTAAATTATTTTTTGATGCTAAAATAATCTAATTGCTATACTATTTTATAAAGTTCAATCTAAAATTATTTATATTTTTTAAAAATTTTTATGAAGGTTAAATTACGCCCATCAAATCAATATTTAAAACGGCAAAGACTGCTTTAGCATGGGCATGAGTAGCAGCTCTCTTCATCCATAAGCCCAATGCATATTACTAACTGATTTATTGACTTGTGCAGTATAACCATTTCAATCCAAATACAAAATTCACATATTCAATTAAATTTTTACATTTTTAATAGATAACAAATGATTACACACAAATCATACACACGAATACACTGCAAAATTGAGCTTAGAGCCTGTACATAATGACTTTTGATTGTTGATAGTATTAACTATTACAGGCTTATATGCTTCTAATAGCACCCTATTGGCCAAAACAGGAAATCTTATTCACTTGAGATATCTTTAAATGTGGCACATAAATATGAATAAATTTTTTAAATTAATTAAAAATTTATAAAATTTATTCACTTATTTAGATTTAAGGATTTACTCACCCAATTAGAGATTTAAGGATAGTGTCCCTTATCTGGGATTACTATACAAATTATTTTTCAATTCATGAAATTATTAACAAATGGCCTAGTATTTCATAATTTTCTTTCTTTATTTTATTTTTACTCTTTTCTCTAATTTTTATTTATTGTTGGATTTTATTTAAACAATATTTAATATCTTGCATTATTTTTTCAGTAAAAGGTTTTACAACATGGAGAGCGAAAAAAATTATAATATTTAATTATTTTAATTTATTAATATATTTATATATTTTAAGTTTTAAATATCAATACTTAAATCACCTTTAAATTTAAAAATTTTTACTGTTTTAAAGTCCCTTATCCTATATTATTATATAAATCATTTTTCAATTCCTAAAGTTATTGAAAAATGGCCTAGTGTTTTTGAATTTTCATTTTTAACCTTTTAAGCTAATTTATATATATTGTTGGATTTTATTTAAAAATTATTTAACATTGTCTTTTTAAAAAAATTTATTTTTATATGCCAGAAAACATGAAAAAAATTGGTGGTAAGACGGGGCCCACATTACAAACGGGGCCCAATTGTCAATAATGTATTCTATTTACCAATTTTTTTGATAAATATTTTAAGCGACAGTCACGGGCCGACCACTCTCAACAACTGATACTATCCTACCATGTGCCATTATTGTGTACAGTCAGTACTAAAAATATAAAATAATAAAACTATCTTAATTATATTATTAAGTAAAATAAGTATTTTATAGATAAATTAAGAGATATATTAACTATTTTTATTTTATTATTATTAATATATATTTTATTTCCACGTATGCTATTTTTCAGCAACTAAATAACCTCATACTTTAATTTATTTAATTTATATTTTTTAATGTTTTATACTCACTTTTAATTTTTTTTTTTTTAATGATAGTTACTTTCCAAATTTTATCAAAAACATTTGATAAATAAGACAAGCAATACAACAACTATAGCTCCACTATTAATAAATAAGATGAAAATTAATTAATAGCCGTACGACGTATGTGTAACGTCGCGTTACGTCCGTTAAATCCCACGGCATCCAACGGACGTTTTCTTTTGTTATTGAAAAAACAAAAAACAAAAAAGAAAGTTTTTTTTGAATAAAAAATGTCCGTTGGATGGATCGACGCGGGTGTCGTACGGGCGTCGGCGCCCGCGTCTCAGCCCCCACACACCCCAAACAATGCATTGTTTAATTGGGTATAACAATGAAAAACATAACTGTTTTTGATAAAAGAAAATTTTCTATGTATCCAGTGAAATTTAATATTTAAAGGGTATAACATAAAAAGCTTTTAAATTATTTTTTGATGCTAAAATAATCTTATTGTTATACAAAGCTAAATCTAAAATTAATTATATTTTTTAAATATTTTTATAAAAATTAAATAATACCTGCCAGATTAAAATTTAAGGATGGGAAGGACTACTGCTGCATGGGCATGAGTAGTAGCTCCTTCATCCACAAGTCCGATGCATGTTATTAACTAATTTATTGACTTGTACTGTATAACAATTTCAGTCTAAATACAAATTTACATATTCAATTAACATTTTATATTTTTAATAGATAACGAATGATTACACACAAATCATACACCGGAGAACATAGCAAGATCGAGCTTAGAGCCCATGTATAATGACTTTTGATTATTGGTAGTCTTAAATATCATAGGCTCATATGTTTCAAATGGTGCCCTACTTATTCACCTCATATACCTTTAAATACGGCACACAAATATGGACAAGCTTTTCGAATCAATCAAAAATTTATAAAATTTACTGACTTATTTGAATTTAAGGATTTACTCACTCTATTAGAGATTTAAGGATAGTTGCAGGATCCCTTGTTCGGGATTATTGTGCAAATCATTTTCCAATTCATGAAGATATTAACAAATAGCCTAGTATTTTAGAATATTTTTTCTTTATTTTTTTTTTACCTTTTTCATTAATTTTTGTATATTATTAGATTTTATTTAAAAAATATTTAATATCTAGCGTTATTTTTTAAGTAAAAAGTTTTACAACTTGGAGAGCAGAAAAAATTATTTAGAAAATTATTTTTCAAAAACAAAAGCAACATAAGCATCCTATACTCTCTTTATATAATTAGCTTAGAAGATAAAGTTTCTATCTTTATATTTATAATGTGATATATTTTAAATAAAAAATAATTCCTTAAAATTAAAATTTTATAATTGATTTCTACTTTTCTAAAAGCCCACGTGAATTTACTGGCCACCACAACTTTACTGGACCACCAAAATAATAAAATTATCTTCCCATGTCAAAAATTATACATTATTAATCACAAAATCTCTCTCTATATATATATCCTATAATATTATGAAATAATGCCCACCCAACCACAAATTGTATTCCTGGGCCCACCTATAAAACCAATAAATGAGATGTCACATTTGTTGTTATAGCATGTTACAACTTTCATTAAATAAAATTCTATCAAATATCAATAATTAAGCTAGATTCATTAGGAAATACGCATTTAATTATATGTTTTATTTTCTACATATCTTACATCTTATGATTTCAAAATTTTAAAACTCTTCCTCCAACCCTATTATTTAATATTGTAGGCTCGCAAGTGCATCCATCGAAATTATATTTGATAGGTATGGCGATCCATGAACCGATCCAAAACTCAATCTACTGAAAAATAAAAAGCCAGATAGCAGCGGCTCACCAAAAGACCCCCATGCCCAAGATTTAGAAGGCACTGCAGTTGTGGTTTAATTAGAAATCGTCCAACAAAAAATGAGCAATTAGGGTTAATCAATAGGTTTCTCTTTACGGCTACAGCTCCAACTTAACGAATAATTACGGTCTCAAAGAAGCATTTGATGAAATTGAATATTCACGGTCTCAAAGAAGCATTTGAGGTACTTCGAGCGTATCAGATGAAATTAAATAAATCAAAGTACATGTTCAAAGTGACTTAGAAATGTTTCCGGGCTTTACCGCCTCTCATAGGGAGAGCAAAGCAAACCCTAAAAGGATAAAAACCATAATAAAAATGAACCCACCTCGATCAGTGAAAGAACTTTAGAAGCTCACTGGGAGGCTTACTATGCTCTCCTTGTTTCTCACAAAGTTAGTAGACAAATATCTCTCCTTCAAAGCCTTAAGAGGGACAAAGGCACGCTTTTAAGTGTACTGTTGACTATCAGGAAACCTTTCAAGAGTTAAAGGATTAGCTTTCAAGAGTATAATGACAACGGGTAAAACTATCGAAAGAAACAATCTATCTTCCAATCTAGAAGGACTGTTCTTAGTCTCAACAATTTCTAGAAATGGGGCGTATAACTGTGCATTCAAAATGAAAAACATGTCCCGATGATATGGAACGTCATCTACCTTAAGAAGTACTACCAATGAATCCTCGCTGGACACATGTAAGCCTAGGGCATGTCATGCAAGGTGCTTGTATGATGTAACACATTTCAATTGATAAATTAATCATTCATTTATCTTGTAGAGCATGTTAATATGAATGCCTATATGTGACTGCATAAATCCCATGGCCTAGATTGTCTCTAAGTTATGTAAAATTCTTCACCTGTGAATCGACCTATAAAAATACGATCAAAACCTCACTCCAAATAATTAGCCAGCCCAAAGAAGGTCAAACTCCGTACCTCGATCTTATAAACCAAGCGACCCAAATGAGATAAAATGTAACAGCTCAATGGTTCAAGACAGAAGTTTAAACCCCCTTAAAGTAGCTAAAATAAAACAAAATCTTACAGGGCATTTCAGCGTGTGCGTGACAACTTTCTTCAACAGGAATGAGTACTATCAGTTGACGATGTCGGCAGACTAGCACCCGATACACAAGTACAACAACTCCCTCTAACGGGGATGAGCACCTTCAGTTACGTGCGGGTAATGGTCTAAACTTCATCAAAATTCAGCAACTATGGCAACTAAACCTCATCGGCCACCAAGAGGCTTTCTTAGTATTACGACGTCCTTTAATAGAAAATAGTACAAACAAATAAAGGCGTTTAGCCAAGCCTGACGATGATAGCAATATACTTAGTCGGCAAATAGAACAGGTGTTAAGTTTAGCAAATCAAAATAAAAAAATAAGCATCAACAACAATGATCTAAGTGATCTAACTAATCTACTAAAGAATCAACATATCGATTCATAGTATGGAAAGTCCATCCAGAGATTTTGAGAAACTGCCTATGCCAATGACTCAAATAGACAACTATTCTAAGGCTAGAAAGCCCTCATTGAACATAGCGAAGGCTCCGATCTAGTCTTCGGGAAGTCAACTAAATCTGATCGGTAAAGAATTCTGGCATTCCCTGGATCAAAAAAGCCAACAGGAAAGTCGAAAACAGCCAAGGATACAATCCATCTATAATGACGAATACCATTGCAAAATCTTCCAGCTACCCGCTCAGGAGAATTTTGGATAAATATATCTCTTGGCTTTCTCTTGGATTAATGGTATGACATGGTGATTGTATTGTCCCCCTTCATCCTGACGTCCGACTAAACTTCGGCGAGTGCCTTGTAGGTAAGCCAACAATCCGTAGGGTACAAAATGGCAGTATTCTCCTCAATAAGCCTTGTTAGAGGCCGAGCCATTTGATGCTACCTCTCAACAAATCTTCGGGATACATGCCATTGACTCTACCCCAATTATTGGAAAGGGTTTAGTTAGAGAAAATCATCACATAAAATAAACTGTCCTTCCATCCCGTTATCGAATTTGAATTACCCCCGTTTATTTTCAATTCCTTGCGAGGGATGAGAAAAATCTATCTATATCTTGATTAAACTAGAAGATCACCTTCAAGGCCTAGCATCCTAGAGAACCTTCTTGGAATGGAAGAAAATGCGTGAAGAAACCAAGTGTCGAACAGTATTGGGATGGAGGCGAGCCACAGGAATTTCAAGAGCCGCCAAGAACTCATAAAACTCTTTTGCAAATGGAAGATGAAT
This sequence comes from Nepenthes gracilis, assembly GCA_033239525.1. Classification (NCBI taxonomy): domain Eukaryota; kingdom Viridiplantae; phylum Streptophyta; class Magnoliopsida; order Caryophyllales; family Nepenthaceae; genus Nepenthes; species Nepenthes gracilis. The sequence continues at coordinate 1,352,444 of BSYO01000019.1, read as the reverse complement.
GCCTACTTTCAGATGGGCCTTGTAAATTGTAATAAATCCCAACTGAGGAGCACACGCCCTATCATTGTTGTTGGGCATTATGTATGGGATACGCTCAGAATATTGTACTTTTCGTATAAAACTTGCACTTTTCTACCAGTGAGAACAGACCAAATCACAACAATACCCTGGGGAGTAGCTCAGAAAGCCAAGGAAACAAGAAGGAAGAAAAGCAAACTAGGGTAGAGCAATTCATTGAATGAAGAGGTGTAAAAATGGTAGATGGCTAGAGTTTAAATAGCCAAAACCTTAGCTCAGATTCAACATTGTTCAAGGAAATCAGAGAGGTTTGTCCTCATAATGGTTGAGACATGTGCCCACACAGAGGAGTGCTGCAGCGCGTCAGTCTTGCAGTGTTCATAATGATGACTTGACACCGTGCCTCCCTTTGCAAGTTGCAGATATCCAACGACTCAAATGGCTAGATTGGTGAGTCTCCAACGTAGCGCAGGTTATGATTCCATGACACTTGGCTTTACAAAACGGTAGATTGGCAATGCGTGGCTCTAACATACTCGAGACAAATTCGATCAATTTACATCATAACAAGATATGGGAACAAATTACTATCAGTCAGATTGTCAGAAAATTGAGTTAGCAGTTGTCTAGATTATTAAATCGTCAAAAGTCATACAATGATAAAAATAGCATTCAAGTGCTTTGACTGTTCAATTCATACAAGAATATTAGAGCTGTGCAATGAAGATAAAAACTCTTGAGAAGTTTCATTTATTACTTCCTTTTACAAAGTACACCACGCTTACAACAGCAAAGTGCAACTTAAAGAGAAATAAATAATATATGGAGTAGCGACTGGACTATAGTAATCCAACTGGCTTCAGGACGGACAAAAACACAAAGAAAGCTCATCTATTGGCCATCATAACATTCCTCACCATGCTACCATATCAATGGGAGGAGCAAAAAAGTACTCTCAACAAAAACAATAAATAGTTCTTTAAATTGTTGTGCTTGCTCTTAACAAGGAGGAAAAAAAAAGCCTCTTCCTATAGCCAAGAGCAGAGTTTCTCAAATGGATAGGAAGAGGGAAAACCATCTTCAAGTTGAAGTCTAAGGTGCCTCCTCCTCAGAATTGCATCAAAGAAGACAGCCAGACACAAATGAGGGAACAAAAAAACTGCCACCAAAACCCAAGAACTTGCTTCACCATTGAAGGGCTGGTTTCGGGGCGGGTATAAAAGAGAATTGCCCAAGCAGATGTTAGACGCATCCCCACACATCAGCCTCAAACAATGGAGAAGAACTCCCTCTAACTCTGGCTAGTGGCTGCAAAGGCTCCGTGCTAGCCCTGAATAGACTCGCTCTTTAGCAGATGATCGATTCTTCGTAATACAGAATATAGATAGCCCCTTCATTTATAACTAGAAGGAGAGATCATCGAGCATTAAATCGAGAAGATTGCGCATCCTAGTGCTTGGTAGAGAATCAAATCAAATCTTTCCAAACAGAGTAAGAATATGCAGAACATCTGGAGAAAAAGCACAAGTGAAGATTTGTTGCCAGCATCCCATCATGAACAAATTGAAAAAAAATTTAAACCTTTTGGAATGAGGGACAAGTGATGGGTACAACAATCTACGGGCCAACCCAGAATGTAATCTACTGATGGGAAAAAAGCCCAAATAGCAATGGCCTACCAAAAGACCCTCCAAGCCCATGATTTAAAAGTTGCTGTGGTTGACCCAAGAGATTTAACCCGAAATTATCCAGCAGAAAAATGAGTAATTAAGGTTAATCAATGGGCTGCCCCTATGGCTATTGTTCTAATTCAGCAGTTGACAATCTTTATAAATCAGTGAATAATTACAGTCGACGGTTACTAGCATGTCACCCTTACGATTGCCGGGTGCACTAGTGGTACGCTTCAATCTATAAATACACATTCTCATCCACAGGAGAGGGGAATCCTAATCATTGATGTTTTGATTCAGAAGTAAAGAATGCTCATATAAGCAAATGCCACTCAAGCTCTCGAGTGCATCTCTTCTAAAGTCACTATCCGACAAGTGCATCATCCCTCCCAAATCTACTCTCGCTGCGAGTGCAAATCCTACCAGCTACTCACTCATTTGAGCACACCCATTGGAGTCTAGTTCTCTACTATATACTCAATCCCTTACACTTTCGCATCCACGCATTTATTTTCATCATCCTATCTTTTTCTTTGATATAGAAAGATTACTGATTTAAACGTTGGATTACATATTAAAGAGCAGGTCTCGTACAGCCCCGATCTCTTATTTATTAATTACAGTATGCAAAATCCACGTTCAAAGTAACAAAAATTAGAATCGCTTCCGATCGAACTCCCAAATAAGGTGCGTCACTAATTCATTCGCAAATTTGGATATAGAGATACATCAAATATATTTTTATAATATAAGTTTTAAGTCTCAGCACTTAAATCATCTTAGATTTAAGAAGTGCTACTGCATTTCAATCTTTTATCCTGTGTAATTATACAAATCATTTTACAATCCGTGGCATGGTATTTTGGAATTTCCTTTTTTGACATTTTACACTAATTTATATATATTATTGGGTTTTATTTAAAAAATATTTAATATTATTTTTTAAGTGAAAAGAATTCATCTTTATACACCGGAGAACATGGGAGGCCATTTAGAAAATTACTTTTCACAAAAAAAAAAAAAAAACATGTATCTAAGAGCTGTGTGCCCAAATACTTTTGATATACATATAAAATTTTTTTAATGAAAAATAGTAATTTTTCTATTATTATTATTATTATTATTATTATTATTATTATTATTATTATTCCATCAATATGAGACCATCAATCTTGGTGACATTTGCACTAAATATCAAAGCTTGACCAGCCAAGTAAGGCAAAACGACAACGTAAAGTGGTCGACAACAAATTGATGTGAGCTTCAGTAAAGTAGAAACCCATTAGACGAGGCATCGTTGATGCTTAAAAAGGACTTTTGAGTTTTAATTTTTGACCGTTAATTATTTTTCATCTTATCCGTTGATAGTGGAGTGTGCTCGGTGATAGAAAATACTAACTTATTGTTGGATACAATATAAACACAATTGATTGGGGCCCACATTAGAAATGGTAACGAAGTGCCAATAATGTATTATCTATCCTGTCTACTGAATTTTTTAATAAATATTTTAAGGAAAACCATATCTTATTATTGTGTATGCTCAGTATCAAAAACATGAAATAATAAATCTATCTTAATTATATTAACAAGTAAATTAATTATTTTATAGATAAATTATGAGGTATATTGGTTATTTTTCTTTTAATACTATTAATATATATTGTATTCCCATCGTATTTTATTTTTAGCAACTAAATAATCTAATAATTTAATTTATTCAATTTATATTTTTTGATGTTCTATTCCAACTGATACGTCCCTGGGTCTGAGTTTTCGTGTATATTATGAAACTTTTGGATTCCTCATTTGGGTTAGATCACGAACTGGTTCGCTCTACGCATTTTTCAATCTAAGCCCTATGCACCACAAACTACAAATAAGAGACGATAGTTTGAGGAAAGAAAGTTGATTCTTTCTTCTCGAATCTTTGAGCGCTGAACGAAAGATTGAATATTTAATCTCAGGTCACCGCTTAGGCTTTTTTAGGGAAGCTAGAATTGGACTCCAGTTCAAAGAGTCTCTTGAGTGAAAGCTTGGGCCCTCCTCTTTTTCTCTCTGGGAAAAGTCCTCTCAGCTGGCGAAGAGGGTATTTGCAGGCTCATTGAGAGAGGCTTTGGGAGCCGAAATTTTTGACAAATGGCTTGCGGGATTCGTTGGCCGCTGCATACTAGCGGTGACCAGTGGTGTCAATTATCGACTTGCAGAGGCGAGGAGACCATTGTTGGGCATGACCAACCCAAGCCTACTAATTTTTCTTAGATTTGCTAAGTGGCCGTTGGGATGACATGCGCTGTGACTTATTAGCGTTGACCTTATCTCCCATTGGCTGACATCTTTAAAATCAACGTCTCCTGCGCCGGCCACCTACGGTCGCCTCTACAGGAGCACATGCGTGCTGATTGGCTACGTACCAAGGGCGTTAAGTGGGCCGTGTTTCTAGATCTCCTGTGGCGTCGTTTCTAGGCTGGACCCATCTACTGGTTGGACCCCCTTCTTTTAGTTGGAACTCGTTGATTATGACCCAAGTCCGTGCTATACCCATCATTAGCCCCCATGCCTGGGGATAGCCCATTGTCGGAGCCTGACATGTCAAAAGTGGGTCCCACTATCTATCCTTGCGGGCTACCTTAAGATGCGCTGGTCTCCGTCTCTTAGGGACGTCATTCCTTCCCCACATAAATATGCAGCCTTTTAGAGGCGTTGTAGGGATTCAATACTTTGTTAGGAAAGACTCACCGCATAGGAATTGGCTCCGCATTGATGGATTTCCTATTTTTAGATTGACGGCCATCGGATGGCACACTTCTCTAGGAGCTCATTGGTCCTTTACGTGTCTATAAATTGAGAGGTTCCCAGCTTGGGCGACTTATACTTATCCCTTTGTTGCTGAAGTAATGCGGAGTCTTTGGCTTGTTTTGCACCCTGTGGAGTTTCGTTGAGATATCGGATGGATCTGCAGGAGATTTTCAGCCACTGTTGAAGCCTATTGTGACACCTTTCTCGTAGGTGCTTCCTCATTGTAACAAGGGTGGCTCAACCACTCTGCAGTTGTCATGTGCCTCCTCTCCGGCTAGCTAGTGTTCTCAGCCACAAGGGGAGCGTGGCGAGGCCGGCATGCTAACATAGAGGATTTCGTTCCCTTGAAAGCATGACTTCGCCATCTCTTATTACAGCTGGCCGTTCATATATACTGCCTAAAGAAAGGGCGAGCCCCAAAGTTCCATTGGATGTATGAAAGTGAGTCGTGACCCCGACGGGACTCTTAATGGATGCATTTCCTTCGCTTGTGCAAGAATCTATCTCGCTGGAAGTGTCGGATCGGCATCCACTCCATTCCTTCGAGAGCGGAATTGGCGTTGGGGTAGATGCCTCCAAAGGAGGTGATGTGCAGCTATGCTCCAAGCCAATCCTTCCCTAATTAAAAAAAAAAGCCGTCTCCTTGGGGAAGCTTTAGCTATTTAAGTGCCAAGGACTTCTCTAATTTGGGCATTCACTTGCTGTTGTGAGGTGTGAAATCTGAACCTACGGTTGTTCCCTTCTTTATTTCGTTGTGTTCACGCTAATGATAAACGAGGTGCGTGATGTCGTTCCAGGGCCGTTAGCAGGATCATCCTCCTCTTCAGAGTTTGAGCCCCCTGCCGAGGAGTCACAATGGGGAGAGCGAGGGCTGAGAGGTCATGACGAGATAGGGCTGGCCGCAGCGGCATCGGAAGGTTGTCATTCGAAGCCTTCAGTCATTGGGCCAACAAGAAGTCTGAGAGCACCGCCGGGCTTTGAATCCGAAGAAGCATCCAATTCCTCTCGGTGCCAAGGACTTGAGGGTGTTGGTCAGCCGTTTTGCCATGTCCAGTGAGCAGTTGAGGATATTGAGGCTCGGATGCAAGTTACTGTTGCTAAAATTGAACAAACTCGGGTGTGAACGGCTTACTTTGAGCAAGCATTGGTCGGAGGTGAAGGCAAGGGCATCGCAACTGGCCGACATAAATTTGCAAGCCCAGAGCCGGATCGCCACTCTTCAGGAGGAGCTCGAGCTGTGTCAAGTACGGATTAGGGAAGAGCACGTCATCCACGGACAGCTAGAGGCTAAGCTGAGATCGAGGATCTTGCTGGAGGAGCTAGATCCCATGCTGGAAGGAAGGTTGGTATTTGGCTTAGCCAGAGAATAGCTTCATTAGCGGTGCTCGGCTTTCGTGTGGACGTCCTAAACTCTCGGAATGCAGGTGGTCAGAATCACTCAGCGTTGACCAAGTTCATGACTCCCGATCCTACTGAGCCCAGAGGGGATAGATAGTTGTATTCTGTGACCACTGGTCAGCTTTTCTAGTAAAGAAATTTGATTAGTGAAATTTATCTGTTGTAATTTGTTTCGTTTGGATGATTCGTTTTGTCCTTCTAGCCTCAACTTTCGAAGGGCTACTGCTGCTGTTTTCGATGGCTGATATCTTAGCATTAACATCATTAAGTGATGGTTGGGATTTGGCAGTGGTTGGCAGCGTGAGCGAGGGTAGCAATCTATTAGGCACCATGATGGGCAGCCTTGGATAGACGTACCGCGCTCTGCTATGGGGGTGCATGTCATAGCCATCATTTGAGGCAACTTTTGCGTTTTCCCGCGCCATACCGCTTGGCCTTCCCTTGCACATCCTATTTAAACGTTGCTTCCCCATGTTGTTCGCATTTTACATTTATTTGCTTTGAGAATCCATGGCGAAGAAGAAGAGCTCCCCTTCTTCCTCCATTCGTCAGAAAGTGAGCGATATACAGTCAATCCTTTCGGCAAGCGTCGTTGCCGCTCTGAGGGTTGACTATCATGTTTTGAATGACTGGGCCCATCTCCTTCCCAGTGAGGGGGGTAGGGTGAATGCACCACCCGAGGGCATTATCACTATGTATGAGCACCACCTGAGGGGTAGACTTCACTTCCCCATGGAGCTAAATTTGTACGGGATTTTCGAGATGCTTAGCGTTCCAGTAGCACGGCTTCACCCAAATGCCATACGCTATCTAGTGTCCTTGTGCATCTTCACTCGCCTTCACGCTTGCAAGCTCGGATCACGCTCAGTGAAGGTAATCTTTCGCTTTGTCCAATCGGAGGATTGGCTTTCGAAGTCCCCTCGTGCAGGTTTCAGTTTCCGAGGCAAGAACCCTGACTCGGTGAAGAATTGGAAGAATCAATTTTTCCTCCTATTGCACCGTCCAAAGTGGGAGTTTCCGACCATATGGGGTCCTGTGAGCGATTTCTTCTCAAGAAGCGTCATCGAAGAGGAAGTGCAGTAGGAGAAGAATCTGATCGACCACATCTAGGGAGAGATCAAGACGTTCGCCACTCAGGGTTTTACCTGACCTCCGAGCTCTTTGCGGATGTCAGGTGGGAGCGCCTGATTGATGGGGCGGCGGCTGCTGCCTAGAAGAGAAAGGTCGGGTCCCTGGTCATTAAAGAGCTGTCGAGAGAGTCGCCCGAGCAAGGTGACTCATTGCTGTCATTAGGCTCCTCTTTCGATGAAGACGTGGCGGCCTTGAAAAGGTTGAGGGGACTGGAGGCACTTCTAGCAAGAGGACCTTGATATTGCCTGCTGCGTCTGGTCGGTCCGCCGAGTCTACTTTGACGATGGCTACCGTAGTCACGGTTGTCACACAACAGCCTGGGTTGGAGTTGCACACGGGAGCCCCCGAGCGATATTTGATTCCAGTCGTTGCTTTAGCGGAGTACGGTGTTCCCTTGGTTGGGCTTCCTTCGGGTGAGGGGTTTGCGCTGAGTTCTTCGGAGGGGTTAGCGGGACCCTCCACCGGCAAGTGACCAGTTGAGCCCTTTGAAGGGATGGCCGTGACTGGCACTGAGGATGTAGTGGTCGGCTCGACAGAGCTTGTAGAGGTGATTGATCTAGAACCTGCTGCTATACCTTTGGATGCTCCGAAGGCGGTGGACGCACAAGCCCGAGTGTCGCCTGAGCCACCAATCTTTGGACCCAGGGATGCTATTGAGGACGATGTGCCTGGAGGAGACGTTGATGAAGCTGCGACCAATGCGGCTCTAGCAAGAGAGGTGGAGGGCATTGTCGAGCGGCCTGAGCCCCCAGGCATTTTCGATTCTAGAGCCGCGCCGGAGGTGCGCTTTATTAAGTTATGACATCTTTGCTTATCAAGTAGAGGATTTGTCTGCCCGCTCCCTTCAAGCAGTGTTTCCCGCATGGCCAGGACTCACGGACTTTTTGTCCTTTTTCTCTTTTGCGGATCCCAAACGCGATCTGCATTATCCACACCACTCTTTCTCAACGAGACAAGCGCACCCGTCGAGCTCAAAAGGAGCGTGAATGGGCGATCGAGCAGCGTTGGAAGAGCAAGTAGCCTTCCAGAAGTAGGAGAACGAACGGCTAAGAGGCGAACTGCAGGCGACTGGGGATCTCATCATCAGCTTGCAGGACCAGTGTGCCCAAGCTAAGCCTAACTTGCGAGCCCGGTTGTCTCTAGAGGAGATGGCCTGAGTGTTGGATGCGAGGTTTTGGGACAACATACACCCGTGTCATCGCATAGTCTCCGTCGTAGCTCCAGGTGTCTTCGCGGGGATCCTCGGTCCTCGAAACGACAGGATCAAAGTTAGCTCACGCTTGATCAACTTTTCGGATGGGACAAGGCCTTCAATCTCATAGGGTAGTCGTACTTTGTTCACTTACTCTGTACATAACTTTTTGAGAAGAACTTTGTAATCTTCGGGTTGAATGAAGAATACTTTCTTTTCACTTTGCTTTCTTCCTCTCTCTCTCTCTCTCTCTCTCTCTCTCTCTCTCTCTCTTTCATATGATATGGATCTTCTCATCGCGTTGGCTATGTTATCTTGCTATCATTGCCAAGGCTCGCTTCTGGAGCCTCTTGCACTGTGCTCGTCCTTTAGTTGATGACGTCTATGCATCTCGCATGTAATGGGATGCTCTATCCAATGAATTAGACATCGTCGCACGCCCGCCAGAGTCTCTCAAGGGCCAGCTGGGTTTTGAGGCCACAACAGTTGGACTTCGAGTCTTAAGCCATTGCACACATGACACAGTCTTGGCGCTCGGCCCTGCTCAGAGCGTCGTCACTTTTGTGCACGTGGTCCTAGCTCACCAATCGTCGTTGACTGAGGGTACTCTCTCCTTCTGAGAAGTCGTCGCATACCAGCTGTTTAAGTTCCCTAAGGTTTTGATGGTCGTTTTGTTGAAACCTTCCGAAGCCCCTTGGCTTGTCAGTTCAAGTGCATTTGGGCCGCTTAGCATGAAGCCAAGATTCTATGGCTACAAAGAGCCATCCGGCACGGAGCCAGCGTTTGAAATTCAACCGTAGGTGGATCGCTTAGAGTGGGGAAAAGGGTTTGCAGCTGCTAAGGGCCTTTCGGCATGGAGTCGAAGTTTAAAATTCGACTGCATGTAGGCCGCTTAGCGCAGGGCGCCAAGGTTTTGTGGCCACTAAGGGGTTTTCAGTGCTGAGTCAAAGTTTGGAATTCAATTGCACATTACCGTTTGGTGCAGGGCCAAGGTTTTGTAGTCGCTAAAGGCCTTTAGCCGTGGAGTCAAAATTAAAAATTTGACTACATGGACACTGCTCGACGCGGGGCCAAGGTCTCTCTTTAAGGGTGAAAGAACACCCTCCTGACTTTGGGACAGGCTAAGCCGTTTATATTTTGTGAAAATGACAATCAAGCACACATTCGCATGAACAATCAGATAAACAAATAAAAATAATAATTTTATTAATGACAACGTGTTACATGTACAAGCATTCCAATTCATGTATGCACAATATACTTGGGCGTGTATGTGCCTCATTAGTTATACTTATTGAGGTGGGTGGCATTCCAAATCCGTGGGATCAATTTGCCATCCTGGGTACGCAGCTTGTACGTATGTTCTAGATGATCGCTGAGACAAGGAAGGGCCCACCCAATTCGGGGATAGCTTGTTCCTATAGGTAGTCTTGCCTATCGCCTGTACACTCTGGAGAACCAAATCCCTAAACTCGAGCAGGCGAGCCTTCACCCGCTTCTTGTAGTATCGAACGATGCGCTGCTGAAAGGCTACCGTCCTTAGGCACGCCACGTCGCAAACTTTCGGGAGCAAGTCCAGGCACCCTCTGAGCCGCTAGGAGTTCCTGACGAGGTCAAAGCATTTGATCCGATAGTTAGGAAGTCCCACTTCGACGAAGACAACTCTTTCAGACCTGTAGTAGAGGCTAAAGGGCGTCTACCTCATGGGTTTCAATGGAGTCATATGGTATGACCAGGGCACAGAAGGTAATTCATTAGCCCCGAAACACCCTGCGTCCTCGAGGTTAGCCTTTTGTCCACGCAGCAGTGTCCGGCTGGTCATCCCAATCTGGCCATTAGCCTGCGAGTATGCTCCAAATGATGAACTAGTCTAATGCACAAGCTCGTATAGTATTTAGTAAACCGTTTGTCAGTGAACTACATTTTATTATCGGTCACTATAACCTCAAAAATCTTGAACCGACAAATGATATTTTGACGGATGAACTTTGTTACATTTGGTTCGGTTATGCGTGCCAGGTGAGTCGCCTTGACCCACTTGGTAAAATAGTCAATGTCAATGATGAGGGAATTTCTATGTCCGGAGGCCAAGGGCATAGGCCTGAGGATGTTAAGCCCCTATTACGCGAATGGCCACAGGGCCTGTAGGCTCTGCAGCTCCGTGTGTGGCAGGTGTGTTAGGGATCTATAGACTTGGCAGCTCTCGCACTTCTTGACAAAGTCCATGGCGTCTCGCTTCATCATGGGCTAGAACAGCCCTTGCCGCATAATCTTAAATGTAAGCATTTTCCTCCGACGTGAGAGTCACACACACCAAGGTGGACTTCTCCAAGCACATATTTGACTTCTTGTGGCATGAGGCGTTTCAGATAGGGAGTCGAATATCCCCACCGGTATAGCCTCTCGTCGATAATCGTGTACCAGCCATCCGTCTTCTTTATCCACTTGGCCTCTTCAGGGCTTTCTAGCAGCGTTCCGTCCATTTGGTACTTCCAGTATGGGATCACCCAGTTGTTGTCTTCAGCAATTTGTAGCACCTCACATTCCAAGTTGTCGATGTTGGGGACGGCCAGAATCTCCCACATACTCCTGGCGTACTGCTCCTAAGATCCCGTCGCTGCGTCTTCCGTCAGCTGGTCAACCTTCTAGTTCTCTGCTCTCGGGATGTGTCCAATTTTAAATTTTTTGAACTCCTGGGCTTGAGCCTTCACCTTTGCTATGTATTTAGCGAGCTGTGGGTTTGATGCCTCGAAGACTCCTTAGATCTAGTTGACCACTAACACCAAATCGCTGCGCATGACCAATGCTCTTATAAAGCATTCCCTGGCCTGTAGAAGCCCTGCGAGGAAGGCTTTGTACACCGCTACGTTACTAGTGGTTGGGAATTTAAGCATGAGAAAGTACTTGATTTTCGAGCCATTTGGGGTTCCGAGCACAACTCTGGCCCCGCTACCTATTTGCATTAACTATCCATCGACGTTGAGGGTCCATACTGGGACGCTCGTGGTGCTCGCATCTTCGACTAGGTCTGGGGCGCCAAGAGCAGGGGTCACTGTTACGTACTCAAACCCCGTTCCCCATTATCCGTTCCCCGTTATCCCTTCCCCGTTATCCCTTCCCTGTAACCGTGTGTTTTCGTTGTCCGTATATATGCTGTTAGGCTGGTAATGAGAAAGGAAGAGATATTTTCCATCTATTTTCCCTCTCGCACTCCCTCTCCCTCGATTTCCCCTTTTCCTCTTCTCTGTCTCTCTCCCCGACACTTCCCCTTTTCCCTAGATTTCTCCTCTGCCGGACTCCCATTTCCCGTCCACTCCACTGGTTGTCATCCCTGCTGTTCTTCCGGCGTGACCTTCATCTACGGTGCACGCACCAATGGTGCTTTCATTGAGACAATAAGCGGAGCGCGTGGCGCCGATCAAGAACAATCGCCGCTTTCCCGACGCGCGATGCTTCCATCGCATCGCTGTCGATGGAGGTGAAGAAACTCCAGAAGACCGTCCAACAAAGACGCGGCCGCCATTGTTGCCCAAGCTTCCACCAAAGCACAAATCCGAACTCTCTCGATGAAGTCCTTCGTTCTCTCCACGATCGGATCGGCAAATGAGCTCATCATGCATCATCCCTAGCATTGCTCAACCCTCCACCGTTGTTTCCACCACCACCCGTTCCTCAAATTGCCGTTTCTGCTCTCATCCCCGAACAATTTTCAACTACAACTTTCTCGTCGTCTTCAACTTCATCACCGATTTCGGCTTCCATTTTTGCAAATTTTCCTCACACTTCAATTACTTCGAGCACGGCATCCGTACCATCACCTGCTGCTCGAATCGTTTTCTCCTTCTCTACTATCACACAGATTCGAACCACCCACACGGACATTTTCCCTACCTTGAACCAAGTACACCTACAACAACCTCACGCATCCACCCCCCGAACTAGTTCTTCCATCCCTCGAGAGTTTGCCGTCCTTGGCGTAATCGACAAAGAACGGTTGATCAGTTGGGTCAGAAATCGTCGGGTCTTGGTAGCCTTGGTGGAGATGATGAGGGCGCCACGGCCGAAAGAATCGACTCTTGCTTTCAAGCATCACCATGTCAGCGTGATTTCCTCTGTGTTTCCAACGCTTGGGAAAAGCATGTTGGATTCTTGTGGAAAGAATCCATGCTCGTGTGGAAAGAATCGACAATGGCTCCTCCACTCTCTGCATTGTCCTGCTCCTTCACCTCGGTTCATTACACCTCGGGTCAACGGTATCACAGGACCGAGGTCCTACTGTAGCTCAAACCGAGATTCCTTCCATTTTCGAGCGCTGCACGCAACATTTTTTCTTCAAATACAAGCACTGCGCGCATCAAATTGGGGCATCGAGCAAAGTCTTATTGGCCGGCAATTTCACCTCCCGGTCTTGACAATTGGACAGGCAAAATTGCTAGCCATTCTTGCAGCTCAACTGTCTATCATTCCACGGCTTCATAATGAAGCTTTTCCAAAAGGGGCACACCTGGAGACGGCAACACTATTCGATGACACTTCTTGAGAAATTACGGTGGTTTGGGGCGAGGCTTCGGATGGAGCAATCGGATGCTACAACCATCCGACCAATGCGGACTACATTCTCCTTCACGGTCGAATTCTTTGGTTAAGGCGTCCATCGTTCTTCTCCTATATTTCTGTTAGTTTCGAACACATGTGCAAAGTTGAGGTTGCACTTGACTCGACTCTAACCGCGATTCTTACGTGATGCTTGATGCTTCATTACGAGTTGTTATTCTGTTTCATGGAGATGCTTCGTTCTCTGGGATGATGCCATTCATGTTCCACATCATGCCCTCGGCCCAACCGGGCAACATCTCCAATCAGAGAAACAAAGAAGCAAAGTCAGGGTCAGTAACATTACAACTAATAGAGGAAGATGTGGCGATTGAAATTGGCCCATGATCCTTTGGAATTGCTCATGACAATTATGAGGATGTAAATGAGCTTCACATGTCATTGTTATCTCTTGTTGTGCCTTACTCTACAGATTGTACTACGCGATTTGCCCTCACGTGACACGGAGCGATTCCTGCTATTGTTGTTGCTACTCATTGTGCATACACGAGTGTATGCTAATGCTCTTATTAACTGGAGGATATGGGTGTTGTAGTGGCTCTTAGTTTTAAACTTGCTACCTAGTGCACAAAGGGCCAAAGTCTCGACCCGACCTTGCAATGCCCATGCCTGGGCAGGGAAATGGTTGAAGCTACCGACCCCATGACATCAAGGACCCATGATCTCTCATGACACTTTGGCCAGTACAAGTGGTACCGGGATGGATTGGACAACATATCTATGTTGTGGTTGTATGCCAAGGAGTTTGGTGGATGAAACGATCCAATGGCCTAGGCTTCTGATCGTGACCGCATTATCCACCACACTTCTGTCAATGCCGCCTCCAAAACCCACAGACCGGCGAGGTCATTGCAAATGCATTCCCAATGCTTCCACTTGTCTGCCCGACTACACGGCATGGGACTACAAATATCCTTCTCTATATGGAAGCAAATAGCTCCACTAACGCTTGTGTTGGGATATCAATTGAAGCTTTAAGAAGGCTGGATGAAGCAATAGCATCTGAGGTGGAGAGCTTAAGCCTATCACGCATGAAGATTCGGCGGTATGTGATACATTCCTTAGCTAACCTACAAGCAAACTATATCTACAATGAATTTCATGGTGAGAGACCAAGTTCTCGTTGGTCTCCATGATCCATGCTCGATTTAATCGGAGAAAGTTGCGCATTTGCCGACTACCACAATGATGGATGGACTCCCTGCTTTGGGTCTTGAAGTGAATGAGGCGCAGTGTGCGTTTGCCAAACCAGAGACAACTAGCTTTGTTCTCGTGCCAGGAGGAAGAAAAAGTCTGATCACAAGTTCCCCTGGAATGGCTGCTTCAACGTTGCTGTTGCCTTTGTCCCTTACATGGAAGCTTTCTTGTAAAGGGAGAAACTTCATAAGCGATCATTTTGAGCGAGTTGAAAACACTTGTAGATAGTGGGAATATTCAAGGGGTATGTGGCACGGTGAAAGGCGGAGACACGGGAGAGCTCTCTGTTGGTGTTGTAGATAAAATGCAATCCCTATTAAGTCCAAAAGAGAGGGTTGGAGGGCTGAGTTACCCAAGATAGGCTCTGGATGTGGAGTTATTGAAATAATGAAAGAGGAGAAAAAGAATGGCGTAGCTTGGCAAGGAAAGTGCTCTGGAACAGTATACATAGGAGGAAGGGAGTCTGAAGGCCAGTTTACATTGATAATTGAGGCATGTTCCATGTTTGCACTCACCAATCCATTACACTGGGATATGTTCCAACGTGCAGTTAGGTTTGAGGCAGAAGCTGTTGCTATGACAGCTGCGCTCCTTGGTAGCAAAGAAAAGGCTTCTAGGGGACGGTCGTGGGAACATGACATCGGGGGGGGCGAGAGTATATTGATGGCTGTGAATTCATCACGTGATTATATGAAAGCGAACACAGAGTTGATTATACCAGAATCTACCCACTCTACATATGATAAAGCTGCGCAGCACTTTTCCATTAAACTTAAGCGTGTTCCTGTGAGTTGTGAATTTCGAGCAGATGTCAAAGCTGTTAGACAATGTATTAATAGAAATCCCGTGTTGATTGTTGGATCGGCCACAGGGATTCCACATGGCATCATGGACCCTATAGAAGAGCTTGGAGAGTTGGTGCTTTATGTAAAAATAACCACTGAACTATCCTTGAAGAGAATGCTAGTGGCGGATGCGGGACAATCGAACGATCTAAGGTGGAGTCCTTTGCCGCACCATCCTTCATTCAGGGACGGGGGTTGTGGTGCGGGTCCACAATTGTGCATGAGTTTTGACCTTGAGGACAAGGTCGATTTGATGGGAACGACAATGTTACGTACTCAAACCCCGTTCCCCGTTATCCGTTCCCCGTTATCCCTTCCCCGTTATCCCTTCCCTGTAACCGTGTGTTTCCGTTGTCCGTATATATCCTTGTTAGGTGGTAATGAGAAAGGAAGAGATATTTTCCATCTATTTTCCCTCTCGCACTCCCTCTCCCTCGATTTCCCCTTTTCCTCTTCTCTGTCTCTCTCCCTGACACTTCCCCTTTTCCCTAGATTTCTCTCTCTTAGGACTCCCATTTCCCGTCCACTCCTTTGGTTGTCATCCTGCTTTGTTCTTCGTGACCTTCATCTACTACGGTGCACGCATCCCGTTTTGACCATGGAGTCTATGAGCTTCGCCCTTGAAGGCTAGTCTCGGTCGAACTCCACATCAAATTCGCCCTGACTCTGTGGCCCACTTGACCAATCGTCTAGATGTCTCATGCTTTTACAAGATCACCTTCGGAGGTTGGTCGATCGACATGACGATTGATGCACTTGAAAATACGCCCTCAGTTTTTGAGTGGAGTAGATGAGAGCCAAAGTGATTCTCTTGGCATGAGGGTAGCGGGACTCTGTGACCATCAGCACCTTGCTCACATAATACATGGGCCACTGCACATTCCCTTGTTGCTAGATAATGACCGAACTGAGAGCCATGTCTGACACTGCCAGGTAGGAATACAGGTCCTCCCCCTCTCAAGGGGAAGTAAGGAGCGAACGATTAGTGAGATATACTTTCAACTCCTGGAATACTGTCTCGCACTCATTCGTCCATCAGAACCCGGTTGACTTCATCCTCATGAGGGCCTTGAATAACAATAGATACTTCTTTGCAAGACTTGGCAGGAAACGCGAGAGTGCAGCAAGCCTTCTTGTGAGTTTCTAGACTTCCTTCACTGTTTGCAAAGGGTTCATGTTGAAAATGGCTCTGATTTTCTACGGATTCGCTTCGATGCCATGATGGGACAATATGAAGCTCAGGAATTTTTCGGAGGTCACACATAACACGCACTTGGCCGAGTTGAACTTCATCTTGTGGGCTTGAAGCACTTCAAAGGTTTCTGCTAGATTACGAACATGGTTATCGACTACTTTGCTTTTGACGAATATGTCATCAACATATACCTTAATATTCCTGCCAATCTGGTCTTCGACCATCTTACTCACAAGCCGCCGGTAAGTCATGCCAGCATCCTTGAAATCGAAGGGCATGATCTTCTACCGGCCGCTTGTAAGTCGCTATGCTCATATTGATGACTCGACACCAGGCCTCCCTATGTAGGCTGTAGATTGCCAATGACTCTGACGGCTAGATTGGTGAGTCTCCAACGCAGCACAGGTTATGATTCCCTAACACTTCACTTTACAGAACGATAGACTAGCGATGTGTGGCCCAGACATGATCGAGACAAATTTGATAATTTACTTCCTAACAAGGCATTGGAATAAATTACTATCAGTCAGATTGTTAGAAGCAAAGAGTGCTCATACAAGCAAAAGCCACTCAAGCTCTCGTGTGCATTTCTCCCGAAGCCACTCTCGCTGCGAGTGCGAATCCTACAAGCGACTTACTCATTTGAACACACCTATCGGAGTCTAGTTCTCTACTATATACTCAATTCCCTTACACGCTCGCATTCACGTATTCGTTTTCATCCTCCTATCTTTTTCTTTGATATAAAAAGATTATTGATTTGAGTGTTAGATAACATGTTAAGAAGCAAGTCTCGTATACCTCTAATATCTTGTTCGTTAATTACACTGTGCAAAATCCACGTTCAAAGTAACAAAAACAGGAATCGCTTCCGATTGAACTCCCAAATAAGGTACATCACTAATTCATTCACAAATCTGGATCTAATGAGACATCAAATAGATTTTTATATTCCAATTTTTAAATCTCAACCCTTAAATCACCTGAAATTTAAATATTGCTACCGCATTAAAGTTCTTTATTGTGTATTATTATACAAGTCATTTTACAATTCTTAAAGTTATTAACAAATGGCCTGGTATTTTTGAATTTCCTTTTTTGACCTTCTAAACTAATTTATATATATTATTGAATTTTATTTAAAAAATATTTAACGTTATCTTTTTAAGTGAAAAGAATTCATTTTTATACGCCAGGCAACATGGGTGGCCGTTTAGAAAATTATTTTTCAAAAAAGAAAAAACACATGAATCTTATTATTATTATTATTATTATTATTATTATTATTATTCCATCAATATGAGATTATTTGCACTAAATATCAAAGCTTGACCAGCCAAGCAAGGCAAAACGACAAAGTAAAGTGGTTGCCTGCAAATTGTTGTGAGCCTTAGAAAAGTAGAAAGCAATTAGACGAGGCATTGTTTGTGCTTAAAAAAGACTTTTTTGGGTTTTAAATCTTGGCCATCAATTATTTTTCATCTTATCCGTCGATAGTGGAGGGTACTCGGTGATGAAAAAGAGCAGCAAGTTGTTGGATATAATATAAACACAATTGATCCAGGCCCACATTAGAAACGGAACCCAATCGCCAATAATATATTCCATCTGCCAAATTTTTGGACAAATATTTCAAGGGACAGTAGGCTGTCAGTCAAGAGCCGCCGACCACCTTTGATAACCAATACTACCCTACCATGTACTATTATTACGTATAGCCAATATCAAAAATATAAAATAATAAATCCATTATAATTACATTATTGAATAAATTAATTATTTTATAGATAAATTAAGAAGCATATTGTTATTTTTATTTTGTTATTATTAATATATATTTTATTTCCCACGTATTCTATTTATTTTTTAGCAACTAAATAACCTAATACTTTAATTTATTTAATTTATATTTTTTGATGTTATATATCAACTTTAAAAAATTCATTTTTTTTTTTTTCAAATGACAGTTACTTTACAAAGTTTATCAAAAAAATTTGATAGATAGGACAAGCAATACATCAACTAGAGCTCTACTATCAACGGATAAGATGAAAAATAATTAACCGCCAAGATTTAACACTCAAAAGTCACCAACGATGCATCTTTGTTTAATTGGTTTCTACGTTTTGAAAGGTCACATAGTCTAATAATAATAATAATAACTATTTTTGATAAAAGAAAATTTTCTATGTATCCAGTGAAATTTAATATTTAAAAGATATAACATAAAAAGCTTTTAAATTATTTTTTGATGCTAAAATAATCTAATTATTGTAGTATTTTACAAAGCTAAATCTAAAATTAATTATATTTTTTAAATATTTTTATAAAAATTAAATTATATCTGTCCGATCAAAATTCAATTGTGGAAAGGATTGCTGCTGCATGGACATGAGTAGTAGCCCCCTTCATCCACAAGCCCGATGCAAATTACTAATCGATTTTTTAATGTGTAGCATCGTCATTCTAGATTAAACATAAAATTTACACATTCGATCAGTTTTTCCCATTTGAAATAGATAAAGAATGATTGCACAGGAGCACACAGCAAGATCAAGCTTGGAGCCTGTGTATAATGACTTCCGATTATTAGTAGTTTTGAATATTACAGGCTCATATACTTTTAATAGTACCATACTGATCGAATAGGAGACCTTATTCACTTGAGGTACCTTCAAATGAGTCATACAAATATAAACAAATTTATCGAATCAATTGAAAATTTACAAAGTTTACTCACGTATCCAAATTTAAGAATTTACTCTCTCGATTGGAGATTTAAGGATAGCTGCTGTATTGAAATCCCTTCACAAAATAAAATTATATCAGATATCAATAATTGACTTAGATATGTTAGGAAACATGCATTAGTTATATGTTCTGTTTTCTACATATTAGATTTAAGAAAATCTATAAGGTTTTGATGGTCGTTTTGCTGAGACCTTCCAAAGGCCTCTGGCCTGTCAGTTCAAGTGCATTTAGGTCGCTTAGCATGAAGCCAAGATTTTGTGGCGACAAAGAGCCATCCGGCACGGAGCCAGCATTTGAAATTCAACCGTAGGTGGATCACTTAGAGTGGGGTCAAGGGTTTGCCGCTGCTAAGGGCCTTTCTGCATGGAGTCGTAGTTTAAAATTCGACTGTATGTGGGCCGCTTAGCGCAGGGCCAAGGTTTTGTGGCCGCTAAGGGGTTTTCAGTGCTGAGTCAAAGTTCAAAATTCAACTGCACATTAGCCGCTTGGTGCAGGGCCAAGGTTTTGTAGTCGCTAAAGGCCTTTAGCCGTGGAGTCAAAATTAAAAATTTCAGTACATGGGCACTGCTCAACGCGGGGCCAAGGTCTCTTTTTAAGGGTGAAAGAACGCCCTCCTGACTTTGGGACAGGCTAAGCCGTTTATATTTTGTGAAAATGGCAAGCAAGCACACATTTGCATGAGCAATCAGATAAACAGATAAAAATAACAATTTTATTAATGAAAACGTGTTACATGTACAAGCATTCCAATTCATGTATGCACAATATACTTGGGCGTGTATGTGCCTCATTAGTAATACTTCTTGAGTTGGGTGGCATTCCAAATCCGTGGAATCAATTTGCCGTCCTGGGTACGCAGCTTGTACGCTATGTTCCCGATGATCGCTGAGACAAGGAAATGCCCTCCCCATTCGGGGATAGCTTGTTCCTATAGGCAGTCTTGCCTATCACCTGTACACTCTGGAGAACAGAATCTCTGAACTCGAGTGGGCGAGCCTTCACCCGCTTCTTGTAATATCGAGCGATGCGTTGCTGAAAGGCTACCGTCCTTAGGCGCACCACGTCGCAAACTTTCGGGAGCAAGTCCAGGCACCCTCTGAGCCGCTGGGAGTTCCTGACATGGTCAAAGCATTCGATCCGATAGTTAGGAAGCCCCACTTCGACGAAGACAACTGTTTCAGACCTGTAGTAGAGGCTAAAGGGCATCTACCTCATGGGTTTCAATGGAGTCATACGGTATGACCAGAGCACAAAAGGTAATTCATTAGCCCCGAAACCCCCTGCGTCCTCGAGGTTAGCCTTTTGTCCATGCAACAATGTCCGGCTGGTCATCTTAATCAAGACGTTAGCGTGCGAGCATGCCACAAACGTATGAACTAGTCTGATGCACAAGCTCCTATAGTATTTAGTGAACCATTTGTTAGTGAACTGGATTCTATCATCGGTCATTATAACCTCAAAAATCTTGAACCGACAAATGATATTTTGACCGATGAACTTTGTTGCGTTTGGTTCGGTTAAGCGTGCCAGGTGAGTCGCCTCCACCCACTTGGTAAAGTCGTCAATGTCAACGATGAAGAATTTTCTATGTCCGAAGGCCAAGGGCATAGGCCTGATAATGTTAAGCCCCTATTACGCGAATGGCCACAGGGCCTGTAGGCGCTGCAGCTCCGTGTGCGGCAGGTGTGTTAGGGATTCATAGACTTGGCAGCTCCCACACTTCTTGATAAAGTCCTTGGCGTCGCGCTTCATCATGGGGCTAGAACAAGCCTTGCCGCATAATCTTAAATATAAGTGTTTTCCTCTAACGTGAGAGTCACACACACTAAGGTGGACTTCTCCAAGCACATATTCGACTTCTTGTGGCATGAGGCGTTTTAGGTAGGGAGTCGAATATCCCCGCCGATATAGCCTCCCGTCGATGATCGTATACCAGCCATCCGTCTTCTTTATCCATTTGGCCTCTTCAGGGCTTTCTAGCAGCGTTCCGTCCGTTTGGTACTTCCAGTATGGGATCACCCAGTTGTTGTCTTCGGCAATTTATAGCACCTCGCATTCCAAGCCGTTGATGTTGGGGACAGCCAGAATCTCGCACATACTCCTGGCGTAGTGCTCCTGAGATCCCGTCGCTGCGTCTTCCTTCAGCTGGTCAACCTTCTAGTTCTCTGCTCTCGGGATGTGTCCAATTTTAAATTTTTCGAACTCCTAGGCTCGAGCCTTCACTTTTGCTAAGTATTTAGCGAGCTATGGGTTTGATGCCTCGAAGACTCCCTAGATCTAGTTGACCACTAACTCCAAATCGCTGCACACAACCAATGCTCTTATAAAGCATTCCCTGGCCTGCAGATGCCCTGCGAGGAAGGCTTTGTACACCACTACGCTACTGGTGGTTGCAAATTTGAGCATGAGAAAGTACTTGATTTTCAAGCCATTTGGGGTTCCGAGCACAACTCTGGCCTCGCTACCTATTTGCATTGACTATCCGTCGACGTTGAGGGTCCATACTGGGACGCTCGCGGTGCTCGCATCTTCAACTAGGTCTGGGGCGCCAAGAGCAGGGGTCACCATTTTGACCATGAAGTCTGTGAGGGCTTCGCCCTTGAAGGCTAGTCTCGGTCAGAACTCCACATCAAACTCGCCCAACTCTGTGGCCCACTTGACTGATCGTCCAGATGTCCCATGCTTCTGCAAGATCGCCTTCAGAGGTTGGTCAGTCAACATGAAGATTCAATGCACTTGAAAGTACGCCCTCAGTTTTCGGGTGGAGTAGATGAGAGCCAAAGTGATTCTCTTGGCATGAGGGTAGCGGGACACTGTGATCGTCAGCACCTTGCTCACATAATATATGGGCCATTGCACGTTCCCCTACTGCCAGATAATGACCGAACTGAGAGCCATGTCTAACACTGCCAGGTAGAAATACAGGTCCTCCCCCTCTCAAGGGGAAGTAAGGAGCGAACGATTAGTGAGATATACTTTCAGCTCCTGGAATACTGTCTTGCACTCGTTCACCCATCAGAACCCGGTTGACTTCATCCTCATGAGGGTATTGAATAACAGTACATACTTCTTCGCAGACTTGGCCAGGAATCGCGAGAATGCAGCAAGCCTCCCCGTGAGTTTCTAGACTTCCTTCACTGTTTGCAGAGGGGTCATGTTGAGGATGGCTCTGATTTTCTGCGAATTCATTTCGATGCCATGATGGGACAATATAAAACCCAGGAATTTTTCGAAGGTCACCCATAAGATGCACTTGGCCGAGTTGAACTTCATCTTGTGGGCTTGAAGCACTTCGAAGGTTTCTGCTAGATTACGAACGTGGTTGTCGACTACTTTGCTTTTGACGAATATGTTGTCAACCTATACCTCAATATTCCTGCCAATCTGGTCGTCGACCATCTTACTCACAAGCTGCCGGTAAGTCACGCCGGCATCCTTTAAATCGAAGGTCATGATCTTCTACCGGCCGCTTGTAAGTCGCTATGCTCATATTGATGACTCGACACCACGCCTCCCTATGTAGGCTGTAGATTGCCAATGACTCGGCGGCTAGATTGGTGAGTCTCCAACGCAAAGACAAAGTTATGATTCCCTAACACTTCACTTACAAAACGATAGACCGGTGATGTGTGGCCCAGACATGATCGAGACAAATTCGATCAATTTACATCCTAACAAGGCATTGGAATAAATTACTATCAGTCGGATTGTTAGAAGCAAAGAGTGCTCATACAAGCAAAAGCCACTAAAGCTCTCGTGTGCATCTCTCCCAAAGCCACTCTCATTGCGAGTGCGAATCCTACAAGCTACTCACTCATTTGAACACACCTATCGGAGTCTAGTTCTCTATTATATACTCAATCCCCTTACACTCTCGCATTCACGTATTCGTTTTCATCTTCCTATCTTTTCCTTTGATATAGAAAGATTATTGATTTGCGTGTTGGATAACATATTAATGAGCAAGACTCGTATACCTCTGATCTCTTGTTCGTTAATTACAGTGTGCAAAATCTACGTTCAAAATAACAAAAACAGGAATCACTTCCAATTGAACTCCCAAATAAGGTATGTCACTAATTCATTCGCAAATTTGGATCTAACGATACATCAAATGGATTTTTATACTCCAATTTTTAAATATCAGCCCTTAAATCACCTGAAATTTAAATATTGCTACTACATTAAAGTTCCTTATTGTGTATTATTATACAAGTCATTTTACAATTCTTAAAGTTATTAACAAATGGCATGGTATTTTTGAGTTTCCTTTTTTGACCTTCTAAACTAATTTATATATATTGTTGGATTTTATTTAAAAAATATTTAACGTTATCTTTTTAAGTGAAAAAAATTCATTTTTATACGCCGGGAAACATGGATGGCCGTTTTGAAAATTATTTTTCAAAAAACAAAACACATGAATCTTATTATTATTATTATTATTATTATTATTATTATTATTATTATTATTATTATTATTTCCATCAATATGAGACTATTTGCACAAAATATCAAAGCTTGACCAGCCAAGCAAGGCAAAACGACAAAGTAAAGTGGTTGCCAGCAAATTGTTGTGAGCTTTAGAAAAGTAGAAAGCAATTAGACGAGGCATTGTTTGTGCTTAAAAAAAACTTTTGGGTTTTAAATCTTGGCCGTCAATTATTTTTCATCTTTTTCGTCCATAGTGGAGGGTACTCAATGATGAAAAAGGGCAGCTAATTGTGGGATATAATATAAACATATTTGATCCGGGCCCACATTAAAAACAAGGCCCAATCGTCAATAATATATTCCATCTGTCAAATTTTTTGATAAATATTTTAAGGGACAGTCACAGACTGTCAATCACAAGCTGCCGACCACCTTTGACAACTAATATTACCCTACCATCGACTATTATTATGTACAGTCAGTATCAAAAATATAAAATAATAAATCTATCATAATTACATTATTAAATAAATTAATTATTTTATAGATGAATTAAGAGACATATTAGTTATTTTTATTTTATTATTATTAATATATATTTTATTTCCCACGTATTCTATTTATTTTTTAGCAACTAAATAACCTAATACTTTAATTTATTTAATTTATATTTTTTGATGTTATATATCAACTTTAAAAAATTCATTTTTTTTTTCCCAAATGACAGTTACTTTACAAAGTTTATCAAAAAAATTTGATAGGTAGGACAAGCAATACATCAACTAGAGCTCCACTATCAACGGATAAGATGAAAAATAATTGACCGCCAAGATTTAACACTCAAAAGTCACCAACGATGCATCTTTGTTTAATTGGTTTTTACGTTTTGAAAGGTCACACAATCTAATAATAATAATAATAACTATTTTTGATAAAAGAAAATTTTCTATGTATCCCGTGAAATTTAATATTTAAAAGATATAACATAAAAAGCTTTTAAATTATTTTTTGATGCTAAAATAATCTAATTATTGTAGTATTTTACAAAGCTAAATCTAAAATTAATTATATTTTTTAAATATTTTTATAAAAATTAAATTATATCTGTCCGATCAAAATTCAATTGTGGAAAGGACTGCTGCTTCATGGACATGAGTAGTAGCCCCCTTCATCCACAAGCCCGATGCAAATTACTAATCGACTTTTTGATGTGTAGCGTCGTCATTCTAGATTAAACATAAAATTTACACATTCGATCAATTTTTCCCATTTGAAATAGATAAAGAATGATTGCGCAGGAGCACACAGCAAGATCAAGCTTGGAGCCTGTGTATAATGACTTCTGATTATTAGTAGTTTTGAATATTACAGGCTCATGTACTTTTAATAGTACCATACTGACCGAATAGGAGACCTTAGTCACTTGAGGTACCTTCAAATGAGTCATACAAATATAAACAAATTTATCGAATCAATTGAAAATTTACAAAGTTTACTCACGTATCCAAATTTAAGAATTTACTCTCTCGATTGGAGATTTAAGGATAGCCGCTGTATTGAAATCCCTTCACAAAATAAAATTATATCAGATATCAATAATTGAGTTAGATATGTTAGGAAATATGCATCAGTTATATGTTCTGTTTTCTACATATTAGATTTAAGAAAATCTATAAGGTTTTGATGGTCGTTTTGCTGAGACCTTCCAAAGGCCCCTGGCCTGTCAGTTCAAGTGCATTTAGGTCGCTTAGCATGAAGCCAAGATTCTGTGGCGACAAAGAGCCATCCGGCACGGAGCCAACATTTGAAATTCAACCGTAGGTGGATTGCTTAGAGTGGGGTCAAGGGTTTGCAGCTGCTAAGGGCCTTTCTGCATGGAGTCGTAGTTTAAAATTCGACTGCATGTGGGCCGCTTAGCGCAGGGCCAAGGTTTTGTGGCCGCTAAGGGGTTTTCAGTGCTGAGTCAAAGTTTGGAATTCAATTTCACATTTGCCGCTTGGTGCAGGGCCAAGGTTTTGTAGTCGCTAAAGGCCTTTAGCCGTGGAGTCAAAATTAAAAATTTGACTACATGAGGACTGCTCGACGCGGGGCCAAGGTCTCTTTTTAAGGGTGAAAGAACACCCTCCTGACTTTGGGACAGGCTAAGCCATTTATATTTTGTGAAAATGGCAAGCAAGCACACATTCGCATGAACAATCAGATAGACAGATAAAAATAATAATTTTATTAATGACAACGTGTTACATGTACAAGCATTCCAATTCATGTATGCACAATATACTTTGGCATATATGTGCCTCATTAGTAATACTTCTTGAGGTGGGTGGCATTCCAAATCCGTGGGATCAATTTGTCATCCTGGGTACGCAGCTTGTACGTATGTTCCAGATGATCACTGAGACAAGGAAGGGCCCACCCAATTCGGGGATAGCTTGTTTCTATAGGTAGTCTTGCCTATCGCATGTACACTCTGGAGAACCAAATCCCTGAACTCGAGCGGGCGAGCCTTCACCCGCTTCTTGTAGTATCGAATGATGCGCTGCTGAAAGGCTACCGTCCTTAGGCGCGCCACGTCGCAAACTTTCGGCAGCAAGTCCAGGCACCCTTTGAGCCGCTGGGAGTTCCTGATGGGGTCAAAGCATTTGATCCAATAGTTAGGAAGTCCCACTTCGACGAAGACAACTGTTTCAGACCTGTAGTAGAGGCTAAAGGGCGTCTACGTCATGGGTTTCAATGGAGTCAGACGGTATGACCAGAGCACAGAAGGTAATTCATTAGCCCCGAAACACCCTGCATCCTCGAGGTTAGCCTTTTGTCCATGCAGCAGTGTCCGGCTGGTCATCTCAATCTAGCCGTTAGCCTGCGAGTATGCTACAAACGTATGAACTAGTCTGATGCACAAGCTCGTATAGTATTTAGCGAACCGTTTGTCAGTGAACTACATTTTATTATCGGTCACTATAACCTCAAAAATCTTGAACCGACAAATGATATTTTGACAGATGAACTTTGTTGCGTTTGGTTCGGTTATGCGTGCTAGGTGAGCTGCCTCGACCCACTTGGTAAAATAGTCAATGTCAATGATGAGGAATTTTCTATATCCGGAGGCCAAGGGCATAGGCCTGAGGATGTTAAGCCCCTATTACGCGAATGGCCATAGGGCCTATAGGCTTTGCAGTTTCGTGTGCGGCAGGTGCGTTAGGGATCTATAGACTTGGCAGCTCTTGCACTTCTTGACAAAGTCCATGGCGTCTCGCTTCATCATGGGCTAGAACAGGCCTTGCCGCATAATCTTAAATGTAAGCGTTTTCCTCCGACGTGAAAGTCACACACACCAAGGTGGGCTTCTCCAAGCACATATTTGACTTCTTGTGGCTTGAGGCGTTTCAGGTAGGGAGTCGAATATCCCCGCCGGTAAAGCCTCCCGTCGATGGTCGTGTACCGGCCATCCGTCTTTTTTATCCACTTGGCCTCTTCAGGGCTTTCTAGCAGCGTTCCGTCCGTTTGGTACTTCCAGTATGGGATCACCCAGTTGTTGTCTTCGGCAATTTGTAGCGCCTCGCATTCCAAGTTGTCGATGTTGGGGACGGCCAGAATCTCCCACACACTCCGGGCGTACTGCTCCTAAGATCCCGTTGCTGCATCTTCCGTCAGCTAGTCAACCTTCTAGTTCTCTCCTCTCAGGATGTGTCCAATTTAAAATTTTTCATACTCCTGGGCTTGAGCCTTCACCTTTGCTAAGTATTTAGCGAGCTGTGGGTTTGAGGCCTTGAAGACTCCCTAGATCTAGTTGACCACTAACACCAAATCGTTGCGCATGACCAATGCTCTTATAAAGCATTCCCTGACCTGTAGAAGCCCTGCGATGAAGGCTTTGTACACCACTACGTTACTGGTGGTTGGGAATTTGAGCATGAGAAAGTACTTGATTTTCGAGCTATTTGGGGTTTCGAGCACAACCCTGGCCCCGCTGCATATTTGCATTGACTATCCGTTGACGTTGGGGGTCCATACTGGGACGCTCGTGGTGCTCGCATCTTCAACTAGGTTTGGGGCGCCAAGAGCAGGGGTCACCGTTTTGACCATGAAGTCTGCGAGGGCTTCGCCCATGAAAGCTAGTCTCGGTCAGGACTCCACATCAAACTCGGCCCAACTCGTGGCCCACTTGACCAATCGTCTAGATGTCTTGTGCTTCTGCAAGATCGCCTTCAGAGGTTGGTCAGTCAACATGACGATTCAATGCACTTGAAAGTAGGCCCTCAGTTTTCGGGTGGAGTAGATGAGAACCAAAGTGATTCTCTTGGCATGAGGGTAGCGGGACTCTGTGACCGTCAGCACCTTGCTCACATAATATATGGGCCGCTGCACATTCCCCTGCTAGCGTGCCAGATAATGACCGAACTGAGAGCCATGTCCGACACCGTCAGGTAGAAATACAGGTCCTCCCTCTCTCAAGGGGAAGTAAGGAGCGAACGATTAGTGAGATATACTTTCAGCTCCTGGAATACTGTCTCGCACTCGTTTGTCCGTCAGAACCCGGTTAACTTCATCCTCATGAGGGCCTTGAATAATAGTAGATACTTCTTTGCAGACTTGGCCAGGAACCACGAGAGTGCAGCAAGCCTTCCTGTGAGTTTCTAGACTTCCTTCACTGTTTGCAGAGGGGTCATGTTGAGAATGGCTCTGATTGTCTGCGGATTTGCTTCGATGCCGTAATGGGACAATATGAAGCTCAGGAATTTTTTGGAAGTCACACATAACACGCACTTGGCCGAGTTGAACTTCATCTTGTGGGCTTGAAGCACTTCGAAGGTTTCTGCTAGATTAAGAACGTGGTTGTCGACTACTTTGCTTTTGACGAATATGTTGTCAACATATACCTCAATATTCCTGCCAATCTGGTCGTCGACCATCTTACTCACAAGCTGCCGGTAAGTCACGCCGACATCCTTTAAATCGAAGGTCATGATCTTCTACCGGCCGCTTGTAAGTCGCTATGCTCATATTGATGACTCGACACCACGCCTCCCTGTGTAGGCTGTAGATTGCCAATGACTCTGACGGCTAGATTGGTGAGTCTCCAACGCAGCACAGGTTATGATTCCCTAACACTTCACTTACAGAACGATAGACCAGTGATGTGTGGCCCAAACATGATCAAGACAAATTCGATCAATTTACATCCTAACAAGGCATTGGAATAAATTACTATCGGTCGGATTGTTAGAAGCAAAGAGTGCTCATACAAGCAAAAGCCACTAAAGCTCTCGTGTGCATCTCTCCCAAAGCCACTCTCGTTGCGATTGCGAATCCTACAAGCTACTCACTCATTTGAACACACCTATCGGAGTCTAGTTCTCTACTATATACTCAATCCCCTTACACTCTCGCATTCACGTATTCGTTTTCATCTTCCTATCCTTTCTTTTGATATAGAAAGATTATTGATTTGTGTGTTGGATAATATATTAAGGAGCAAGTCTCGTGTACCTCTGATCTCTTGTTCGTTAATTACAGTGTGCAAAATCCACGTTCAAAGTAACAAAAACAGGAATCACTTCCGATTGAACACCCAAATAAGGTACGTCACTAATTCATTTGCAAATTTAGATCTAACGAGACATCAAATAGATTTTTATATTCCAATTTTTAAATCTCAGCGCTTAAATCACCTGAAATTTAAATATTGCTATTACATTAAAGTTCCTTATCGTGTATTATTATACAAGTCATTTTACAATTCTTAAAGCTATTAACAAATGGCCTGGTATTTTTGAATTTCCTTTTTTGACCTTCTAAACTAATTTATATATATTATTGAATTTTATTTAAAAAATATTTAACGTTGTCTTTTTAAGTGAAAAGAATTCATTTTTATACGCCAGGCAACATGGGTGGCCGTTTAGAAAATTATTTTTCAAAAAAAAAAAAACACATGAATATTATTATTATTATTATTATTATATTTCCATCAATATGAGACTATTTGCACTAAATATCAAAGCTTGACCAGCCAAGCAAGGCAAAACGACAAAGTGAAGTGGTTGCCAGCAAATTGTTGTGAGCTTTAGAAAAGTAGAAAGCAATTAGACGAGGCATTGTTTGTGCTTAAAAAAGACTTTTGGGTTTTATGTCTTGGCCGTCAATTATTTTTCATCTTATCCGTCCACAATGGAGGGTACTCAATGATAAAAAAGAGCAGCTAATTGTTGGATATAATATTGATGGGTATTATTACCCGAATAACTAGTAAATCACCCGTGAAATAAAATGTAGAAACTTCTAATAACTTCTACGGTTTGTTTTTAGGAAAGAACCGCCATAAACAACCGGAGGAGTTAAAAACCCAGAAATGGGAAGTTAACCATAGAAGTGGGAAGTTAAAAACCAACGGAGTTGAAAAAAATTCAATGTCTTATCCAGGAGAAGTATAACTTCTCCTAGGATAAGTTATTTAAAAGTGAAAGGGAGCTCTATAAAAGGAAAGGTAATCCCGGATGAAGGAACACTTTTTGGTCAGAAAAAAACTCTCTCTAATTATCTAAAAGAGGAACAAAATTACATCTTTTCCTTTTTATTTAAAAAAAATGATGACGACTTGAAATGGGCGTCCAGTCAGTCTTTGGAGATTTAAGCGTTACCGACATCATCTTTGTTGTGTTTGTTGCATCTGGTCTTGAGTTGAGCGCGACAAAACGCAGAATAATCCATATCAACAACCGGATCAGATCCGTATTACCAAATCCGTCTAACTCCGGACCAGATCCGCAACAAATATAAATACAATTGATCCGAGCCCACATTAGAAACAAGGCCCAATCGTCAATAATATATTCCATCTGCCAAATTTTTTGATAAATATTTTAAGGGACAGTCACAGACTGTCAATCAGAAGCTACCGACCACCTTTGAAAACTAATATTACCCTACCATGGACTATTATTATGTACAGCCAGTATCAAAAATATAAAATAATAAATCCATCATAATTATATTATTAAATAAATTAATTATTTTATAGATAAATTAAGAGACATATTAGTTATTTGTATTTTATTATTATTAATATATATTTTATTTTCCACGTATTCTATTTATTTTTTAGCAACTAAATAACCTAATACTTTAATTTATTTAATTTAAATTTTTTGATGTTATATACCAACTTTAAAAAATTCATTTTTTTTTTCCCCAAATGACAGTTACTTTACAGAGTTTATCAAAAAACTTTGATAGACAGGACAAACAATACATCAATTAGAGCTCCACTATCAACGGATAAGATGAAAAATAATTGACGGCCAAGATTTAACACTCAAAAGTCACCAACGATGCATCTTTGTTTAATTGGTTTCTACGTTTTGAAAGCTCACATCAATTCGCTGGCTGCCGCACAGCTTCGCTGGACCACTTCACGTTGTCGTTTTGCTTTGCATTGCTGGCAAGCATTGATATTCAATGCAAATATCACACATTCTAATAATAATAATAATAATAATAACTATTTTTGATAAAAGAAAATTTTCTATATATCCAGTGAAATTTAATATTTAAAAGATATAATATAAAAAACTTTTAAATTATTTTTTGATACTAAAATAATCTAATTATTATGCTATTTTATAAAGCTAAATCTAAAATTAATTATATTTTTTAAATATTTTTATAAAAATTAAATTATATCTATCCGATCAAAATTCAATGGTGGAAAGGACTGCTACTGCATGAGCATGAGTAGTAGCCCCCTTCATCCACAAGCCCGATGCAAATTACTAATCGATTTTTTAATGTGTAGTGTCGTCATTCTAGATTAAACATAAAATTTACACATTCGATCGGTTTTTTCCATTTGAAATAGATAAAGAATGATTGCACAAGAGCACACAACAAGATCGAGCTTGGAGCCCGTGTATAATGACTTCGGATTGTTAGTAGTTTTGAATATTACAGGCTCGTATACTTTTAATAGTGCCATACTGACCGAATAGGAGACCTTATTCACTTGAGGTACCTTCAACTGAGTCATATAAATATAAACAAACTTACCGAATCAATTAAAAATTTACAAAGTTTACTCACGTATCCAAATTTAAGAATTTACTCTCTCGATTGGAAATTTAAGGATAGCCGCTGTATTGAAATCCCTTCACAAAATAAAATTATATCAAATATTAATAATTGAGTTAGATATGTTAAGAAATATGCATTAGTTATATGTTCTGTTTTTTACATATTTTGAGTCATCTGATTTCTAGATCTGAGGGCCTACGCCTTAATCATATAATTTCAAAAGTCTTTCTCCGACCATATCTTGTAATATTATGGACTCACTGATTTATTCATCAAAATTATATCATTTGTCAAAATTATCCACAACATCATCTTGATTGTGCTCCGCATGTTTGTTCATAGCCCATGTAAAGGGATATGGATTTTGTTAAGAGTATAAATCAATATTGAACGGTCACATAGCATTAAGTTTTTGGATATGCTTGTTTCATAACATTGTGTTAGAACCTTACGGATCAAGTCATCAAATCCAATTCTTCATAACCCTAATTTTGTTATAAGTGTTTTTCAATATATAAAGTCAAAGTGGCATTGTTTTTAATCCATCCTTTGATAAGTATCTGATAAAGCCCAATTCAACACTTCTTGGGAAGTCCTCAGTCTCAAAGGTATGAAACACCTCCGTATCATATCATCTTATTCTTTTAAGAATTTCCTAACTCTCCTGGCCTAAATCTACCACTAGGCGAGGAGCAAATCTAACCGATTTCATAATTTTAGCTTCATATAAGCAACACTTTGATTTCCTAATTGCAATCTAATAAGGTCATTTTCTTTCATCCCATAACGCTTTCCTAAAACTATTTATCATAAAATATTTCTATATATTTCTCCTAGTTAATTGTCCCGGCCCGAATTTTCTTTTTTCACTTACTACCAATGTTCCTTCACTATTTCAACATAAATGTTGCTACTTATATCTTTTCGTATTTGAGACAATCTATAGTATCAAATATGTTTTCCACCCTACAGATCTAACTTTTCGTCTTAGTGGGTGTCTACTCTAATATAAACTCCGATACCATTTGCCGGACAAACATTTCAAATGACTCCTTCAAATATCATTGTTGATGTTTG
Source organism: Nepenthes gracilis (assembly GCA_033239525.1). Classification (NCBI taxonomy): domain Eukaryota; kingdom Viridiplantae; phylum Streptophyta; class Magnoliopsida; order Caryophyllales; family Nepenthaceae; genus Nepenthes; species Nepenthes gracilis. Next base: position 1,320,050 of record BSYO01000019.1, on the reverse strand, counting down.
TCTCATTGGGCTCCAATTGATGTGGTGGATGAATCATTTGAATCATTGCCACTACTAGCCGATTTAACACTCCATACAAGCTCCCAAGCCCTCAACTTTTGTTAACTATAATATCAAAATAAATGAACCTCCCAAAAGTATGCAAAAATGTTCCCAAATCAACTTGTTCTAAGACCACAAATTCAAAGCTCAAGAAATAAAATATATATATATATATATATATATATATATATATATATATATATATATATATATATATATATATATATATATATATATATATATATATATATATATATGAATATTTACTATTGGGTAGCAATATCATACTCATAACTTTCATAATGGGCAATTAATGTAACAATGTCTCTAGGTAGTCCACTATTCAACAATTAAAGCAACATACTAAGTTATAAATGTCAAAAAAAAGAAAATTGTATTCCATTACACTATTCAACCACCTTCCAACATACAACACAATAATACATAAGAAACATAGTAATCCTTAGGTCACAATTCCGTATTTAAACATCTTCAAATAACAATCCCCCCCTTCCCAAAAAAAAAAAAAACTCTTCAAATAAGGATACATATCCAAAATGTATCTTACTTTCACGGTCCTATCGTACGACTCCAAACTTATTAATATGAAATATGGTGGGTTTTCTAAAGGTGAACTACCAAAACTTATCAAGACATGTATGCAAACACTAAATGAATAAAGCACCGTGACAATATGAACAAAGGAAATGATATGAGGAAGTCAAAATAAAAGGTCGATATTTATAGATTTTATACCATTTTGAGAGAATCATATGCCATTATTACAACCAATGGATACACTTTTTCGAATCTTCGCATATAAAAATATTTTGTGGGTCAATCACATTATATATTAACTGTAATTCAAATTACAGTAGTTCAATTAACAATAAAAATATCTACAATGAAAGGTCAGTTCCGTAATATAGGAAACTAAGTTTCATATTATGGAAGGCACACTTGTAGAAATTATCACAATTTCAAGTGGAAAGGTCTTATTTATGAAGGTTTAAGTAAGAATTTCATAATTTTTAACAAATAGGAAGGATAATGAGCCATTAATTGCTAAAGAAACAAAGAAAGAAATATTATTGACACTTTATGTATGAAACTTTCAGCCAAGATATCAGAATTTCATCAAAAAAATAGAAGAAATTTGATAAATAACAACAAAGTAAAGGAGGGAAACACCATATGCACTTAATGAAGGTTTTATACTAAAGTCTCCCAATCTCATCAGAGAGAGTGAGAGAGAGATCCAAAAATTATCAACGATGCAAGGAAATAAGCATGATTAGATTGCTAATTCATGCAACTTCTATGAGGACACCCAATTCACTCTTTTCTCAAGTTTACGTAATTAAGAGAAAATGTGTATGGAGCCCTGAAAATAAAGAAGGAAAATTGAAGTGCACATGCTAGCCGGTATGTTACCTACCCTTAGTATCCTTCACAAAAGCTTTCAATTTCATTCAAGCTCAAATAAAGAGTGTTGATGCAGATAGTAATCTACAAAGAATTCAGTAAGCTCTTCATGGAAATGAAGTTCTAAAGAACTTAAACAACATAAGTAAACCAGAAGCAAAAAAGGTCAATTTAATGTTGAAGGAAACTAAAGCAAGTATCAAAACCTGCAAAGGGAACAAATCAAAAGCTAAATATGAACCTAATAGTGATGATAATGAAAAACAAGATAAAAAGTCATGCTGAGATTCGAGTGATGATAATGAAAAGTAGGACATAAAGCCATGCTGAGATCAATGCAAAACAATAATAAATAATACAAGGTAATAATAGATGTAACAACGAGGTAAGGCATGAACAATTCTAATTCAGCTCCTCAAAGAAAATCAAGCCTATAGACCTTTTTTTTGGGTAATTCATTCAAAGTTGCCATTTCAATAAAAACCTATTCTCAAATGACGAGTCTTGTTATCAATATCCGATAGTTTCAGACAAATTGGCACGAAATAATTTTTTCCACTAAGGCCCTCTCGTTGGTAGGAAAACCAAGGAATGAAAATGAGAATGAGAATGAGAAACAGAAAGGAGTTCAGCCATCTTTTTATATTCATTTGTGAAAAGTACAATAATCGATAATGAAATGAGTTACAAAGCATCCTACATGTCCTCATTTTTTGTATCCATTGAGGGGTGAGTATAAAAATGATGGAAGTAGATTAATGTTGGGAGATAAAAAGGATGAACAACCATTCATTAACCATTGAATCAATATATTTGGATTTATCCATCTTTGTTCTCATTTTTATACCTTATTCATGTTCCTCATATAACCTTTTAATAAGTGGGCGCTGATGGGAACGGAGCCATTGTCATTACCTCATCATCATTACAAGGTTTCTGATAATCAAATATGATAATGAGCAAAAACCTGGCAATTACAATCACATCATAACTTGAGCAGCAGTCAAGAAAAATTAAAAAAACATGAAGATCCTAATCCAGCACATAGACAAAATGAAGATTGGTAGTTTGTCACTTCACACACGTTATAGATGTCCATTTGTAAAATTTTTCTAGGTAGAAAGCCTTTAAAATATATATATATATATTTACAAGTATAAACCATAATTACACAGACAAATATCACAGTTACGATTTAACCAAGTCACACAAGTAGACCGATTACAAGCTCTATAATCGACCATGACAACAACATTCAAAACTGTCTACAAAAGAACTTTCATCTGTTTCTTTCGTAACTTCAACATAAGATAAAAAGAAATATCCAACGATATGACAAGGCAGGTAACTATAGAATATAGCTGTGAAATGCATGATATTAATATCAGTTCAAGTGATCGATTCTCACAATGTTTTATCTTTCAATTAAATCACCACCTGTGAAATAATATACATGTTATTGTCATGCAACGTTTGGATTCCAACCATATCAATGAGAAAAAACGGCAAAGAAGAAATAGAAACTGCAGAAAAAGAATAAGAAAAAGAAAGTAATAGGAGTTAGGAGTCTGATACAACGAAAGGATTAGTAGCTCATGTTATTGTCATGACCCTAGGAATAAAAATAAGGGGGCCAGCTACATCACCTATCCATGTCTCTAAGATGTAAATTACATCTCTATTTCATGGGCCTTCTTCTTATACTTATGATCTCTATTGCACCCAGAAATGATACACGTTTGATGAATCCTTTAAATCTTCTAATATCAATAGGTTGATTTTTTTTTTTTATCCTACCTTTTGATTAGTTCAATATCCTTGTTGGACAAAAGTTTCATTTATGAACAATAATCACATTATAGGTCTATGACTGTAGTAAATGAATAATTCTATTATACATGATTAAGTTGTGAACACTCAAATGGAACAGACGGGGAAAATTCTACTGTTCCAGTGCAAAGTTCAACTTGGAAATTTAGCAATTCTTCCAGTGCAATATTGCAAACTGGTTTTTTGAAGTCATGTTCTTGCAAACTCACTGCTGAAATTTTAAAATGCAGCAGCTTTAAATACCACATAAGATATATCTAGAAGAAGTCTGATTGTGCAATTTTATTTTAAACCTGTTTCTAGAACAGTTCTGTTTCATCAGCAACATTGAATTCTGCTATTCCACAATAGATTAGAATTATTGCAGCATTTCGCTTTTATAATATAGAAAATTCAGCAAGCATCAACCAATCAGCTGCTCTTCAGTTCAGACCAAAAACATCATATAAGTTTCCCAGTTTTGGAATTTGATTATTGATTTTCCAGATTTTGAAATGAATTCTGCAATGTTTTATTTCACTCCTGATTTCTTGTTCAAGAAACTAAGCCATTCTTAAGCTGTCATTCTGCACGAAATCAGTACAACAGTTCTGTACCATGCAACAACAGATTCTACAGTCCATAAGATTATATAAGTTCTACAAAACAGAGATAATAGAACATTCATTTTCCCACTTCTCCATTACAACATTTACTATAATTTGTTCCTCACTTTTACGAATTCCTAAATCCTTGTTCTTCACCTCCGATTCTTGAATCCTTCTTTTGTTTCCTAGAAATACAATAGAAAATGAATTCAATCCTACAATCCATAGGCAACAAATTTGAGACTACTTTGAATTTGTTAAAACTCCTTATTTACAATCCTTTTTGCTGTTGAGAATGGTATCATTATACCCTATTCAAATGCAATTCAAGCCTTCATCCATTATCAAACCATTCAAGTCAAGACATTTATGATTTTTTGCTTCAAGTTGTTGATTCAATCTCATAATCCTTGCAACATTCATGAACACTCTAGTTTGTTTCAGGGTGAAGTCAATCACATGGTGAATCAATTGAGGCAGATTCTAGTGATGCTGATCATGACAAAGAGGAAAAGTTCATTGGTTCCAATCCATTTGAAATATTAGCTTATGTGGAGAATCTTAAAAATGATATAGGAGGTGATTCAAAATAAATTTTACAAGAAGCAAGTGATGATAGTTGTGATGAGGCAGCTATTGTTAATCATACAAAACCAATTGCTGAAATTGATGAAACTCCTGTGAAACAATCATTTGCCTTTGTCGCATGTAAACATCATGACCCATTGTGACAATTGGAGAAAGTTTTGTCCATTCAATTTGTATCCTGTATTAGGAAGATGAGATATATCAGTAGATTCAGGGCTGATTGATGCTATAGTTTCAGCTTTTGGGGAAAGATTTTCAGTAGCCATTCCGATGGCTGGGTCATACTTTAGCATACGAAAGGTTTTAGGTTAGGAAACCAGGCTTTGATACCTTGAAGAATAGTAAAGAAAAACTTAGAGAATAACTATCCATTACTATTTATTCACATAAATGGTTAGAGCAAGAACAAGAGCCCATGCACCATAATTTGCCACTAATCTCCTAATCTCCTCTTTGATCCTAATATCTACACAATCTACTTTTCGGCAAGAGAGGTTCAGGGAATCATCAATTAAGGAGATCCTTCCTTGATTCTCTAGTACAAGAATATTTCAAAATAGACAAGATAATAAAAAATATTATAAATATCAATGAAATTATAACAAATCAAGAAAATATTTTGATTTATTCATCTCTAATCTTTCTCATCTTTACTATGATCTTCATTATCTCCAAGAATCCGACAACTATCAACCCTCGCTACAACATATGAAGTTTGTTCACTATGAGGTTTGACTGAAATCTTTTTCCATCTATGAGGATCCGACCAAAATGATAATTAATAGGCAACAAATGAACTACATCAGAATCATTCTCAACAAGATCCTAAGAACTGATCCTATTTTTTGTCAATTATGAGGATAAACCAAAGATCTTGAGCAACCGATCTAACTGAACAACTCAAAAAATTATTGTTGTTTAATTAAAGTAATTTGCAATATATATTGGACAAGCAGTCACTTGGCTTTAAAACATAACCAAACTGTTGGAACTCATTACCTCTTTTCAAATGTAGAATGACTAATGTAAACATGTGTAGCTCAACTTTCACATCATGATAGAACATTTCAGCTTCAGGTCTTAAAGTCATGAAAAACTAAGCTTCGTGAACTTCAACTTTGAAGAACATGAAGATTCAAGTTGTCAGCATACAACATTTTGGTGCACCAAGTGCCTTTCTACACTAGTTCACTGGTTCTACATTAAATTAGTGAAATAACTTAAAGCCGCTCAGGCTTGTCTGTTTCCTAACAATTGTATGTGTGATCTCCTCCACCCACCCTCCACCCCTTCCCAAAGGGAGGTCTGTGTTACCTTAATATATTAAAGGTCTCAAACACCACAATTTAGCATCCTGAAGTTCACCCATGCTTGAATAACTACCTCATCAAGCCTATAAAAAAATTGTAGAAGGAAATTGACAGCTTAAAAGCGTAAAAAAAAAAACACAAAAAAAACTAAAAACAAAACAAAACAAAATAAAACAAAAAGAGGATGCACAAAACAAAAATCAATAGGTCAAATAAATTGAGGAAGAAGAAAAGAAAGAGATGTTTCCTCCCCCAAAATAAGCCCAACACAACTGCGATTTCAAAATGAAATGCATTTATTATTTACCACCCAATAACATGCCCATTACAAGTGATACCAGTATAATAGACAAGTTTAGAACACACTAGTAAAAGTCAAAATCTGACTCAATATAAGACAGGACAATCAAGATAAATGATTATGACAATCTAAGAAAGAAGAAACTAGTAAAAGACACAATTAGTCCACTGTGGCACAGGAAAAGCTAGTAATAAGTTAAATCATATGCATCGCACCAACAAGACATCAAAAGAGGCTTTGACTACAGAATGACCAGCCCAAATGACATCAAGAAATTTCGGACTGCAACATAACCCAATTGTTCAATGGGAAATTACAAACCCAAGGGCTTTGAAATCAAATTGTGAAATATTACCATCCACCTTACATAATGGGAAAACCTTCCCTTTAACTTTTTATAGTGTCCCAAATCCTATCCTCATATCAAGGATCTGATACTTTATCAACTCCAATAAGTGTTTACTTTGCAGCAGAACAAATGCTACATTATATGACAATGTTGAAACCAGGGTTTTGTATGGATGTGGGAAGTAGGGAAGATGAATCCTTCCTTCACCTTTCTCTTCATTGTATAGAGTGATAGAATATTACAATAAAGGAAAGAGAAGCAGAAATGAAGGAAATAAATTAAAGAAAAATAACCTCCTCCATGACTTTCGACAATCATATTATTATTTGCCTATTTTGCTTGTCTTCTTAACAAACAACAAATGCAAAAAGCATATGACTGTAAACAAACACTGTTAAAACAAAAGACACCCAAGATCCAAGAAAGAACACAGGGAAAACAACAATATGGTGAAAAATAACTGAAATACCTTGAATGTAATAGAGCCAAACCAATGAGTAGCTTTTTCTCCATCCAAAATCTGATATTTGTTCTATCTGATCATATCATCACTCGTATTTCAAGGGTCTTGAGGTTGGCCAATTAACACCTTCTTTGTGACAATGTTGTCACCACTATTCCTCTGTGCTCCTCTTCTTTTCGCCTGGATCTGGCGTACATACTCAGCAACAATAACATGGAACTTTGGTGCAAGCTTACTAGATGAAGAAACATTAAGACCTGCTTTCTTCAAGGCACGTGTGACATGTTTCTGAGCCTTTTGAAAGTGAACATTACAGAGAGAAAGAACTGCAGAACCCAGTATTGGCTTCCCACAAATTATAGGCCCTGCTTGTGCACTAATTATACCCCAAAAAAAGAAAAAGAAAAAGAAAATACAGTAAGACAACCAACACAGCAGTTGGTCGACTAATAAAACTAAGGAATGACATGCAATTGAAGGCCATATTTTTTCCCTTGGCCACTATGAAGTGACAAGGATACCAAATTTCTTCAGATAATCAGTCCATCAACTAGTGTTTTGCCTATGAGCAATTTGTGAGCATTTCATACAATCACAAGTTCATAGCAACAAATGCCAAATCAAAAATAAATCACCAACATTGAATCTTCCCCATTCATTGAGAGGCCATTCTGAAACGCTGGCAACAACATTCCAAATCTCTCACTGTACACAAAAATGTGTGCCGCATATCTGAACAGAAGAGGAAAAATAACTGGACATGTTGATGCCATATGGCCTCTTTACAGTTGACTTCCAGAATTAGGAGATAATCATGGTGAGCATAGGACTTTCTAATTTGAATTCTAACTCTAATTTATAAAAAAAAACTTTAAAATTGATGGATTGAAAGGTAAATATAGCTCTGATCTCAAAGGTAACTAATATAACACAGATATTAGGCCAACCATGCTATGCCAATGGACTGTTGGAGGTTAGTCCAATATCCTAAGAAAATGGTACTAGTGGAACTAAAGATACCAAGATGAATGTGTGGTCATGCAAAGAGGGCCACGATTCAAAATGACATTGTTGGAGGGAAATTTGGTTGATGCCAATTGAAGACAAAGTGCAAACCATGCATTTGAGTTGGTTTTCTTGCAAAGGAAACCATTTAGTATACATGTACAAATATGTAATAGGATGGAAGGGGTTCATCACTAAAACGATAGAGACGGACAAGAGAAAAATTTGATGGGAATTACCAAGTATGAACTTAGATACTTAGAACTAGCAAAGCAAGGCACCTGCAATATAGTTGAATAGCAACAGAGGTTTGAGTTGTTGATTTGTAAAGGCATGCATGCATGTCGCAGTAGTAATTGTAAACAATAATTTTGGATTAAACCTAAATGTTCTAGGGAAAAAAAGAAACTTTCACCCATTGCCCCACAAACCCCCCAGAGAAACAAGGGAAAGAAAACTTGCTAATTGTGGCAGTCTAAACACAGAATGGTTGCATCTTTTTTTTTTTTTTTTTTTTTTTTTTTTTGGCCACATCAAAATCGAGTCATACACTAACAAAATTTGACTCTATTTTATTATTTTTTTATAAAATTAAAGGGTTTAGTTGATTTTAGTCAATGGAATCATTATTTAAATAATAAATAACATGCTAAGTAATACGAAATAAAATTAATTCTGATAACAACTTCACAATAAGTAATAAATATCGAAAAGGAAATGCAATCATACAATGCCAGTTGAAGATAAAATAGGGAGATTAAGATTCAAGTATGATTTATTTGTGTTCGATTTGAAGAAATGAAAAATTGTGAGGTTCAGCCTTTTAGAATGCTTAATAGAAAAAAGGAAAGAAGAAAAGCAAAGGCAATATTGGTTGTATTGATTGTGTCGTCCAATATTTTAAATATTGGCCAACATATGATACCAATAGGGTTATTGATTAGGAATTTTTCATAGTGTAGAAAAATATCAACATCAAGGTCCCAATACTTACATACAATATATATATGTCAATATCTTTTCCATGCATGAAATTCAATTCATCTCTCCTACAATTATTAGCTCTAAACAACGATCTGTTAATGATATCTAATACTCAGAGCTAAACATGTTACAGAAAATAAGAAAACTACTCCCTGTCCCAAATTGATTATCTTACTATACTTTTTAAGTTGTAACAAACTGAATTCCCATTTTAGCATTTTTCTAAAAGCAGCTTTTATTAAATTCATCTTCCCATTTTGTCCAATATAATCATCACTTGTTTATTGAAAAGAAAGCAAGTAGAGCCATTTTCTCTTCTCTTGCACGTGTAAAGGTAAAGTTGGAAATGCATAACCTTTCTAGCATTTTACTAAAGTTTATGGCACTGTGTCCTTCATAACAAGACGTTACATTTTGGGAAGGAATAGTATATTGAGTCATTAATATCAAAACTGATATTCATTGTCTCCAATTACCGTCCACGAACAGTAAGGTTTCTTTCGTTCAGTTGTCAGCATAAATCAAAGAATGACTGCAGAAGAGCATCTAAGACACACAGTTAAGTATGACTGTCGAACCCCTGCAAACAATGCAGAAACAGCAAGCAATAAGTTGCTCTTGTTTTATAGAGATTTTGAATATTTGAAACTGTGAAGCATATGCAAATGTTGAGTTTAAAATCCTTGTGTTCAGCATCAACAGCTTGAAATCCCCATAATCCAACTTCTACATTAAAAGAATTTGCTATGGATAATAAGGAGATACTTGATCAGGTTTCTCATAGTTCAAATTTCTTCTTTTTTAAAATTTCTTCGTGCTTGACTAGGGGATATAATATCTAACTAATACCAATGTGATTCCAGGAATTATGGAGCATGGAAAGTTTTCTAGACACATAAGGCTTCCAAATTTTGTTCTATTTCAAGTAATTTAGCCTACAAAAATCTGTTATATAGAACTTGTATGTGAAGCCATCAGTTTGAATTAGCTTCAAAATTATCCCCACTGCTAAGCGCAAGCTCCATGCTCAACCTCCCAAACAAATACTGATGGAGATACTACCAACTACACTTGTTTTGCCAATTTCTGTCAGCACTAATATTCTAAGCCACCAGTCACCAATGCGACCCAAAGCAAGGTAATCCACACCTTGTCCATAGTGGTTACAACTAGGTGCCACCTCTCAATCTGGATCTCCAGCCTGAAAATCACACTGCACAGAACCTATTGCGACCAACTCAAGACTCTATCTATTGATCAAGATTCAAGACCTGCCAAACCATATCCATATTTCATAGCATAAAATCATCAATACTCAAATCACACACATCAAACCCCAACGCTTTCAAAACAAGACCTGACGACAAAGTCCACAGCAATTGACCTTACCTAAACTTGACAATAATAAACCTCTGAAAGATCATCAAACAATGACCAGATTTTCAAGAAACCATGGACCATGGCTGATATGATAGTCGAGCACTTCATTGTGATTATCCACGGTTGTCAAGCCTTGTTCAAAGCATTACTTGGTGTACAAAAGACATTATCGCTGGATCACAGGAAGATATAGGGAGACGAGGCAACCTTTATCCAGTTGGCCTCCATATCGAAGCCAATAAGTACCCAATTCTTGACTAGAGCCCATCAATACATTTGCACATATAAGGATTCAACATAAATAAATAATCCACAACTCCAACCCTGCCCTCTTCTGTTCAGCAAAAAATTCATTCCTCATGACCAACTAATATCTAGGTTCCTTAAGGTCCATGAAAATGTGTAAGAACTTGGCATCACGCTAGTTTTTGAAAAAATTCAAAATAGTCCATAGCACATGCAGAAATTGAAAAATAGGGACAGTAATTGGAAGGATGACAACCAAAGATAAAACATCATGCTATGAAACAATACAGCTGCATGCCAAGGAAGTCACGAAGACCAGGGATCAAATGAGGAATATGATGAATCAACGTTGCAGCCTCAGCCATTTTGCAGTCTCCGAAAATGATGAATTAGGAAGATGTTATAGCTGAAGCTCATCAATCTCCTGAATTCATGAATATTCTATATATCAAATTCCCAGACAAATAATTTAACGCATCAAACTTTTCATCATGTGAAAGTTTCTAGCTAAATGTCTAAGGCAGCCTCAAAACATGTGTTCATTTTGGAGTTGACCGCAGATTCCTACATCACCAAGAACCCCAGGCTTGTCATCTCCAGTAGTTTAGAACTTGAGGTTGAATTCCCCTCCCAACCCCACCACCCAAAACAAGTGAAAAATTAACACGGTAAGGTTGGGCAGATTAAGAAAACAGCACCTGAATACAAGTTCTTACAACAGCAAAAGCCATAGTCCCATCAAATAGGGTTGGCCATATGAATCTACTTAAACATATACTCATGAAAATAGAAATTATGTTATGTGTTGCATCCTCGGATCTTGCATCCTCAGTCCGCGACCGAATTCGGGGAATACCTGTGCAACACAAAAAGTGAAATGTTAGATGAGGACGAGGACGTGATTTAGTAGTAAATAGTGAGAGAGTACGAGAACTATTCACGTGGTTTTTTACGTGGAAAACCTTCTCGTAAATGGGAACAAAAAACCACAAGACTTTTGTCCGAGAACTTGCTTCACTATAATGTGTTGATTACAAAGAAATTACACAGTGCGCTCAAGCCTTTCTCTTTCTTATCTTTCTCTCTCTATAACAGCTAAACAAGTGTAGATGCTAGGATCCTTTGTTAGTTACATAGTTAATGTACTTATAGTAGTTGAGTCTTCCTTTGAGAGGAGTCCACGTGGTGTTGGCATGTGCAGGGAAGTCTACTACCAACTCCACCAATCCCGTTCCCTGTGCCAGGAAGGTTGCGTGCATACCAACTAACTTTACACGATGTCACATCTACAGTGATTGGGTGTGCCTTACAGGCCAACATTCCTCTTGCAGCCTGACTGGGTCAGCCACCAAATCTCTAGCACGTCGATTTTCCAGACATGCTGACGTTTGAGACCTATCATAAGTCCACGGGCTTGAGTGGACCGGTAAGCCCACTGTGCCACACGGGCTGGCTCTGGCCTCTGGACCTCTTTGGCTGCTTGGGCTTACTGAATCTCTATGGCACCAGGGCCTAACTCCGTAGGAATGGGTCTTAAAAGTTGGCTTAGGGTATCAGTACCTATCACTAACCCCCATGCCAAAGAGTATAAGTACCTCAGCCCTTTGGCATGTTCACTAGTCGCAGACGAGTCTCGTGCGGAGGTTCTTTCTACGAAGAGTCCGCTCGTGCCCTTGCTTCGTGCAAATGTTCGCAGACATAATTGGAAACAGGAGTCCGAGGTGCGCAGATCAAGGTGTCCGAGAGCTTTTGACTATAAAAGCTTTGATGAAGGTTCGCCCGAGAACTTCCTTTGAGTCCGAGACATTGATCTGTGCCGCCGTTTGGGCAATTAAATTGCAATAAATGTGCATTAATGTGATTGACGTTGCCTTGGGAACGCAAGGCCCACTAACTCTGGCAGTGTACGGGAGGTTGACACGTGGCTAGGGCAATGATGGCGCACACCTTTTGATTTCTGTTGTTTTCAAATACTATCCCTGCCTTCATTTTCATTTACGCAACCTGAGGAGTTTCTTTCGAACCCTTGACTACTCTGCTCCCAAACTTTCTTCTCCTTCTTGTTTTCTGTGTACTTTTTCTCAAAGTTTCAATGGCGCCTGGGGTTAAAGATATTGCCTTTTCTGTTTCTCTGGACAGACTCGAAGCCATTCGCGTGAAGTATGGCATCCCCGATCTAATGGTAATGATGGTTCTAAAACCCCATGAGAGGGCCTGTAGCCCGCCTGATAATTTTATTATTGTATACGAAATCCATCTCAAGGGTGGGCTTCGTTTCCCTATCCCACTGGAGCTCCACCATATCGTAAGGGAACTTGAAGTTCCGTTCGCGAGGCTGCACCTCAACGCCATCAGGTACGTTGTATCTCTTTGCGTTTTTGCTCATTATCACAAGAAGGTGTTGGACGTTGCCATGGTGAAGATGATATTTCGCTTAACCCACAATCTGAACTGGATAGTTGCTACCCCACGTCTTGACTTTACAGTTCATAAGTGGGGGCAATTAGATTCCACCAAAAGGTGGAAGGATAAGTTCTTTTTTTTAGAGATTCGTGAGACTTGGGCCTTCTCCAATGTTTGGGGCAATGTGGCATGCAGACATTGCTCGGACGCATCTACAGAGGAAAGAGAGGTTGCCAAGGAGGTCATAGATTTGGTAATAGTCAAGCTTGGCACCTTCAATGAGAACAAGCAGAACATCTGGCTACGGCCCAATAACTTAGTGTGGGCCAAGTGGGGGGCTTGTGATGGATATTGATATCCAAAGCTCACTTGTAAGACCCATTTCCATGGAGTGAGGCCCTGGTGCCATAGAGATCCAGTAGGCCTAAGAGGTCGAGACGCCAGAGCTAACCCGTGTGGCACAGTGGGCTTACCAGTCCACTCAAGCCCGTGGACTCATAATGGGCCTCGGACATCAACATGCCTACAAAATCGGCATGCTAGAGATTTGGTGACTGGCCCAATCAGGCTGCAAGAGAAATGATGGTTTACAAAGCATGCCCGATCACTGTAGGTGTGACATCGTGTAAAGTCAGGTGGCATGCGTGCAATCTTCCTAGTACAGGGAACGGGATTGCTGGCAGACTCCCTTGCACACTCCAACACTACATGGACTTCTCTCAAAGGAATACTAAATCACTATAAATACATTAACTATATACCTGACAAAGGATCCCAAAATTTACACTTATTTAGCTATTATAGATTACCATAATACATTAGCTATTATGGTTTGCAAAGCATGCCCGATCACTGTAGATGTCACATCATGTAAAGTCAGGTGGCATGCGCGCAATCTTCCTAGTACAGGGAACGGGATTGGTGGCAAACTCCCTTGCACACGCCAACACCACATGGACTTCTCTCAAAGGAATATTCAATCACTATAAATACATTAACTATATACCTGACAAAAGATCCCAACATTTACACTTATTTAGCTATTATAGAGAGAGAAAGATAAAAAAGAGAAAGGCTTGAGTGCACTCTGTAATCTCGTTGTAATCAACACATCATAGTGAAGCAAGTTCTCCGACAAAAGTCCCATGGTTTTTCCTTTCCATTTACAAGAAGGTTTTCCATGTAAAAAACGGTGTGCTTAGTTCTCGTACTCTCTCACTCTCTACTACTAAATCACGTCCTCGTCCTCATCTAACATTTCACTTTTTTGTGTTGCACGGGTTTTGTCCGAGTGCGCTTGAAAGATCCACTGACTCATCTGGATCTTCGTTCGTACAGTGGCGGGAATCCTCGCATTATGCGATTCTAATTGTCTTATTCTATAGCCTCTCTTATTTATTGTACATTACTTTAAGGATCTTCTTATAAAGATAATTTATGAAAATTTTTAAAAGGGTAATAACATATATTGTTCAGCTACATCTTGTTCAGAGAAAAAAAATATTAGTACCAAATCAAGGGTATTGTTTTTTCTGCTGTTGTGTGTAGCATGCCAACTATTAATTATATGGCAATTTCTACTTTTAAACTGGGTACCCAGAGTTGAGGACAAGGGTCGGATATAAGCCCATATATCCAAAATGTGATAGATTTTTCCAGAATTTAAAGAGTGCAAGATTATACCCGTATACTAGTATCAATGGCTACCACCATACATCAAGATCATCATAGGGACACAAGCATGCATAAATAGGAATGAAGGCAAAATTTCATATGACTATGCCATTGCATGGACGAAGGGAAACTTGAAGGCAGATAGAACAAACAAACGAACATCGATAACTATAAAGATACCATTAGGAAATTGATGGTACAAAAATAATAACAACACACAGAATATAAAGTGGTTCAGCCGATGAAGCCCAAGACCACAATCAAAATGGAAAATTTTATAAATGAAAACTTTTAGAACTCTCTTAATAATATTTTAATCCTCACAGAGGTTTCTCACTCTTTTATGTGTTTTTCTCAACCTCACTACACCTCTTATTGCCTGATTGGTAATTGCCTTGGCTCTTGCACATTTCCCTCATACATGTCCTTCCTTGTATAGTGATTGAGGAAAAAAACTGTTAAGTTTCCTTGGATGGTGAAATGTTGAAACCAATGGTAATAATGAGGAAACTTACAATGTTGGGAGTTGAAACTAATCAAAATTGGAAAAGTTCGAGACTCTTTGATTCTCCCACTCCACACCTGAAGAGTCTAACTATAAGGCCGAAGTCTGAATTTTATTGTAAATTTGATTGATTAATTAACCTAATATAATTGAAATTGAAGTCAAAGAATGAAGGAAATTGAATCAAAAGTCAAAGTTTAACCGAATTACATCAACTTGAGGGGATGCTTGAGGGAATTTCTGACAAATTTTAGATATAGCTGATTTCTTGCACTGTTTTACTGAATTTCTGCAACAACTTGCTAAAAATAATTCTGCATGATTAAGGAAATTATAATCTAGTGTTTCAAGCTAAAAATTTACAGAATTATGTGAAAAACTCTACAATTATATTAAGAAATTAAGAACTATTTTTCAGGATGTGAAAACTATGAATTATGAAGAAAAGTATAGGGTTTTCCTAATAATACACATTGAACCATAGTTATATTTTAGCAAGTAGTATATTATGGCATACCTTAGTATATCGATATTCGAACTATCATCCATGGGTAAGAAATAATGTTCGCCCCATTTTACAGGGTTATATATACAACGGCCTATGTATAAATCTTGAATAGTAACGTACGGCCTTTGGTTGCATGAAAATAAATATAACCTGAGCTTTGATTGTCCGCTCCTTTAGTCAACAAAGCCAACTGCCTTTGATCCCTAAGAAAATCAAATTTTAGCATGTTTTGATGAGTAAGAAATGAATAAGAACATGATTAGAATTCTTGAAAAAAAAAAGAGTATCCAAATTTCCTGCATATGTATTATGAAATTTTATGTCATTGCATTAGATTATTATTTATCATCCTTCCAATGTGTTTTAAATACAAAATATACATAATCATTTGTTATATTATATGCCTTGTTGAGCTTTTGGCTGACACCTTACTTCTATTGTACTAATCCCTTCAGATGAGAAGTACGGATACATATAGGACGAACAAGATTGAAGAATGTACAGTCATGAAGAGTTCAAATTAGAAATTACGAAATTCTAATGTTGTTATATGGTTTTGAAAAGTTTTAATGTGTTGTATTGATTTTTTGGACAGCTTTAGAATATGATTAATGATGTATTTTAGTTTGAGTTCAAATTTCAAATAGCATTAATGATGTCATATGATAATCAGACTGTGTTTATGTATGTAAAATGTCATGGGTCATTGGGTATAGTTATGTTCTATATGCTTTGAGGTGTCAAGTTGTTCAGTTGGTCTGACTATATTATGGATTTTCTTTCCGCAGATTGTATACTTTGATTAGGTATTGGACAGGCATAGCTCTTTATGTAAGATTCGACGTCACGGTTTGGGTTGATATTAAAGCCACATAATGACGTGGCACATATTTTGCCCTGTGTATGATTAATTTTATTTTATTGTGGTCGGTTGATGTATCGACATAAAATTCACATTTTAATTTTACCGAGTAGTAGAAGGGCCTACTCTTTGACTGTCTGGTAAAGAATTGAGAAGTAAAAGGGCCTACTCTTGGACTCCATGTCATGTCAATAGATGAGAGTTGATTTACTGAGTTCTAAAACTCAGTAGTATGCTCAGCTACTGAAATTATGTTCTTCAATTTGAGGTTCAATAGTTTCCACATTGAAAGAGCTTTATTTCGTGTAGGTTTGGCCTCCTACATATCCTCCAAATTTTCTAGAGGGCATCAACCTCCTATCAAAGGTGACGAAACACACTATGATCGAACTGTTAGTCTTCTTGTTCATCTTACTCCAGCTTTTTCTTCAATTAGGATGAGTTTAAGGTTCTACACTCTAATGAATCACTCAATCCGTAAAATTTAAGAGATCTTCCATCCATGGTCTCCAACTTGTGTAATGTGATTCCGTAAACCTGATCATAGTCCCTGAAAAATTCCTCCTTTTAAAAAACAGCTGCCTTAAACACGCCTAATTTAAAACAAAAAAATTGGGGACATAATTTGGAAAAAACAGAGTACACTGATGCGTTATAAATGGTCCAAATAGCAAGGAAGCGGTCTAACTTAGCAGAAAAACAGATCAAAACTGGACTGAATCATCCAAAAAAATGAGTCTACTGAGTTGGAACTATGATGACTCACGAGATAGCTTGTGATTTGACTCAGCAAGTGGAAAAGATGCAAATAATCAAGTCGGATCAAACAATTCAAATGAGTTGACCAGCCAATAAGACTTTGCAGGGAATCAAAATACAACCACCATCAAAATATTCCATCCATGGGAAGAATATAAGTCGAATTATGCTTCAGTGCACGCATGCACATGGGAGTCACTCATCTTTTTTTCTCCAGGGCCATGTGCGACGTGTAGGCATCACGATCTTCAAGAAGTGTGGCATGTAGGGAGCGTGAAGGCTCCTCAGGTGTCCAGTTATGCTATTTTCGTTGTTATGCTCATCAAAATGAGAGGAACGTCATGATACCCTAAAAATTCAATTTGAGGACTTTGAAGGAATTAGTAAAAAGCCTATAGAACCCTGTTTCCAAAAAATAATTGTGCAGCGCACAATCTGTCTCTAATGCCACTATGTTAGAAAATAGATGGTACAAAAATAACAAAGGACAAAATATAACATGGTTCAGCCAATTTAGCCTACATCCACAATCAAAGGAGACAATTTCTTTAAATGAGAAATTTTACAACTCTCTTGAAATTTTTCCCTCTCAACCTTCACAAGCTTTGTCACTTTGTTTGGTGTTTTTCTCAGCCTTATTAGACCTCCCTCTGCCTAGCTAGTGATTGCCTTGGCTCTAGTACATTCCCTTCATATAAAGCCCTCCTTTTATAGTGATTGAGAAAATAACTGTTAAGTCCTCTTGGATGTTGAAAGGTTGAAATTGGTGGTAACAATGAGGAAACTTAAGGGATTGGGAGTTGAAAATGATAGGAATTGGAAAAGGTGTGGACTCTTCAGACACCAACATAGTGCGTATAACACATTCTACATTTTGTGACAAAATCCACAATAGTATCAAAACAAATAAGGCAAATCACGTCGAATGAGATCAAGTCCTCCAAAGGCAAGAAATCGAACTGAGATATTTTACAGAAAAAAATAGTAGAATGATATAGGAACAGAGACAAAAACCTTTAAATAACGTAGTTGCAAGCCTTGTAAAGCTTCTGTTGAGGATCAGAAAGAATGTGCAAATGGCAAAAGTTAGTCAGCGCCATCGCCTTCAACTTGCAACCTACAAATGCACACCGAGTGTTCCCTCCCAACTTCGATTCAAATCCACCTTCACCAAACCCAAACCCTAATCCTAAACCTAATTTCGCAGCAACGCCATTACTACTGACATTATTACTACTATTATTATTATTATTATTATTATTATTACCATCAACATTGTTGAAATTATTATTATCAGTCTCGCCACTGCCTTCGACATTGACCTCCCTCTCTCCTATTTCTCTCTCCTCTTCGTCCTTGTACGGACTGACGCCGAACTTCCAATAGTATTCCCTGTACTGCGCCCTGAGTTCCTCCATCAGAGCCCAGTAATGGTCTCTGTAGACCCTGGAGAGCTGCTTGAGGTGATGGAGGCGACGTCGTAGCAGTTCTTGGCGGGTGAGATGGGAAGACTTGGAGAGAAAGAGGTCTTCTAGGGATGGAGATGTAATGCTTTGGTTTGTTGATTGAGAAAGAGATTGGACGATGAGCGGCGGATCTGGAATTTTGTCGGTTGTATCGCTGATCTTGTTGGACTTTTTCGAAGGTTGAGGCTCGACGGTGGGGGCAGGAGGTGGCGAGGGCCACTCTCTCTTGGGGTTGGACAGCTGCGACGACGCAGCCATCGGCAGCTCAGAGCGGCACGGACTGTCCCACGGAGGACAAAGGAGTGAAAGAACGGTAAATTCCCGACACTGATATAAACCGTTCCGTACACTTATGCTTAGAATATGCTACTGCCGCTGTTCCACTTGGCCTACATATCTTATACAAATATAACCATTTATTTGCAAAGTAATTAATTTAAAATAATTAATTTTAGTTAATTTTTAATATTTTAAAAATTAATTATTAATTTTAAAATAGGTAATTAAAATCAAAAATTTTAATTACTTTTTTAAAATGATATTAACACGAACATGAACGCCATTTTATTATTAGATAATTTAAAGTTATAATATTCAAAAAATTTATGAGTTTTTTTATCGTGTTGTCACATATAGTATTAACTGATTCGTATCTGGATCCGACTTCGAACAGATTTGAATTTGTCTGGATTATTTGACCCGGTTCCGTTCACTGATTTCGAATCCTGCACACAACTAAAATGAACAAGAGGTCAGCGTGTTGGCGGGATGTTGTCCCAACGAAAAAAATTCCGACGCTCAAGTCAGTAAAGCCTTCTAAGTAGGGAATGTAAACTGGAAAGCAAGAGAGGGAGAGAGCAAATTGACCGATTGGGAGTGTTGGCTTGTCTAGAACGTGAGCTATTATTTCCTACTCACAAAGAGCGTGAGAAAGCGGAGTCCCGAAAACGTGAAAGTTTCAGGGAACGATTCTCGAAAAGCCGAATGGGGTTCCAGGAATCTGGAGGCTTTTGGTGGTATTGGAGGACGAAAGCTTGAGTTGAGAGGAAAAGATGGTGGGCCTCTGTCCAATACTCTGTAAGCGTTCGTGGACGTTGTGTCAGTCAGAACTTGTGTTGTCTGAGTGAGAGTTTTTGTTGTCCGAGTAAGAGTTTGCCTTGTATGGATCAGTGTATGCCAACACTGAGTGAGAGGTTTAGGGTTTACTTAAAGGATGATAGGGTGATCTTCCTCGATTGGAAGGCGTGATCCCCTACGTCATTCTAGTTGGCCTTCCTTCTACAGGGAGGCGCCAGTTGCCAAATCGGCTGAGATTGCTTCCTTCCATGGCGGTCAGCGGCTTTCCAAGTTGCTCACCTTCCTTCTGTGTATTTTACCGATGGAAAGCTCCGGTTGGTAGGAGATTAGGAAAATCTAGCGCCTTCCTTATGGGAAGGGCATTGACTTTGTCAATGTCCTTTTGGGGTGCTGGCTGAGATGGTGGAAGGTCTTTGAAAGAGCCATCACGGGTCGCTTATTGGATCGTGCTTAAGTGGGCCAGGTCCGTAAAAATCCTTTTTGGGCCTATCGTTACAGTGCATCCGGTCAACGCTAGCGTTGACAGTCTTGGGCCTTTCAGGATTTGGACATGCGTCTCCTGTTGGGCAGTTTTCAAGTTGACCGTCCAGTGGACCGTTTTGGGCCTCCGTTGACCTTGAGCTGCCCATATTCGGCACATCCATCACTAGCCCCATATCGGTGGCGCACTGCGCCTCCCATGTTCATGATGGGATGCCCTCAACGCCTCTTCGTCGTTTGTGGATCCCAGAGGATTCTATGAAAGGCGAGAGGGAAGTCGATCAAGCTCTTGACCGCCTTTGGTCAATTTCGAAAAGAATGTTGACGCAGCCGTTGACCGCCTTTGGTCGCCAAAAAAGAATGTTGACCGCCGCTGACCGTCTTTCGTCAATTCGAAAAAAAAAAGAATGTCGATCAAGTCATTGACCGCTCTTTGGTGAGTTCAAAAAGAATGTTGACCAGAATTGCTGATCTTTTTGTCGGCCAAAAAGAATGTTGACTAGAAACTGCTGACCGCCTTTGGTCGATTCAGGAAAAGAATATTGATCGAGTTGTTGCGCGTCTTTGGTCGATTAGGAAGGCTTTCGCGAGCCCCTAATTGACGTGGCCATCAACCGAGCTTGCGGTGCCAAAAGTAGACACACGTCTTCTTTTGTCATGATATCAAGGCCATTAATGTATTGGAAATTTGCCTTTTGAAGGGCCAAACAGGGAGGCGACACGTGGCAGGACAGACGGCGTCCTTTCTGAGGGGTTTTAAGGCATTCTACCTTTCAAGTTTCCCTCCACGCTTTGAAATTCTTCTACGCCTCCTTGCTTCGTCTTCTTCATCTTCGACTTTCCTTCTCCAAGAAACCCTAGCCCTTTCTGCAAGCCATGGCCTCCGTTGCCGACATCGCCTCCATCCTTAAAGAGGGTGACGTAAAAGCATTATGCGTTGAGTTCAATATCCTGAAGGATATTGCATGGAGGGTCCCGGACAAGGACGACAGAGCTTTCTTTCCACCGACAAGGCACATCACGATATTTTAGGCCCACCTGAGGAGCGGCCTCCGTCTTCCTCTGCCAGATGACTTGCTGTCCGTTCTGCAAGCCCTACGAGTCCCAATTTCTCAACTTCACGCCAACGCTGTACGGTATATATGTACCCTCTGTATTTTCCTTCGTAAACATTCTAAGAAGCTAAGGATGCCGATGGTAAAGGGGCTTTTCAAAATAAACCAGGGAAGCGAATGGATATCGCTCGTCTCCCGTTCTGGCCTAAAAATAAACACGACCATTTACGACTCGCTCAAGAATTAGAAGAACCGATTTTTTTTGTGAGCGTGGGGACGACTTGGCCCCTTACGAAGGACTCGAGCCAGGTGCCGGAGGTATATACTGGGACACCGTTTGTAGTAGAGACGGCGTCCTTAGAGAGGTTAACCAAGCTGATCAAAGACCACCTCGCTGACTTCAAGAGGGACTTCTTGTTCTCTAGGGCAGAGACCAAGAATGTGAACTGGGGACCGCCTTCCCTGGTTCAAAATCCCATGCCGCCGGCGAGGATGATGCGGCCGGAGGACTCCAAGGGTCTGCTCATCCGTATCCGCCCCACAGATGAGGGCTTCATTGGCCCGTTACCTAAGAAAGTGTTGGAAACGCCTTCCTCATCGTCGTCTTGCCCCGATTATGTCGCCATCGGGATCTGCAACGGCCCCGGCAGTACCACGGGCGTGAAAAGGACCTTCGAAGACCTGTCAGTGGCCATGGGAGAAAATATCATCTTGGCGCAGTCCACGCCCCAAGCGGCTCCTCGAGCGGTGCAAACAGAGTCCTTTACGGAGCCTGCCTGTGAGCCAGTGGTAGAGGTACAGGAGCCATCCGTTGGCTCTTCAGTCGTGCGGACTCCTGCTATGGAGCCAATGATGGAGTTTGATCCTCCGGCAGCTGGTGCGGAGGCCGTTGTCGCAGAGCCTGCGGTTGCTATGGATGACATTGATGAGAGGCAGCTGGTGAGATCCTGGAGGAGGTTGCCACAAGCTCGGCTCGAGAGGACGTCGCCCCTGGTCCACCGCCGCCTGGGCCAGGTCTGGAGGCTAGGCCCGAGAAGCTCGTGAGGAGAATTTGGGAGGTATGATTCTTGGTGATGGCTTCCGCATACTTTCTCCTTTCCTGGAATTCTAACTTGTTCTTTGTCTATCTTTTGTGCAGTCCAGGAAGTTGGCTGCCGCCATCATCAAGGCGGTGGAGTAAGCGTGACTGAAAGTGATCGGCGATAGGAGGCGGAGGTCGCCTCGGGCCGGATGCCAGCCGGGCCGCCTGTGGGGAGAGCACCGTGAGGAGACTGCTGCCCTCGAGACTGTCCTGGCGGGAGTAGAAACGGAGAATGCCAACTTGAAGGCTGAGGTTGCAGACTTGAAGGCCGAGGTTGCTCGTTTGAAAAAAGTGGGCGATAAAGCCAAAGCGCGCATTAGTCGACTTGCCGAGCAAGTAGTAACCTTGGAGAACGATTTGAATCTCCGTATCCGCCCGAACGAGGTTGAGGGCGTGATGCACGAGCGACTGTTGGAGGGGTCGACGTCAGTCGGCGCATTGTGTGGTTGGTCGATCTCGGCCTCCTCGTTGACCTCATCAATCTAGCCAACAAAGCGGTGCAGCATAGAGACGACCTTGTGGGGGAGCCCCGTGACAGTCAGAGGCCTCCGCCGCCCCCATAGCCTCTTACGTTGTACATTTGTGGGACCTCCCTTGTATTTATGTATATAAGATGTAACTTGTAACACATTTGGAAGCAATAAAATTGAAGTTTTTTCAACTTTGTGTCCATTTGCCTTATTACCATTCTGTTTGCATTCTTGTTACATTAGACAGCCAACTTGAATGGCCGGCTGCCGTTGTTGTGCTGCCTAAGGAGTGAGGTCCTTAGGCTTTACAGGCGATTGTGTTAACCAGCCTGGTGACGCTGCCTAAGTGCTGACTTGGGCGGCCAACGTTGGAGAAGGATGCTTCTCCCTCCGACCGTCGCTAACTGATCATGCTATCTCCTCGTAGAGAAGGTCGTTGCGTGTGCTGCGTAAGACCCCTAAGATTTTGACCGTTATTGGGCCACTTGAATGACCAAAGTTTAGATACGACCACTGATAGGCCGCCTAGATGACCAGGGTTTAACACGACCGCCAACAGGCCGCTCGGATGACCGATGTTCATATAGACCGCTTATGGGCCACCTGGATGACCAGGGTTTATATTAGACCGCTTTCGGGCCACCTAGATGACCAAGGTTTAAATACGACCGCTAATGGGCCGCTTGGATGATCGAGGTTCATGTTCGACCACTTGTGGGTCGCTTGGATGACCAGGATTTATTAACGAGAGGGTGGGGACCCTCCCAACTTAGGGGCAGTCTAGGTCGGGTAACCTGCAAAGCAAACACATATACATGCACGTTGGAGGGGTAGGCAGTATGCTAAGTAAACACTTATTTTGGCAAATTTAAAATAGGCAAGCGAATGCACATACACACAATAATGCAAATGCGTACCTATGCCTTCTACTGGAAGTAGCGTCTGAGCTGGATTGCATTCCACGTTCGCGGAACCAGCTTTCCATCCTGGCTTCGGAGCTTGTAAGCTCCGTTTTGTAGGATGGCGGAGACAAGGAAAGGCCCTTCCCAATTAAAGCGGAGCTTATTGCGGCCGACCAGCTTGCCTGTGGCTTCGACGCCTTGTAGG
The DNA here is from genome assembly GCA_033239525.1 of Nepenthes gracilis. Classification (NCBI taxonomy): domain Eukaryota; kingdom Viridiplantae; phylum Streptophyta; class Magnoliopsida; order Caryophyllales; family Nepenthaceae; genus Nepenthes; species Nepenthes gracilis. Next base: position 1,296,093 of record BSYO01000019.1, on the reverse strand, counting down.
ATTAGGTCTCCAACATCGAATCGTCGTGCCTTAACCTTTTTGTTGCAGTATCGGGCAATCCGATATTGGTAGGCCACTGTCCGTACTCTGGTGGCGTCGTAGGCTTCATCTAACAAGTCTAGGTGCTCTCTGATTTTTTGGGAGTTAGCCAGTGGATCAAAGGACTCCACCCTAAGACTTGGAAGTCCGATTTCGATCAGGATTACCGCCTCAATCCCGTAACAGAGGCTGAAGGGCATCTCGCGTGTTGGTTCCTTTGGGATTGTCTGATAAAACCAGAGAACAGAGGGGAGCTCGTCCGCCCAGGAGCTCCCTGCATCCTCAGCTTAGTTTTTAACCCGTGGAGTAGCGTTCGGTTCGTGACCTCCACCTGTCCATTCACTTGGGAGTATGCCACCGAAGTATGGATCAGCCCAATGCCAAGGCTAACGCAATACTTGGTGAAGAGTTTTTCCAAAAATTGGGTCCCGTTGTCAGTCATAACAACCTCGGGGACACCGAATCTACAAATCTACAAATGATATTTTGGCGGAGGAATTCTAGGGCGTTATGTTCTATAATCTTTGACAGTGGGAAGGCCTCGACCCACTTGGTGAAGTAGTCGATGCCCACGATGATGAACTTTCTTTGCCCCGTTGCAATGGAAAATGGGTCGAGAAGATCAAGCCCCCATTGTGTGAAGGGCCAAGGAGTCTGAAGGGTCTTCAGATCCGTGGATGGCTGGCGGTGAAGGTTACTGTGAAGCTGTCAGTTTTCATATTTCTTCACAAACTCAAACACGTCCTTTTTCATCGAGGGCCAGTGGTATCCTTGGCGCATGACCTTGAATACTAAGTTTTTTCCTCCAATGTGCGATCCGCAGAATCCGAGGTGGACTTCGCCTAAAGCGTGGTCAGCCTCTTCAGGAGTTAGGCAACGGAGGTATGGGGTCGAGTAGTCACGGTGATATAGCCGACCGTCAACCACAGCATACCAACCGGCCGTCTTCCTAATCCATTTGGCCTTCTCCACGTCCTCTGACAATGATCCGTCAGCCAGATAACTAAGGTAAGGCGTCATCCAATTTTTCGTTTCGAAATTTTGCATTGCCTCATGTTTCTCGATGCTGGGAGCATTTATGATCTCCCGCATGTCCCTCGAGTACTCGCTTCAATTTTCCACTGCAGCGCTTCCGACCAACAAGTCCGCCTTCCGTTTTCCATTTGGAAAACATGAACCGAGTGGTCACATCAAAACCTGGGTAGCCTCCCTCGCCTTTGCCAAGTACTTGGCCAAGTGAGGGTTGTTCGCCTCAAAACCTTCGTCAACCTGGTTAACGATTAGGTCAAAGTCGCTGTAAACTGCCGGTCTCTTGGCAGAGCATTCCTTGGCTAATCGCAATCCGGCTAACAGGGTCTCGTACTCGGCAACGCTATTGGTTGCCGAAAAATTAAGCTTGAGGAGTATTTCACCTCAAACCCGTCGGGGGTCGTAAGGACCACTTCAGCGCCACTGCCCGTATCCGTAGACAACCCGTCCACATGGAGTATCCATTCCGAAACTCCGTCAAGTAGTTCTGTGCTTTTTTTGGGCTGTTCCTTGAGAATTGGGGTTGCAGTTTCAACGACGAACTAAGCCAGCGCCTGTGCCTTTACAGTAGGCCTAGGCTGGAATTCGATGTCGAACTCGCCCAACTCGATAGCCCATTTTACCAACCATCCAGAAACGTCGGGTTCCTGGAGTATGCTTTTCAGAGGCTGGCCCGTGAGGATCACTATCCGGTGGGCCTGAAAGTAGGGCCTTAACTTCCGCACGGAGAATATAAACGCCAAGGCCAATTTTTATGCGCTCGAGTAGCGGGTCTCTAGATTGGTTAACGTTTTACTCACGTAGTAGACCAGCCGTTGAGTGTCAGAGACCTGGCGCACAAGGACAGAACGAGGGACGCCTCCGACACCGCCAAGTAAAGGCATAGTTCCTCTCCGCCCTTGGGTGACACTAACAATGGCGGGCTGGCCAGATACCGCTTCAGTTCATCGACAGCTGACTGGCAGTCTGCCGTCCATTGAAACCCGTTAAATTTTATCCCTCTAAGGGCCTTAAAAAAGGGCTAGTACTTGTTGCCGGATTTCGCGAGTAAGCGGGACAGTGCTGCCAGCCGTCCAGTCAATCGTTGGACATCCTTTACGTTCCGTGGTGGAGCCATGTTGGCGTGAGCCTTGATCTTCTCTAAGTTTGCCTCAATACCCCATTGGGAGACGATGAAACCCAGAAATTTTTCGGAGGCTACTCCGAAGACACACTTAGCCGGGTTTAGCTTCATGTGATGCTTACGGAGCACCTCGAATGACTCTACCAGGTCACGGATGTAGTCGCCGGTGACCTTACTCTTAACGAGCATGTTGTCGACGTAGACCTCCATGTTGCGACCAATCTGTTTTTTGAACATTTTGTTGACCAGCTGTTGGTAGGTCACTCCAGCGTTTTTCAGTCCAAAAGGTATCACTTTGTAGCAGTAGGTACTCTAATCAGTCATGAACAAGGTGTGTTCCTTGTCCTCCAGATTTATTCGAATCTGGTTGTAACCCGAATAGGCGTCTATGAAGCTTAGCAGCTCATAGCTATCGAGTCAACCAGCAAGTAGATCTTAGGCAATAAAAAATTGTCCTTCGGACGGGCCTTGTTGACGTCGGTAAAATCAACACACATCCACCATTTTCCGTTGCTTTTCTTCACCAAAACGCCATTAGAGAGCCAATCCGGCTAGTGGACTTCTCTAATGAAACCTGCATCCAGCAACTTCTTCACCTCCTCTCGGATGGCGATCAGCTTTTTAACGGAGTAATTTTTCCGCTTTTGTCCGACAGGTTTTTAGCCAAGACCTAGCCCCAACTTGTGGACCATCACCTCCGCTGAAATCCCAGGCATGTCGGTTGGAGTCCATGTGAAGAGGTCAGCGTTTCGTCGTAGGAACGCGATCAATTCATCGCGCAGTGGTCCGGCAAATGAGTTACCGATCTGTACACACTTTTTCGGTTCCTCCGGGTCCAGTGGGACTAGATCCATGGCTTCACCGGACTGCGCTTGCTGAAGGGTTATCTCGTCTCGATGGTCGAGTTTTTCAACTGTTCTAGTGCTGCCGCTAGGGGCAACCTGATACATGTAATAGGTTCGTCCAGTAACCTGGTCACCCAGTACCTCTCCTACACCGTAAGATGTTGAAAATTTTATCTTGAGGTGTAAAATCGAGCTGACCGTCCCAAATGCTATCAAGTAAGGTCTGCTCAGTATGGCGTTATACACAGAGGGTAAGTCGACCACCAGGAAGGTGAGTGTTCGACTTGCTATTTTCAGATACGTACCCAAGGTGACCTCCAATTGGATGGTCCCTTGAACAGGCACAGACTCGTTGTCAAGGCCGTACAATGGGCCTTCGGCAGGTTTTAGTTGATTCTTTTTTAAGCCTAGTTTGAAAAGCGTATCCAAGTAAAGTAAATCTTTACAACTTTCATTATGGACGAACACTCGCTTTAACTGGTAGTGGACACTACCATCCGAAACGAGTGCGGATACAACAAGAGGATCAGTATGGGAGGATATTACATGAGTTAAATCATCATTATTGAAGCTAATGGTGTTGTCCGTCGTTCGTTGCTTCTTTCTCCTAGTCTGCTGTTCCTCGCCGCCAGCTGGGTTCTTAACAGGTCGGGTGGTGATCATATTAACCACCCCTGCTGCAACCCGGTTTCAGGGAGGAGACTGCTCCTGCCCCTCTCCGTCAACATCTCCAGAGCTCTGTCCGGAGCCCCTGACGAACTTGGTGAGGTGTCCTCTGTAAATTAGCTCCTCGATCTCCCTTTGCAGCATCTTACAGTCCTCAATTGAATGCCCAACAGAGCGGTGGAAGTTGCAGTACTTCAACTGGTTTTCAGATTCCTTCTTTAGTAGTTTTGGCCACTTCAAGAACTTCTCTTTGAGGATTTGCATAAGGACGTTTGAGCGCATGCCTGTCAGAGGCGTGAAGCTGGTGGGCCCGTAGTCTCTACATTTCGGGGGCCCAGTCTTGTGTTGCTTCCAGCAGGAGTGATCACTGCTGCCGTACTTTCTTTTTTCCTCTCCAGGGAATGATCGAGGCTGATCTGCCATCTCTGGGTGTTTCACCTCGTTGGCCTCCTCTGCTGCAGCATAGGCCCGGGTGATGGACTCCGCTTTCCGAAAGGTTTGGGGATTCTTGTGGGCCAGGTACTTGAAGAAGTCCCCGTAGGTTAGCGCGGAGATGAAACTGCCTAGTTTCATCTCTTCCGTGATTCGAAAAATCTGTCTGGCCACTGCCACAAAGCGGTCCAGGAAGCACCGTGGGTTCTCTCCCGGCTTCTGCTTGATGTGGAGAGGTGCCACGGCTGCTTTTCTTCATGTCGGCTCGAGGCGTACTGAGCCAGGAAGAGATTCATGAGTTCCTGGCAGCTGCCGATGGTGGCCAAAAGGAGGTGATGGAACCAGATTTGGGCATCTCCCTTCAGTGTGAGCGGGAAGCAGTGGCACATCGCTGAATCTTCCAACCCTTGTAGACTCATATGGGTACGAAAGTGATCTAGGTGGTCAACGGATCACCGCTCCCATCGTATTGAGTCGGGAAGGCATCTTGAACTGGTGGTGGGCCAGTGGATCTCCGTTGTGAAAGGAGATCGGGTCCAAGTCAATAGCGTGCTCCTCGTCCTGGAACACACGGTTTCAAATTTTATCCACTCGCGGGTTTGCGCGAGTGGAGTTTGCAGATCTCTCAGAGTTAAGGTAAGCCCTCGACTCCGTCTTGTCCCTGGAGGGTCCAGTAGCTGGTTAGCTACTGTCTCCAGCGGACCTGGCAGTCCTGGAGGCTCGCTCCTGGATTATGTTTCTGTCTTGTGTCTGAGAGTATCGAGGATTTCTTCTCTCCAGGCTTTCTCGCAGAGTTGTGCTCCCGGAGCGTTCTTCAGGTCTGTTCTAGTCAGAAACGCGTGAGGAGGCTGGGACCGGATTGTTCTTAGATCTCTCGGGCCTTTTGACCAGCTTCTCTTTTCTTTAGCCACCCTTTTTGGTGGCCGGTGCAGGAACGACTGCCGGAGGAGCCACCTACTGTCGCTGCTTATTTTGAGTGCAGAATATTTAGAGCAGACGATTGTTGGCCTGTATCTATTCCATCAGCTGTTGGAAGTAGGGCGCTGGCACTCCGCCCGTTTTCCCAGTGACCGTGGTACCAGCAGCGTGGTCCTAATTGGGATAAATGACGTCTCTAGCGGGATCGCTAGCTTGGGCTCTCGTGTTTATCATTACGAATGAATCAGAATCAGACGGTGAAAAAAGAGCGTTGTGCAGAATAATGGTTGGATTTTGTAAGCGCTTCCCACAGACGGCGCCAATGATGCGTACCTGGATCTGACTTCGAACAGATTCGAATTTGTCTGGATTACTTGATCCGGTTTCATTCACTGAGTTTGAATCCTGCACACCACTAAAATGAATAAGAGGTCAGCGTATCGACGGGATGTTATGCCACCGAAAATACTCCGACGCTAAGTCAGTAAATCCTTCTAAGCAGGGAAGGTAAACTAGAAAGCAAGAGAGGGAGAGAGCGAATTGACCGATCGAGAGTGTTGGCTTGTCCAGAACGTGAGCTATTGCTTCCTACTCATAAAGAGCGTGAGGAAGTGGAGTCCCGAAAGCGTGGAAGCTTCAGGGAATAATTCTCAAAAATTCGAATAGGGCTTCAGGAATCTGGAGTCCTTTGATGGGATTGGAGGACAAAAGCTTGAGTAGAGAGGAAGAGATGGTGGGCTTCTGTCCAATACTCTGTAAGCATTCGTGGGCGTTGTGTCAGTCAAAGTTTGCGTTGTGTCAGTCAGAGCTTGCGTTGTCTGAGTAAGAGTTTGCCTTGTGTGGAATAGTGTATGCCTACCCTGAGTGAGAGGTTGAGGATTTACTTAAAGGATGGTAGGGTGATCTACCTCGGTTGGAAGGCGTAATCTCCTACGTAATTCTGGTTGGCCTTCCTTCTCTGAGGAGGCGCCACTTACAAACCGGCTCGACATTACTTTCTTCTATGGCGGTCACGGCTTTCAAGTTGCTCACGTTTCTTTGTGTATTTTACCGTTGAGAGCAGGTTGGTTAGGATATTAGAAAAATCTAGCGCCTTTCTTATGAAAAGGGCGTTGATTTTGTCAATGTCCTTTTGGAGTCTTTGGGTGAGATCGTGGGAGGTGCCGGAAAGAGCGTTGTTGGTCGTTTTGGATCGTGAGCTCAAGTGGGTGAGGTCCCATAAAAGCATTTTTGGCTCGCCTCATCGGTGCATCCGGTCAACGCTCGAGTTGGCCGTCTGTACCTCGTTGGCCATCTGCTAAGGTACAGACGGTCAACGCTGGCGTCAACCGTATTGGGTCTTTCAAGATTTGGGCCTGCGTCTCTTGTTGAGCCGTTTTCAAGTTGATCGTCCAGTCGGCCATTTTCAAGTTGACCGTCCAGTGGGCCGTTTTGGGCCTCCGTTGACCTTGGCTAACCCATACTCCGGCGTACCATCATTAACAATGTAATAGAAAATAACAAAATGAATAGTATTATAGCAATACAAATAATTACCATAAATTATAAATGTAAAATCATAATTTGGTAAAATTTTAAAAAATAATATTTATTTTCAGAATGAAAAATCATTTTTCAGAGTTTAAATATTTTGTATACTAAAAAAATATTTTATATGGACTTAAGTTAAATATTAAAAAATGTAGAAAATATTTTTTAAACATGTAAAATACTAAAATATTAAAAGAAATATTTATTAAGAATTTATTTTCCCATAAACAAATCAAGTCTCATAGCTAGACTTAATATTTCTTGCTTGGGGGTCAATGACTGATCTTTCTAGAAATTTAGAATTTTTATCTCTCTAAAATAGATGATAATTCAACTCCCTTCTTAATTATAACCATTCAATTAATATTAAACGGTTAATATTTTTTTAAAAAAAACTAACTATTTTTCTAATAAGTAAATAAATAAATAATATAATCATTCAATCAATATCAAATATTTATTAGTAATAGAAATTAAATTTATCTCTTTTTAAGAGGGATAGACTCTCCATTATCTTTCTTAAACCTAGTGATCACTTTACTCAAAAGTCACCTTAACGAGGTCGAATCGGTGATTACAAATTTTATTATGAACTTACTAATAAATAAATAAATAATTTTTTTTTTTTAACTTTATCACAATCCTTCTCCTTTATTTGAAAGATATCAGTTTGTATCAAAATTATGATAAGTCATAGAGAGGATAACAGAATAATATCCTAAAACTCTAAAAAAAGAGACTGCGATCTCCATAATATTGAGATATCCGAATTAAAGAGGCAATTCCAACAATTACAATAACATCTCGAGTATATGGAGGCTCGTAGGCAGCCCAGAACATCCCAAGAACATGGGATCAATATCGACCAGTGAAGACAACAATCTTCTCCGTGGTAACTACCATTCGGTTGTTGCGAATGAAGATGTATTCACGCACTTTCCATGAAAAGAATTCCCTGATGATTTTTTAGTTGGATAAATATAATCGAACAAATTTTCAAATTTAAGGAGACAATAGATCTAGTATGGGTAGAACTTATGGTCATTAAATTGAAGAAACATTCTTTTATATGATAGGAGAACCTAAAAAAGAAAAATGATTTTGAAAGAAAAGAGAAAATTTTAAATATAAAATAATAATAAATAAATAAATATTTTCAAACATTTCAGGCAATATTTGTGACGCCCCGAGCCTGAGTCACCCGACTTGACCAAAAATGGCCACTCGAAAATCCAAAATCACAAATAGCCACATAAATACATCACCAAATAAAACATATTAATTATAATTCTCATAATAAATTTCTTAAAGATAATAAATATCTTCAATATCATAATCTTGGAAATGTAATCCCGATAATATAATTAAATAAAATTTTGACCAATTGAACTAACTCTAGAATTTCTTCTCACGAGTTTCTAATCCCACGATCATTTTTATCCCAAAATTTCTCAGCAACAGCACGATCTCTTCTAACATATTATAAACTTTTACTCTTGAGTCAATAAAATATAATGGTCAGTCAAATACTCAACAAGTAAATAAATTAATAAAATAAAGAAATATAATAAACCGTCTCAAATAATAATAGTAAAATAATTACATAAGATAAATCAATAATTATCTAAGATTTCACAACCTATTATATCTATGACTCAGGTGCCATATGACAACAAAACTTAGGAATGAAAATTGGATTCCATCGAATCTAAGCATCAACCATGGTATAGGTTCCATCGAATACATCACAAAAGAGGTCCCAATTATATAAGATGTCACGAAAGTTTCTTCGAACCATATACATCACTATGTATGTTCAATTCATATACCCGCCCCACGGTTGGGTAACCCTCGAGGTTCCGGTGCTCACAAATTTAACAAACGACCTTATGATCTCATAATACTTACCAGTCATAGTGTACAAGTATCATATCCAATCCACACATACAAATAACATTCTCGTTATTCCCATCGGATAACCTGCATGCATTTTGTGATCCTCTAATCCATACTCCTTTGAAAACAGAATACTCATATCATTAACAAGTCAAATCCAACACCATCTCGGTACGATATCTACTGATATCTCACGCAATAGGTTTATAAGATTATAAGTATCCCTCTAAATGACCCCATCCTCCGAAATATAAATTCAGTATCGGAAAAGTGTAGATTACACTGAGGTTTCGTAACGTCTCATTTGAGTCGATACCTTAGTGTTTTTACACGCTCTTCTCAACTTCACCATAAAGTGTCAATAAAATATATACACGCATTTAAATTAATGCGAAGAATAAGTTACCGAAAATTTAGAAAGGACTTCCAAGAAAAAATATTTAATTGACTAGGCTTAAATATTTACCTAGTCCTCCGGTCTAAGGCCATAGTTAAATGCTTACTTGATATATTCAGATAAAGTCGATAAATAGTAAACTTGTTAAGTTCTAATAATATTTTATAATACATTCTGCCATATATATATATTCACATATGCGTATATATGTACACCCGATTCCCAAGACCGTTCCTCTCTATTAATGGCTGGACGCCTCAACCAAGCAGAAGGTCTTAATTACCTGATTCCAATTCCAACCTAGATTAATTAGTTCCCACAAAATCAACTCAGTGACAAAGCACCAAATTAAACATCAATAAGGAGGAATAAAGATTAATGACAAGCAAAGGTGAAGCAACACTAGAATACCAGCATACAAGAAGCGAAATTACTTGCGGAAATTAGGATTGTTTACTTGCTTGAAGTGACGGCTACGGTTTGCGGCGGCTAGGGTTTGTGGTGGCGGCACAAATTGACAATAGCAATGGCCACTAACGGTGAACGTCAATGGCACACCTGCAGACCTAAAATGGCAACGGTGACCACCACTCTAGACGACGATAACTCTGGCACAGGAAGCTTTGTTTGTAGAGGCTCGGACGACGTCCACCACTATTGCCCGCTTTTATTTATATGCCTCAACCAAGGTCGACTCAGTAAGTGGCCGAGAAACGAAATAATAAAAAATGACTTCAGATTTGGTAACGAGGGTGAAAAGGCGAAATGCGACGTTGATTGAAGTAAGAGGGAGATGAAACGGGAGGAAAGAAGAGGAAGCTTCAAGAGAGGCAGCTCCGTAATAAACCCATTTTTTAGACTGAAGAATAGTGTTGCGAGTTTCACATTGGAGAAGCAGTTCCATAAGGGTTGTCTTATAAATTAGAAAAATTCTCTTCCATTATGGTACACCTTGGGCCCCAACGGCTTGTGCTCACAATAGTGGTGCTTTCATTGAGACCGACCCCGATCGGAAGAAGACTACCTACGAAAGATTCTAACCGGAAAGGGCTACTTATAGAGAGGTTAACCAACTGCCGGTGTGTTGGGATAGAGTGAAGCGTCGCAGAGTAAATGTTGTCAAGTGAAATGTCGTAAAGTACAGCCATCAAGATCTGCAGCTGTCAAAGGTGAAGGAATGTCGCATGTCCTACATCGAGGAGACAACTCTATAAGAGCTGTCTTATAAGTTGGGGAGATTCTCTCCCTTAGGGACCCTAATGGCTTGTGCTCGCAACAAATAGCTTCCGTAATGCACTTCATTCTATCAGTTTGTTCTATCAGCATATCTGAGAATTTAATCCAAATGACCTAGCTTTGCCCAAAGAACATAATATAAGCCTTTGTGTGCAAATTTCTATTAGGCCAACAAATTTATATAAGCACTGGTGTGCAAAGATGCTTAGTTAGATTCGGGATTTAGTTCAATAGAATATGAATCAGGAGCTTAAATCTTTTAACGCAGATCACGCACACCATAAATAAAAATAAGGGGTGAAAAATAGTCTTCAAGGCTTGCCTTTGTTAACAATATGAATTGTTCTAATAGTCTGATTTCTGATGTTTATATCTGAATTTAACCATCTTATGCCAAACCCATCATGCAGTTTACAACCCTTCAGTGATTAAAGAGAAAATCTTGGATAGAGACATAATGTGGTAAAATTTATTATGTAAAAATCTTCTAGTTCTTATTACAAAAGTATGATAAAAGATGTAGCATGTAATAAGCTATCGTTATTCTAATCACATACTGTTTCATTGTTTTACTAATTTAAACTGGACTTGCATCTATTTGCATAACTAGAATTGCTCTAACCAATATGTGGAAGGTATTAATTTGCTTTTGTTAATCGAATAAATGTGTAAGCTTGTATAAAATATCAAGTTTTTTGACATCATATGTGAAATTACGGACGGTGTTTCATAAAAAAAAAAAAAATCACTACTTGTTCTTGTGGGTAGAATATGTAAGTAATGAAGCATACGAAATAACTTCATTAATTCAAAGAAGAAGAAGCAGAACAACTCTAAAGAAGAACAGGAAAGTTCAAAAGAGGTAGCACAACTCAAAGAAGAAACGAAGAGTTCAGAAGAAGGACAAGAACAAGACTATGGAAGAAGTGCATAGAAAAAGAATAAGGGTTCAAAAGAATAGTTCATGTTAGACATTAATAGAAAGGTGAGTAGTAAATGTGAGAGCAATAAAATAAGGGAGCCTTGTTGTGTTAGAATTGTTGGTCGGTCAATGAAATTGAGTGGACAAAGATGATCGGCACACACGTCAAAGAAATGGGAGAGAGTAGGAATACAAATAATTTTTATGTGGAAAATTTTCTTCTAAAATGAGAGAAAAAAATCTAGGACACTTATAAATAATTTCACTATGTAAGTTTGGTTACAAAAAATCATTGGCTACACAAGCCCTTTAAGAGTTGGGAATAGAGTAAGAGTAAAGTACAAGAGTAAAAATGGTTACTCATCGTGTTCTCTCTTTGTTTTCTCTTTTTCACTTCACAACTCTCTACCTCACAATGTATATAAACATATATATAGGCACCAGGCAATCACCTACTTCATATTTCAGTTGCATGCATAATAAGACCTGCCACCAGCTCTACAAAATGCCTTCTTACAGAAAGCAGATGACCTATCCTACAAATCGGCTATCAACTCTAAAAATCAACTTTATTTTCTATAAAGCTGCTTGCGCAGATTTTGCAGGTAACCAGCTTTTTTAGTTAGTGTCCCTAGGTGTTAACCAAAGTCCTTGACCTTTGGTTAGTGCCCTCGGCCATTAACTTATGTCCTTGGCCATAATTCAATATCTTCAACCTTCAGGCAAAGTCCTCGACCCTTAATCAGATATTTCGACTATTAGTTAGTATCCTTGGCCTCAAGTCAGTGTCCTCGACTGTCACTTAGATTCCTTAACCTTTAGATAATCTCCTCAGTCATAAACTAGTGTCATTGGCCTTATGAATCTCTCTGAAATTTTTCTCCAGACTTTATTTTATTTCGGCCACATCGCCCTGCATGTAAGCGCACACAGCGAACAATTCTTCCCATATGGGAGTAAAACAAAATCCCAACACTTTGGAGGAAATATAAAATGTAGAGAAATTGTGAAAGATTGAAAAATAGAGTATTGTTTTTCACAGTCACAAACTTTGGATTTTATTTTCCCAAGTCAAGCAAGTATATCTTCCATCCATTTATAGTTTGTAACTAAAACTCAAAATTAACAGTTTAACTAATCGACCTAAATCCATCGTAATGTTGAGACGCAAACTTGCAGCATATATTATAAATTGTTTGAATAATAACTAAATATTTAAACACATGATTCATAAGCTACATCCGAAAGTAGTTATGAATACTCACAACTATTTGACTTATACTATAAGTAAGAAAAATTATCTTAATAGAAATAATAGTATTCACCAACAAACTTTAAAATAATATTGACATTAAACAATATCATCGGCTAATGGCCATATCCAATATTTTAAACATGAAAATACAAACTATAAATCTGAATAATTAAGATATATTCTCATCATCTAAATTGATCTAAATCATTTCCTCTAAAAAAGTTTTTAAGCTATCCAAAAATTCTTATAATTATATCGAGCTTGCTAACATTAAAAGTTAGCAAATATATTATAAAAGTGTATCTAACGCTTAACAAAGTATATATAAATTATATATATATGGATATATAGAATGAATATATAGGAGACGATAATCATGATCAAAGTCTAAAATATCGATAATATCAAAATTTTGATAAAGCGAGTGAAAATCATACATAAATATCATGATATCAAATATCCCAAAATTTTTAAACACTTAAAATCGTACCGCATACAAAAATCAATCAAAACATATAAAAGCATAAAATATGCAAAAAACTTTCAAACATATAAAAACTAGTGATGGTTTCATTAATAAATATTAAATATCAAAATTTAGGTCATGATTATTTTTATATAGCCAAATGTTATACGTTACTATTTAAGACTCATAAATGGATCAACTATATATTATTTTTTTACATTCAACTACTGACCAACCAAAAAATCGGTACACAGTCTGGCCAGCAAAGTAACCCTTTTTAAAGACACTATTGTCCCTATTGAGATGCTTGCAGGAACTCCTTAATGTCATAACCATGAAGCTACAAAGACTAATACACCACCAAAAATCATGTCATTAGTATCTTATCACTTTGCGGGCACGAAAGCCTTCTCTTTAACATATTTAATTTGCCCTGTTCATCTTTATTCGGCTTGAGCAATGCAATATAATTGTTCTTCATACTTTAATTAAACACATATTGATTTATTGTAGGAAGAAAATAGAGGACTTAATATTGCGAGAACAAATTCAAAAAGAGAATTCATCCCAAAAGAACGTCTTAGTAGGTAGAAGAGCCCCCCAGATTTATAAACTAATATTCTTCAAGCTAACTCTCCGATGTGAAACTCGCAACACTTAATCTTTTTTCAACCTTAATAGCAAGCACAATATCCATAAGCACAATATATTATGTTTAGCAAGATAGCATGGAATCAAAGACAAAGCACAGATAGCTATTTGTGTAACGACTACTTTAAGAAGTTGGGCATGGAGATTTTGAAAAAATGTAATGGGTTACCCCTTGCTATAATTGCCTTGGGTGGAGTGCTTGGTGTAATGGACACAGTCGAGGAATGGGAAAGGGTAAGCAAAGCTGTACATGCAAAAGTGATAGTTGGTCGAGGCACATATATGTACAGTACTGTAAAAGATATGATAGCTTTAAGCTATCAAGAGCTACATTATGATTTGAGGCAATGCTTTCTTTATTTTTCTATCTTTCCAGAAGACTTCAATATTCCAGTGGGGATACTGACAAGGATGTGGGTATCAGAAGGTTTTGTAATGCCGCAACAACTTCGTGGAGAAGAGACATTGGAAGATCTAGCAATGCGATTTTTAGATGAGTTGATCCAACGGTGCATTATTCAAGTTACAAGGAGAAATTATGAAGGGAAGGTGAAGGAGGTTCAAATTCATGACTTAATGCGAGATTTTGTCATTAAAAAAGCAAAGGAACGAGATTTTCTTGATATATTATCTTCCGGATCTTCTGTCGCTCCACCTCAAATTGAATCACGTTGAATTAGTGACCATTCATGTTCCAGGTATGACTATTATGAATATTATAGGAAAAAAATAGAATTACTTTTAAATTCATTCATTTCTTATTTTATATGTAGTCATAGATATTTTATATAATTTCATTGATGGAGATTTATATATATTTATTTTTCTCAAAATGCTTTGTTATGCATAGAGAAAATAGCACTATTTTTTATGTAGCAGGTACGATTTCAAGTTATTTTGAGTTGGCAACATTTCTCTAGTAAGCTGTTATGTTAAAATTCAAATTTACGTTGGTTGCATTATACATTGTGACCAAATCTTTTGGCTTCTTCATGCAGTATGTGTTCTCAGTTTAGAACACAAAATTCGCATGTTAGATCTCTTATTGTGCTTGACAAGTCATCCGTTGATCCGAACAGAGACAGAATATCTAGCTTGGAGCACGTATATAAGAACTTCCGATTGCTCAGAGTCTTGCTTATTTGGGGTGTCACAACTTCAAATGGTACTCTACCTACTGAAATAGGAAATCTCATCCACTTGAGATATGTCGGATTTAGATGGACAAATATCATAGTGTTTCCCGAATCTATTGGACAATTGAAGAATTTACTCACCTTTGAATGTAGCCATGTTATTCAACATCCCAACAGGGAGACAAGCATGCCTAATGTTTTATGGAAGATGGAGCAGCTTTGCCATCTTATGTTACCATCTGGTAATGTTCCCGAGAAGGGATTCATGTTCCACACATTACAGCATTTGCAGACTTTGAGGGGTGTTGGGGGAGGCAATTGGATGCTGAAAGAGATGTCAATATTGAGCCCAACTGTTAAACGAATAGGTATCAATGGCATATTGAGCAGGGAACAGCTAGATGCCGTATTTCAATGCCCGAGCGTTGTTTCAGGCCATCTTCACTCTTTGAGCTTAAATTGGTATTGCGGAGAATTTTATCTTTGAGCAACAAAATTTGGAAGTCTTATGTCGTTGTCACCATTTGCATAAATTAGAATTGGTAGGACGAATAAGAGAAGGTATGCCTTCATCCATTCAGTTCCCATCTAACCTTATGAAATTAGAATTGTGGTATACTTATCTGGTATCACAGGAGACGATGGCAACTCTGGGAAAGCTTTCCAGCTTAAGATACCTCGAATTACTAACAGATGCCTACATTGGAACTGAATGGGTTGTAAAGCACGCGAGTTCCCACAACTTGAGTATCTTCAACTCTTTGCTCTTCCAAACTTAGAAGATTGGATAGTGGAGACCGGGGCAATGCCTCGTCTCAGCCATATTGAAATATATAATTGTCGAACGTTGAGGAGGCTACCGGAGGGACTGCAGCACATTTCTTCACTTAAAGAGCTGGTGATCACAGGCATGTCGGAAGAGTTTCTTAGAAGGCTTCGAAAGGCTGCAGATGACAGCAGTGATAAGGCAGGCCGAGGAGGAGGAGGAGGAGAAGATCTTCATATTATACAACACATCTCCATCGTGAGAATCAATAGATTAGCCGAAAGTCGGGATGAATAACCCCCTCCCATCTTCTAGGATTTGGAGGTCACGCTTGCTTCTGGTAAGTGTTAATTAAACTAAGATTAACAGACAATAAACTCCATTTCTTGCATACTAATTCTTCAAACCTGTTTAGGTTGGTGGTGGCGGCACTTTTGCAGCGGCTAGAGTTCATGCGTTGGGTGGCACAGGCGGCAACTCTCGGGTATGACCGCCATCCAATATTTTTCTTTCCTCCAAATGAGCCACTATTTCAAATATAGCCTAGTAATTGAATATTCCCAGGTTTATAGTCATTAATCCATTCTTATTTGGATTTGGCCCTTTTTTATCTTTTTTATTCTGTTTCAAATTTGTGTCCTATTTTCATGAGAAATTGAAATGTGGCTGGAGTGAAAGCCCCAATTTCATGGCAATTGTCACCCCAAATCTGGATAAAGATTGGATGGTAGATTGGCTCTTTGTAGTCTACTGTAGTTTTAATTTGTCCATACCAACAAACATTGTTCATATAGTTTATAAGTGATTAATATGAGTGTAATATATTTCTCAATATAGGTTCCTACTTTCAAGTGGGGGCCAAAATTTTTCTTATTGGTGAAAGAGTATAATACCTGGTAGAATCAGAGCTCTAAGAATTCTTAGGAATCGATCTCTAAAATAAAGATAAAAGCTTGTACATCAAAGACGAGGGACAGACACAGCTCTTATGCTACACAGATGATGCCTAACAGGTCTCGTATCAAAGTTGCAGTACAGCTATAGCCAATCAACACATGCTGCTTGGTCATCCTATAGTATGTTGCTAGCCGGGCTTGGCATGTTGAACGAACAAGGCTTCTCGCATAGCACTGTCAATTGTTGCCTCTTATTGATTTACATGGAGAATATTTTGTCTGCCTTGAAGCTCTCTATATGGGTCTTCAACTTTGCTATGTAATCGTCCATAGGACGGTTAATGAAAATATAAAGTGCGAGTTGTGCTAATAAAGCCTCTCAGACTCAGGTGCTCATGGGTGGATTTTATCCGAGGTGGTGACCCGAACAGGTCATCATTACTTTCCTTAGATTCAAGGTACATACGTTCCCAACAAATAACAAGGACGGGTAAAATTTTATGTAAGATCACATTAATTAGTAAATTTTATATTTACATCACACGAACCAATTGAACTCTTATATTTGATTACGTGTATACACACACCTGCAAAGTTTATATTCAATCTCATAGACCAATGAAGTTTTATATTTGATCCCATCGAAATTTTGCTTGATCACATGGACTAATGAATATTGTATCTAATCACTTAGATCAATGAAGTTTTTTAATTGCAAAGTTTGAATTTAAAGACCTAGGGAATCATATTCTAAGTCCAGCCCCATCTTGCCTCAGAACTTGGTGACATTTTGAATTAATGATGTTTCAGCTATATGATTATGTCAAAACTGTCATTGTATTGCTCTCATAACATTAAATTAACTAATTAAGCAATACAGAATAGGCATATTTGTGTAATATTCCTTCATATGGTTCATGCTTTATTTCCCTCCCATTATATTTTGTTCTTTCTTATATTAGAATATACCCTCTTCTTTGTACAATGGATCAGAACAATTTAATGCTATAATTTCTTATTAAGCACCATGCATGCATGCATGCATACCTCTTAGAACACGTAATTGATGATGAATGATGTGGGGTGCTATCTATCTACTGATTAATTTTTATATAAGTCTGTTAATATAAATAGACGAGATTTTACGTTATCAATAGTATCCGAGAATTATGAAATGATACCTCATAACACTACTCTTTCTAACAACAACAATGGAGCAGCTATTTTTTTCATTATTAATAGTTGGACGAGAGAGTCATTCTCTTGTTGAAGATGAGGAATAATGTGCAGCAAATGTAAGCCCTGTAAATTATGTTCATGGAGTATTTATTATAAATGTAAAATTAATGAGTGATTTCTTTGGGTGATGGAGTTTTTGTTGGTTCATAAAGTTCCTTAGTAAAGTAACTATCATTCAATTGGGTAAGAAAGTTGGGAAAGCCTCCTCACTAGCAGCAAGTCATCATCTGTGTTAGATTGAGTCACTTCCTTATTAGTTTTATACTTATTATATATATGTGTATTTTTTTTTGTTATGAAATTATCAAGCAAAACAATGTTTATTCAACCAAAAGTTATTTCTAGTAAACTGAAAGCAATTACACTTGATAAACACATGATAGGTGAATCTATGAATTTGGAACAGAATGAACACGTTATGTACACCTAACGGGCACTTGAGTTCCAATTTTAGTCTTTGTCTCTAGCATTTGAACTCCAACCCATGATATAAAATCCCACACGGTTTTTTGGTCATCTATTATATAACTTTTATAATCATTTGGCATCCAACTTAAGAGAGAAAGAGAAAGAAGAAGAAAGTGAGGACTCCTACCATTCTTTTTGGCTTTGATTTTTGTTCCGATATTAACTAAGTGCAGGTACATTTTTTTCATTATTTTAAACATTTATATCGATGGACATCTTTTATTTTTTATTTCTTATTGTCTTTGTCTTGATTTACCAATATTATAAAAAAAAAAATTGAAGGATGTGTTTATAGTTTGTATAAACAATATTTTGTATAATTTTATAATAGAATTATATAGATCTAAGGCCCATAATTTTACCCTTGGATTTAAAATGTTTTCATAAAAAAATTTGTTATATTTTTGATTTTAGTTATTATTATAGTTATTATGATTGTACATATTGTATATATTGTCATTTTGTTTCTTTACATTTTCAATCAATGGGCTTAGAGAGATCAGTTCTTGACTTATTTGGGAACTTTTGGTTTGTCTTAAATTTAATAAGTGGTATTAAAGAGTTAGGTTGTATTGTTTATTGGTCGAATTAATAGAGAGCATAAACAAAATAATTTGGTTGAATGACATTAATTATGATGTATATGAAGAAGTAAGGTGAAAGATCTTTTCTTTATAAAAACCTTGAATATTTTGATATTTGCTACATAAAAGCAAGAGTTCAAATCCGATGAGGATTGATTTTTAAACACAAAAAAATATTTGATAATTTGTAAACGACAACGTATACAATCACATTCAAAATGAGAAATATGCAAAGATATTATGGAAGAAACTCAAAGCACTTTAAGCTTTGAAGAAGGGTAATAAGTTGCGTCATTTAATAAAATTGATGTAAATGAAATACTTAGACTGAGGTTCTCAGAATTATTGGAATGGGTATTAAATACTTATAAGTTCCAAGATAGTGATAACAAATTATTGGAATGGGTATTAAATACTTATAAGTTCCAAGATAGTGATAACAAATTATTGGAATGGGTATTAAATTTAACAATGAATTGCTAAACTTATGATTGTTGACCATATAATCGAGTTTGTGAAAGGTTATCAGAATGACCATTACCAATACTGTCCCAAACAAAATGGTGATATTTGACATAGTTAAGAGTACAATTTTAAGAGTATTTGTCTTAGAATCATAAGGAAGAGGTAATGGGAGAGTTGTAAAATTAGTTAAAGAGAACCATAACAAATTGAGATCGAGATATGAAAATCTTAAATTTTATCATTGTAGAAAGAAAAATCACATCAAAAAGCACTACTATAAATAGAAGTGTGAGAATGGTAAGAGCAATGAAAAAAAGTAAGTTTAATCACAAGATGATGAGAGAATCTCAGTTGTCACTAAGTTCGATCTTCCGCTATGTTTGAGGAAGAATAAATTGTCAATGCCACTAACAGCTGTGTATCACTTCTTGTGATATCATGGAGAGAATTTTGCATGTCTTATAGGCTCGTCAATTTTGGAATATTAAAGATGGGTAATAGTGACTTATTATAGGTTATGAGATATGGCGACGTGTATTTGACCACTAACACCAGCACAAGATTGATTTTATAGGATGTTTGACACATTTCAGACACCCATTCAACCTTATATCAGTTGAAAATTTTGGCAATAAAGGTTATCATAATACCTTCTATAAGGGCTCATAAAAATTCACTAAAGCGTCTCTAATGATAGTACATAGTAATTTCAAGAGTCTTCGAGTATTTTTATAAAATCTTAATTTTCTAATACTATAACTATAACTACTTGGGCCCAAATTCCCTAAACCCAACCTGGCATGTCATGCTAACTTTCGCCTCATATTACTCATTATCATAAATAAACTTATAATTAAAATATTAATAAATATTTAATTTTTTAAAAAATCATTGAGAAAAATAAAATATCTAAATATATAAAAAATTTAACGGACACAATCTCAATAATAAATATTCAATTACTATTTAGAAAAGAAAAAAAATTCCAATTCTCAATCTTAAAATTATTAAACTCTAGCATCATCTTTACCCGGTGTTTAACAACAAATATATCAACTCTATCTAGCACTACAATGCATCTTTAATCTAAAGTTAAGAAAATATAATAACTTAAATGTCCAATAAATGAATATAATTAATGATATCAAAATATAATAGTATGTAATAAATTAACCGTTATCTAGGACTCAATACTATGAGACAACCATGACATTAGAGTTATAAGGATAATTAAATAATAGAAATGTAATAAAGATTCTTCTTAATTTAAATATCAACTATACACGAAGTCACCACTATATGATCTAATAAGGATTTTCATGAACCTTATTCTACCATAATGTGTCAAAGATCACATATTTACACTTTTATGGTTGAGTAAGTTTTATAAGATATCTAATATTCATAGTATCCTTACTAACCCTACAATTGTTATGGATGTTGTATCTAAAGTATGCTCATATTGCTTATAATATTCCTCTCTCGTGGCATCTTAAATATCACTTTCTATAATGGTTGTTAGGCTGTAAGTGTCACTTCTCATGATTAATAATCTCAACCAACGGATTGAAATAGGTATAAAAAAATGTAGATAATTTTAAGGTCTTATAAACTATCATTCGTCCAAATAATTTAGAACACTCTCTTATACTTCAATATGGAATACTAAAGAACTATATGCACGCTCCTAGTTAACACAAAGAAACAATTACCAATATAATTAGAAAATATATAAATAAACTAAGTATCCGACTGACTATAATGATTTTACTTGATCCTTATCAAATTTGTTGGTATATTAATCTCATTTTTGAAGCCATAAAATATATCCTATTTTACTACTATCAAACAAAGTTAGTGAATTACTAACTTTAATCAAATTTTTTCGGTTAATTATATTAGGCTCCAATTAAGATAATGAAATATCTTTAATGTCAACTATTAATCATTCACAACATAATATAATTTATCCAAAAAATAATAAAAATGATACAATTGTCAATTTCAACTAATATTCAAATTGGCCGAAGATCCAAAGCCAAATAGAAAATTTTCAAGTATTTGTGTGATTTCTCTACATCTGTCACTTGTTTATCCAATGATTTTTACATCTGCGCATCGCCGTGACCATATCTCGGCAACATAAATTTAAATATACATGTTAAAAAGTAATAACAGTAAGATTATAGTTATAAATATATTTATTTATCATGTAAATAATAAATTCAAATATGGTTTGTTATACAGTCTAAAAATCTAGAATTCGATTTTATGGTTAATAAATTATTTTGTCACTTAATTTATATCACTTCAATAAGTCCAAATCGAGAACCGATAATATACTATTAAAATATATAATGTATAGTTTAAGATCAATAATTGTAAAGGTAAATGTGCATTAGTTTAATGTGTAAATGAACAGTTTAAAAATAATTTGTCACCACAGTTAAAACTAAAATAGGCGATTTCAGTACCCGGCAAAGTAATTTGTCTGGCAATCAATTACCATCACCTTAGAAATAGAAATTATTTTCCATTAATGAAGGATTATAAAAAAAAAATAGTGACTGTGTTTGGATGAATATATTAATATGATTTCTAATGATTGTGTCAAAAATTATTTGTTACCATAATCCAAAGGTTAAATGATAGATTTCTGTTGCGTCCTGGGTCCGCGATTGTCGTACGGATTAGAGGGCCTTCGGATTCCCTAGCACGTGGCGGCGTCGGGAGAAGGATTCGGTCTCCGTATCTATGAACTGGAGGCGGACAACATAAACAATAAGCGAGAGGTTAGAGGCCGACGAGGGGGTTTTGGTCCCCGTCGACACTCCGATGAAATATTTCCAAGTTAGATATCTTAGGAATAGACGGAGAAATGCATGCGTGAGATGCGATAATGAGGGGGAGTGTGAGGGATGTGACCGGAGGCGTGAGCTCCATGGATGCGCCCGGCAGAGGGCGGTTTATTTGCATACCCGCTGAGGGTGATTTGTGGTGCGCCCGGCAGAGGGACGGCTTTTAAATGCGCCCGCGGAGGGCGGCTTTTAGATGTTCGTGGGCCTCGGGGAATATTTGGAGATCTCTCGAAGTATGCTGGAATGAGTGCGGGACCCGTTGGGCCCGCTGGGCCACACTGCCCGAATGGGCCGTGAGCCCCGTGACCAAGCGGGTCAAAAAGGGGGTCATCTTGTCTGCCGGTATTAGGAGGCGGAGGGCGTGGCATGACCGCCCGGTCCACTCTGTTGCTGGGCGGCTTCGTGAGATGCCGTGCGCCATTTCCGCCCGAAAGCTTTGGGCGTCGCTTTGAGGACTCGGCACTTAGAAGGAGGGCTCTACGTCACTGTGTTTGGCCGAGAACAGCGGTAAGCTCCGGGAGCCTCCGACAGGGGACTAGGCGTCCCCATTTGGCCGGATCTATGCTCGATCTGGTTGTGATTTTAGGGTTTCACGCCCTGTTCTTGATGAGAACATGAGGAAGGAGGACCGACATTGACGGAGATGTGGTTTCGCCAGATTTGTGGGATTAGTCGTTGGGCGCCATTGACGGAGAGCTCTAGGCTCTTCCTGACGCTGATTTGGGGGACGAATCGAAGGACATTGTGGCAGGGAGAATGCCATGTCCTGTTTCGATGGCCACGGGAACGGAGGGAGAGACGGCTACCACCGATGGAAGCGCTCGGTGTCCTATTTGGACGGAAATTAGGGCAGAGAAAATGGAATGCCACTGACAGAGGCCTCCACGCACTGTTCGACTTGTGGGTAGCGGAGAGGAACAGGGTAACCCCTGCGGTTGAGCTTCGTGCTCAGTCTGGTGAATCGTGACGGCCGCCGACGACCTTCTGGACAGGGGCGCAGAGTCGTCCCCTGGTGCTTGGTGAGCTAAGGGAAGCTGCCTTCTCTGTGGCCTCCTTCGTGTTTCGCTCTTCTCCTTTCATGGTGGTGAGGGCACACACAGAGGGAGAGAGAGAGAGGCGGAGGCAGGAAGGTGGTTCTTCCCCTTTCCTCCTTTTGCTCTTTCTTGCTCCCTTTTCCGGCGAGGGCAGAGAGAGAATGAGGTGATGCGTGGGCTGTCCTGCCTCTGCGCATGACAGAGGCCAGCCTGGAGATGCCTCAGAAGCGTGCCCCCTTTGGCTTTTTATGGGGAAAGGGAGAAGCATTTTCCCGCCAAACTGAGGATTTTTCCCGCTTTTTGTCTTGGGCCTTTGATTTGGGCCGAGATTTATGGGCCCTGCTTTTGGGTCCCAACAATTTCAATATTTGCTGTAACAATTTCAACACTTCAAAAATTAAAATTACATTATATCAATATAAGATCATACTACACATGTTGTAATATGAAAAATGTAACATTATTAATATAAACTCATATATATAATATTATAATAATTGACACGAAAATCATTAGTTATTATAATTTAGAAGTGCAATGGCAGATTTAAATGTTTACCATAGAAACTTTAGTATTCAATTTTCAACATTTCAGAAATCGAAACCATGTTCCATTAGTAAAAAATTAGACTATAATATAAAAATAATAATTCTATTAATATAAACTCATTTATATAATATTATGGCAATCATCTTAAAAAGCATTCATCATCATAGTCTCGAGATAAAATGTCAAATTTTAGTATTCACCATAGTAACATCAGCACTCAATTTTCAGCATCTTAGAAATTAAAATCACATTCTATTAATAAAAAATTATACTACATGTATTATAATATAAAAATGAAAACTTTATTAGTATAAATATATTTATATAATATTATAATGATTGGCTAAAAAATTGTTTGAAACTAATGCATTCTGGATCTGAGCTTTAGACGCATTCAGGCTCAACTGTTCTTCGGGTCCTGTCACCATCATGTGCGTCTGGGATTTTGCACACCACAACAGACGACGAGAAATTAAAGAAAAATGGTAAGATTTGCTCCCTGATTTATCCTTCAAAACTCAAGTTAGTAATTGACATTCTAAGAAAAAGAACATAAAAACAGAGTAAATTGAAATGAATGCAAGGAGAGGGGTTTGAGAGTGAAGATCAGAGGTGCACTTATGGAGAGTGGCTTTAATTGTAAAGCCCTCATTGAGAGCGGCCTCTCTGAATACTGAGTTCATGGGGAACTAGTGGTAATAGAGAGGGAAGAGTGATTGGATGCTTAAGAATGGGAAAGCTTATATTGGTTTGAGTACGTAAGAGAGCGTGCCCATGGAATAAGTCTCCATAGTCTTTTATAGCCGTGGACCTCTATCGTCTTTCTTAGGTAGCAAGGCGGGATGTTCGCCTTCTGGGGGATCCTTTTCTTTCATCGTGTGGATATAGGCATCATTCTAGGTTGCAACGATCGAAAAAAGAGGATTTTCTTCTTCTATGAGGATGTCGCGCGCAGTGAACGTTGATGTTGTCGTTGTGAATCGTGCGTTGATTTGAGAGCTTTGCTTCCGGGATGCGCTCTAATTCTAGGAGATTTCCATTATAGAAGGGATTGCCATCCTTGGAGATATGGAGAAATAGGGTAAACAACCGTTGCACATGGGAAAGAATGCGTGGGCCAATTTTGGTTTGGACCGTATTCATTTTGGACTGTGTCTAGTCTACTTGAGAGCATTCTCTGGTCAACAGGAACATTAACTATCCCATGGGCAAATAGGCTGCTATACATTCTGGACTAATTGTTTTGGGCCAGCTCGCTATAGTCGTCCCCATCAGGAACCAAGCTTTTTCCTTCCTGGAGCACTATTCATCATTTCTTAAAACATGTGTTACTATTTACATGAGAATTTTTGTTTTTACACTGTACATAAAATACATTGAGACTGCTAAAATTTTTATATAACAAATTATACTATTATATTTATAATGTTTAGATAATAACTAAATGATAAAAGTATTTAATTATGAGGTACTTTCATATGAGCCCATTTGACGCGTCATTCAATGATTCGGTCAATGATCTATGAGTTCTATATTGATACGAAGGATTTTAGTATTTCGTGCGCACAAAGTGTACATGACCAAGGCTTGCAGCACTTATTGTAGAGAAAGAGTACTCAAGGCACACATGAAGAGTGCTCAAGGCCCGGAATCTAGTAGTCGAGGACCCGAGGCACACCCAAAGTATCGAATCCAAAATCCATGCTCACCTAACAGGTACTCGAGTAAGGCTCACAATATAAAAATAAGTTGACGTATTTTTAGAGTTAATTATTTGCAATAGTCAGACTGAGAGAGTGTTGTGCTTGCGAAAAAAAGAAAAAAGAGAGAAAAAATGAAGAGGATGAAGATTTGAATATCCGGTTGAATTTTGAATCATGTTCCAATATCTACCGATCTTAGGTACGCTATTTTTAGAGTTAATAAAAACGTTTTATCGGTTATATTTTTTCTTTTATATTACATTTTTTACTGTTCAAGCTCACTTGTAACAAGGTGTTATGACCTTGTATTGGGAATTTATATAACCAAAAATTATATAGTGGAGATAATTTTGGTCGAATCATTCCATAATTTTTCTTCTTTATTCTAAAAAAAATTTTTTACATAAAAATTATGTATTATTTCAATATTTATAATTATTGGTTACTCATTGTGTGTCGTTGACTATATCTTTGTGATTTAAATAAGTCATATTCCAACCATTGGAATGCAAGAATTAGAATTCCTCCCTCTAACACTCACCCCTACTATTATAAATATGTTATGTATAAAAATGGTTTCTGTATAACCGTTTGAGAATGCTTAGAAAATTGTCTGAGCTGGCACCATTTTGGATTCCCTGGCGGACGACCAACATTCTATCGTCCGCGTTCTTCACAAGGCCGGTCAATACCTCTATTGACCGATCAATTGTCCATCTGAAATCCTTCAACAATATTGAGCGACTCATGCTTACAACCAGTTAATATATTGACTGATCATTGTTACCCGTCTAAATGGTTTCGGTCAACTATGTTGATAGAAGTTTCTTTTACTTATCATGTACATAGTGGTATATAAGGTTTATGTGCTCTATCCAAATCCTCCAGTTATAAAAATATTTACATGGGAGTAATCTCCAACAATTTTCTCCTGATATAATTCTTATGTCTGATTGCATATTCTCTATACAGTCATTTTTCAGGGTTGTCTGATTCTTTTTTTATAGAGTAGGTCAGTGAGTCTGAATCCTCCCATCCTCCCATTTGTGTTTTGGGAGATTTATGGGTGACACCTTAAGTCTAAGTGCTGAAATATCAATTAGCAATTGAATTATCTCATATTTGGTTGGAGAGAATAATGTGAGAATAGAATTTCTATTTCTTGGGAATAGAATTTCTCCGTTTGATTATAAATTTAACCGAAAATAAATATTTCTTGTTAATTGTTATTATTATTATTATTATCGTTATTTTATTATATTATTATTATTACATATTATTATTATTATTATTATTATTATTACATAATGTTATTATTATTACTACTATTTTCACCTTATTTCTCATACTATTCAATAAACCAAATAATAGAATACTAATTTCTATCTTATTCTATTATAACAACCAAATATGAGAATAACAATTCCAACTCTATTCTCATCCTATTCTATTTCCTGAAATAACTATTCTATTCTCACCTTATTCCATTCCAACAACTAAACGTACCGTTAGTCTTTTGTTATCCTTCAACATGACTTCTGTTCTTTGATTGGGTCAGAGGTGAACAGAGAGAGCCAAAGTTATTCCTCGAGCAATAGCTCCAGTGAATTTGGATTCAAGATACATCCGTACCCAATAATTGCATACATCAGATTATTATAGTTGGCTTATATTGATTGATGACACATGTCTTTCGTATCCCCCAAACATATACGATAACTCATTGGGTGTTAGGCGGCGGGTGCTGCAACGTACTGCAACCCTTACAACACGATGCAACGGCCATCCAATATTGAGATGGGTGTTAATCCAACTGTTAATATTTAATATTTTAAAATGATAAAAAAATATTTTTATTTAATTTTTTAAAAATATTATATAATATATAAATATTTATTTTATAAAAAACAACAATAAAAATTATAATATTTTTATAATTTTTAAATATTTTTTAAAAAATTAATTTTTACTCGTGAAGTGAAATCTAAGGGGAATAATTAGGACTACGACACCCTAAACTTCGCAGCCCCCCACACACTAGGGGTGGATTTTGGTAGTCAATGCCGCAATGTCAATAATACTCTTTTTTTAAAATCTTTATTTCTAGTTTTTATTTTTTTAATTTCAATTTTTTTCTTTTAACATAATATTAAACTATATAGATAAAATATGACTGCATACATTTATTAATGCACTAAATAGTATTGTTTTATTTTTATCATGATTAACATTTATATACTATTTTTTTATTTTTATCATAATTGGCATATTGTAATCATTTTTCTTGGAATTTTTAGATCCTGAAGTCTATCTATTTAAATAAAAAATTAATTTAATATTTTTAATTATAATTATTTTATATTAATTAAATAATTATATTATTTAATATATTAAAAAATATCTCATAATCTTACATATTTTGTAATTTTATTTTTTGTCATATTTCTTTGATTTCATTTCCCCGTTTGCCCATTGTATTTTTTCTTTCCCATTTTATTTCCTTCCGTATTTTGCCGTGTAAATGCTGTATAAAGGGCTGCATTGGGTTGTGTAAAATATTGAACTAAAACGAATAAAATCGCTGGCGTCCGTCGTCTTCATCATTGCGTCCTGAACGCCCCTCTGCCATCGATCACTTTCTCCTCTTCCCCTTCGACCTTTGTTCCGCGTTTTGCTTAAGGCAAAACTTACATGGTATCAGAGCCAGCCATGGCGTCTCAGTAAACCGCATCCGAATCTTCATCAAACGCTGCTAATCCATCATTCAATCCTTCACAAGACCACATGCGTACTCAAACCTTAACGGATGTCACAAATCCGTATCGACTGGAAATCGGTGACAACCCGGCTATCACCTTGGTCACCGATTTACTCACCATCGACAACTACTCAACCTGGTCCAGAGCCATGCGTCGTACCTTGAGAGCTAAGAACAAACTCCAGTTCATTGAGGGCACCGTTCCCAAACCGATCAACCCTGCTGACCCTCTCTTCGAAATCTGGGGCCGATGCAATGATATGGTCGTTTCCTGGATCCAAAATTCGGTCAGCCCTTCTATCAAGTCCAGCGTTGCATTTGTGACGATGCCTCTGAAATTTGGAGCGAGTTACGCGACCGATTCACTCAACAAAATGGGCCACGCATTTTTCAATTGAAAAAATTGTTGGCCAGCCTTCTGCAAGAACAGGATTCAGTAAGTATATACTACGGTAAACTCAAAACCCTATGGGATGAGCTCTTAGTCTATGACCCCTCCCGAATCGTGATTGTGGCAAAACGAAACTCATGGTCGACCGATATCAACGTGATATGTAATCCAATTTTTGATGGGCTTGAATGATTAAATGCCTCACCGTGACAGTTATGCTCATGGACCCTCTCCCCTTGGTTAACCGAGTGTTTTCCTCGTTGTTCAAGAACAAGAACGACAACACAAGATGTTGTCTGTTCTGGAACCATCGCATACACTGGCTTTAACCGTCAAACGTAACCTAAGTTATCAAAAGAACGCTGTGAAAGACATTCACTCTGTAAAGAAAGACCGTCCCTTTTGTGTTCATTGTTGGATCACTGGGCACACTGTGCAGCAGTGTTTTAAGATTGGTAACACTGAGGCACCCGTGTGTTCCCATTGCAATAAAACTGGACATACTGTCGAGAAATGCTATCAATTGCATGGATACCCACCTAATCACAAATTGTATGGAAAAATTGGCAACGAGCTGCCGTCTGCTAAACTTTCGAGTTTCAAAAGTTACACAGGCCAGGGAGGAGATACTGATGACAAAATTGCCTTGACCAAGGCCCAATTTGATCAACTCATGGAGTTGATTCAGTCCCGAGACAAGGATAAGCCGAGCCAGTCCACTTTCGACCCACATATTAAGCAGCCAAAGGCTGCCAATATGACAAGTATGAAATCATGTGTATTGCCTTCTCAGCATCGTTTGAACAATCAAAAACATACATGGATTTTGGACACTGGGGCAACGGATCATATGATATGTGATTCTGCATTATATGTTCATAAAATCCAACTTTCATATTTTGTTAATCTTCCGGATGGAAGTAAAGCATCTGTTTCTCATATTGGAAATGTTAAACTTACGAGATAAAATGATGTTAGACCTGTTCTCTGTGTCCTTCGTTCTCGCTTTACTGATTTAGAAAGCGCCTTCGACGCCATTCATTGTTGCGTATTCTTCTCTCTAACGTTTGTTTGATTCAGGACTTTGTTTCTTGGACAACGATTGGGATGGGTGAAGAAGAAATGGGTTATATCATACGAAGCATCTTGATGTCCTTCAAATACTTTGACTAATTTTCTCTTCAAATATGGTCATTTGAACATTAAGTCTTCTGTTCACTCTGTTTCATCTTCAATTAACATTTGGCATTGCCGTTTAGGGCATATTTCGCATTCTAGACTTAAGCTAATTGATAATCCCCTTGTAAAAGGTGTATTACATTCCATTAATGATAATGATCCTTGTTCTGTTTGCCATATAGCCAAACAGCGTCGCCTCCCTTTTTCTCCCAGCACCCATAAGTCACTCACCTTATTCGACGTGGTGCATTGTAACTTATTGGGATCATGTTCCGAGGTGTCTTATAACGGATATAAATATTTCTTAATCATTGTTGTTGATGCCTCCAGAAGTACCTGGATATACCTCCTGAAACAAAAATCGGATGCAAAATTGTGCTTGGAAGCCTTCTACAATCTGGTTGCCGCACAATTTAACATCAAAATCAAAGTAATTCGTAGTGATAATGGAACTCGAATTTAAATCGGGAGATTTTTACGGAAGATAAAGGTGTTATTCACCAACGTAGTTGTGTGAAAATACCACGATAAACGGTATCGTTGAACCAAATACCAACATTTATTGAATGTCGCTAGAGCCGTTAGATTTTAATCGGACTTCTTTGGAGTTCGGGTGATTGTATTCTTACCGCTGCATACATCATCAACAGAATTTCCACTCCATTGCTTGAAAATAAGACTCCTTATGAAATTCTATTCGAAGTCAAACCCAACTATGAAAACCTCCGCGTTTTTGGTTGTTTGTGTTTTGCTTCCACCATCGCCAATGGCTATACCAAATTTGATCCTCGAAGTAGAAAATGTGTCTTCCTCGGCTATCCGTTTGGTGTCAAATGATACAAATTACTCGACTTGAATAGCCATACTACCTTTTACTCACGTGATGTAATTTTCCACGAAGAAATATTCCCCTTCCAGAATCATAAGGTTGACCAAAACCCCAATGACCCATCAAAACGACCTGACATCATGATCAATGAGGAGCAACTATGCCAAACTCAAACATGACCGCCATTTTTACATGACACCCATCCTGTCGCTGACCAAACTATTAATGATAGTGCCAAGTTGTTTACTATCCCAACTCAAGATCAGTCTGACGACCATCAAGATCACTTAACAGATGATCAACCATAACACAATACACCGTCTCCCATAGCTAGTCAGATGCCTATTCGTAGAACTACTAGGGTTAGAAAGGCTCCTGAATATTTGAAAGAGTTTCATTGCCATAAAGTATCCCAGACTTCACACACTCAATCAAAAACCCAGACTACTCCAGGTAAACCATATCCTCTTACAAACTGCCTTTCGCATCACAAACTATCTCCTACATTCAGTCATTTTTTATCCGTCATAACATCTCAGAGTGAACCACAAACGTACGCTCAAGCCATTCGTGATGACAAATGGCGAGAAGCCATCGAAAGTGAATTAAATGCGTTAGAACAAAACAAAACATGGATCGTGACTAATCTACCTCCTGGAAAGAAAACTATTGGATGTCGATATGTATTTAAATTAAAGTTCTATAGTGATGGGAACATTGAAAGGTATAAATGTAAATTGGTAGCCAAAGGATATACTCAACAAGAAGGTATAGATTATCATGAAACATTCTCTCCTGTTATCAAACTCACTACCGTGCGATGTCTTCTTGCCATGGCAGCCATCAAAGGATGACATTTACATCATTTTGAAGTTAACAATGCCTTCTTACATGGCACTCTGGAGGAAGAAATTTACATGTAAAAGCCTCCAGGCTACACCAAAGGAAAACCCAATCAAGTCTGTAAACTATTAAAAAGTATTTATGGCCTTAAACAGCCTCTGCAATAATAGTATTCTAAGCTATCTACCTCTCCGATTGCTTCTGGTTCCCACAATCCAAGGGTGATTACGGTTTGTTTACTAAAGAGACTAACCAATCATTTATAGTATTGCTTGTACATGTTGATAACATTATTGTTTTGCGGTAGTAGTTTGGATGCCATTACCTCTGTTAAACTATTCTGGATAGATCCTTCAAAATCAAGGATTTAGGCGCTTTCTGATATTTCCTTGGGATCGAGGTTGCATAATCCGCCAAAGGTATACACATTTGCCAAAGGAAATATGCGCTTGACATTCTCGCTGATTCTGGTACCCTTGGTTCAAAGCCGCTTACGCTTCCCATGGACCAAAATCTGAAATTAAGCAAAGAAACCGGAACCATCTTACAAGATCCGAGTGTTTACCGAAGGCTCATTGGAAGGCTTCTTTATCTAACTGTGACAAGGCTTGATATCTGCTATGCAGTTCACATTTTGAGTCAATTTATGACTCGACCTACTTCTAATCATATGACTGCTGCTCATCAGATTCTACGCTATCTCAAATTACACCCAGGACAAGGTATATTATTCTATTCCACTTCTAACATTCAGTTTCGAGCTTTCGGTGATGCAGATTGGGCTTCATATTACGATACTAGAAGATCTATTACTGGTAATCGTTTTTCATTGGAGATTCACTTATCTGGAAATGCAAGAAGCAATCCGTTGTCTCATGCTTTTCGGTAGAAGCGAAATATCGCCCATGGCTACTACTGCGTGAACTATCACGGCTCACGTTACATTTCCATCTGGCTTTGCCCGGGTCTCCCATCCTCATCTTTCCCGGAGCTCTGTGCGACAATCAAGTCATTCTTCACGGCTGACCAATCCTATTTTCCATTAAACGCACCAAGCATATTGAGTTAGACTGTCACTTGGTTCGCGACAAGGTTCAAGATTGAAGCATTCGAACTCATCATGTGACCACCCATAATCAACTAGCAGACATGTTTACCAAGATCCTACCATCACGTCGTCTGTGACTTCACTTATCCAAGCTGGGCATTATTAACATATATGTTCCACCTTGCCGGGGGTATTAGAAAATATCTCATAATCTTACATATTTTGTAATTTTATTTTTTGTCATATTTCTTTGATTTCGTTTCCCCGTTTGCCCATTGTATTTTTTCTTTCCCGTTTTATTTCCTTCCGTATTTTGCCATGTAAATGCTGTATAAAGGGCTGCATTGGGTTGTGTAAAATATTGAACTAAAATGAATAAAATCGCTGGCGTCCGTCGTCTTCATCATTGCGTCCTGAGCGCCCCTCTGCCATCGATCACTTTCTCCTCTTCCCCTTCAACCTTTGTTCCGCGTTTTGCTTAAGGCAAAACTTACATAATATTAAAAATAAATATTATTTAATTTTTATTTATTATTGATGTGTTCGATGATCCTAATTGTTATACGAATAAGGGGATATAAATTTTGTCTGTCGGGCATGAATTGTATTCGGTCTCCGTATGTCTCTAATCCGAATCCTATGCAATCACAAAACACAGTCAAAGGATTAGTTGGATTATTTTTTCGATATATCCTCCAACTCTAAAGTTAATATTTTTCTTGAATAAAAGGAAAGATAGAAGATGTAAAATGAGTATGTTTATCCGAGAGTTTGTACTATTATAAAGACGTCTTAATTTGAGAGAGAATGTACACTCTTAGTGTCTTAAAGTTGCCTTTTTCTCTGTCTGAGAAAATACTAAATGATCAATCCCCTTTCTTGTTGAAGAGGTGAGATTTTTAATTAAGTCGGGGGACGATTGATTCTTCTCGTCAACCATTTAGAAAACTACCATATGGATAAAGTTTTATCCGGACGGCAGTTTCAACTAACGCTCACGATCATTACTTTGAGATGAAAATAGGAAATTGCCCCGACTATTAAGTTGATTCCAGCTTCATTACAAAATCAAACTGATTAAAATCGTTGGACATATTTGCTGAAATGGACTGCTCAGGTAATTTGGGTCGCTGAAGCTTGTCCTTTAGCTTAAAGTTATTTTTAATTGATTTTTTTAGACTGTCGGATTTAATACTCATTAATTATTTAAAAATAAAAATATTATTTATTTAATATTAATTAAATGACTCTTAAGGGATTGAATTAATCATTATCATCATGGCGATAGGAGATTCCCCAATCCGGCCTTCTCCGTCTATCACACGGATTCTGCGGTATCTTTCCAAATTATCTTCTACAGATGCAGGTCAGATACGGTCCCATGGAGGAATCAAAGAGCTTTCGGTCAAACGTATCACTTCTCTCAGCTCAGATGGGTCTCACGGCTGCCGAAACGTCATCAGAGAGAAGCTATTGGCGATGGAGCAAGAAGGACTTCTTCCCGGAGCAGTCGTTCCAATCCTGCTCGGATTACAGAAAGGCTCTTTCGCAAACATGGCCTCGCCTCAAAGATCGCCTCTTCGATCGATCAAGCGAAACCACCGAACTGGTCGAACTCCGTAAGGAAAGCGAAATCCCAATGAAAAAATGCCTCACATGGTGGGATTTAATCTGGCTGAGTTTCGGCTCTGTTGTTGGATCCGGAATTTTCACCATAACAGGTCAGGAAGCTCACAACGACGCCGGCCCATCGATCGTCCTCTCCTATGCTATATCCGGCTTATCCGCATTACTATCCGTCTTCTGTTACACCGAATTCTCTGTCGAAATCCCCGTCGCCGGCGGCTCTTTCTCTTTCCTACGCATCGAGCTCGGCGATTTTATTGCTTTTATTGCTGCTAGCAATATTCTTCTGGAAGCAATTGTTGGTGCTGCCGGATTAGGGAGATCGTGGTCTTCTTATTTTGCTAGCTTAATCAAAGATGATTCTGATTTTCTGCGGATCTATGTCAAGTCTTTTGCTGACGGCTTTAATCTCTTAGACCCCATTGCTGTTGCTGTTCTTCTGATTGTTAACGGTATTGCTATGTCCGGGACGAAGAAAGCATCCTTCTTGAACTGGATTAGTTCAATTGTGAGTGCAATGGTTATTGTGTTTATCATTGTCGTAGGGTTTATTCATGGAAAAACCAAGAACCTAGTGCCCTTTTTCCCGTATGGTGCAGAGGGGGTTTTCAGGGCTGCTGCCGTCGTGTACTGGTCTTATACCGGGTTCGACATGGTGGCCACCATGGCCGAGGAAACCAAGCGCCCTTCGAGGGATATTCCGGTGGGCTTAGTGGGTTCGATGTCGATGATAACCGTAATTTACTGCTTGATGTCGTTGACATTAACCATGATGCAGAAATACACTGAGATAGATGTGAATGCCCCTTACAGTGTTGTGTTTGATAAGATTGGGATGAAATGGGCCAAGTATTTGGTGTCTATTTGCGCCCTCAAAGGGATGACGACGAGCATGCTCGTGGGGTCTCTCGGGCAAGCTCGATACACCACTCAAATCGCCAGAGCCCATATGATTCCCCCTTGGTTAGCCCTCGTTCATCCCAAAACCAGAACGCCGGTTAATGCCACGTTGGTGGTAACGATACTGAGCGCCATTGTGGCATTCTTCACGAGCTTGGATGTGCTATCGAGTGTCTTCTCTTTCAGCACGCTCTTCATCTTCATGCTAATGGCGGTTTCTCTACTAGTGAGGCGATACTATGTCAAAGATGTTACTCCAAAGTGGGACTTTGTTAAGTTTCTTGCCAGCTTACTCCTCGTGATTTGTGCTTCCATTGGAGTGGCAGCCATTTGGAACACGAGCAGCCATGAATGGACAGGCTATGCAGTATGTGGAGCAATTTGGTTTATGGGTACTTTGGCAATGGGGTTCCTTCCACAGCCGCAAACTCCAAAGGTTTGGGCGGTTCCATTCGTTCCGTGGCTGCCATCCTTGTCAATTGCTCTTAATCTGTTTCTCATTGGGTCTTTGGGCTATCAAGCATTCCTAAGGTTCTTCATCTGTAGTGCTGTGATGCTGATCTATTATGTTTTTGTTGGTGTTCATGCTACTTACGATGTAGCTCATCAGGATCAGAAGCAAGTGTCGATGGAAGATGGAACAGACAGCAGGAAGGAACAGTGTAGCACAAATTTAGTGGAATAGAGACTTGTTGGCTTAATTATTATTCTTAATCAGTTTTTTTTTTTTTTTTTGAAGTTCTTTGAAATGTTGGGCATAGAAATAAGCTCTAAATTGGGGTTAAAAACAATTGTTTTCAATCAGAATGGGCAGCCAAGCTGTCTTCTTTTCACTCTGCTATTACGAACATTATATTGTCAGATCATAACTCTTGCTTTTCAGATTGTCATGTTTTTCAGATTTATGAACCTTACAAACATTATATTGTCCTCCAAGCAACCGACCCCAATGTTGGTCAGTTAGAATGCCCCAAAGGTACTAATATGGTTGTACAGTAGAGTCGTTATCTGTCCTCATGAAGATAACGCTAGCCGGTGTAATACGTTAAGATAAAACACCATTGGCAACTAATCTCTCCGATAAATAGTGTGCCTGTCACCCCAAATGCTTGCAACCTCTAATAGAGAGATTTGGATAGAAGCTGATTTGATGCCTATGCGGCGCCCGTCAAAGATAATGAAACGGTTTTACTAATCTCATGATCCCTAAATACCTATCTTATTGACAATCCCTATTGTGATATAACGATTCCTAAACCTTTCCTATAAAATAAGGGTACAATATTAATTATTTTTTTTTTATTTTTTTAAATTTAATAGTCCACAAACCAGTCCACGTGCCTTACATACATGAGTCAACACACCACAATACTAGTATAAAATGGGCTATGTTGTGCCAAGTTGGGTATTTAAATGCTAGTCATGTCTGATATGACCTATGAATATTGCCATATTATTCCAACTTAGTTTGGCATATTAAACAACTATACTACTCCTCCAATATTCTTTTTATACTTAAAATGATTACAAAATTCCATAAAAGTTTATGTTATATTAAAAAGAGAATGACAATATACTCCAAAAAAAAAAAAAAAAAAAAAGGCAAGATTTGGAAGGTTAAAACTCCACAGGTAGGACACAGCTGACTATCTTCCAAACCAGCCCAATTAAGAGATTCATTAGGACGATAGGGGCATCCCATCTCACACTGTATAAGGACACCCTTAGCAAATGGATCAAAAACCTTACATGATTTTCATTATTTACATTTTGACTTTTTTCCTAAAGAACTATGACTCTTCTCTTTCTCTCTCATTTTTTTAAGAGCTCCTAATCTTAAAGTTCTCACAAGCATTGTGAACGCATTAAATGCCAATAAAGGCTTTGAGACATTCATTTTCTCCTCCTTTAAAAACATTTACTTGCCCACCATTAAAGGGATTTATTTTTCTATGTATTTAACCATTCATCTAGTAGCAATTAAGCGCGAAACATATGAAGATTACAAGATCTTTATCCCCAGTCGTCTTACCATTATCCACCCCCTCGAAACACACTCAAGGGCCCAAAACGATCGCAATAGTTGTCCCTTTAATCAACTCATACAACCGTGGCAGTTCAAACACCCACCCTTGATGCCTCTCAATCTTCTCGTTCAACTCACTGGATTAACAAGTTATTGGACTTTCTTATGTGGAAACGACCTACCTTCCTGATATATTTATTTTTACATTTTTACTTTTCCATTGATTAACACATGTATCTTTCACACTCTTACTATTTGCTAATTTCAGTGTCAAATAGGACATACGAGGAAAAATTCATAGGACTCTTCTAATCTCTCGTATTGTTTTATGCTACACAATATATAGGTTCGAGGATCCGAAGTTTGCTCACAGGTTGGCTACCAGATTGGTGGATCAATCCTAAATCTCGGAATTGTTGGGTTGAGCCCAAAATTAGTTGATGGGTCATCTGGTAGTTCTAACAAGCACACATGGGTTCAATATTCGCATGCGCAGCGAGCTTCTAGGGGGATTCGAGCCCAAGGACCAAGCACCTAGTCTAAAGGACAAGTGGACAAAGATGTACAAAGGCGACCAGTGATGTCGAGTCTGTTGGCAACCGGATACTGAATCCGAAGAGCGACCGGACAATAATACCGAAGGGCACCTGGACTACAAG
Organism: Nepenthes gracilis; assembly: GCA_033239525.1. Taxonomy (NCBI): domain Eukaryota; kingdom Viridiplantae; phylum Streptophyta; class Magnoliopsida; order Caryophyllales; family Nepenthaceae; genus Nepenthes; species Nepenthes gracilis. Next base: position 1,258,731 of record BSYO01000019.1, on the reverse strand, counting down.
CCCAGAATAAAAGTGCGCAAAACCCATTTTAGGGTTTATAAAAGGAGAATGGTAGAAGAGAATGCTGCAACACTTTGTAAAATCAAATCAAAAAGCACCATATTTCTTGGGTCCATCTAACACAAGACACCGAGCTATTGTACTCTTGTATCTGGGATTTGTGTAATTAATTTTACATAGTGAAGATTTTCGAACGTATTGTTCCATGATTTTTTCCTCTTATTGAAAATAGAGTTTTGACGTAAATTACTTGTATATTATTTTATTGTATAATTATTATTTTCTTGCTATGCATTGTTGCCGTTCATTCTTTCCTCCCAGTTCATCAAAGTTGTCGGCTGACAACTAACAGGGACATCCATATCATTATAGCAATTTTGACAACTTGCTTCCTTACACGTTTGAAAAAATAGAATCTACAAACCAGAAAGTGGTTTGTTTCTTGATTGGGAAAATTGTTTTCACCATCCTTTCACTTTTCACGAAGGTATCCAGAGCTTGTACAACACTGTAGGCTAAATTAGAAACTTTACACCTTAAGTGGCTCAGGTGGTCAGGGTTTGAATATGCTGAACAAAGGGCTCACTGAGCTGCAATCGCTACTGACAAATAATGCTTCCAACTCACTGCATATGATGATCATTGCATTTGGTTTTTTGACCTCCATGGCTTCCTAGAACCTCTAGATCTCGCTATGGACATCAAAGAGGTTTCCATTTGATCATCCAGCTTGGATGGATCAAGAGACAACTTCTCTTTAATGAATGCATCTAAATTAAACCTGGAATTTCCTTCAAGGCTGCGAGATGATGAACCTAAAAACTCTTCATTGGTACTGTAACTTCTAGCATGTGTCATGTTGTCTAATGAATCCTGTGTTTTGTAGAAAGAATTATGCTCCAAGTTCAACACCCTCTTTATGCTGTCCAGTGCTGGGTCTATAATGTCTAAGAGCCCCATGACCCACGAAGCATCATCGACTACCTCCGTACGCTGCACACACAAACAAATCAACCAACAGTTAGGCTCAAATTGGATTTTGTCCGGTAGAGGAGTCTGGTTTTTTCTTGATTGACTTACCCTCCCAATGGGGACGTTTTGTATGTTGGTCGTAGGTTTATAGTGGTGAGAAATATAATCATTATAGAGTCTTTTTGGTTCAGATTTCAATTATATTATGAGCATGTGTATATCCTTGAACTCGTTGTTTTATTCCATGTAATAAATTCGTTATATTGTGCTTGGGAGCAGTTATATAATACCTGAGTTCACTAAATTTATTGGCCTCCACTATTCTTTCATCCTCGATGATGTATACTTGCCGGGCATTTCATTTACTCTTGTATCCCTTCTGTTTTCTAGATTTAGAGGCAGGTGTAATGGAAGATAGTGGAGATTAACAATAGATTGTTTGAAGAGTTTTGTCGGTGTTCTGTGGAAAGATTGTATGTTCGTCATAGTAGAAGTTCTATCAATATTATAGTGTTTATGGGATGCATAATTATGGAAAGGATACCGTGATATGTGTTGCCTTATTCTGATATCAGGGTAGCACAGGGAAAGCATGCTAGTCTACTCTTGGGACTACAGAATTATGTTTCAGGTGGCCAAGCTTGTTGATTAAATTGATTTGATAATTGATTTGGAGTTTTTTCAAGACAGCGTCATTATCTGAATCTTTCATTGGCAGTGTCCCAAGTTGTGACATCTTGGATTTTTGTATTATTCTAATGTCACATGCAAAAGAGATTTCTAGCTGAGACAAGAATCAACTAACTGGTATCATTCAATACGACAATATAAACATGATACCAACCAAAATCATAGAAATAACTATTTCCCAAAGAAAAATAGGTATAACTTCAATGCATCGGAAAACACAACGAATAAGCAATGGACCCTTGTTCAGTTGATTATTGTGGAGTAAGGATTAATGTTTGTTCTATTCTATCAGTAACTGTGGAACACTTACGCCGTAGGAAGAAAGAGGAGATCATCCATTGCAACAATTTGATAGGCAGCTGATTGGGATAGATTAGATGACATTTGTTAAATTTGGGTTGTCTGCAAGATTGTAAGCTTTCTTTTGCATTGGTAACAGAGGAGGAGCAGTTAAGTACCTGCTGAAAATAGAGGTTGCGAATTTCCTCTGCACGCACAGCATTTCCTTGGTCCTCCTCCAAAGATGCCCATGTCATCCATGTAACGTAACTTTGTGAATTTATGTTCAGTGAGGATCTGAATAGTCTCCTAGCTGCAGATAAATTGCCAACTCTTTGTTCTAGGACACCCCAAGCCTGCAATAGATTAGTGGTTAACAAATTTACATCTGCAGCCAGCCAGTGTATGACTTGATATAAGTACATGATTAAATCTATATAATTGAAAAAAAAATACACTTCTGATTAATAAATAAGCAAATCTTTCTGTTAGTACTTCTTAGTTGTTCCCGAAACTGCAAATAGAAATTTGCAAATTCGGCGTCCACAAGTATTAAATGCTCAAAATTAAAGATGTGAATGAACAGCAGCAAATGAAATCTATAGAGAAGATAGGTATTGCCAATCAAAAGTTTACTTATCAACATGGAAACATCTATGAAGCCATTATTTCTCCTTTTATGAGGTTCATTCTGGTGGCTCCTTTCATGTGCCTAGTTACAGACTTTTGATCTTTGGCAAAATGCAGCACAATTACTGGGCCATGAGTATTGAGAAGTATTAATGATGTCTTTATGACAAGAGAATGAACCATATCTTTACAGTTAATGCCCCATTTTGTTACTTCTAGAAGCTCGTTATTTGTATTCATTAAGTAGATATTACTTGTATCTACTTATAGTGAATCCAAGTTGCTCCTTTCATGTACCCAGTTTAAGACCCTTGATCTCTGCAAAATGTAACACAATTATGGTGCCATGGGAATTAAGAAGTATTGATAATGGCTTTATGATGAGAATGAACTGCATATTCATGATTAAGACCCCATTTTACCACTCCTAGATGCTCTACATTTGTATTCATTAAGTAGCTATTGCTTGTATCTACTTGTAGTAAAGTGTGTGCTAGTATCAAACACCACCTCCAAACAAGAAACAGTTTAGCTGTGCATCCAAATCTACGAGAACAACAGCTACTGCATGGTTTTTGAAGTGTTCTAGATTTTGGGTGTTCGGGTTTTCACTAAACAATGAAATATTCTTGATGAAAAGGGTGTGAACAAGTTATGTCCATCACTTGCACCCTTTTGATTATAGTGAAATCACTTCATCTTGTGTCCATATGTCGCTTTCATTCCTAAAGTAAATCAAGTAAATTTGTTGTCTTGTGTGGATTTGAATTCTTATATTAATTCCGATATTTCTCACAATAACATCCTCTCTATAACATAGGAGCAAAAATGTAGACATTTAACCATTCATAGACTATTATAATGCGATAGTCTTATGCACTAGGTTTCCTTTTAAAATTTAACATCATAAGGTTTAGTGTCTAAGGCATAAATATAACTTACCTAGAATTGGAAAAGAAAATACAGTAAAATGAAAAAGAAAAGAAAAGAAATAGTGGTAAAGTTGTGCTTTCAGCTAAATATCATCCTTAGGAAGCAAAAAACTACTCACTTGAAGGCACCGAGCAGCGCTCTCACTTGTTGAATCAATTGCTAATGCTCTGCGGTAGAGTTCTCTTGTGGTGGCTATGTTACCTTCCTTCCACTCCATCCATCCCCATGCCTAAAGCAAGCCACAGAAATTAGATACTTCCAAATAGACTTGCAACTTGGAATGCACATTTTCACAAGCGATGAAGGTGTGAAACAATAATTAAATAATCACAAGAACTCTCTCAATCATCTAAAGCTAATGGCAAAAGGAGATGTCAGAAGAGCGAACTAAAGGTTAATCAAAAATCATTGGTACACAACTATTCTCAAACTGTGGAACTATACACACCAAAGTTCAGCGAAGTACAAAATGATATTTGTTCCACATCTACACATCCTAATATCGAATAATTGATAGCAGTAGAGGATGAGATCATGGATGAACTAAGAAATGGTTTCTCTTGCTCAGCCCATTGATTTCTATCAATAATACGGCGGTTAGAATGTTAACATCTTATAATAAACCGTTAACATCTAACCAACAATTACATAGAAGAAAATACCAAATAATATATTGTTGTATTTGTGATATATCATATTATATTGCCCTAAATTTGTCTATCAGGATATAAATACCATATTTTTTGTCCAATATATCAAATATCAGCATGTATTATTGTCCAATACCGATATGGTTGTAATAAATACCAACACTGATGCTTTCATATGTGGCTATCACATATTTAGCACAGGTTGGACCTCAGTCCAGCTTTAGAGCCTCTCCCAAAAGAATCTCACAATGCAGATTGACACACGGAAGCCCAGAAATAGCCTCATAGCAGATCATGCGTTACTGGTATAAATGAAGTAGATTTACAAGCAAAAACTATAAATCAGAAATCGAATTGCATGAACTTAAGAATAAATAAGCTGTGGAGTATGTGAAAGCAATTCTCTTACAATCCATACTGGTTGGTGGCCGGGATCCAATTCAGATGCTCTTCTAAACAACAGCCTAGCAAGATTGGCAGTAGAATGCTTGTACTCCAGTAATGCAAGCGACTGAAGAAGAACAGGATCTCTTGGATTGACCAGATGACCGATCTTTATAAGTTTTCTTGCTTTGTCAATATTGCCAAGGTTGGCCTCAAAGAGTCCCCATACGTGCCAAGCAAACCTGTTTTTTGGGCTAGCCTGGACCGATCTCTGCAAATAAAAATCAAGTTGCATTGTGTTATCTAAACACGATACCGATATACCGACACGCTATTTTTCTAAAAACAATAACATAACATGCTGAAATCACATTGACTAAAATTACAATTTATTATTTTTATAATTGACAAATAACACCATTTTATACTAAATTAGCAATAAATATATATATTGCTTGCCTCTTCACCCAAAAAATTTCAAAAGTATGCAATTGAACTAACTTAAATACATTATGCTATAAAATATTCAACAAAGTATTATAGTAGAATAATAATAATGATATAACTTGCTAAATTCAGAGAAATTTTAATATAGCAATTTTTTTTATTATATCAATCAATAATCACATTTTAATTTTACCACTTTGTACTTTATAATTACTAAAATATATAAAATATAAGCAAAAATTAGAACCAAAACGTGCCAGAATGTTTTGTTTTGGAGTATTTTGAAAATTTTAAAAATATCATGTTGGGAGAGTATGTGTGTTTAGGAAAGGACCATAGTGATGATTGTTGACCTCAAATAGTTGCCTGGCAGCCTGGTTGTTTTCTTGCTGCATCTCTAGCTGTGCCCATGCCTGTTCAAATGGAATTGGATCAAACAAGGAATAAAATCACCGAGCTCATCAACTACAAGCTAGCCACTGAGAGAATTTCTTCCATGAGTAACAAGAAAGAGATGCTTACAAGCCAACTAGCACAACTTTTCGGGTTGCATTTCGTGGCCTGCATGAATAAAGACCGGGCCTGCTCATATCGATTTGCTTTGGCTTCGAGCAATGCAAGAGTCTGGTATATGTATTCATTCCCCCCACAATACTTCAAACCTTTTCCGAGCAGATTCCTTGCCTTCTTAATGTTCCCTTGTTTCAGCTCGAGTATTGCCCACCCATGCCAGGCTGCAATATGCCTCTTATCGGCTACTGTGGCAGCATCAAACAAATCTCTTGCTCTCCTCATATTCCCCAACTTATTTTCCAAATCAGCCCAGCACTGTCACAAAATAAAAGCAAAGGACCTGAATTTTCAGCAAATTGGTAAAAGAAATCGAACCAGTTGACGTCAAAATACAAACTTAGCCCCCATGGACTCCAAACACATCACTTGTCTAAGTACATGGATAAATGGGCCACACCATGCAGGGTTGGTTTATAACCCTATCAAACCGCAACATACACCCCACTTCAGAGCCTTGATGAATCTAAGAGGAGATTCAATTAAAAGTCTCCACTACCACTCCAAATTCACTTTACTGCCTTCAAAGTAATCACCGGCCAAATATAGACACATAAATTCACATAATAACCCCTTTGTTGAGCATATCTCCCAAGGGTGGCCAATGCATGAGATTTCTATATCGTGGGAACTAAAGGGGATCAGATTTATCACCTTAGCCCTACATTACACAGTATTTTTGTAGTTTGAACATGTTACTTTTCATTCATAATGGGGTAACCTACTGTCATGACAAGCCTTATTATTGTAATAAATATTTTCATAAGAAATATTAAACCACTCGAATATAAAAGTTTGATTCAAATATTCTAATTATATGTGTCATAGTGCTAAGGAAAAGATCCAGTTTTTTCCTGAAGGAAAAATGATGATATGGAATGAAAAATTCATCACATGATATTATAAAGTAAGTGGCAACAAAACAGCATTAGCCCTATATTATACTCCCCTTCCCAAACCCACCATTGATCACCTCCCAAATAAGCTTTCCCACTAAATGTGGTGCGATGAATCTATAAAGAATAAGGAAAGCGATATAAATTGTGTCCAACTGAAAGTATGCAATGTTAGACTAAAATCAGTCTTCCATATTAAAAATTTATTACATGAAAACTGAATACACAAATAAAATTAAGGATTGAAAACTAACCTCCCACTATTAAAGTAAATTGCAATTGCTCAAATTTGTGTAAAATTATCCACTTGTTTAAATCTTCCAAGCCCTAATATCCCTCAGTGATGGTATACAATTAAAGTATTAGACTTAGGGGACCCAAACCAAGTACTACACTAATATATAGATAATTTTTATCAAATTATCTTAGGATAATTAACATGAAGAGGAGTTGGGCAAGCATTTATTTCGGAAACAAGGGCCATTACAGTTGATTTTATCTTATTATTTTATTTTTTTGTTTTGATAAACTAAATAACCAGCATTCTCCCATTTAATCCATATTTCACTAAATATGATAACTACAACTCATCATTTCTGTGCCCGGGTAGCGCGTCTCCGGGCTGGTCAGTATTTTGCTCACGTAGTAGATCGGCCGTTAGGTATCGAAGTCTGGCGTACGAGGACGGAGCTGAGGGACACCTCTGACACCGCCAAGTAGAGGTATAGCTCCTCTCCGACCTTGGGCGACATTAGTAACGACGGGCTAGTCAGATATTATTTCAACTCATTGAAGGCCGCCTGGCAATCTGCCGTCCATTCGTTTGATTTTGTTCCCCTTAGAGCACTGAAGAAAGGCTGATACTTGTCACCAGACTTCGTTAAAAAGCGGGATAAGGCCGCCAATCGTCCAGTCATCCGCTTGACATCCTTGATGCTTCGTAGGGGAGCCAAGTCCGCGAGGGCCTTGATTTTCTCTGGGTTTGCCTCAATCCCTCGTTGAGAAATGATAAAACCCAGGAATTTTTTCGAGGCTGCCCCAAAGACGCACTTAGCCGGATTCAGCTTTATTTGATGCTCACGGAGCATCCCAAACGACTCTACCAGATTGCAGATATGGTCACCTGTGGTTCTGCTATTGACGAGCATGTCGTTAAGATAGACTTCCATATTGCGGCTGATCTGTTTCTTAAACATTTTGTTTACCAATCATTGGTAGGTGGCTCCTACGTTCTTCAATCCAAAGAGCATCACTTTATAATAGTAAGTCCCCAGGTTCGTCATAAACGAGGTATGCTCTTCGTCCTTCAAACTCATCCAGATCTGGTTATAACCCGAATAGGCATCCATGAAACTCAACAGCTCATATTTGGACGTTGAGTCCACCAGCAGATCAATCCTAGATAAAGGAAAATGTCTTTTGGGCAAGCTTTATTAACATCTGTGAAATCGACGCACATTCGTCACTTCCCGCTAGTCTTCTTTACCAGGACTACATTTGAGAGCCAATCAGGGTACTGGACTTCTTTAATGAATTTAGCGTCTAGCGGTTTCTTTACTTCCTCCCGGATGGCGACCAACTTTTCTACCGAGTGATTTTTCTGCTTCTGCCTGACGAGCTTTCGGTCCGGGTCGAGGCCCAACTTGTGGACAATTACCCGGGCCAGAATCCCAGGCATGTCAGTGAGAGTCTAGGCGAAGATGTCAGCGTTCTGTCGTAGGAACGTGATCAATTCGTCGCGCAGTGTACCAGTGAGTGAGCCGCCGACCCGTATGCAATTTTCTAGATCCTCCAGATTCAGTTGGACTAGGTTGGTTGCCTCACCGGACTGCGCCTACTGCAAGGTCGTTTCGTCTCGATGGTCAAGTTCTCCTATCGCTCTAGTGCTGTCGTTAGGAGCAATTTGGGACATGTAGTATGTCCGTCGCATGATTTAGTCACCCAGAACTTTGCCCACACCATATAACGTTGGAAATTTTATTTTGAGGTGTGGTATTAAAATGACGGCCCCGAACACTGTTAGGCACGGCCGGCCCAGTATAGCGTTGTATACAGAGGGCAAGTCAACTACCAAGAAGATAAGCGTACGACTTGCCGTTTTCAGTTATGTTCCTAGGGTGACTTTTAATAGGACCATCCCTTAGACAGGCATCGGCTTTTTGTCAAGGCCATACAATAGGCCTTTGGCAGGTTTTAATTGACTCTTTTTTAAACCAAGTTTAAAAAACGCATCGAGATAGAGCAAATCGCGAGAACTTCCATTGTCAACGAATACTCGTTTCAGCTAGTAGTCGACACTACCGTCGTAAACTAATGCAAATACAACAAGGAGGTTTGCATGGGGGGGAACTACATGTGCCAAATCGCCATCACTAAAACTAATGACGGTGTCAGTAGTGCGTTGTTTCTTCCTCCCAATTTGCTGCTCCTTGTTGTCGGCCCGGTTCCTGATCGGCTAGGTAGTGATCATGTTGACCACTCTTACCGCAACTCGATTTCGTGAAGGCGAAGACCTCGATCCCTCTCCGCCCGTAGTGCTAGAGCTCTGACCACGACCCTTAACGAACCTGGTAAGATGGCCCCTTCTGACTAGCTCTTCAATCTCCCACTGAAGGGTCTTGTAGTCCTCTATGTAGTGTCCAGGAGATCGATGGAAATCGCAGTACTTGGACAGATTTCTTCCCTCCGCCTTCTTAAGTGGTTTTGGCCACTTAAGAAATTTTTCCCCACGGATCTGCATGAGGACATTCGAACGCATATCCGTAAAGGGCGTTAGGCTGATGTCCTGTAGTTCTTGCACTCTGGTGGTCCGATCTTGTGGTACTTTCGGCGGGAGTGATCGCTACCGTTGTGTTTTCTCTTTCCTTCAGTTGGGAAAGAGCGTGGCTGTTCGGTCCGATCGGGACATTTAGCCTTGTTGGCTTCCTCCGCTGCTGCGTAGGCCCTGATGATAGATTCCGCTTCTCGAAATGTCTACAGGTTCTCATGTGCCAGGTGCCTAAAGAATTCTCCATGGATCAGCGCCGACATGAAACTGCCTAATTTCATTTCCTCCGTAAGTCGGGGGATCCGCCTAACTTCTGCCACGAAGCGATCGAGGAACTTCCGCGGATTCTCCCCATGCTTCTGCTTGATGTGCGACAGATGACAAGGCTGCTTTTCCTCCCTGCGGCTGGAGGCATACTGTGACAAGAAGAAAACTGTAAACTCCTGAAAACTTCGGATAGAGTCCGAGGGGAGATGATGGAACCAGATACGTGCGTCTACTTTTAAGGTGAGCGGAAAGCAACGACACATGACTGTGTCCTCCAGCCCCTGTAGACCAAGATGGGTGCGAAAGTGGGCGAGATGATCAATGGGATCCGCACTCCCATCGTACGAGTCAAGGGCTAGCATTTTAAATTTGGCCGGTATGGGCCGGTTTAAAATCTCCGCTGTGAAGGGAGATCTATCGATATTGGCTGCGTACTCATTGTCTTTGAAGACACGATTCCATATCTTCTCTAGCCTCCGATCTGCTTGAATGACATTACCATATCTTTTGAAGTTGAGATATGTCCTCAACTCTGTTCTTTCTCTGGTTTGTCCAGCAACTGGACGGCTGCTATTACCGGTAGATCTAACGGCTCGGGAAGCTCCCTTCTGAGCCTGGGGCCTAAATTCTACGCGTGAGTATCCGGGGTTTCTTCGTTCCAGACTTTTCTCTGGGGTAGTGCTGGTTCCCCGCTCCTCACGCCTTAGACGGCTTTGAGCATGTGAGGACTCCGATGCGGGAGCATTGGTTAGTCTTCCGGGCCTTCGGGTCGGAACTTTCTTTCTCTGGCCTCCTCGTCGAGATCTGGATGGTGTGGGGCTTGGTGTAACCCCTAGGCGTGTGCTTGCTCTCGGTGAGCCGAAACATCTTGTTGGTGTTTAGCATATGCTCCGCCAGATTTTAAAAGAATGGCGCTGGAATCCTATCGGCTACCCCATTGACCACGGCACCAGTGGCGTGGTCGTGGTCTAGCGAGGCCACATCTCTAGCTGGCTCGCTTGCTTGTACCCTTGTGTTCACAATTTCGATTGAGGGTATTGGTTGAAAAGGGCTTCTGGGAAACGTAGCTTGCTCTTTGTAAGCGTTTTCCGCAGACAGCACCAATGATGCGTACCTGGATCCAACTTCAAACAGATTCAAGTTCACTTAATCGTTTGGATCCGACTTCGTTCATCGAGTCTGGACCCGTCACACCACTACAACAAACAAGAGGTCAAGTGTCGGCGGGATATTATCCCACCGAAGATACTCCGACCCTCAAGTCAGCAATAAGCCTTCAAATTACGAGAAGGTAACTAGAAATGTAAGTTGAGATAGAGAGGGAGATTGAGGTAGGAAGGAGTGTTCGCCTTTAGACGTAAGAGGCGTTCTTGCAACTCGTCGAGAGCTTCCTGGCTCAATGTTCCCGAGGAACAAGCGGGCCATCAAGTCCTATAAGCGTGGAAGCTTAAATGGACGGCTCTCGGGGAGTGGGTGAAGCCTCTGGAATCCAAAGGCTTGGAGTGAGATTATTGTAATAAGCGATTGCATGCTTAGGGATGAGCGTTAGTATGCTCAAGGATTTCTCTGTTATAGTTCTTTGTTGTCTTTCTTTTTTGTCCCCTCTCAAAATGAAGACTCTGTGGGGTTATATAGATGATGGCAGGGCGACCTCCTTTGGCCAAGAAGGCATGATCCCTGCATCGTGTTGAGCGGCTTTCCTTAAGTAAGAAGACTTGACTGGTGCATTCTACTGGGATCATTTCCTTTCTGAGCAGGTAACGGTTCTCCAGATTATTTGCCTTCCTTCTGTGCTTCTGTTACCGTTAGAGTCTATTATAGGCACGAAAAGAGAATCTGGCGCTTTCCTCATGGGAAGAGCGTCGAATCTATTGATACCCACTTTAGTGGAGATTAGCTTCAAGGAAGACGTGAAATTAGGGAAAAGACAGTTACTTGTCGTGTACTGAAACGTTTGCCAAACTGAGCCTAGCCCATATTAGGTTTTAATCTTTTTACAGCCTGCTGCTATAGTGCTTCAGTTAACAGAAATGTTGACCATTTTGAGGAAGCATGTTGTTGGGTCTTGTCACTTTCTTGTGGGTAACCCAACAAACTGATTTGTCATCGGAGGATTTGTGGAGAACAAATTCGGAGAACTATTTCTGATCAACGGGACGTTGACCGGAGGAGAACAGTAGACGGTCAATGGAGATTGATCGACGGACGGCCAATGTAATCCGGTCGGCGGGGAGGTTGGCCGCCCGAGAGCTGCAGGATCACCGACGGCAGACGAAGCAATCGGAGATCAGTGGGGAAGTTGACCGAATGACAACAGAAGATAGTCAATGAAAAAGTTGACCGGATGGTACTGAAGACGGTCAACGAGAAGTTTACCGGCTGAGTATTGGGCCTTGGAGACTGTGGAAAGTGGTAACTGGCAGTGGACAGATATCTTTTCAGGATTGGTCGACAGGCTGGAAGTTGGGCTGCAGAGCACGCGTCTGCACAGTGCAGGGCATACGCCGTCTGCAGGGCATGGGCCTATAGGAAGCTCGGGAACTGATGAAGACGTGGCACCTATTATCTGCAAGTGGTGACCAGTTGGGCAGATGAGATTAGGTGAAGCTAGGACGTCTATATATGAGCACCAGGAGCTTTTAGAGGAGACGGCCTTGAGCTGGTCCGAGCACAAGGCTCCATGAGAGTGATCATTGGGTGATAGAGAAATCACCATAGGCGAGCATTCGCAAAGGCTTGTGTAGCTAGGGGCTTGAGTAACCGGCCGCCGTGTGCGGGGCTGCCGTTTCACCAACACTTATAAAATGAGAGAGAGCGGAGAGCACCACAGGGAGGAAAGAAAGAGTGGAAGAAAGATAGAGCAGTGAGTGAAATACAAAGAGTGAGGCTTTGTATTCTCGTGCTCTGTTCTTCGTTTTCGCCTCTAGGGCTTGTGTAGCCAGGATGGTTGTTGTACTCTATCTCTAGGCTTGTGTAATCATTTTACATAATGGATTTTGGTGGACTTTGTGTCCCGTGGTTTTTCCTCTTCGGCTCAGGAAGGGGTTTCCACGTAAAAAAATGATGTGTATCTCTTGTTCCTTGTTCCTACTAAATGGTGGCCGTTGATGACGGGGGGTTCAGGTTTTCCGCTGTTGCCGGATCTAGTAGATTCGGGTCTGCCAACCCCAACACACGTTGGCCGCCTAGTTGGCGCTCCATACAGTTTAAACGCGCATCTGGGCTTTTCTGGATTTTGGGTCGTTTTTCTTATTGGGCCTGCCTGCTATGGGCTTACCCATCAAACCCGATTTCAAAACTCGATAAAAGTTACGCTATTTTCACACCAAAATTAATGTAAAAATTATAAGACTATTAGAAATATAATTTCCTAATGATTTTCAACATTACTTTTCATCAAAATTTTACAAAAATTCAAACTTTCAAAAATTTTGAAGAATCGGGTAAGTGGAAAAAATGGCAGAATTGTTTGAGGCTGTGATTTTTATGTCTCTGATACCAAATGTTAAACTAAAATCAGTCATCCATGTTAAAATTTATCATATGAAAACCAAATGTGAAAATAAAATTAATGATCAAAAACTAACCTCTCGCCATTGAAGTAAATTGCAATTGCTCAAATTTCTGTAAAATTATCCACTTGTTTAGATCTTCTAAGCCTTAATACCCCTCAATGATGGTATATAATTAGAGTATTAGAGTTGTGGAGCCTAGACCAAGCACTGCACTAATATATAGATAATTTTCATCAAATTATCTTAGGGTGGTTACCATGGGGAGGAAGTTGGGCAAGCAATTATCCAGGGAACATGCGTCATTACAGTTGTTTTATCTTATTATTATTTTTTTTCTTTGTTCTAAAAAACTGAATAACCAACATGCAATACACATCTTACCAAGAAAAAAATAAAGCACTACAAGAATGAAGGTACGACAAACCTGCCAGATAAATGCGTTTTCACCTTGAGTTGCTTGACAACCTTTCTCATAAACAGCTCTTGCTTCTGCAATTAGCGACTGTTTTCTGAATATCTTCCCTAATGCTACATACGCCCTTCCGTCTTCAGGCCAATAATATATACACTACTTCCTCCAATCCAACGAAAGACACACAAAACAGACATTATCAGTAACACTCCCAACACTTCCTTATGTATATCTAATCTACATTTTGTCACATTTTCAGAGAACAAGCCTTGAAGTAATGTTAAGATTGTTCTACTGTGACTTAAAAGTCATGGGTTAAATATAGGAGACAGCATATATTTAATACAAGGTTAGACTGAGCAAATCTTGACCATTTCCAAATCCATAAGTGAGGAAGCCTTGTGCAGTGGCCAACCTTTTTTTATGGTTCCCATGCTTGATATTTGAGGTCAAATACAACCTCGTTTGACCATTTATTTTAAAACTTTCCATCAATCCAAAATGGTTGGATGAAAAAAACATGACTATTGTCCGAGTAATATTCAATAGCCTTACATATATATTTCGTGGCCATTGCCAGAACATAGTCCGGTAGCAATCGTCGTTTCCACTCCACCAATTAAACAAATTTTTATGTAAGAATACTAATCTTGTTTTAAATCTATGCAGTGTTTCTTTAAATTCACGTTAACAAAATTATTCAAACCCGAAAGTTGATAGTTTGTCGACGGAGAAAATAATGGAGAATTCAAACTTAATTTCAAGTGCTGTACCTTCTGCAGTATCTTCTCTGCTTCTTCGTGTCGATAATTCCTAGCCAAAACCTTGGCTCTGTACAAAGCCAGATCTAAATTTATCGAAAGAAGCTTCTCTCTAGGGCCAGATTCATCCCTTTCTGGCTCGAAGATCGCTATTTTCTTCGCGAACTTCTCGAGATTCTCGTCAATCGACAATCCTCCCTCTTTAATACCGCCAATGTCACCATCCTTGCTACTCTCATCATCATCTTCTTTCTTTTCTGTTTCTCCTTCTTCGCCTTCCAAGTCATTGTCGAGTTCCATCACTGGACGACGGATTTCCAGGAATCGCTCCCCATTCTCTAATTTCGGAAAGACCTCATCGGGTTCTGCGTGCTTTGGAAGATCTTGGAGAACGGCGGAGAGGTCGTTGGTGGAGCAAGGAGGTAGTGTGAGGCGCGAAGGAGGACATAGGAGGGACTTGAATGAGATTCTAGGAGAAGATAACGTCGAGAATTTTGGGATGTGGGAAAGAGAGAAGAGAGAGAATGTTGGATTTGAGGTTGAAGACGACAATGCTGAAGGCGACGATGAAGAGTAGAAGTAGAAGAGCTGCATTTCTGCCTTTGCTTTCTGTGTTAACGGATAAAACTAATTTCATGGTCCGGAGATGAGGAGGGTATTATGGTAATTTCAATGAAACGGTTTGAGTGGTCAAGGAATAGCCACATCACCAAGGCTATGATCTTCAGACACGTGGCATTTATTTGTTGGTGTAATATCTACGTTTTGATCCAAAATCCACAGCGAGAAGGAGCCACAACATTGAGAAGCAGCCGCTCCCCTGCGCAGATGAACAGAGCTCCCGAATAACACAGCAAAGACCAACTCTGTTTTTGTCCTGGTGGTTCCGCGATCGTTTTCCTTCCAAATTCGAGTTTTTTTATAATATTTTATGCATATAACTTGTCAAAATCTTCGTATATAATCATTATACAACTATTAGAACAAAACTTACGAATCAAACATTGCTTATTGCCCTTCGATTTCTTTAAGTTTCCCGAACCCCTGTTTTTGCACCGTATTCGGATTTCTCTCAGATTCAGCCTCAGGAGAAGGATTTAATATTAAAAAAATCATTCAAGATATTAGAGAAGTATTTCATCATATAATAACAATACGATTAAGGAATTATTCACACATCAGAACGGACGAATCCGTTCCTCCTAATTTTCTAGGGTTTTCTTTCTCTTTGGGTCTCCTTCTCCGAATTCGTGATACACACGACATTTTTGTCCACCAAAATTAATATAAAACTAAATTAAGCCGCCATAGACGTGTTTGGAGCCCTTTTATTGGTTAATTTACTTGCTTCATTGTCCAATTTCTAGCAAATTGCTACTCCTCCCCTGTTTTTTCTGCTCTCCATTTATTAGCCATTAAGGACTCGATTTTTAGCAGCGATTCAGCTGACTTTGATCCGAATTGCGGCGCTGAATTTTATCTCTAAGCTGACATCTTTCTCTTGTACTAGGTTAATTGTTCAATTAAGTCCAAATTAGGCCTCAATTCAGAGGATTTGCACTCTAGGGTTTGTTCTTCCTCTAAGACCCAATTTAACCTAATTAATCCTAATTAGATATTAATTAGGCCTTAATATTGACTTAAATTATTCTGTGATTATACCCAATTAACGTATATCAAAAATTTCGATTTATTTGATTAGTTGGTATTTTAATTCAACCCTAATAATTTAGTTCTTTCTCAAAATTCAAGATATAATTTTAGAATACTAAATTATAATCAAATAACAATTAATCTAATTAATATTTATACTCAGGATATTCATTATAAATAACTAAATTATAAGCAAAAGCATATATTTTAATTTTAATTTTATTATTTTATTTAAAATAATATAATAAATTTAATAAGAGGAATAGTCCAATTCGTGGAAAAGTCAGATGCTCATGTTAGCAGGCGGCTACGACAACGAGGGGTTACACAATTAACAAGTAAAAATTAAAGACAAATTATCTTACCATCATTTAATATATAATGTTTATTTTTAATTATTTTTGACTTATTTTAAAATTTAATAGATAATATGTATAGGGCGAATTATAATTACAATTAAATGATAGTGGGTATGGTTTGGATATTATTATTCCAATCTAATAAGAAAACGAGGCTTAAAAATTGACAAGAAGATGTTTGTTAGGATAACCGATGAATTCAATTTGGTACGAAATTGATATAGGAATTGATCAAGATGAATATTATATCGATCGGTCGAATGATCAATTGATATGAGATATTAAAATTTTGATAGATTAATAATTCAACATAATAATAATTTGACGTTAAATCATGACGAATAATTATATAGACCGGGGGATAATTAGTCACATTAAATCGAGTAATAATGACCAAATAAATATTGAACATCAACTGACGAATGATTACAAAATCAGTATAATGTTTGAAGCCCAAATAACATAACGTTTTAAACAACAATTACGTCAATTCAATGAACAACAGATTGGTTGATATTTAGGTTATAACCCAATTGATCAGAAGGGGATATTGAGTTCGTTGACCAATAATTGTCTCTTTCTAAACTATTTCATATTGATGAAGCCATATCCTTTAAATTTAATCAATTATATACCATTTTCTTTAGCTTTTTATTTAAAAAAAAAAATTACTAATTTGAACGTAAGAGGATATAGTAAGAAACGAGTATCGTATATCTCTTAACTAGTGTTAATTATTATTGTGAGAAGGATCTGAATAAGAACACTAGGCGAATACTAATGCGACTTAGATTCAAGATTTAAAAAAGTTTAAATAATGCTGAGTCTGTAAATAAATAATGCGTTAACTATTAGCATCCCAAATTTACACATCACAATTAGGTTGATATGAATATTGAAAGACAGTTGAATTTTCTTCTTTTCACTCGAATCATTTATTCATTCTCCCTCCTATACAAAGAGAATCAAGTAAAGAAATAGTATGAAGATGTTGTTATTTCGAAAACAGTTTCTCCTCTCTCCTTTCCGTTCCCAACAAGGAATCTTTATAGCCGTCTCTTCCCAACCGGAACACCTAATCAGATCGTACAATTTAAAAATCGATTTTAACTGCTACAACCGGTTTGTTATTCACGAATTACTGCGATCAGATTCTTCCCACGTATTCGAAAAATCGATAGCTTTTTGTTTTAAAACAACTCTATGATCCAATAGACCTTCGTCAATGGGCCTTTTCTTCCATGTTAAAATCAACCCATATATTATTGTACTCATCGAATACAAATTCAGATAACAATATAGAGGTTAGTAAAACTGCTCAAAATTAAATTAGTGAAGTTCATGGAGAAGAGAAAAGCAAGTCCCACTAAACAAATTATATGAAGACATGTGGTGGAGTTCATGGAGATACAAGGTCAATATCAGTGGGCTAAAAAGAGAGCTGTTAAAGGTTATTTTAGTAGAAAGACTTCGTATTTATTTATCATTCTGAATTAAAAATTAAATTATTAAATGATTAATTTAATTTAAATTTTGTCATTTATTTATTAGCATTCTAATTTTGACCATCAAATAAATATTAAAATATTTATATTAAAAAATACTGTATCACCACTAGGCTAAAGCGATATATTTCTTTTTAATTTTAATTTCATTTTATAAAATTTTAAATAAGTAAATAAATCATAAAAAATAAAATTAAATAAAAAATACGAGAGCCCATCAGGTGGGAATAATAAAAAAATTGCCACCTGCAAATTTTTTAATAAAATCAATTCGCGGGTGGGTCGTGCGATGCGCTAACTAACGAATGCGTACAAAGGCCACGTGACCCAGCTCATCTTCTCTCCCCTTCCTCTGTCAATTTCCCCGTCCGCACTGGTTAGGTGGAGGTAGACGCCACGCCCGCCTTCTGTTAGTCTATATAAGCCCTCTCTCAACAACTCCTCGATTCGTACAATCAATTATAACGAGGCTTTGACGTCTCGAATCAGGTAAATTGCAAACGATTAATGCATGTGTATATGCTATGTTACGCTTATCTGGTTTGATAGTGATATGAGAACCAAATTCGTGAATTTGATTTTGCTTTTTTACCTGGGATGCATCGTGCTTTTCTTCTCGCTGTTTGTGTTTCGTTGTGCAGTTGCTGTTTGGTGGGGTAATTTTACCTAATTCAGCTGTGTTAGTTGGAAAATTGCCTAGCTTTTGATCGGAGTTCTAAATTTGTTGCATTTGGGTTGGTTTGTTTTAGTGGTGGTTGTGACGCTTCGATTGGTTGCTTTCCAAATTTGTTCGGCCAGCCTTAGTAGATCGTTGATGTTGGTTAGTGAGGCCGCCATCAATCTACATTTACGCGAAAGTCTTCGTTAAGGTGGCTTGACAATATTACATATAACACTTCACAAATCATAAAATACAAGAAATTGATTGACCCATCTGTATTTTTTATAATACTCTTCTCTTGATAGATGTAATGTCTATATGCGTGAAAATCCATAACTAGAAATAAATTACAGAAAGGATCATCTTGTCTTAGTGTTGTTTAGTACAAATCTAAATAGTAGTGCATGGAGGAATGGTTGTGCTTCTTGGTTTGTGTACTGGTCTATTTGTCCTTACTAAACTTCTTTTTTCTCCAATATTATTCTTGGATTTAGCAGTCGTTGCAAAAATTAAGAGTTTTGATGGATCCTAGGATTAAAGTTCTACCTATAAATAACAGTATGTTATGTTTCTCAGTTTGGTCAATTGACCTCACTAGTTTTCAATTGGATCCACCAATGAGTTGGCTGTGATGTTGCCGCAATTGATCTGATTTGGTTTTCATTTCTTCAAATGACTTCTTGAGATTTGTTGACTGATCTGCTTTTAAGGGTTGTACAATGTCATTAAACGCTGGCTACGCTTGCTGCTGAGGGCCTATTTTGCTTTAGGATTTCTGAATGGAATCATAAGTTATACTGGGTCACACAACTTACCTATTTGCTGGAATTGCATGGTAGTGTCACAAGCATATTATGAAGTGGTACCTCTGTTCTTGTGTCATTCAAGGACTATGGACTAGTTGATTCCATACTTCGGAGCTTACAAAAATCACTTGTAAGAAACAGAGTCAAAAGTTTTAGGACTAATAATTCATGCTATAGTGTCAAAGTCACTTTTGTTGACCATTCCACCTTCAAGTACCTTTGCGGACTTATAATCATGCTATGTATATTCTTGAGTGATTTATTTGCGATGCTTTGAAGTATGATATGTTTGTTTATTCTTAAACATACCTTCCTGTTGATGCTTCCAAGTACTGAGCTAATGTGTTGATGTTCTTTGATTCATAGGTTTTTTTGACTCTACACCATGGCCACTGGACAGCTATTTTCCAAGTCCACACAAGCATTATTCTACAACTATAAACAACTTCCTATCCAGCGGATGCTTGATTTTGATTTCCTTTGCGGTCTGTTTACCTACCTACCTTCTTTATCTTATTTGAAATTCCCACCATATGCTTTTATAAGGAAATAGTCTCTTATTTGAATATTTTTTTACTTGGAAATCCAATTCAGTGAGGGAGTCTATTTTTGTCCCTTACAAGAGAAAGTATTTCTCATTTTTGACCACAATGTCCATTCAGGGAGGGAGACACCATCAGTTGCTGGAATTGTTAATCCAGGTTCAGAGGGATTTCAGAAACTGTTTTTTGGTCAGGAGGAAATTGCCATCCCGTTCACTCTGCGTGAGTATTCTTTTCCATCAGCACTTGTGAATGATACAAGTTGTATGGTGTGTGGTGATCATTTGGTAGTCTACGCAGTTAGCCAGTACCGAATGTGTGGAGCTCATTTTGGCATACGCTAAATGATCATCATCATGAATGAGTGAAGAAGCTAACTAAAACTGAAATACAAAAGAAAAGGAATGAGAAAATGTGGGATCAACAAGATCTCAAATTCAGATATGGGAAACTTGGTCAAGTATCTATTTGACAACCATCTGACTATAATACTCTACAAATTTGTATTGTACTCAGCATTACAGTATGAACTAGGTCCAGGAGTAATGGAAGTGAAGCACAAAAAAAAGAAAAAAAAAAAAGAAAAAAAGGCTGATATAAATTAGGTGATATATCGCGATGTGTCAATGCTGCATCTAAATCTTCTATTGATATTGGAATATCTTCTCGGTACAAGGGACTATTAATATCGATACATATCGGCAAATACCTCAAATTTCGGTTGATGTTTTATTCCATGGGATTGATTTGTTTTGATCTAATTTTCCCCTTTCAATGAGCGCTGTGCTTGAAGTCCTCACTTCCCAAGGAGGGTTTACAATATCATTGCTGCCAGATGCAGTTTTGTATTTGGGTCATACCCCATTACTATCATTTTGGATGGTGTATCTGGGTGAACCCTCTTTACTCCCTTGTTAAGGATCTTTGTTACTTGCAAATCTAATAAAAAGCTAAAAAAAAAAAAAAGTCCAATATTGATGTACTAATGATGGCTTACACAGTCAAACCTTGTTAAACTGTTAATTGCTGCTTCTTGTTTCATACTGACTGTTGCTTAAGCTGGGTATGGTAGTATTATGTCTGAATTCTCTCTACAACAGAGGCTACTTGAAATTACAACATAGGATTATGCATATATCTAATTTTGTTTATTTAAATCAGTATCATGGAAGTGGAAAACTAGAATATTTCTTTGTTGGCTTAGGTTCGTTATTTATTTACCTACTTTTAATATATTGCCAGCGGCAAGTGGTTTATAAGTAGTAGACTTGCGTATTTTTGAATTCATCATTCCACTATCAACTTCATTTGATCCCCTTTGCAGCATCGAAGCAGCCTGTGCTGCACATCCTACCGCTGATGTCTTTATTAATTTTGCATCATTTAGAAGGTCAGTTTTCAATTCATTCATCACTATGCAAAGTGAAGATTATTTGCACGTGCTATGTAGTCATTGATTTTAATTACAATGCAGTGCTGCTGCGTCATCAATGGCTGCTTTGAAACAGCCAACTATTAGAGTCATTGCAATAATAGCTGAAGGTGTTCCTGAGTCAGACACCAAGCAATTGATTGCCTATGCAAGGGCAAATAATAAGGTAGAGAATAATGTTTACCCGTCTAACTATATGATGTTGTGTTACTCGGATTGGTCTTATTGTGTTTCATTTTTTCACACGGTTTTGTTTAAATATGACTATTTATCATTTCACTTGAAGGTTGTTATTGGCCCTGCAACTGTTGGAGGCATTCAAGCTGGAGCTTTTAAAATTGGTGACACTGCTGGCACAATTGATAATATAGTACAATGCAAGCTTTACAGGCCCGGATCTGTTGGTTTTGTTTCCAAATCTGTATGCACCTGCTTCTCTTTCTTTGATATCCTATAGATTAGCTCCCTTCTTTACAGGGGCAGCGTTTTCTGTGAAATCATTTCCGTAATATGTTTTACTTAAATAATCATTTTTTCACCTTTGTAGGGTGGCATGTCTAATGAATTGTACAATACTATTGCACGGGTAACCGACGGAATTTATGAAGGTAGTCGAATGCCCTAATGAGTTGTTTATTCAGTTATGGTTCCTCAATCCATGCTTATTTCAATGTTTTTTGTTTTTTTTTTTTTTTTTTTTTTTGTGGGTTAATATTTGGAGCCTCTCAGGTATTGCAATTGGAGGAGATGTCTTCCCTGGGTCGACTCTCTCAGATCATGTCCTGCGGTTTAACAACATCCCACAAGTATGCGGCCACACTACTTTCTTATCTTGGAATTTTCTATAGAAAGAGTTGCATCTGGCATAAAATATCTAATTCACTGTAAGAGCCAGGAAGTGCATATGTTTCAAATAATTCTTTATGTGTGCTTTGTCAGGAATTCATGGCAGAAGAGAATATTTTTTTCCTGTGCTAGTATCATCCATGTAATTGGCTAAGAGAATATGTAAAATGCCAATATTCAATTTTCACTGTGTATAAAAGTAAGATTAACACTTAAAAGATACGCATGAAATAAAGGACATAAGCTAATGCAAAATGTAATTTCCAAGTTGTAGAAGGCCAATACAGAAATGTCCGATTTCTGTTGCATCTATAGATATCTTAGACTTGCTATTGTCTTTGCACTTACTAGGTTTCACAAAACCGAAGAGAACAAATGAAGTCTCCAAATTATGAATACTAACACTCATTTGAATGATTATTTTAACATTCATGTTTCATTGCTTACTTGCCTTTTTAGACCTCTTAAATTGAATGTCCTCCTTAATACAAAGACCTGCTTAATTTCTCCTATTTTGCCCTTACGTAATTATTACTTCCTGCTTCTTGAAAGAAACCAAGTAGGCCCATTTTTTACTTTTTACTTGCACGTGTAATGGCAGAATTTGAAACACAAACGAATTTCAAAATTTTATGCGATATTCAACTAACACGTCAGTTGGGAATGGAGCACATTATAATATACTCTTCCTACTTTGGGTGGATAATTACCAAGTTTAAATTTTGGTTGAGAATTTTCAGAAATAAATTTTATATCATCAAGAATATGATTCAAGAAAAGTTGATCATTGAAATTTGTCTTTCAATCTCTTAACTATAACTTGGTCGTCGGAACTGTTTAAGTTTCAATATGATCCATTGGACACTTCTCCTGTGTACAACGCTCACACTCTATCTGAAGATAGATAATTGGGGTAGGGATTCATAGTGCAATTGTTTTTTTGATGCCATTTATCTCAGGAGTTTTGTTGACTATTCATCCCCTAATGGAAAGTCTTTGGGCATGTAAATCACATTTTTGATGCTCTAATTTCTTGATGTTGGATGTTGCCACAATCAATTCCATGTTCATCAACTGTTCTGTGTCCACAACTTATAACTTTTCAACTTCTTTATGCAGTTCTGTAATTGCCATCTCTAACCTGATTATCTGATTCCTCACAGATTAAAATGATGGTTGTCCTTGGGGAACTCGGTGGACGGGATGAGTACTCTCTTGTTGAAGCCCTAAAGCATGGTAAAATCAATAAACCAGTGGTTGCCTGGGTCAGCGGAACCTGTGCAAAGTTGTTTAAATCTGAAGTGCAATTTGGACATGCTGTGAGCTCTTGACCTGAACATATTCACTGTTAAATATGACGGAAAGGAAGAAAGAGCCAATATCTTTTAGTTTTCTTTTGTTTGAAACAGGGGGCGAAAAGTGGGGGTGAAATGGAATCCGCACAAGCAAAAAACCAAGCATTGAGGGAAGCTGGAGCTGTTGTACCCACTTCTTATGAATCTTTTGAAAGTGCAATTAAGGAAACATTTGACAAGCTGGTAATTTTCTTTCTATGTCAACCGATATACTATCAAGGACCTTTGAACTGTTTTGTTCCCCCCTAACCCACCTTTTGGAGCAGGGTATCTTGCTTTACTATTGATCCTTGATTTTACTTACTCTTATGCCAGGTTGAAGAGGGGAAGATAGTACCTATAAAGGAAATTACTCCTCCACAAATCCCAGAAGATCTTAACTCAGCAATTAAAAGTGGAAAAGTTCGGGCTCCTACTCATGTTATCTCAACAATCTCTGATGATAGAGGTATGTTTTTTTAATTTTTTCTTTTGATTTCATCAATGTTAATGTGATTAGTGGTATGGCAAAATGCAGTTGCATCTGATTGTTGTTTTCTTCATTTCTTTCTTTCTTTCTTTTTCTTCTTTTGTTCTCAGGTGAGGAACCATGTTATGCTGGTGTCCCAATGTCATCAATTGTTGAACAAGGTTATGGTGTTGGTGATGTTATTTCTCTTTTGTGGTTCAAGCGCAGTCTTCCTCGTTACTGTACACAATTTATTGAGGTTGGTGGCTAAAAATGCTATATTTCAATTAAAGATCGAGTCAAGATGGCTTAATGCTACTTTACAAAACAAAAAATCTTTTTTAAAAACCTAGTCGACTTGCTTTAAAGTGGTTACTTCCTTATTATTATAATAACACACCAGCTTTTGGATGAGAGAAACCAGCTTTATAGAAAAGCTTTTTTTCTATTTATTGGAATACGGAACCATGGTGACTGATTAGTTCTTTTACTTTCTGTTGTAATCAACCAAAAAAGGTATATTTTATATGACTATATCTGTCGCTCTTTCCAGTTTGTTTTGCCCATTTTGGAACAAGCATGTTGCTTTTGGAAGCAAACTGTAGTTGATTTCCTTATTCGAATGCTTTTTCCCCCTCAGATCTGTGTCATGCTATGTGCGGACCATGGTCCCTGCGTCTCGGGTGCTCACAACACTATAGTAACAGCTAGAGCAGGGAAGGATCTTGTTTCGAGTCTCGTCTCAGGTACTTGGCCTACTGATTGTTCTTGTTTATTATTTTTTCGAAATAATTGGGGTGCTTATTCAGTGCTGAAAGCTTAAAGTATAGAAATTCTGAAACAGGATTGCTCACTATTGGTCCTAGATTCGGAGGTGCCATTGATGATGCAGCCAGGTACTTCAAGGATGCCTATGATCGGGTAAGCTGGCGAAGGGATCTGTTGTGTGAACCTGTGTGTATCTTTTGCCTGCCTGACCTCTCTAAATTTTGATGTCATTGTTCGGGTGTGACATATCAGGGTCTGACTCCATATGAGTTTGTCGAGGACATGAAGAAGAAAGGAATTCGTGTTCCTGGAATCGGACACAGGTATTGTGAGTATTTTTCAGGATTGTGTCATTTCAACTTTTAATCCATTATCTACACAGAAGAAGAAAATATACGGTTTCTTTTTTTTACACCTAAGGATCTATATTAAATAATTACACTTTTTAAATTTTGATTATTCCTATGCCACAGCTTATACCAAAGGTCTATGAAAAGTTAGCAATATCATGCTGTTAACTTTTCTGTCCATTTTTTCAGTTCACAAAATGCCTTAATTACAATTTTTTTTTGTTTTAATTAGGGTTTTACTTTTTTCTTACAGAAGTATGCTTTTTTTATTATAATAATATGGCTGTTGATTTTCAATCAAACTGTTCTGACTTTCCCTCTTCTGATGTCTTGATGTTATGGTGCTGAGTGGTTCATGTTGAGCGATTCAGTCATTTTCATGCATATTTCATGCTAAAATTTTTAGCTTTGACATTGAATTTTTTAATGTAGTTACTTGAACGTAAAAGAACCAAGAAATATGCATTTGGGTTTAGATTTTCCTAAGTTGCACTTAAAATCTTTGCAAAAGTGAAGAGAATGCATTTACTGTTGTTGTGAACCCTGAACCCTGAATGCTGCAACTATTGTTGTGAAAAAGGATCAAGAGAGGGGACAACAGAGACAAGAGAGTAGAGCTTTTACAGGCTTTTGCAAGAACACATTTTCCTTCTGTCAAATACATGGAGTATGCTGTTCAAGTTGAAACCTACACGCTCTCAAAGTCAAACAACCTGGTCCTCAACGTAGACGGTGCCATCGGCTCCCTTTTCTTGGATCTCCTTGCCGGAAGTGGAATGTTCTCTAAACCAGAAATTGATGAGATTGTCGACATCGGTTATTTGAATGGGCTCTTTGTGCTGGCTCGATCCATCGGTCTCATCGGGTGAGTCGCATATACTTTCTGAAACAAATCCATCTATCCCAAAAATTGTCTTTTGGTGTTTCTGCCTTAGCTACATTTAAGCCTAAGATATCATGGACGAGAATGTCATATGTCGATTGTAGCCGTAATGTTATTTGCAGTATTGGGTGATACATATCCGTGTAGAACTTATCGGGCATAATTTCTTCTAGCGAATCAGAACCTCTTAGGCAAATAATGGTTGATATGTCAAACGATATTAAGATTATTAACGAATATATTGAATATTAACCGATACATATAACAGTGATTGACCGAGTTCTTGCTTGGAATGTCAGGCATACCTTCGACCAGAAGAGATTGAAACAACCGCTATACCGTCATCCATGGGAGGATGTTCTGTACACGAAGTGATGCAACCGCGACCGCAGCAGGGCGACCGGCAACCTGCTTTCAGCAAGCATTTTTCTGTTATACTTTTCTATTATTTGCATTTTTGCTCGGGTTTCGGTTATTAGGGTTGTTTTTGCTGCCATGGGAATAATATAAATGAGGTTGTGTGCATCGGGCCCTGGCCCTTTCCAAACTTTTCGAGCACAAGCCTTGTGATCGGGAAAATTCGAATGCTATTATATTCCTTTAGTAATGGTGAGAATTCTATCTCGAAATATAAATAGTTAGGATTATAAGATGAGTTTAACATGTTTTATAATGTTATAATTTTAATCATTTAAATTGTCATGATGAAATTTTAATGGTGAGATTATGAGTAATGATAGAAAAAAAAAAAAACTTTAAGTAGACCATTGTCAATAAAATATAAAATAAAGCAAAAGCCTCCAAAACAGAAGGAAGGCTGAAGGCATGTCTAGGAAAATAGAAGTTTTTTGTTTTATATATTTTTAGAAGAGTGAAAAATATGATAGTAATTTTGTTATTGATTATTTTTTATTATATATTTATTTTGATACTTTTGTCATGTATTATTATTATTTTTTAAAAAAGTATTTCCTTAAAAAAAAAAAAATCAAGGGCTATTGTATCACTCCTCAGTTTGGGAGCATAAAATAATTTGGGGAACAATGAAGGGATATCCAAAGGGCATGGATCTTAATGCTAAGTATATTACGTATGAAATAGGTCTGTTTAAAATTAAATTTTGATATTATACATGTCCTAATTATATAAAAATTTATGATCGTTGAGCCGGTTGGGTTTGATGCAACTCGGTCACATTGTGTAATATCTCGAATTTTATTTGGATTAATTTAATATTAATTGTGATTTTGGGTATTTTATAATATTTGATTAAAAATTAATTATATTTTTATGAAAAATTTAAAAATTATTATTTTAGATCATCATCTATTTAAATAATTTATTCATAATTCAAGATGCGTTTTGTATTATCATTCGAATATTGATTTGGATTTTTTTTGGAATAAAAGACTAAACCCTATAAATGGAATATATATATATAATATATATAATGATATTATTATATTATATTATATTATATTATATTATATAATTAAAAATAAAAAAAGGAAAATGAGGAAGGATAAGGATTGGAAAATCTGAAAAAAAAAAGAGAGAGAGAAAAAAAAAAAATGGAGGAGATAGGGATGGATCGGGGAGAGAGAGTGTGGAGTGGGAGTTAGGGTTTGGGTGAGGAGGCAGCCGCGCAAGGAAGAGAGGAGGGAGGCGGCCGGCGATGGCGACGGCTGCGTGCGGCGAGGACGGCACGGTGGCGGTCATTGTCGGCGACTTATGGGTGGCGCTGTGGTGGTCGGTGTTGGCGCTGGCGGACGGCGCTCGGTGAGGAGGCCGTCGCGGATGTCGGCAGCGGTCATAGGAGGCATCGACAGCGGCGCACGGTAGAGATGGTGTGTCGGTGGTTGGCGGTGGCCGTGGGAGGAGCGGCGGTGGCGCGGTTGAGGGTTGCGCAAGTAAAGAGAACTGTGCACGGTGAGAGGGGCGTTTGAGCTGCGGCGGCAGCACCGACGCGGACGGGGTGACGCCGGGAAGGTCGGCAGTGGCAGGTCGGCAGTGGCAGGTCGGCACGGCGGCCGGTTGGCCGGCGGTGTTGAGCGCGGGTAGCATCACCTGTGAAGCTTCACGCAGAAGAGAGAGAAAGACGTAGAGGAGAGATGGGCAGCGCGAGGGCCGCGGGACGGCAGAGAGAGAAATGGTGCCGTTCGGATGCTTTGAGACATCTTTTCTTCAGATCTATAAAGTATGAGATTCGAGGCAGTATCGATTTGATTTCTGGCCTTTTAGGTGCCACGGCTCGCAATTTAATTTCGATATATTTTGGATATTGTTTAAAATTTTCTAACATAACAGATTGAATTTTAATATAAGACTAGATTTTATAACATATGCATAAAATAAAAGTTAATGGAAACATATTGGTCAAATTTGATAACCTGGTTTATGATTTTGGAGAATTTAATATTAGACATGTTGTTATCTTTAAACAAATAATTTACCAAACTAAAATGTATATTTTATATTAATATATTTTTAAAAAAAATCAAATATAGAAAAAGAAAGTTGGTTTAATTTATGTATTCATTTCGGTGGGAGGTTATTTATATTTAGATTTAGATAATTATATAAAAATAGCAATTATAAGATAAAAAAGAATATTTACAAAATTTCTAATTCGCTTTGGGTATGCAGAGGAAAGAAGCCTTGGAAGGATGGGCCCGATAACTTGGATAATTTGATTTGACCTTAGAATATATTCGGATGTCTGCAATATATCGTGAGTTTGAGGAACTCAAATGTTGAGGCCTGCGCCTTGTAACACGTTGGGCCCAAAGAGTGGGTGAAACCTAATCCTCTTGAGCCTATGATCCTATGGGCAACACTCTCGAGGCAATCTCCACATGCGATGAAACAAATATTGGATTTTGCCTTCCTTGTATGGTATTTGGGATTATGTGTAACCCTTCATCAATTCTGGGATAAAGAATTTAAATAATTTGGAAATGGAGAAGATTTGGTGTATAATTTATATTTTTGCATTAATTGGTATTGGACTTTGTTTGGATATGGATTTTGAACTTTAATTTGAGATTTGTCGATTTTTACCCCTTATAATTGAAGGATGGCGTCCTCTTGATCATAAATGATTTTGGTTATATATTTTGATGGGACTTTGAAATATCATTCTC
This sequence comes from Nepenthes gracilis, assembly GCA_033239525.1. NCBI lineage: Eukaryota > Viridiplantae > Streptophyta > Magnoliopsida > Caryophyllales > Nepenthaceae > Nepenthes > Nepenthes gracilis. The sequence goes on along the minus strand of BSYO01000019.1, from coordinate 1,229,807 downwards.
GGTACTTCTTAATCACGTTTGACGCTTTTGGATCATAAGGCATATCGGATTTTGCCTCGAATCACCTGGCGATCAAGATTGCATCTTGGACTCTCTTCGGATTCGGATCGACACTCGGTTCTCTCTTTCAGGATCACCTCTATTTTGGTTATATATATATATGTCCCAACGAGGACTATTTTGAAAGACATTTGTTTGGTGGGATATTTGATTTAGTCCGAACATTCTTATTGAATTTTGAAATTTAAATCTTGAATTTCGGTTGAATTTGTCTTATCTGCGATTTGGATTCATTCGAAATTTGATTGGATTTTCATTCATCGATCATTTGATTCGATTTATTGGAATCATTTTATTAAATATGATATTTTTCTCAAATTCAAGTACTTAAGGGGGTTTTGTCCATTTGAGAATAGAATGAAAGGATCTTATCTCATAAAACGTGATCGGTCAGATATTCGTCAGATTCGGTGAGTTTTGATTCTATCATGGTTTAAATTGACAATTGATGCGATTTATTATGGAAATTGGCCAGGTATAGGCTCATAGTAATATTTTGGAATCTGTGGAATATTTTATTATATCTGATTCGTGATTTTGGTTGGAATTGTTATCTTCCTTACGATAACTATGGAGCAGGTCGTATTATTTCTATTTGGACGGTTGTCCAGTGAGGTTCTGTATGGATTTTAATTTGTATTGGGTCCTGTTTAATTGGTTTATCACACCCTGATTTTGAGACTTAGTATTATTTGATTAAAATTATTTAAGATTTTAGATTTTAGAAATTATAATTAATTATTTAAATTGACCTGCTTGGTTTGGGTTCGTGACATCTTGATAAAAAATCACAAATTTTTTCATCTATAATCCAAACTAAATCGGTTCGAATCGATTTATATATTTTTTACTATTTGTATTCAAAAATCATAAATATATACAAATAACTAAAAGTGTAAAATAATTAAAAATTATAATATTTAGATTAAAATATTACCTAAATATATCTTTAAGTGAAAAATTTTTATATAAAAATTTATTATTTATAAAAACATCATCTATTTAAATAATTTATTCATAATTCAGGATGGGTTGGGCCGGATCAGTTATTATCATTCGCGATTATTTCTAATCCTAAAATTAATCGAGCCTAATTTTTTAACTATGTTTATGATATTCATGACTAAACCCTATAAACTTTTGGGTCTAGAAAGAGATATAGCAAATGGAAGGATAAAAAGACAATACATTATATCATATTATTATATAATATGTTACAGTTTGTTAAGAAATAGATATAAACAGTCTTATAGATAGACTAATATTTCTATGATAAATCGATTTTTAGCCATGGGTGTGACCAAAAATCTAAACCAAAAAAGGGTATTTTTCTTTTATATTATTGCATATGAAGTTTGAAATTGCGATTAAAATATTAAGTGTATGATCCATGCCAAATTTTAAAATATAATGAGTTGTTTATTTGGCTTTTGCATCTTATAGCAAAAAATGGGATTTTGGGGGTTCTCCTTTGCTGAGGCAGAAGGAGAGCTTCCTTCTCAGAATAAAAATTGTCAGTTTTTAGTAAATATTGTGCATTGAAAAATAATAATTGTGATTTGAAGATGCTCAAGTTAATATAAAGAAACACAATAGAATTTAAAATTTTTTTGATTTTTAAAGTCAGGATTTTTCTTTATTTGGTTTAAACAATATATAAATTGAAATGATTGTGTTGGGAGTTCAACACCTAGATACACCAAATCCGGTACAATGGAGCAAACCAAAACCCTCCGTTAAGTGTCAGCCACCAATTTGTGAGCACAAAAAATAAATAATGTCGAATAATTTTTAACGTGAAAAATCATTCTTAACTAAGGAAAAAATTACAGGATAAATTTTAAACAAATCTACTGTAAATAGTATCGGTTACAAGAACCCCATCCAAAATCCCTTCACTCCGAACTTGAGTGAAGAATGGTCGAATACAACCCTCTCTCTACACACCCGACAACCCATAAGAGAAATATGATAAGAAAATGTGTAATCAAATGAAAATATGTTTCTAAAATCACCTTCAAAACAACGTATCCGACCTTGGTGAAAAACGAAACTCAAATCAAACCTTAATCGGATGTCCAACCTCTTCATCTTCTCTCTTCTTCTCCCTCCTCTCTCTGTATGCGGCATCCCTTGTAGAGATAGATTTCAAAAATCTAACCCTAAAACGTGTGAGACGCGTTTTATACTGTGTACTGGCTCTCAAGCACCGACAAGTGCGGATCAAGCCACCAGTCTTGGATTTCACGCTCGAGCACCTAGCGAACGCATCAAGTCTGGAATCCATGTCTCTTCACTGCTTGAGCATGAGGCGAGTGCCAGTAACCCTCCATCAATTTGGAATTGGCACTCGAGCTTTGCTCGAGCATCCGTCGAGCCCCCGATTTGATTCTGCTTCTAGGCCCTTCGTCGGGCGCACGAAGCTCACAATGCGAATCTTCGATAACTTTTTGTTTATTGAGTTACTTATAAGAGAGTGACCAAAAAACCTAATAAATTGAACATATAATATAAGACTAAATCTTCATAACATGTGCATATAATAAAAGTTAATATGAAACATATTGTTCAAATTAATGATAACCGATTGTATAAATATCCTATCTCTACATTATATATATATATATATTAGACATGTTATTATCTTTAAACAAACTAGTTTTTACCAAACTAAAAATTAACAATCATAATTACCAAATATAAGTATTTAGAAGAAACCATCAAATATAGATAAGAAAGTTGGTTTAATTTTTTGTATTCATTTTACAGTGGGAGGTTATTTATATAGAGTAATTGATATAAAACTTATATAAAGAATAGCAATTATAAAGATAAAAAGAATATTTATAGAATATTCTAATTATATCTGATTATAGAATATCAAAAGAATATTCTTTATTATATTTGATATTTTTTCTCAAATTCAAGTAGATAAGGAGGAACCAACTTGAATCTGAAAATTAGATCATGAAAACATCCTATCACATAAGACTTATTGAAAATCTCAGCAGGATGTTCAAACGATTGTATATAGTGAAGATTTATACTTTATCATCAAATATGTTGATGAATTAAATGACAATTATTTTTAATATGTTTGGTAGGCTCATGAAATATATCATTATAAATAAGTTGTATGTCACTTTGATTTTTATAAAGTAAGATAACTGTATCAGAATGTGTAGCGTCCATGTATTCTAACAGCCAATGAAACCAAAGAAATTCAACAGTTATGTTGACCAAGGCATAGTATTCTACTTTTGTCCTGGAGCGTGTTATGGCAAATTGTTTTTTATTCATTCATGAAATAAAAGATATTTTCAAGAAGAAATAATATTTAGTGTTAGATTGTTGATCAATATAATTGCCTGCTCAATCTAAATAAGAAATTGCACGCATGTATAGAGATTAATAATTACAGAATTGAAGGCCTCAGAATAATGAATCATTAATATATTAACGGAAATAGATCATACAAGCTAGTGAGTCGATTATGGTGTTGCCATAAACTGAATGGCAAGATGAATTATAGAAGTAATATACAGACGGATAACTGTAAGATAAATATGATTGCCAACTAGTTATTGATAATGTGTAGAAGATCAGTTGGATGGAGTGAGTTTGACTTTTGATTATAATAAAATAGAAGTAATCTTGTTATCAGTAATATTCAGACAGGTTATTATTTGATAAATACGTCCACATACCAGTTGCTGATAATGTGCAGAAAAGCAGTTGAATGGTGTAAGTTTGACATTCAGTTCTAATAAAGTAGAAGTAATTTTATTATCAATATTCGAAATATGAGTGAGTATACCTGAGATGTACTTTATTTTAGAAAGATGGTATCCACTACAATATGATGTTATTTCAAGACCCAAAGGCTCCCATTTAATTAGCCTTAGACTGATAACCCCAAGTGGGAAGTTCAATTCCTCATTTAGTTATACTTATAAGAAAGGGGTATTCAAGAGAATAAAGAAGATATTTATATCTTTTTTGAATATCTTATACAATTAATATTTAACCAATAAAAATTTTTAAGCAATAAAAAATGCCATACTAAAATATGTGTACTTATTAGATTCAACATCAAATTAATAATAAAAAATTTATCAAATCTTATTCGATTGACTAAAATACCCTTTTTGCCATAGATAAATTAAATATTTTCATTGCCATTAAATTAATAATTCATAATAATTAATTAAGAGATTCTATAAATAATAAGTGACACCTAACTATATATTATGACTTTAAATGTAGTAAACAAATGACATTCTGTTTATTGAACCTTTTTATGAAAGTTATTGAATAAAAGATTCAATTAATAAAATTAGAAATTTATTTTAAATTTATAATCCACATTGGCCTAAGCTTTAGTAATTATTAATTTAATTAATTACAAAAAATATCTCTCCTTTTATTATGAACAATGGATTCCTTATTGAACACTATTTTATCTCTAGGTGGTTGTGGTTGTACCCAATAATTATCTCTATATATTTATTTATTGAATTTATATTAATAATATTAAAATAAAACTATATGCACATGATATATTAATAATTCTCAAGCCTAAGGACCAATTATTTAACTTTCATTTAAGTGATCATATTTGATATGTAGCAAAATTTTTATACAAATCTTTATTATTAGTAAATTATGTGAACACATTCTCTAATGAGTACCTGAACATTCACAATAATATTAACAATACAAATGACCATGAGTTAAGTCACCCCTTCAGTGGGTTAATATAATATATACCGATCTAAGTAGATTATTAATATCTTATCTTAATGATTTTATAATTAAAAATATTAAAAATTTAAGCTTTTAAAAAGAAGTACAACCTCATCATAATTCTATAATTATATTGCTTAAATATATATATTTTATCATCAAATAAATAATATAACTAAAGATGATAAACATAAATAACTTTTTATACTAATTAAATAAAATTATATGAAAATAATATATCATAGTACCTCATATGATTGACTTGTAAGACATATTATTTTTAATGCCTTTTCCTCTAAACAAAGAAAAGTTCTTGTTACAATCAAAATTGAACATGTAAATATAATTATAACTATCGAGCAATAGCAATGCCGTAGCAAACTTTTCTTCAATAAACTAATCAAATAACCTTACATTAATATTGAACAATTCAAAGATAATAAATCATGCTTCGGTTGCACCACTCTAATATCTAAAAAATTATCCGATACACATAATCTAAAAAACCCAGAACCTGATGCTACACAAAAAGCTATTAGCGATTTCAATTATATCATTAATTATATCTGTATTATGATATGGTCAAGCACTCTAGTTGACAAAAGCTTCTTGCACTTGCTCAATTAACTTAAATATAACATAATTCTAACTTATGAAATGATAGACATATCAAACGGTCTTTAAGGACCCGACCCATCAATTGCTCGGGATAAGGCCAAGTTCATTGTTATACATGATCATATTCAAAATATTATAATCGCTTATTGATACAATTTTAGGATATGATAGAAAATACTTCTAGCTCTTCACAAAACATCCTCCATTGAGTCACCCATAATCCCAACTAATTTCAGGTGTACTAATCTAAGATGTGGTAAGTTTGGCAAGAATAAGCTAAAAGTTTAACAAAATATATATAGATATATAACAAAATATAAATAATACAATAATTTATCGCAAATATGTAAAGAAAATAAAATACCAATCAATATGCGTAAAAATATAGATTAATAAGAATTAGGAATCAATGACAAATTTCATCGATAAAGTTGAAACTTTGAAGGTGGTAGATGTAGTTTATCCCATAGATAGGATTATGTGCTATTATTTAAAATTTATGAAAGGATTAATTATATATTATACTCTATAGTTAAGGTCAAATGTCACTTTCGTAAAAAACTTGATTATATATTATACCCTATAATTAAGATCAAATTTCACTTTTCTAACTATGGATATTATGCATTACAACTTTTCTTTAAAAATCAATATTCTAAGATATGTCTAAATATATTATATCATATACTTAAACAAAAGAAAGTTCAATGCAAGCCAATATATTTTTTAAAAAATTTAGAAGCAAATAACTTAATTTGACTTTATTGTATATCTTCTTCAAAATTCTTATAAAAGAATGGATATCCAAGACATATAACCAATGAATTTGAAGATTCCTCAATAAATTTTATAAATTTGGGCACAAATTTTCAAAAGCTTAGAATTTATGAAAAAATATGTTATGCATGCAAGTTCAATTCAAGAAGAATATCAAAATATCATATTTATGGAATTTTATAACATAAATCTTGATGGGTATTGATACCAATGACCTAACGAGAAAACCCAATTTCAAAGTTTGGCACATATATTAGAGAAGCCCAATAAACTGAGTTAGCCCAATCAAAGGACCCATTCGACGATATGCTTAAATTGTAGATAACGACTGAGCGGTTTTTTCCTCTCTCGTCTCAGTTGATGAAATCATAATGTCAATAAAATTCTATCCATTTAGCGATTTTCTGGATGATTTTTTCAGACAGTTGATAAAAAAAGTCAATTATTTTATGATAACTATAAAAAGACTCTCCTTCTAACAGGGTAAAAGAGGACTTTATCGAAAATAAAAGATCTCACTTTCTCTCTAAGACGTTTCAAAAAAAGTGCAAGCTCCGAAACAGAAAGTTAATCCAATTTTTAATTTGCATCTTCTATTTTCTTCATTACCAAAGACCAGATATTAATTTGGCGTTAGAAAATATATCGTAGAGTTAGTTTCGCCAATCTTTTGACCGTATTATTATGTTGCACAGAATTTAGATTTAAGCATACGGAGACCGGACGAACTTCATATAGCATTTGGATCCCTAATCCATTTAACAATTAGAATTTGAAGACGTAACAAATCTTATAATTAAATAAAAAATAAAGAGAATTTTTTAAAAATTAAAAAAATAAAGAACTAAACTTAAATGGCCCGCTAGCGGCCCACCCGCCATTTGCCTCGGCCCAAGAAAGAGTGCCTAATGGCTTGAGTGCCCAACATGCGGCTCGCTTGCGGTTCGGTTCTTTCAATGCATGAGGGCCTATTGGCTTAAGCACTCGACCAACGGCTCACTTTTGATGTAGACTAATAAGACGGACTTAGCTTAAAACTTAATACAATTTGACCCATAATTTTTTTATAATTAACTAAATTTCATACTTAGGCTTTACTCCTGGTTTCAAATTATTGTGCTTTTTATTTTTTATTTTTTATTTTTATTTATTTTTCATTTGTGCAGCTCATGACAAAGCACTTGCACTAAGAACGCCTTCAAAATTGCCGCTGCAGTGGCGATGAAGACCACATGATGCACGGCGATGCCTTCTTTAATTGCGATGCCGGAACCAGCGATGCCAATTGTTGTGATTTGGAAATAGAATTTGAATTGTAAGTTTAATTTTAATTCTGATTTTAGACATTAAATTGAATTAGAATTCTAATTTTATATTATAATTTTTAAAATTAAAAAATAATACAGATAATTATTTTTAATTTTTAGGAGTAGGGTAAATAATTATAATTTTAAGAACGAGAATTATCTATTAATCAGATACATAAAATTTAATAAAGTAAGACCCATCAGATAAAGTATTTTTAATTGTTTCAGTCGAATAGAGATAGACTGATTATGATTTTACTTATAGTTTATTTTTAAAAAATTATATTTGAATACTTAATAATCAATACTCTAATAAAAAGTATTGTCTAAAAATATATGCATATATAAAATATTATCTATGTTTAAAAATAAAATTTTATAATATCAATTTTCACATATTAAAAATTTATATTTTATATTGTGATACTTATTTCTTCTAATTCATATATTGACTAAAAATTAATCATACATTAATTATTTTTTCTCTTAAAATTATAATTCCTCACAAATTTTAAATAACAAAATTCAAATTCTACTCTATTCTAGTTCTAATAGAATTGAAATTGATGCGTATCAAGATCCAAATTTGTGATGGATTTTGCATACGTGTTATTTATGAGTTGGATCTTCACTCCGTCTTGGATGAACCAAGACCTGCGCACCACAACTAAATCAAGAATTAGAATACAATCGAGGCTTATTTTTTGAAAGACATCTGATGCTCAAATCAGTTCTTGTCGAAAAAATAGAGAGAAAATTCTAAAGAAAAAAGTCTAAATTTGTATCTGGTTTAAGATTTTTAATATAGTTATTCTTCATTCAACCATTCAAGTAAAGGATTTTTTAACGGATAGTTGTTCCTCTTCTATTTTCTTGGATATTCTTTCCTTTTATATCATGTTTAGATGTTCATTTTTTCATGATGAGTGACGCCACAATGGATAAGACTAATCAGATAGGATTAACTGTAGTGGATTGTAGTGATTAAGGCTTTAGGAGTCTAATTAAATCAGTTAAAAGTCTTCTGATTTAACTTGAGTGGTTATGATATCCGGGACCGTACTCATGACGCGTAGGAGCAGTCCGATGAATGGGACATTGGGCTTATGTTCTTAGGCCTCAATATTATCCGGCCCATTTTACATTATGGCATTAGTAGTTTTTCTTCATAATATTAAATAATTATAATTAAAAAGAATTAAATTAACTATTTATTTATTTATTTAGATGGGTAGGCTTCCCAAAACGCTAGCAAACATCCACGTTCTTGTGTTCTTCACTAATTGCAAATTGATAGCAATAAGTGTGATAGCGGCTACATATCCGAAAAGCCATATGCTTTATAGCCTCCTTTTCATTCTTTTGATTAAAAAAATTCAATATTTAATATTTAAAATTTATTAAAGATTACCTACTAAATAATTATTTTTTTAATATCAAATTAAATATTCAATAAATATTAAATATCTATAATTTATATCTTTGATCAAATATTCAAAGATATATGAGATATATCCTTCTTGGAATATACGCCCCCCAAACTCCAATTATTGAGCACTTTGAGTTGATTTATTAAGGTCATTTGAGCTCCCCATTTTATAATTTATTAAAATAATTAAATATTTAAAATTTATGCTTTCTAGTTATATTTTATTTAAAAATTATTTTTTTTCAATATTTTTAATATAATAAAAGAAAAACACATTAAAATAATAAAATATTGATCATCATCTTGTAATATTATACGACAAATTTATCTTGTTATATAAACATTAATGGGATAGCTTTTATCCTTACCATATAAAAGGGACAATTTAAAAAAAATTAGTTATTCTGTTTATTTTTATATAGGTCTGATAATATAAATAAATAGATTAGATACTGTATCAAATTGGATGGATAAATGGTATCTCGAAGGTGACCACATAATGTCTCTCATTTAAAAATTGGTGGTAATAATGGTTGAGAATGTTAAGGCCTCCGGAATCGAAAGTGGGTCTAGTGATACAACTTACTAATCAATTGTCACAACTGCATATCAACGTAACAGTATAATCATAAATAACATAGAAAATATTTATTGATGTCACTGTGTCTGTAATCTTTTTCAGATTCAGTTTCATTATCATAACTATATTTTATTACAAGACTCAAATTCCTAAAAACATAAAGTTCATATATAGAAGAGAAAGATATATGCGACCAAATGACTACTCAAGCCATATTTGTCGACCATCACGATTATTAACTCAAAGCTCATTTCGATTCAGAGAGTCGACTTCAGTACTGTATTATGGAGATAGTTTTGTAGGTAAAGGCAACAATAGCCTTTGTGTAGCATGCTTCAATAGCGAGGGCAGTATAACTTGAGAGCTTCTTCGAGTTACCAGCAGAGAATTCAATAGCACCTTTATCGATGTGGAGGCCAAAGCTGAGTTTGGGGGATAGAACTTATTAGGGAGATAAGAAAAATCTTTTTCTAATATGTTGGAGAAGAAAAATTCAACAGATGAGATTTAAAATATAAAAAATTATATGAATAGTTACTTTTTAATATTTTTTTTACTATTATGTGAAATTATTAATAGATGTTAATATTGTAAAAAATAAATATATAAAAACTATTATGTACATTTTTTATATATTAAAATATCTATCATTGAATTTTTATTTACCTTTCTAAAGAGAGATATTAAATATATTTCGCTAAAGAGATATATACTTCCCAAATTTATTTGGGCTATAGCTTATATTGCCGTAGATGAGACCAATACGAGGCTTCGATGATTGGATCAAGATACAAAGCAGAGACAGGGCCAAGGTAATATACATGAAATCCCAAGCTTTGGACTAATCCACTCTAATAGCCTTCGAATCTCACGCTATTGAATGACTTTCATTACTAAAATTCTTATTCAGATCGAGAAAGAAAAATTTGTGTTTGCCCGTGTAGGTGTAGAACTTGATGGCTATTGGCCATATCAAGTATTTTCACTTCTACCATTGCCCGAGCCATAACATAAGAGGAATTCAAGAGCCACAAGAACAAAATAGTAGTATTACTAAGTAGGGGCCTCTTGACAATATTTTTATAGTGCCTAAATAGGTCGTCGAATTGATGTTTTATATGGAGCATCCATTTCATTATTGGAATATAACACAAACATAAATAAATATATTCTTTGAATATTGACGCTACACTAAACATTTATAATCAACAATAAGTATGACCAAATAACAAGATAATGTTACATGTTGGCCACATACAATTACATTAAATATATCACAAGCTTATTCATCAAATTATCCATATACATAACCTTAAATACAATGAGGTACATGCTAAGAGGCAAGCTAAAAATCAAAATCCAACATCTTCTAAATAAATTATCACCATCCAATGCCATCCTCTATTAACCATTGCACAAATGTCAAGTTACGAATATGAAATGTGGAGAAATTTAAGGGTGACATAAAATTTCAAAAAGAAATAATGAAATGAAGGATCAATAATATTATAATGGAGATATCAAGCAAATTTTGTACAAATTTTAAATCAAGAGTCATTAAATAAACCTGATGGCAATGCTAAAATATAGCCAGATAGATGGGGTCATATGCAACTATTATAATCCATAGGTAAGATAATCTATAGCTTCATGTATAAATAGAAATCTCACAAACTATATCAAATTCATTAATAACCTTTGACAAATTCTATGATTCAAAGCTAACAACAAGTCTCTATGAAAGGAACATTTTCACAAAATAAAAAACCAAACTTCATGTTACAAGAGATAAATATGTAGAGACCACCACAAATTCACATATAGAAAGGACATGCATGGAGGTTTTACACAAGATTCTAGATTTTGCTTAAAAAAGAAGGAAGAAATTTAACAAGTTATTAATAGAATCATGATGGCAATATGATATATACTAGCTTTAAAATTTTGCCAATAGAATTACTCAAATTCTTTTCCTTACAATATCTTCTTAGCACTAAGAGTTATGCTTTAGTAACATAAGATATTATGAAATAATTAAGCATAAGGGTCCAACTAAAGGAATGATCAATTATGAATGGTTTTTGTCGCAATATCTTGATCTGCCTTAAATTAAGTAAATCATTATGAAACTGTTATTTCTAAAAGTAGTGAAATAAGACAAGGAAAGAAGACATCATATTTACCAAACTGGTCTTATTTCAAAAGCTCGTATAGAGTATAGAATACAGTGGGATATGATGCCAAAAGAAGGGAAGAGAGTTGAGTTAGATTTGTCCAATAGCTAAAGGATGGTACTTGCAATGGGCTCCCAATAATAACAACATCCATTGTTCCAACAAATTATGCTAGATTTTTGCCCATTTAGTGGATTTATTTACCTCATAGTGCTATGTAGTAGATATCTTATCAGTCTTAATATAGGTTTCTATGAGTAAATTTCATAAGTCATTGTCATATTTTCTTCATATTCTCTTTCTTATTGTTCGAAATCATTGAATAGTTTTTATAATTATTGGGTGACTCTTTTAATATATTATTGTTATAAAAAACCGTCATCTCTTTTTATAATCATAAGGACTGAAAAAAACTCTTGCTAAGAATCTATTAAAAAAAAACCATTTATAGTGTTTTGAGTGATATTATGACAGTATTAAATAAAAGATTTACTAAATTTTTTTGTCATTTTGAATCAATTCGTCTTTGTTCTAAAATTAAAATAATTCCTTTTAAATTTGATATTGATTCTCCAACCAATTTACTAATTAAAACGGGGAAATGATTAATTTTCTTTGATAATGATTTTTCAGCTTTTGTTTCATTTTCAAATCCATGGCAATTGTGATGATTAAGAATGGTACGTCTAAGTTTACCTTTTTATTTTCTATTTATTAAATTTTTGACTGATCATAAGACCTACCTAACTAGTTTCTATCGAGTTTTTTATAGGTTAGAAATCATTTTTTTGACTTTTCATGGTTATGAAGTGTTTTGATCCTAATGTTTGATCTTGACTTTTTCCTTTTGGGTATCAAGCAAATTTTGAAACAAGAATTTTCCAATAACTTTGTATAAATAAGTTTAGTTTACCAAGATAGTATTTTCTGATTTATTGTTCTAGTTATATTTTTCATTTGCCAAAAAATGAAGAAATTCTCCTTTCTTTTGCCTTCTTTCTTTCTTTCTTTTTGCTCTCAAAATCTTAGCACAAATGATAAAGAAAAAGCTTGAATACCCTTAATGCCTATGTCTAAATAAGCCAACTCCTCTTTGTAACAAGGAGTCCAACAAGAGGATGATGTCAACTCATGGCAAAAGAAATCATTATGAAAACAATAAAGACTTATGAAAATAAAAATATATATATATATTTGTTCTTTCTTTCATTTAGATATGTATGAAGAATTAAATGAAAAAGAATAATTTTGTGATAAAAATATTTTATTTGTTTGGCTATAAAAGAAAAATAATGAGACTTTATTACAAACCCTTATTATTATAATTCTTTTTTACATTTTTATTGATTTTTTTCCTATAAATCAAATATAAAAAATACTTTCCTTTATATTTTTTATCTTTTATTTAAAATTTTCTAAAATGAAATAGGTCCCAGACAAAAGGTCATTGTACCTTCTTTGTTAGAATAAGACAGGCAAATGTCCTTTGATCACTACATTTCAAAAATGCCTTGTTGGAACAAGGCCATGAACACCTCTTGAATGCTACATTCTAGAAGTGCCCCATTTGAAAACACCTCTCAAGTGTGGCTTGAATATGAGCTCTCATGTCGCTCTCTATTCACCTCAAGACGGATTTCACTCGAGCAATGCTAGAACAAACCTATCGCAAGAAACATGCAATAATTCATAATAAAAAAATAATAGCCATCGCATTTTATAAACATACCCAAAACCAGGGCTATATCCAATTTTAGCATACAGGTTGACCACAATACCTAAACACAAATTATGTACATGTTCAAATAGAAATTACCCATAATAATGACTCAAGTATAAAAACCTGATCCAGCACCACCACCATCATACAGCCACATAGTGGTTGGGTTCATCAACATGATGATAAATGAGTCCGTAACAATACTGAGGCCGTTGAAACCAAAGTCCATGAACACGAAGAAGAGGACTTAGAGGGAAGCAATTATATTTTTATGATAATAACTACTTCCATATAAACTCCTCACATTATGACTCCTTTTCTGTATTGATATTTATTTTAGATAGAGTTTAGCATTAGCAGTTAAAATTGGTCTTTGTTGATAGTTGAAACTCTCTTGATTTTTTATATTTTGATACCTTTGACAACTTGCAATTGACAAGACAACATCTCAATGTCTTTGAAGGTTCACATCTCAACATCAAAATCTGGTTAGGGTTAAGGGTGTTGTAGGCCTCGAGTCTACCTTAGGAACCTAGTCCCATATGCTTCACACACCCTAAAATCCTTACGGAAAAATCTACCATCGTTCTATAATACCACACTCGACAGATCAAGTCTTTTAACCTGTCCACAATAACTTTCATTCACCATCTGAGGATAGAATTTTGCACTTGGAACAGGGTTAAGGAAGACCATGATTGCCAAGTAATGGGAAGAAACTACTATCTCACACAGATTTCGGGCCCGATGCAAGCCCTATAAGAGATAGGAGAAGATATAACCAATATTCTCTAAAATTCTAGATAGTTATAGAAAATCGTGTAGGTCAAAACAACGCCAGATAAATAAATAAAAGAAAAACAAATAATAAGCTTTCTCAAGGCAGATTAATATGTGTTTGCTTGGATCTCAGCTAATATGTCAGCTATCTCTCCATAATTGATGATTTTAGAACTATAAATACTTTATCTTATATTGATGAATCATTTTAAGAGAGTAAATTTAGTTTAATGGAGATGAGACATGACATTTTTTAAGCATGACATTTTTTTTACTTTTTTTTATTTATGTTCTTATTTATTTTTTAATTAACTATTATTTTATGTGCATGATCATATATTAAGTCAGATAGCGATACCATATATCATCTTTAACAAATTAAAAAATTACTTTTATTTTTTAAATTTTATTTTATTTTAGTATTAATTTTATTATATATGAAAAAAGTCAATGAAGATAATTTCTGATCATATATTAACTAATTAAATTAAATTATCAACAATTTTTTTAATAATTGATTATTTCATAGGTGGTGAGTTGCTCTCATAAAAATGCGAGTGAGAAACCAAATGTATGGATACGCTTTAAAGGAAAACGACTCGTGAGTTATCTGCAACTACTTCCTCCTTTACGCCCCTCCCCGGGCTCAGTCGCATTACCTCCATTCTCTCTCTTTCGTGTCATTGGTGGACAGAGAGAAGGCTCCAACCAACATCAGCGCTACCCACCTCGAGTAGACGACGGCGTTCCGTTCTCCTCCTTCTCTCCTTCAGCACCTTCAATCCGTTCCCCGTGTTTCACACCCTTCAAAACGGTTCTTAGTATTACCTTTCAGAGTCCGGAAGGTAAAAGGATCATACTGATAATTTGGTTGCGTTCAATTTTTATTCAATTGTTGTCAGGTAAAAGGACGAGCGAGATTCTCATGCTTGATGAAATTGTCGTTCCGTGATCTGTTATTGGAATTCGTCGTCTAAGCTTGTTTAGATTTAGATGTTAACACATCCAATCCATCTGTAAATTAGTTTGTTATGAGTAATTAATCTGGTGGCGTGCATCAGTAGAATCTGATTTCGAATATCCTAATCTTTTATGAATCAATAACATCTTTTCTTTTTATGCAGGCGTTCGTCATCTTCTCTGTTAATTCTCCAAGGACAGAAAAACTCAAAAAATAGGCATATTCAGTAAGCAATCAGGGCCTCCAATTGTCGGATCTGACCGATTCGCACTTGAATGGAATCGCCGGCGGTCCCCAATACCGTTGTCATTTCCGAGAGGGCACGAGATTGCAGAAAGAAAAGGAGCAAGAATAAATCCCAATCCAGATCCCAAAACGTCGAGTTCAGCCACAATTTCTCATGGAAGTCCGACAAAACGCAGCAAATCTACTCCTCCAGGCTCCTCCAAGCTCTTCGTCAGGTTCAACTCAATCCATCCTCATCATCAGCGCCGCAGCGCGGTAGAGCCGTTCGCGAGGCGGCGGACCGAGCTCTGGCGGTGGCTGCGAAGGGGAAGACAAGGTGGAGCCGCGCCATACTCACCAATAGGCTGAAGCTCAAGTTCATGAAGCGGTCCAAGAGGCAGAGGGTGAGGGTGTCGGCCGGGGTTAGCCGGTCGGAAAAGAGAAGAGTAGGTATCCTGAGGTTGAAGAAGGGGAAGAATTTACCGGCTGTGCAAAGGAAGGCTCGCGTACTTGGCCGGTTAGTCCCCGGTTGCCGGAAGGAACCGTTGCCGGTCATTCTGGATGAGGCCACTGATTATATTTCGGCTTTGGAGATGCAGATTCGAGCCATGACTGCTGTCACTGAATTGCTCTCTCGTGCTTCTAGCTCTGGCACCAGAAGCTCTGGTACCGGCACAGCAACTGCGCCGCGGGCTGATCAGCTCGGCTCCGCCGATCATCCTCCGCCGAGCTGAGTATATAATCATTTTTTGGCCTATAGCCTCTGTTTGTTTTGCTCTTTATCTGTTCTCCCTCATCATAAAAAAAATATATATATATATTTTCTTGTCCATACACGCCCACTTTTTTTGAGATTAATCGTCTATCTACAGGCTACATCGCATTTGAGCTCTGGGTGTAAGGTAATGAGACAAAAACAGCTTGTTGAATGTGCTGGCACTTGACTATGTTTGACTGAAATCTGAAAATCATGACTTGATGTGATAATATAATGATACCAGTGTGGTAAATTTGTTGTAAACAGTCTGCTTGTTTCTCCTTTTGACGTGTAAAGTTCTATAAAATTGTGAAAATGTGATTATGTTGTATTGTACAATTTTACTTATATCTTGTTCAGTTAGATTTCTATAATTTCTTTTCCCAAAATGTATGAAAAATTAATTGAAATTATGGAAGTTATGAATAGATTTTGTAACTTTCAAGTTAGTTTTAGATTTTCACAGGTATACTTTTCATTATCAACCAAAGATTGTTTTTTGCCCTTCTGATTGAAGGTAGTGATCGAAAAAGAAGAAAATAGTCAGTGTTTGATGCATATACATTTGATCCATCCTTGCTTATTTGCTCAGGGCAACATGGGCCTCAAGCTGAGGATCTAGATAGATCCCCCTCCCCTCTTTTTCCTAGGTTTTTCCTGGGAAAATGGAGGAAAGGAAAATTGAATCTTAAACTTTCTTGATATTTAAGCATCATATTTTCTTCTCTCTTCATTTCTTAGGTGGTTTTTGGTGAGTAGAAGGCCTCATTTGGTAGGGTTAGTCAATTAGAAAAATTTTACTTCCTGTAAATTGTATTATTTGTGTGTAATTTTATACATCTTTCTATTCATAGCTAGTTTAGATAAACTCTATCCAGATAGATAAAATTGCATTATTAACTGGTCCAAACACCTCCAAGCCAATGACTCCTAAGTCCAGTGAGTACTTATATAATGAGTCGTTTGGTAAGACCTATTGCATTATATATCTGACCTGTCACCTGACTTTGGATTATTCAGTGATGTACATGAGCTTGGTTGGCTGAGTTAGGAGCGGACACGAGAACCAATCACATGAAGGTGGGGTCCAGAAATTCGAACCCAAGGCCGACTCCACATAGTTGCCTTGGTTTCAGTACTGACTCAACCACATTAAGGTTAGTTGTTGGTCAGATTGGTTCAACTCCTCTCCCTTTCGGATTTTTAATTATTAATTGACTAGTGTAGTAAAATATGTAGTGATTACCGGTTAAAAGTGTCTCTTGTTCTTCAAAGCTAGTTCATTTGGTTAGAACACTACCAATCTTAGATGGATCTGGGAACAAATCTTGAGAATTTAGCTCATGGTGGGATGTATATCAACCAAAAAGGATCATTTATAATGATCTCATTTGTTGGTTGTTGCCATGAGTCCTCCCTTATCTGTCATATTGGATATAGGATAATATTGAGTAGTGAATCTGTGAAAGTTAGAAGAAAAAAAATATAAAAAAAAAAACTATTTGGTAATAATTTAATGTTATTGGCTGCAGAACTTTAGAAATGGTGTTGCGTACATAATCTTGTTTTGGCTGCCTTAATGACTTTGAGTGGATGAATGGATGAAATTCAACCATGAAAACGCACAATAGAAAGAATAAAATGCAAAGCATGTGGAACCTACTAGACCATCTGTTTTAGTATTAATGTCTTTGAGTTCATGAGGATAGATGACCTTGTGCTCTTGATTGGTTGCCTTGGGGCAGCACTCAGCCATGGATTTCGGCTAGTTGAAGGCAACATTTAGAGTACTAGACTTACAGAAATTTTTAAGGCCATGTGACTATATTTACTTGTCAATCTTTTTAAAAGGTGAAAATATTGTTCATTCTATGGTCTTTATTTCAAAGTGATTCAAATTGCTAAAAAGTTAACTATCTCAGGCAGTAACTTTCTTTTCCATGAACTTTTATAAAAGAAATAAGGTTAAATAAAGCTTATCTAATATTGAGTAATTCAATAGATTTTTAAAGTCAGTAAATATTAAAAATAAAAATAACTAGAATTGCATATAGATATACCCAAAAAGATAATATAACGAGTGATGAAATATAACTATTTAGAAATTATATTTATGAAAGAGAAGATTTTAAAATGATATTTAAAGTATTTCATAGGTTAAAAAGAAATATTTGTAATTATACGAGAGTTGGTTGTGGTTGTAGGCAAAATGAAAGAGAAAAGTCTAAAAAATATAGAGTAATATAATAAAAATGATTCAAAAATGATTCGGTGCTAAGTCACCCGTTATTACTAAATTCCTATGATCGATTTAGCCATGCTTGAATTTTTATGTTGAGTTTAATTTATCTCATCAATCTTCATAAATGTAAGAGGGAAACAAAATGCATACGATAAATGTAATTTAAATGATAAAAGTAAAATTTTTTATTTTTAAATTTTTTATTTTTATATTTGTGGGTGAGATGAGTTCCTATTTGGAAGAGGGGAACAGCTTGCTTGCTTGCTGCTGAGTGGCTAATCCTGTAGGTAACGTGCCAGTCGGATGGGTCCATCACAGGTGGGTCAGACAGTCCCCTGGTCTCGCCGGCAACCCCTCAGCGAGCGCGGCTCAAGACCCCGTGACTTAAGAATACTGCTTTCTAATTTTTTAATTTTTTTAAAAATAATTAAAAATAATTATTTAACCCTAAGGCGGAATCGCAGCACATGGGGAATTAGATGGCGTCATCCTGCAGCGCTTCAGAGCTTGCAGTATACTACTGTAGTAGGTCAGATCCCCTCCTTTATGGGGTCCCCTGCCCTACAAATCTGCCTCTTTTATTTGTTTTAATGCCGGAGGATAATTGTTAAGGACAACGCCCTCCCTTTCGTAGGGTCACTTTCAACCCCCCTATACAGAGCAGATCTATGTTACAGATTTTCGTTATATTACTATTAATTATTCTAAATAATATAATATTTCATTAAATTTGTCTATATTAACCTTTTGGTGTAAAATGAAAATAATAAATTAATTTATCAAATATTTAATTTAATAAAATAAATAAATATTCCTGGTTCAAGCCAATTGTGGGACGACACGTGGCGGTTGTCGTGGAGCGGGGGGTGCCTTTATTTGGTATCCGTTGGCAAGTGAAATGTTTGGGAGGAGGGGCCGTGGGGGCCACGCGCCCGCATCATTCAGTTGGCCCGATGGAAAGCGATTCGCAAAAGTCGTCAGAGTGTGGGGGGACGCACATGATGAGCGTTTTTGTGGTCCCCAGCCCCCCACGCCCCATGTTTGCCATTACTACGAGGACGCAGTTGGAATAAGATGAAAATTTTGTTTTTATGTTATTTTTAATTGAATCGTTATTTTAATATTTAATTATTTTAATAATAAAAATAATATTTTTTTTAAAAAAACTGTTATTTTTAAAAAATAACGAATACAAAAAATAAACTCTTCATGATTCTTTTATTTTTAACCCTCAAAAAAAATAAAAATAAAAACAAATTAGCTTTTTATCTGTGTATTTTTATTAAAAAATAACTATTTCAATATGTTTTTTTTATCCATATTTATCCCAAACTTGTTAGGCTCCCCAAAGATAGCGCCCATAAAACGCCTAAAGTTAGAGAGCCAGCGCAACCACACAAATGGGATCAAACGGCCCAAGGGCCGAGAACCTGTGAGACTTCTACCACCCTGGCGCCAAGAGCCAAGCTGACTCGACTTTCCAGTGATTTCGCAAGACTGCTCACCTCTCAAGATCGGCGAGCTTGCAAAGGACTCACGGTCCCGAGAACCGCCCGTCCACGACCCTCGGGAATGCTAACCGGCCTATTTCGACTGCTTTCCAAGAGCCTCTACGCCATCGCGCCGCGTGATCAACAGAAAGAGACGCTACCAAATCGGCGAAGATATCCAAATCCCGCAAGACCGACACACGCAGCGTCGCAATGGCCGCTGGTCCGCACGCCATCTCCGCAGACGCTAATCAAAGGAAGCCTGTTTCGTGGTCCGAAGACCTCAACCGGTTTGATGGACGGAGACGTGTCCACTCCCAACAACCCAACTTCCACTATAAATATACAACAAAACCCCCTTTACAAGGGGACGGATACGCAAAAACAGAGAAAAGAGAGAAGCTTCCCAAATCACTCCAGCCTCCCAAAGCTTCCAGAAATCCTTCCTTCTCCACGCCTGGGCCCACAGAGACGTGGGAAGAAGGCTCCCAGAGAAAGATAATTTCCTAGAGATAAATAAAAGAGATAGAGACAGGCGAAATAACCTCACAACCGTATCAGAAAATCTCCAACCCATATAAATAAACTCTTACAGGCCAGAGCCTCAGTGGTTTTTCCTCCCATTTAAGAGGAGGTTTTCCACTTAAAACATCCGACTCAGTTCATCTCGTATCCAACACTCGCTCATTCTCATTTTTGTCGGTTAACCACGGATTTGACCGAACGCACCCTTCATCAAAGGGCCTGGTCCCCCAGAGATCCTGTAGGGTGGTCAACATTCTACATCTCTCGGCCACAGCAAGTCATCCGAAAACTTGCCCTCACCATCTCCAATTCCCTGACGTCCCGGAGACTCCGTGGAACCCGAACGCAACAAAACTTAACATAATCAAATTTAATTAACTCAAATTCAACCTAAGACTATTTATTTTTTCCTTTTAAATGAGTTAAAAATGGCATTATTAGTAGATTTTCTATCAATTAAGTAGATAAACAATTCTAATAATTATTTTTTAAAAGGCAGCAAAATTAAATATTAAAAATAGTTATATTTTTTAAAATTTTTATAGTATTAATAATTATTAAATATTACATTTAATGACCCTAAAATTTTTTTTAATAAATAAATAACTATTTTAACTAAACGCACTCAAAGGGAAACAGAGTCCCAGAGGCTTTCCTCGGCAGCCACGGCCACCGAAAGCTCGTTTTCTGAGCCACATGGAGGGGCCGTCGGCTTTGTATGTTGGGAGCCACACACGGTTGCTTTTGCAATGACTTGTATTATAATCTAAGAGCCTTTATTTGCTGCCTTCTGGTGAGCTATTAGTGCTAAATGAAAGCGACGATAATATATAAAAGGCGGGTTTCCAGTCCCCGAGGCCAAAAGCATAAACCGTAAAGTCGGACCGACCGAGGCATGCCTCGAGCCACGGGACAATAGAACAAAGTCAAATGACAAAAATATTAAAGAACAATGATGCAATGAAGCTAAATTTGACCCGTCGTTGAAAGCAAAGAATGGTAAAAGATCGAATATGCTGTACTGACGTTTGCTATGAAGAACACTGATCAAAGAAATAGAAAGGTCGAAAACCCAGTTAGACTGCTAAAGTTTTCTTTCTGTATATATTTTTTGATTCTGTTTTAATAAAGTAGTACAAATAAATAGAAAAGCTTGGAAATCTAATTTTGGCTGTATAATTCTAATTTTGGGCTATATAAATATCATGGCAAATATCCTGTCATTGATTGAGATATTTTTTAGTTGATTTTATATGAATTTTTTTATGACTCATGTCGATACAAACATGGCAAGAAAATTGAAACATAAAAGTTTCATAGTAAAAATTTCATGAAATTCTCCCCATAACACTTGCCATGCAATTGTGAAGATTGTGCACACGGCCGAAGACCTCCAAGCTTAGAACCAACATGTAATGTAGTCTAAGTAAATGCCGACATGCTAACCATAGCTAAGAGATCTTTAGCCCGATCCATCCTCCGGCCCCAGCCATTGCTATCAATCGAAGCTCGCATGAAGGCATCAAGCTGTCTCTGGAGAAGCATACATTCTGTATTGGCATTTGAACACTTTACAAGTCAAATTGAGCAGAAAAATATCTTTAAATTTCTTGTCAAATATCAGTTATTCTTTTCTTTCGATTAAATATGAGAAATATAAAGCAGTACAAAATATGTTCAAATTGCACAACAAATTTAACATTTAAAAAAAATATTCTCAACTAGGTAAAAAAATAAAGAGACAAACCTTCAAGTAATATCTACTATAAATATTTGGTTACAAATAACCATCTGCGAGAATTGTTTACAATAACCCGTACAAATAACTTGTTAAATGAACACCGATACACTTAGAAATCAACAAGAACAAAATACAACGATAGAAATGAACAAAGAATTAGTAATACGTTCTACAAACTATGCTAGAATTATATACCTAAACATTTTGGAGGATGGAAGTCAAGCAATCTCAATTAGATGCCAAAAGCTTCCCTATCTTTTTGATATCTTCCTGCGATGCCCATTATGCTTAATCTATTAAAAATCTTTCGCCAAAGTCGCATCATATCTTTTTATAAGCTACTACTCAAGCGTCAAACATGCGCGTATTAAGCACAAAGGACCCCAAGAATTTACTACAGACGGCACACGAATGCCCTTCAGGCACGCCAATACCATCCCTAATGCGACGATCACCCTCTTAGTGTTGATCTCTTGCATTGCCAAAATCCTCCTTACGAACGAATCTTCGCACCAAAACTTACCCATCCAATCCACCAAATAGTGTTTTTGTTGAGTGTGGGCTCCAAGTAGAATGATTCAAGATCCAACATTTTAATACCCTCTTGTCCAGCCAATAGAAGGCCACAAAAACATAGTATTCCCAACAAAAATGTGAGCTAAAACATGGGTGGACCATACCCATGCCAAAAATTTCAACTTTTTCTGCTCACATATGGTGGGATAATACTTATCACCTTGGGATAAAACTATTAATCTTTTAAATCCATCTGTACTGTAAAATCAATCGTGTCATTAACAAGACACCTATTTAGCTACAACCCAATATTATATATATATATATTAGAAATGTATAGTGGTCTACCCCTAAAACAAAACAAATATAAATATGTGTTACATCCCCGATCCCGAGGTCCCATTTTTCTTCTTAATTTTTTAACCTTTTATTAAATTTAAGCAGTTGTTAAATCCATTGCTCATATGAAATTCATATAATATTCTGCCTTTGAAAAATTCATGTATTAATTCACCAACAAAAATTCAAAATTTTGTGGAAACATAACCTAAAAATATCATAAATCGACAACCAGATTTGAAATGAAGATATATCAATTCACTAAATCTAAGATATCACACCTAAAAATAATTCAGAATATCGACACATATGATATTGATTATTCGTAGGAAAAATTATCTATACTAAATTAGAGTAAATAAAAATATAAGTCAGCTGAACTACTACAAACAACCAAAAACCCGAACTCACTTACTGACATAATACATCATTGTCAACTGATTACAACTGAACGTTAAATAAATGAAATCTAACGGCATAAATTACTGTTTATTTCTAATTAATAATAAATAAAAACTAATCAACTTCTTAAATCATAATTCAAATAGTCATTCTTTGAATTCGATTACCTATAAATATTACCTCGAGCCCTTTAATATGAAATATTAGTGAAAAATTAAAATAAAAGTGAGAAAAATTTAACTAGGCATACTTTTTATTAATTAAACATATATACCTACATCAAAATATATCGGAATAGAATATAATCAAAAAGAAAAACAATGGCATAATTTATAAGCATATCATACCTAATTTTAAGCTGATAATTAAATTTTTTTTTAAATAAGTATCAAATAAATATGCTTAAATCATATAAGAAATTATGAACCAAGAATCAGTGGTAGCCTCATCAATAAAGCGACAAATTTTAAAACTCGGGCTATATATATTTCTATACAATCAAATACTATATGATATTATTCAAAACTCGTAAGAGGACTGTCATACATAAAACTTGTTGCGTACCGGTTTTCGGGGTCCGGAGCAACATAAGAGTTTGAAGTTTGGAGTTAGAGGAATATAGATTGAGATCAGATTTTTACGTGAGAAACCTCCCCTTAAAATGAGGAGGAAAAACCACGAGGCTTGGAGCCCGAAACGGATTTTCACTAGTTGATTACTTGTAGTGTACAAGATACAAAGTAGGGAGAAAAACCCTTTCTTTTCCTTCTTTTATCTCTTTTTTTTTTTTCTGCTAGAGAGAAAGATCTCAGGAGATCATAGATGCTCCAAGAGATGTCCCGAGAAGGTCCAGCCAGCCCCCCTTACTGAGGGCTCTAAGTGAGTATTTATAAAGGAATGTGGTTGTTGAAGATGTTCATGTGGCGGCTGGAATGCCCATGCAGCTCCTGAGGCCTACTGGGAGGGCGGCCACCTACTCCGCTGACACAGCCATGCTGTGTCAGGCATGCTGGCGTGTGCGAGAAGCTAGCCGTCAACGGCTCTGACTGGCCATACTTGGTCAGGGATGTCAGTCCTGAAATGACAAGGCATGTTCTGGGGTTTGGTGGTGGCGTGACGCATGAGTTGTGTGTCCTTTGGTGACTGTGATGCTAAGCTGGCGTTCTCGGACATCTAGGAGAGTTCTCGTTCCTTTCTGGCTTTATTATCCTTTGGGTGAGTCCGCGTACTATATGCCATGCCGTGCTTGTTCTCGGACGGGATGAGAGAGTTCTCAGTCATTCGATCAGATTTGACTTGCTAAAGGCTTTTGGGCCCATTGTGGTATGTCCTCGTGCTTTTTACTCCTTATACGGTCTTGGAAAAACCAACAACCTGGGCCTCTTGGGTCAAGTACTCGCCCACTCGCCCGTCCTTTTAGGGTCCCCGGGTATTGGAACCCAACACTAGCCCCCCATGCCAAAGGGTTCGAGGTCCTCGACCGTTTGGCATGTCCTCGTAACACCACTTTCCTTCCAGGTTGCATTTCCCATGAGAATCTGTCCGTGCGCTCAATGACCATTCGAGGAGTGACGACGCTTGAAGGCTTAACTCCCAACTTAGTCCGAGATGTATTGTGTCCTTGGGTTTATGGCCAACCAAAACTTGGAGCGGTGATGTCCGAGAACTCCTTTGAGTCCGAGGATTTGTAACGCCGCCATTTTGGGATTCTGCAGAGCATTGAATGCGTGATTGACAGGCTGCGTACACCTTGGGAAGGCAAAGGTCATCATTTCCTGCCATCGAATGGCCGGGCGACGCGTGGCTAGGGCAATGATGGCGCCCTTTCAAAATTTCAAACCTATAAATGGTTTTCTTTCTTCGCAGAGTTGTTTCTGCCCGTTTTCCTTTCGTTTTCTCTTCTTTGCGTTGTCTTCCCATTCGATTGCTTGTGCCTTTTTTCACTTTCTCTTTACAATGTCGAGGGCGCCTGGAGTGAGGGAGATTGCTTCTACGATGACCCTTGCTAGGCTTTCGAAGATTCGAGCTCAGTATCATATTTCGGAGTCTGCGGGCGTGCTTATTCCGGGAGCAGAGGATAGGGCGTCGAGCCCCCCGAACGGCTTCATCACCGTTTACGAGGTTCATCTTAAAGGAGGGTTGCGGTTTCCACCGCCAGCAGAGCTTTACGATCTCATGAGGGCACTTGGTGTCCCTTTCGCGAGACTTCAGCCGAACGCGATAAGGTACTTAGTCTCTTTGTGCGTTTTCTTGAGATGCCATGCGAAGCTCTTGAGTGCCACCACCGTCGAGGTTATGTTTCGTTTCACACATAACCTTGACTGGATCACTAAGGCCCCGCGTCCGGACTTTTCACTGATGTGTGGGGGCAATCCTGACTCCACTAAGCGGTGGAAGGATAAGTATTTTTTCCTTGGAGTTCACCAGGAATGGGCCATTCCCGTTGGTTGGGAGAAAGTGGGCCGCCGGTGGTGTTCTGAGCCTTCGTTGGAGGATAGGGAAATTGCGAAGGAGTTCACGGACCTGGTGCTCGCCAACCTTGGGAGCTTCCATGAAGATAAACGCAATATTTGGTTGTCACCTGAGAGATTCGTAGAGGCCAAGTGGGAATCCCAGGCTGAGACCTCTGCTGTAGCTCCATCCAAGAAGTCCAAGAAGAAGAGGTCGACGGGGAGTACGCGGCCTTTGAGGATAGGTAGTCCGGCCGGTGGTTCTGAAAGGAGCTCTGTGGCTGAGAGCCTAAAGCGCCCATCCCCCATCGTCGAGTATTTTGCTTCTGACGATGATGATGATATTTTTGACGTCGTCGTTGACAATGTGATTTCCCCTCTTTCAAAGAGGGCGAGGATTGTTACTTTGCCAGAGTCCTCGGGGACGGAAGGTCTTGCCTTGGCATCCTCGTCTGGTAATACTGCTGGGTCCTTGGGGACAATTCTCCCGTCCTTGGAGATCTCGGGCGTCCAGCCCCTCTGTGACGATCCAGTTCCTGCTGTTCCAGTGGATTGCCCCTCCGAGGACATGGCAGGCATAAGTTCCTCTGCGGGCGCAGAGAGGGAAGCGATGCTTGAAACAGTCCGAGAGGAATTTGAGGCCGAGGAATTTGTGGCTGGTCTGATGTCCTCGGATCATTCTGAGCTTCCCGTTATAGTCCAAGTTCATTCTGGTGAGTCTCGTGAAGAAACTGAGGAGGAGACGGCGGCGCCTCTTATTGCTGTCGAGTCCTTGGGCGCCACTCCTCATGCTGATGTTCCTATACCTCAGTCAGAGGTTGAGGTTTCTATGGTGCCTGTCTGTGAGGCCCAACCGTCCGAGACAAGTGGGGAGGCCTCCGCAAGCGGCGACTTGCTCATTTCTCAGGTGCCTTCATCGTTTTTTGCGCGTCTTGGTCTTCTGCTTTCTTCTTTCTTGTCTCATGGTTTTTGCTCCTTGACGCAGCTTCACGATGTGGCCGGAAAGATCGCCTCCAAGATGGAGGTCCTGAGGACCGCCAATGAGGCGGCCCAAAGGTCAGTATCGGAGCTCGCTGAGGCTAGAAGTAAGATAGCCTCGTTGGAGGAAACCGTGAAGCTCCAGCGGGCTCAGCAGTCAGTGCTTCAAGAAAGGCTGTACCTTTTGGAGGAGAGGTTGAGGACGTCCATTTCACCCATGGAACTTGGGCCTTTATTGGAGAGCAGGTACCGGGACGGCATTAACATGTGCCGCCGAGTGATTCGCCTCATTCATCCGCGGTTCCCTGCCGCTGTGCTTGATCCCCGGAATGCCAATGCTTTGACCGCAGAAGATTTATATGGGATTCACGGGAGGCCTTTCCCTGGTTCCTCTCAGCCAGGGCCGCTTCGTGACCATCTTTCTCCAGGGCAGTCTGGGCCCTCGGATTCGGCGGAGCCCCCAGCGCTTCGCGAAGATCATCCTCGACAGGCTGAGCTCTCGGGGAGCCAGCCCCCAGCGCCTTAGGATGCGTACATGTGTAATTTTTCTTTTTCATTTTGATATGATGTACATGTACCGTTTGATGGAATAATACTGAAGCTTTTGACAATGCCTGGCTGTGCGCCCTTTTTCTTTTTCGTCATGCTTTCGTTAAGCTTTGCGTCCCAGTGGTAGTTGGATAGAACTTAGCTTCTTGATTTCGACCTCTTGGGCCTCTCGGACGGAACCGAGATTCTGGTTTCGACCTCTTGGGCCGCTCGGACGAGACCGAATGTTTGGTGCCTGACCTCGAGGGTCCGCCTCAGGGGCTGCTCGGTTGGCGCCGAGTCTTTGATTACGACCTCTTGGGCCGCTCGGACGGAACTGAGTTTTTGGTGCCTGACCTCTAGGGTCCGCCTCTGGGTCTGCTCGGTTGGCGCCGAGTCTTTGATTACGACCTCGTGGCCGCTCGGACGAAACCGAGTTTCATTATTCGACCTCGTGGGCCGCTCGGACGGAACCGAGTTTTTGATTACGACCTCTTGGGCCACTCGGACGGAACCGAGTTTCTGATTACGACCTCGTGGGCCGCTCGGACGGAACCGAGTTTCATTATTCGACCTCTTGGGCCGCTCGGACGGAACCGAGTTTTTGATTACGATCTCTTGGGCCGCTCGGACGGAACCGAGTTTTTGTTGCCTGACCTCAAGGGTCCGCCTCTGGGGCTGCTCGGTTGGCGCCGAGTCTTTCAATCTGATGAGGGAGAATAATTCTCAGTAGATTTAACGAAATGAATGTTTTTATTGATGAGGACGTCTTACACCGTGTGGCCTCTAGGGCCTTCTTGAATTCCTCACATTACATTGGTTCATAAGCTCCAGTCCTGGTGGTTCTCTTGCTGCTCCCTTGAGTCTTTTGTCAATTATGTTCAGCGTTTAGCCTTGCCAACATTGGTGTTGCTAAGAACGTGTCAGGCGTGTTCCAAACCTGTCCTGGCCCTGCCTCCGGGGGTGGCGTGGCCGGCTGTGTCCTGCTGGTCTGGGGCTATGGCCAGGTCGTGACAGGAATCGGTCAAGATGGCCTTCCGCCACCAGTCGATTGATCTCTGCCTGAAGCTTCATGCATTCCTTAGTGTTGTGGCCGTGACAGCAATGGTAATGGCAGTATTCCCATTGGTCACCTCCTTCTGGGTTTTTCAACGCCCTGGGCCATCTTAGGAACTTCTCGTCCTTGATCTCCCTCAGGATGTTGGTGATGGAGTCAGTGAAGGCCAATAGGCCTGAGTGTTTTTCTTCCCCAAGGACCGTCCGCTCGGGCTTATTGCGCCCGGACGGTCGTTGGGTCTTCCGGTGGGTGCTCGCCCTTCTCCTTCCTTCCCCCGTCCCCGGGGGCAAGGAGCCTTCTGGTTCTGCCGGCTGAGATGCTTCGCCGGCACTGGGTCCAAAGACAGTCTTCCAGAGCCTCTTGAGCCCCCTTCTTGATGGGGCCTGGTCCATAGATTTCTTCTTGTTGAGGTAATCCCTCAACTCACCAGGAACTCGGGTGGTCCGCTGCTCCTCTGGCACCGTGGAAACGAGCTTTGGTGTCTTCCTCGGATTCGCCGTTTATCCTTCGGCGAGAGGTATGGGACGGTTTTTGAAAGGTTATCCACCTTCTGTTCGAGCTTTCGTACGTTGGGACCGCCATCCCTCATGCTGCCTGACCGGAGACGCCTGTTGAAGTGCTCGTCCTCTCGGGCGAACGTACTGTCTCGCCTGCTCATCATCCCTTGGGTGTTGGCTGTATAAAAATTGTTGAAGTGTGGTCTGGTGTTGTCCTGGGAGGATGAGAAGCTGACTTTTAGTCCTCTTCCCACAGACGGCGCCAATGTTGCGTACCGGTTTTCGGGGTCCGGAGCAACATAAGAGTTTGAAGTTTGGAGTTAGAGGAATATAGATTGAGACTAGATTTTTACGTGGAAAACCTCCCCTTAAAATGAGGAGGAAAAACCACGAGGTTTGGAGCCCGAAACGGATTTTCACTAGTTGATCACTTGTAGTGTACAAGATACAAAGTAGGGAGAAAAACCCTTTCTTTTCCTTCTTTTATCTCTTTTTTTTTCTGGCTAGAGAGAAAGATCTCAGGAGATCATAGATGCTCCAAGAGATGTCCCGAGAAGGTCCAGCCAGCCCCCCTTATTGAGGGCTCTAAGTGAGTATTTATAGAGGAATGTGGTTGTTGAAGATGTCCACGTGGCGGCTGGAATGCCCATGCGGCTACTGAGGCCTACTGGGAGGGCGGCCACCTACACCGGCCGACACAGCCCATGCTTTGTGTCGTGCATGTCGGCGTGTGCGAGAAGCTAGCCGTCAAAGGCTGACGGCCCGACCATACTTGGTCGGGGATGTCGATCTGAAATGACAAGGCTCGGGGTTTGGTGGTGGCGTGACGCATGAGTTGTGTGTCCTTTGGTGACTGTGATGCTGAGCTGGCGTTCTCGGACATTTAGGAGAGTCCTTGTTCCTTTCTGGCTTTATTATCCTTTGGGTGAGTCCGCGTACTATATGCCATGCCGTGCTTGTTCTCGGACGGGATGAGAGAGTTCTCGGTCATTTGACTGTATTGCTGACTTGCTAAAGGCTTTTGGGCCCATTGTGGTATGTCCTCGTGCTTTTTACTCCTTACACGGTCTTGGACAAACCAACAACCTGGGCCTCTCGGGTCAAGTACTCGCCCACTCGCCCGTCCTTTTAGGGTCCCCGGGTATTGGAACCCAACAAAACTCTATTGATATGATTAAATACTATTTTTAATCCACAAATGATGAGTTCAAATCTCGATTATCACTATAATATATTTTCGTCAATTCTATACAATGGTTCGTGTATAATCTAATGAAAAATTCTACTTAAATATAAATATAACTATTTATATTTTCTCATATAGAAAAATATCATTATCTTTCAACATATGTTGATGACATGTAGTAACTCATTAACATGTAGAAACAATTGTATATATTTTGTTGAAACGTGTGAGAAGTGTATTGCAAAATTGATAATATGTAGAAGTGA
The DNA here is from genome assembly GCA_033239525.1 of Nepenthes gracilis. Taxonomy (NCBI): domain Eukaryota; kingdom Viridiplantae; phylum Streptophyta; class Magnoliopsida; order Caryophyllales; family Nepenthaceae; genus Nepenthes; species Nepenthes gracilis. The sequence goes on along the minus strand of BSYO01000019.1, from coordinate 1,199,456 downwards.
TAATTTTAGAAAATTGTAATAATTCAATGAAATTAATATGATTCTATTAACTAATTTCAAATATAAGGCATGCAATAACATAAATCTAAAAATCAAAACATGTAGAGAAATTTAAATATAATTTAAAAGTATATATGAATATGATTATAGAAAATCAGTTTTTATATCCTATATATAAATTAAAAGCATATATTTTATAAAGTATCATAGAATGGAAACAGGATAATATTTATACAAAGTGTAAACTAATTAGTTATAAAAACATCATATGTATAAGTATTTAAAATAATATATATTCATACAGATAAAAAAAATAGTAATAAGAGAAAAACTGGCTTAAATGCATTACCTTAAACTTGAAATTATAAAAAAAATCTCTTAAATCTCTTTTAATTTCTCATTCTCTAACCTTCTCTCTTCTTTTCTTTCTTCCTCTCTTCTTTATGCTCTTTTCTCTCTGGATTTTGTAATAAATGATTGAAATAAGTCAAAATGAGTCTTATATAGAAAATTGGTACATGTGTACCTATTAGGTGCATATCAGACTCCAATATAAAAGCTATATGGTGCACAAATATCTATCAAGTGCGTGCATTTTACTTTAAACACGAATGTGCTTCTTTCAAACGTAGATCGGGTGCAAATATTCTACTTAAAATAAGTATAAAAGTCCCAAAGGTGTTCTTTAGGCACCTAAAAATTTCTAAATCATGACTTTTTGAACAAAGATTACCGTTGCCAATTCTAAATCATATATTGGATAATTTTTTCATACGTCTTCAATTATCTTGATCCATATATAATCACATTTCCATGTTACACTAAGACACATCCCAATTTGATTTTTAATATATTATAATAGATCACAAATCATTCAGATTCTTCTAAATTTATTAAAATTAGGCCGTTTGTTAGGCGGTCTTTTAGTTCATAGAAAGTTCTATCACATTTTTTAGTCCAAGCAAATTCTATCTTCTTCAAAGCCGATCTTGTTAAAGGCATAGCAATCCTCTAAAAATCTTCAAATATTTTTGATAATATCCTACCATTCTTAGAAAACTCTAAAGTTCAATCACGGATGTCAATAGGCTCCAATTGGTTATAACTTCAATATTCTCATAATTGAACAAAATGTCTCCATTCAAAATTATATGACCCAAAAAACGAAATTTTCTTAAGCCAACGCTCATATTTCTTTAGTTTTGTATATAATTTCCTATCCCAAAGCATTTGTGGAGCAATCATCAAATGCATTTTATATTTCTTATAACTCTTCAAATGTATTAAAATGTTATCTATAAACACTACTACAAATTACATGGTCATCAAAAGCTTGTTTTCTGAGCCACATGGAGGGGCCATGGCTTTGCCCACAAATCTTATATAAAGAAAAGGATGGTGGAAGAGATGTTGGAAGCCACACGGTTGCTTTTTCAATGACTCGTATTATAATCTAAGAAGCTTTTTTTAGCTTCTTTCTGATGAGCATTTTGTGCTAAATGAAAGGAAGGATAATATAAATGCTAAATGAAAGAGAGGATAATATATAAAAGTCGGGCTGCCGTTCCTCAAGGTCTAAAGCATAAACCATAAAGTCGGACCGACTGAGGCATGCCTCGGGCCATGGGATAATAGAACAAAGCCAAATGACAATAGTATTAAAGAACAACCGTACAATAAAGCTAAATTTGACCCGTCATTGGAAGCAAAGAATGGTAAAAAATCAAACATATCCAACTGAGGTCTGCTATAAAGAACACTGATCAAAGACATAAAAAGATAAAGAACCCAGTTAAATTGTTAAATTTTTCTTTCTGTATTTTTTCTTGGTTACATTTCACTAAAAGTGTACGAATAAATAGAAAAACTAGTAAACCTAACTTTGGCAATACAATTCTAAATTTGAACTATACAAATATCATGGCAAATATCTTGCCATTGATTGGGATATTTTTTTATTTGATTTTACATTTATGATTTTACATGACTTTTTTTCATGGCTCGCGTCAACACAAACATGGTCGGTAAATTAAGACATAGACATTCCAAGCTAAGACCCGACATATAACGTAGTCTAAGTAAATGCGAACATGTTACATATAGCTGACAGATCTTCAACAACATCTGTCCTTCGGCCCTAACTGCTACCATCAATCGGAACTTGCATGAAGGCTTCATATTTAAGTTGCACGATAAATTTAACATTTAGAAAACTCTTCTCATTTAAGAGAAAAAACTATAGGATGAACCTCCAAATAATATCTACTATAGATGTTTAGTTACAAATAACTATTGCGAGAATTATTCACAATGACCCATATAAATAAATAGTTAAAACTAACCCTAGTGCACTTTTTAATCGACAAGAGAAAAATCTAATAAGAGAAACGAGCAACGAATCGATAATAGGTCCTATGGACAATGCTAGAATTACATATCCAAACATTCAGGATGATTGAACTCGAACACCCTCAACAAGATACCAAAAACTCTCTCCTTTGTTCTTTTTTCTCTCCTGCCTTTTTCATGCAGGCGTCCGTTGTATTCAATTTGTTAGAAATCTTGCCTCAAAATTATATCAGACATTTTTATAGGCTGATATTTGAATATCAAATATCAGCATTTCAATCGCAAGGAACCCCAAAAGGTTACTACTGACAGCACATGAGCACTTCTTAGGCATACCAACACTATCCCAAATGTGACGAGCGCCCTCTAAGTGCAAATCTCCTACACTATTGAAATCCTTTTCACGAGTGAATCTTCGCACTAAAACCTATCAAACTATCATATGACATTTTTGTTGAGTGTGGGCTCCAAATAGAATGATTTAAAATCCAACATTTTGATGCCCTCCTGCCAACCCAATATAAGACCACAAAAATAGAGTATTCCCAACAAAAAGGTGAGCTAAAGCATGGGTGGACCCAATTTCATTCATATGATAAAATAAGTAGTGTGATCAACAAGACACCCAATATAGCTATAACTTAATACTATATATATATATTATAGAAATGTGTAGTAGCCCAACCCTAAAATAAAAGAAATATAAATATGTATCATGTTTTTGATCCCGAGATTCATTTTTTTCTTAATTTTTTTAATATTTTATTAAATTTAAGTAGTTTCTAAGTCTATTGCTCATCTAAAGTTCATATAAAATTCATATATTAATTCACCAATTAAAACTAAAAATTTTATTGGGACGCAACATATAAATACTATAAACCAACAAACAGATTTGAAATGAAAATATGTCAATTCACATAATCCAAAATGTCATACTCAAATGTGACTTTGAATATTGACACGTATAACCTTAATTATACGTAAGAAAAATATTTATATTAAATTAGAGTAAATAAAAATATAAGTCAATTGAACTATTGTAAATAACCAAAAATCTAAAACATATTCACTAACATAATATGTCATTGAAAACTATTCATTGCTGAACATTATACAACCGAAGTCTATCAATATAGATTATTGTTCATTTCTAATTAATAATACATAAAAAAAATTAATCAACATATTAAATTTGAATTCGAACGGCTGTCCTTTAAATCTGATCGCCTATATGTATTGTCTCGAATCTTCTAATATAAAAAGTTAATGATAAATCAAATAAGAGTGAGTTAATTGCTCAAAAAATATAATTTTATTAATTAAATACATATACATAAATCAAAATATGCTGAAATTGAATATAATCAGAATAAAAAATAATGACATAATTCATAAGTATATCATGTATAATTTTAAGTTGATTCAAAATTTTTTAAACTATGTATTAAACAAATATGCTCAAATCATACAAACATTTGTAGATGCTTTTGTATGATTTGGGATCAATAATGACTTTGCTAATAAGGAAATATATATCAAAACTCGAGTTGTATATAATTTTATATAATCAAAGACTATATGTTACTTTTTAAGGTCCATAGGTTAATTATCATACATATAACCTAATAGATTGGATTAAATATTTCTTTCAACACATGAATGATTGGTATAAATCTCAATTATCACTATCATATATTAAAAGATATCATCATTTATCTCTATCAATGCTCTACAATAATTCGAGTATAATCAAATAAAAATTTTTACTCAAATACAAATATATTATTTATATTTTCTCATACTATAGAAAATATCATTATCTTTCAGTATGCGTAGAGTTTTTCTTTATCATTTCTTTAAATTAATGATAAATGGTAACTCATAAACATGTAGGAATCATTGTATACATTTTGTTAAAACATATAGGAAGTGTATTACATGATTTACAACATACAAAAATGATAATCTTAAAAAATTATAGTAATTCAATAAAATTAACATAGTTTTATTAATTTATTTCAAATATAAGGCATGTAAAAATATAAACATAAAAATCATGACATGTAAAAGCATTTAAATATGATTTAAAGTTATCTGTGAATTTGGTTACTGAAAATCAGTTTTTACATACAATATACACAAATTAAAAGTATGTATTTGATAAAATTATTATAGAATGAAAGTAATATAACATGCATGTGAAGTATAAACTCTTTAACTATCAAAATATCATATTATGAGTATTTAAAATAATGAATATTTTGAGATAAAAAAAGAATAGTAACAAGAGAATTATCAATGTCTCGCTCTCGAATCTGAGTTTTGGGCCTTGTTACCGTTCATGTATGGGCCTCACTGTTTGGGCTCCAACTCTGGCCCTATGGACTTGGGCTTGTGCTGGCACAGCTACCACGACGTCGTATTCTATTACACAATTCAAAACAACACCGTTCCTTTCCGGCCTCCTCCTGCCTTCCCTGTCGTTCCCTAGGCTGCTGCCGGTTGCTGCTGAAGGTGGAAGAGTGGTGGAATTCCCTTCTCTCTTTGTCTCGATTTCTGGCTCTATCTTGCTTGTCATTGTTGTTCTGAGGAGAAATGGCGGCGTCATCATCTTCGGCGTTGACGGAGAGGAGAGGAATACCAGCAGCATCATTTGTGGAGGATGTGCAGACCTATCTTAATCAATCTGGTCTCGATGTCAACTCTGCCCTTGCTTTTCCAAGAAAGGTCCTTCTCTTTTTCGTTTTGCTTAGGTTATCGATGTATGATGTATTCTGATTTGGATAGGATAAGTGAAGTGGAATTATCGATTTGAAACAAGTGCATTCATGCGCGTCACTATCTATGTGGACGCTTGCGTCCCTATGAATTCACATCCGAGCAGTTTGGGAATAGGGAATCTGACGCACTTGGATAGTTTCTATTCGGTCGTTACAATGAGGGGGAAAAATGAAATTATAGGTCCCAACTTACTATTTTCGTAGGATCTTTAGTCTACAAATAAGGCCTTATGATATCCTTTGTGGAGAGTTGAGTTAATGCATTGAGTTTGTTTTGATTGGAATTCAGTTCCGCATGACCTATAACTATGTTGATTCGTCTTTGATCGAAGTATTTTATCTTCTTCCTGACTGCCTCAAGCCTTTGCAGGCTTCAGCAATATAAGTTGGTGGAGATGAAACTTCTTGCCCAGCAGAGAGACCTTCAGGTGCTATTTGTACCCAAATAGTGGAATTTTGATGCTTCTGTTTTTTTATATGCTATTGCATGGACTAATTCCATTTAATTGCAATTGAGGAATAATCAGTTGAGTGTTAAAAAAATTCAACGTACAGTTAATTTTTTAGTGAGTCCTTAAATCAGTCTATGTAATTCTGTGATTTCCAAGAGTTTCTTTCTCCATATTTCAAAGCCTGGAAATAAGTCTGTTTTCAGGAATGATGGTAGGGTTGTTTTGGAGATCTTCCACTGTACCTCTAAACAATATTTGTAAGATAACAGATTTTTCTGTGGAAGTTGATGTACTTGACAACCCCTTACCATGTCGGTAACCCTTTCCCCTCAAAGAGAGGGTGATAAAGAGGCAATCCATCAGATTGTTATATTTATTTGTAACAATTTATGGCTGCCCAATTTACAAGTTTCATGGACAGAGTTATTGCTATTGATATTGCGCATACACGAGTTATCTAAACATCTATGGTATATTGCCTCTACAAAATTACTTAAAAAACTACGCATTAGAAGACTATGGGTTCAGTGCAAGCTCCTTGGAATTGAGGCGTTGCTACTCTCCAAAATGTAAAGCTTTTTGAGGGAAAGAAACACAAGGGCAGCATTATGAGAACAATTCTTAAGTTATTTTTTGGTGGAAATTGTCTGGAGTTATTGCTCAATGTTTCTTGGACCGTTCTCTGGTTTTGTGGGAAATTCTTTTGGGCTGTGTTATAGACACAGTGATCCACTTAGGTATGTGATCACACTGTACAAAAATGTTTTCCCTCTCATTTCATTTTCTTTGTCAAATATGCATATTTTGTTTGCTTATAGAAAGGTCTTCATGTACTTAAATGCTTGGAGATCAGGAGATCCACAGCTTAGATCATGTTCATTGCTGGCCATGAGGCTTATCATGAGTTGTGAGCCATAGGGTGATTGATGAAACTGGAATCAGCAGTTTGGGCTTCAGGCTGATAGTTTTGCATAGCTTTTCACTGTTGAAACCCTTAGTGAATCACTTCTGGGTATTATACATCTGTAGAACACACTGCTGAAGGCAGGAGGCACAACATAGCTGACTAGTGTTCAACCTCAAACCTAAGCCACGAGCCCCTATGAATTTACACCTTCTCTGTGAAAGGATGTGTTTTAGTGATGAACTATGCTTCGCCTTTTTCCAACTTATTTCAGTAGTAGATGGGATTGCAATGCATGAAAATATGGGAATTCTGAATTTCAGTTGGGATGGATAACTTTTGACCAAACACAAGACATTTCATTTGGTAGTAGATCAAAAGATGTCTTAGACAACAGCACAGCGTAGAAGAATTAAGTGTGACATGAATGCTTTGGCATGGTTCTGATCTTGTCTTACTGATGCTGACAAGAGAAGTGAATTCCATAGATACCACTATGGCTTGAGGTTTTCTTGGTTGGCTTTGATGTTCGAAAATATAGGGATTTTTTGGAGGTTGATTTATTGAGGAATAGTAGAGAACAAACTGTGAGGATCCAAGAGGAGGCATATGGATGCAAGAAAAGGTGGGACCTGTGTAGAACATTCGCTACAGCAGAGGTGTGAACATTATAATTGAAAGTTTGAAACTGATGCTAGAATTTTTGTAAACTGAGATGATAAATTCAATATATTGGTGCTTGTACAAGTTTAAATAATGTTATTCTTCTCTTTCTGTGCGTATTTTCATTATGAGTCCTTTTTCTTTGTCCTATTCCTTTTTGTTGCTTGTCAGGCAAAGATTCCTGATATCGAGAAATGCTTGGATATAGTTGCCACTCTGCAAGCTCGTAAGGGTACTGGTGAGGTTCGTTTTATGTAATATGCCTTTTTTGTTATGTATTCTGTTTAGACTGGGATGTTTTTCTTCTCACCCTTTCTCTCTCATTTTCATTTAATAATCCTTGTTCAAGTACATAATATTTTCTCTTGCTTCATTTTGGTTCATGCAAAGGTTATCACAGTTATATAACCCCCTGAAAATTTGTAGATTGAATGATTTTTATGTATCATTTCTGCCCTTTCTAGGTTAGTCACTAACCATTAATGAGATTGTTCTCCCAGAGATGAGGTGGAGAAATTTAAATCAAATTTGATGTAGATCAATTGATACCCATAGATGATTTCTGCCAGAGTAGATGAGTGATATTTGTTGAGGAAATGGGGATAAAGGAGTTGAGAAATTAAATTTGAAAGCATTCATTCATAATAATGAAGGTATTAATTTTGAAGATGGTTAGCTATTTGAGATGTTATATGTGGCTGTCTGACCTACTATTGAAGAAAGATGCTAGTCATGTGACTAATGAAAGGTTTTTGTTCTGTAAGATTCAGTTTGTGTACTATTGCCTGAATTCAGTAAGAATTAAGGATGAATTTTTTTATCTCTCTCTTTTCCTCTCTGCCTGTTTATGTTGGATCAGTAAAATAAATTTAAACACATACAAAGGTATCAACTGGAGAAGAAAACATGCTACACAAATGAAGTCCACAACAAATGTGGCCTGGTGATGGCATCCATTAATTGGCAATATAAAATTGTTAACATGAATATTTGTATTTGATCACTGGGCTTCAACCTTTGCATGCGTTAAGGCTTTACGGGGAACTTTCATTTTTCTGAAATGCTCTCTTTCACGTTTCCCTCTGAATGGTCAGAAAGATTGTAAGATGAATGGGCAAATCAGGGCTTCTCTCTTTTTCGTAAGTGAAGAATGCTTGCCAAGTATAATTATGTTCTTTGACCTAGGAGTGGATTTAGGGATCTGGGACCCAACTATCGTGCCAAACATCCCCTTATATAGGAGTTAGTGAATTGAACTAAGTGAAACTCTCTTATAATTGCCAGGTTTGAGGTTTTGGAATGACATGACATATTTCTCTGAGTTAAGAATAAAATGAGCCCAGAGATTCAATTCCCTTAACTTCTAGATAAAATGGAATCTCTATCCAGTGCAATTGAGGTGTGGACACAGACATGGTACACGTATATATAGCATGATCTCAATACGGTGGCACTTTGACGTGACATGACATATTGACAATACGTTAATCAAAATTCATAGTTTTTAATAGAAAAGAAAAGATAATTGTGCAATATTTTACATAAAATTAGCAAACAAGCTTCACTTTATAATTGCCTTAAGATATTCATTATAAGCTTAAGTACACAAAAAGCAATTTACCAAAGGAAAAACAAAAATTAGAGGCAGGGGCATTTAGGAAATAATGCATTTATTGTTCCCAACAAAAATAAGAAAAAAAATCAAGATAAAAACAAAAAGAGTCAGGTTTGTCACTATCCACTACAAAATGAAAAATAATGAAGGAAAGAACTACTAAAACAACCACCTAGCCAGATGATTTGATAGAGAGTAGTAGGACATTTGTTGGAGCTCAACGATCCCTTTATAGCCACAGGGTGCTGGAAGAAATAAGAAGACACTGGAAAATAGTCAAACAATGACTTTCAACAACATAGCATATTATATTAAATGGAAAGATTTCAATATCTGTAAAGCTACGGAATCACAAAAAAAGTTCCTAATACAATAGAAGTGAGAGAAAAAAAAAAAAAAGCTAGGGCTCTATCTAGAACATAGGGAAATAAATTTATTATAAGAGAACAATAGATAGCTTTATTAGTACTAAATCTTTATCACCATCTATCATGGCAAGCATATTTTCACTTCTACTCCCATTGTTTTGTTTACATGTGCTTCTTTCTCTTTGATTGTTTTTGAATGAAATATTGTGGTGTTTGTTTCTGTCATCCAACCCTTATATTTTGAATTTTTTTTGCTAGTTAGTAAGTAGCGTCAATAATTACTTATTTTACATAAAATATCCAGTTTCGTTTTTTATTGAAAAAATTGTAAATTAGCTAAATTGGTTCAAATATGTCCTTAATGTGTCTTAATAAGCCTAAGTTACCACAAAAAAATAAATATTCCTACAGAAATACATGTTAGAGAGTGTCCGAACAGTGGTGGTGGCCCATGGGTGTTGAACACGTATTGTCACGACCCAAGGTTTTTAAACCAAAAATAATCATAAATGACAATCCATAACTAGGATTGGGATGCTGCACTAAACTTTATTAGTGAATCCACTACAAAAATGAGCATATAATTTGTCCCAAGAAATCAGCCAAGTCCATTCAAAGTTGACCTCTAAAGATATACCTATTTATCTTACATACAAAATTCATAATATGGTATTGTAACTAAGGTGCAGAAATTAAAGTGATGAACTGGCCCTCGTCCTTCTTGTAACAATTATACATAGTTTAAATCTATATTTAAAACTTAAACTGCTTTCCTTCGCAACAACCACAATAAATAAAATATTACATAAAATATTCTAATTTCCTCAATCATCCCCAAAGAACATGCACTGGTCCGTACATCTCAGAAGATTATGCCTACTAATTTGAAAGGGATGACAATATAAGATGAGCTAAATATTCAGTAAGTAAATAAAGGATAATACAATAAATATGAGTATAATAAATTTGAGATAAGATATTGTGAGTACATAACAAATAACAAATGGACAAATAAATGTATTAAAGGCTGAGATATTCTCCCCACAATATATAATCTTTTGAGGTTGGTTTATATTTTAACCTTGTAAATTAGGGCCATACTGCACTATTTAGGCCTATGGATTGGCCGTCTGTAAAATACCTTATAGACCGGGTCTTGCCCTCTATTCTCGGCCTGTGGATGGACCATAATCAATATAACCTTATCTTAATATATTTACAGTCCGTCAATTCTTTACGATGGTTTGTTTTGAATGTAACGTTGAAACTCTCGACAAAACATGAACATTTTCAGAATTTGAAAGTCAAAGGCATATCTTAACTTATTATAAAGATTTAACATGGCGTTTTAAGAATCTTGAGCATACAAAGAGATTATTTAAGGTTCTTGTTAAAAATGACATGTAAGAAGATATTTATCTTTAAATTTCAGAAATTTCAAGGTTTGTCAAAGAATTTCAACAATTTTCATGAGCATAGAGAATATACTTTAAAATGTGAGAAAACTTATGAAAAAGAGACATACATACAAGCCAAACAATAGAAGGAACGTGAATAACTACTTGCATGTAACTAGAAAGAATGAAATCTCAAATTTTAGGCAAATATGATGAAAAAACTTAAAAATTTCAGCAAAGAGGTAAATATAAGCAATAAAATCATCTTCCTCTTCTTCTTCTTTCTCTCTTCTGCTTAAGAGGTAAATATAAGCAATAAAATCATCTTCCTCTTCTTCTTCTTTCTCTCTTCTGCTTATCTTTTTCCTTCTCTTCTCTCTAGAAACTCAAAAAAATGAACTAAAAAGTAGCAAAAATGCCCTATGTAGCATACTGATGCTCATACTCCTATCAAGCACGCGTAAGGCATGATGCCTAAATCATGCCTGCATATGAGCACCGTTAGGTGTGAATATATTGGAACAAACACGATCATGCGCTCATTAGGTGCAGATTAGGTGCACAAACACTACCTCAAACACGTTCTTGCATGGCTTAGACACCCTTCAAGTGCTGCTTATACTTGCACTTCTACAATCTAACACAATTTCTAGTTAGAACCTACAAGCAATTAACCTTAATAATTCACCAATTACTTTAATTCAACATCATTATATAAATATTAGTGTTTGGATCTCACATGGATACTTAACCAAAGAGGTGTCTGTGCTTCCTAAGATTCAACTGACCATTTTATTTTAACTTTTTCAAATAAGAATTGACCTTCTGAAGCTTGCCCATTTGAAAAAACCTCATTCGAGGCTTTACCAAATGGAAAAAGAAAAGCACAAAATCAAGTGAAATACTTTTGAGGTAATTATCATATATGAAATTTTAGTAATAGAATTGGAAATTACAAAAACTAGTTGCTAACAAATATGAAAAACTTATGTCTCTTGTTTGTTGAAATAGTAATTTTATTTTTGATGCCTTTTTTCTTTTCTTTTTAATGATGTAATTTATTGTTGAATGGAAACTAGTGTTGTTTGTTTATCTCGTCCAAACCTTAAGTTTTATTTTTTTTTTTAAATTAGTAAGTAGCCTCAATACCTGTTTAATTTTTATCAAATGTTTGGTTTTGTTGGTTTAAAAGTTTTGAAATTAGAAAAGCTTCCTAGTTGTATCCTTAACGTGTCTGAACTAGTTAGATTAACTTAATATATTCTTACAGCCATTAGAGAGTGGCTGTCACATGTCTGAGAGTGTCAATATCCTATACATGTTGAACACAGACACGCAACCCAGGAGGTTGTGTTGGTGCTTCCTGAGATTCAACTAACCACTTTATCTTAACAAACTTTTTCATGTGAAAGAGTTAACCTCATTTGAAACTCTCTCATCTAAAAAAACCTCATCAGATGAAAAAAGAAAAGAAAATTCTCCTCAAGTAAAATATTTTTTGTGGTAATTATCATTTTTAAAAAAATTGATATATATATATATATATATCGATAGATAGATAGATAGATAGATATGTAATCATTGATTTTCTCGGCTATTTTGGGCTATCTAGTTTGCAATCATGTCAATAAGATCTTTTGCTTGTTATTTTCCCTTTTTTGATGTGCTTATCAAAATGCATTTGACAAGTTGAGCCTGACACACAGTCATATTGCTCCTCCATTTCTTGATGCTCACAACACAACTTCAAATTATGGGAACAACCCCTTGGCAATTCAAGACTATGACTTTGTACAGTTAATACTCCCTAAACCTGCTTAGCACCAAAAAAAAGAAAACAGCCCCAAAGCTGCATAACACAAGTGCCTCATGCGCTCGGCCACCCTTTCTTTAATTAAGATATATGTTTTGGAGGCTTCTCATTTCACTACTTTATCATTGAACTTCTGAAAAGATTATTGAAAGTGGAACCATGTCTCTCTTCTAAGAGAGAACCTTGTCTAGATCGGCCGAATTTCAATCTTTGCTCGGAGAGAATGTATAAGAATATAATTGTATGAGTACTCTTAAAGAAAGAAGTTTTTGTTGGCTCAAAGCTCTAATGTCATTCAATGATCTCTTCTATGTGTTAAATATATTGCCTTCTTTTTCATTTGCCAAGGGCCCTTTTTGTAGCATGAGAAGGGGAGCTCCATAGGCATCCAACATTCTTTTCTGATAAATTGGGGTGTATCCTGATCTCCGCAGGTCAACGGCATTATTTAAATGGTGCTGGTTTGGCCTGATTAGCATCCTACCAAAGCTCATCTTTTTTTCACTTGATTTTTTTCCTTTTAGCTTTTAGAAGATTGACCAAATCTCAGTTGTATATATTTAACCTCACAAGTTAATGGGGATTTTGTGTAGTTTTTTCAATGAATCGGATATTATATCTACAAGGGATTGATTTTATATGCAAAACTAATTTTGAACTATTTTATGTCCCAAAATACCCAAAAAAATAAACCATCAAATTTGTGATAATGGGATGGCCGTAACAATTGTGGTACAATTATAGAGTTACTTAAAAGATATAAAAAATTAAATTGCTAAAATTTTAAATTTTTGAAAATTAAAATGCTTATAATGGCACTATCGTCTGAGAGTGATAGAAATTAAAGTGAAAAAATTTAAAATGTAAAAATATAAAATTGTAAGAATATTGGTGGCTTATCCATCTAGAACTCAAAAAAATAAAATGTTATGAAATAAAGTGTAATAAATTAAATGATAGAAATTTAAATCATAAAAACAGTGGTGACTCAGCATTCCAAAGCTTGGTAAAATAAAATACGAATAATTAAAATATAGAATGTAAAGTTGATGAAAGACTAAGATACCTAGTCGTAACGTATTAATTTCTGCATTACAATATAATATAAAACTGTAATGCTCTGATATAAATATGAAACTAAACTAGCTTGCAAAAGTAAAAAGATGAAAGGAAAAAAAACTGAAGGAGTTATATTGATTTCAAAATAAACTCTGATATTAAACAAAAATTTAAATGTACAAAATAACAAACTTAAAACAAATCTGTGACATTGTAACACTAGAGTTTTGGGACAAAACTATTAACTTAAACTACCACCTAAACTTCTCTCTCTGCCCTCTCTCTCTTTCTTCCCCCTGCTGTTTCTCCTCTCCCCCTTTCTCTCTCTTTCCCCTTTCTGCTCTCTGCCTTCAGCAGAGGGGTCTCCCTGAGAACGTTATGCCTCTTCTTTCAAAAAGGAGGAGAGGCTTCACCCCTCTCTTTTTATTATTTTTTATCTTTTCTTTTCTTTTTTAGATATATATTTTTCAATAATATATATATAAAGAGGGAAAGGGAGAGAGACTAATCGTCCACCATTCTTAATTTTTTGAATAATTAACTTTTCTTCTTTTCCTTGCTTATTTAACCAACTGATTGGGTCGACAAAATAAAGTTTTCATTTGCTTCATTTACTTGCTTTTATTTCAAAATTCTTCACGAATGTTTAAAACTTGCACAATAAAAATATATTATTTAATTACCTAAATTAAATAAAACTTGATAGGATACAACAATAAATAAGTAGAGATAAAAATACAATAATCAATGTTTATCAAATATGTCATGTTTGGCATGCCTTTTCTTTGACCTCTTTGGTAATTGTGGCCTCTGACCATCATTTCAGGGCATTATTTGTCCTTCCTTTTCTTGAAACACACAGTCAGCTTTCCAAGGATTTTACAATCTTTGTTAGGAGAAAGCCATTGTGTGACTTAGGCCCATCCATTTCTGCATGTTGGGAAAGTAGGTGTGTTTTGTGGGGGCTTGGCTGAAAACGAAGTCCTCAGCAGGTTGGCTAACCTTGCTTGGGGATCAGCAGACTGGATCAGGAGATTGTCTAATCTTGCTTGAGACTTGGTGAACTTAGTTATGAATTTGTCTATGCTCGTCCTACTATGTTAGAAAGTCGGCCAGCCTCACTAACGTCTTGCATGCCCCTTGACATAAGTCATCATCCTGCTCTCAACCTATTACCCTACCCTATTTGCCATGTTCTGATTTTGGTTTGCCCATTTATTCAAACCCCATCAGAACCATGGACATCTAATTTTGGAGGTGAATGAAGTTTCATTATCACTGATGATTGATATCCAGTCAGGTTGATAAACCTGACTCTGTTTGGAAACAGCTGAGGAGTGACACCTGCATGTGTCACTCATGGGGACAAGGAGCAATTTGTTAGTGAAAGTTGTCCATTGTTTTCATGCTCCTCACATGTCTGCCTGTCCTATATGTCCTTTCTCATAACTGGCCATTCTTGAGTGCCAGTTTTTTTATCTGCATTGTTCCTTTGCAAATCACACCGACAAACGTTACAACTTCTCTGCTCATGGCCTGCTACTGTCAAGGACACTTCTGACCATCAAACATGTCAGAGGACTACTGTTGCTAATATTGTTGCTAAAAGTACTTCACTGTTTATTGCATAATTCCTAGGGAACTTCCTACCTGTCATCGTGATATCATTTAAAAAGCTTGTACTTTAGATCACGAAAGTTACAAGCTTGGAGTTGCCAATAACTCAAGGATGCATTCTGAAAAGAATGTTGTTGAACAAAGTCTGGTGCCTAACTCTTGTAGCACTTTCACAGCCCATTCAAAATATTACAATTAAAAAGATGGTCCCCTTGATAACCACTTTTTCTCCACACCATATCAGTTTCTATTTATCTACTTTATTTTTGTGTGCAGTGGTGATTTGTTACCTCTCCCTTGCAGCCAACGGAAGTTCCTGCATTTCTTTTTAAGTTATATCAATTGAGCATGATTCGTGTCACCCCTGTCTACTTTGCTTGTGTACTACATTAGTGGTAGCTGATGGATTTGATGCAAATGCCATCAAATACAGCTAATCATCCATCCAATGCTGATAACTTTAATGCTTTTGGAAAACATATAAATATCTGAGGATTGCTTCCTGTTAACTACGGCATTAAGAGTCGTTGCCAGTCAATTAACACAGAACTGATGACCGCTATCACTTGGTTGTGTTTCTTCTATGCAAAATGCTTTCCCTTTAAATGACAAGTGGAATGAAGAAAGACAGTTAAGTGAGAAAGTAATGGGTAAGATACCACGGGATTCTTGTTGGTCATGAGATGTGCTGATGTGCATGATATAAATATCTTTTACACTTGAACTGGTCCTGCTGCACCATTAAAAGCAAATTAATTATGATTTTACTTAATCAAATAAAAGGATAAAAATGATTCTGCATTATTTGTCCCCTTTTGAGGGCTTTTGTTTTTTTGGTTTAAAAAGAAAAAGATTTTCTATTGCCAGAGATTGGCTTGCCTTTGTTGGTTTAGTTCTGCTGCTTCCACCTCTTCGTGTATAGCTGCTTTCTTTATCAAAAGGAAATCGTCCTTCCCACCCATCTTTCTGCAAGAGGGTTGGGGATAGCAAAGAACAAAAAGAATAATTGGTAAGGGGAGAGTTAACTAAAAGTCAACAGTTACATAAGAGAAGATAGAACAAGTACTTTTGGTAGCTTCTAAGCTTTTCCTGAGCTAGATGAAAGTTTTGGTTGAGAAATTTTAAAAGGAAAATGTATGTTCCCAAACAAAAAACCAGTGAAGCTACCCATCTGGACAGCCACAGCATAGTGGAGCTTCTTCAGGCATTTCTCATTGTATTTTATGAAACAGCATTATTCCTTAGTGCTTAATTCGGTCAATGTTGGTTCACACAATTGCTTATGGCCTCTTTGTAGTTAGTAATGGAGGCTCTATAAATTGCACTTCATTGACATGGCCATTTGTTCAATGAGTAATCTAGCTTGATTATTAGCAGTTTGAGGGTTTGTTGCATCTAGTTTCTGATTAGCACTGACATTGTTTTTGATATCATGCCCTGAACAATTGTGCTAATATAATATGCTGTCCTATGTATATGCAGGCATTAGTGGCTGATTTTGAGGTCTCTGAAGGCATATATTCACGAGCTTGCATTGAGGACACCAACTCTGTGTGCTTGTGGCTTGGGGCAAATGTCATGCTAGAGTATTCATGTGAAGAGGTCTTCCACATTCAGATCCCCTAATGCTCTTAGTTTCCTTTTACACTTTCAAGCACTTCCCATTAAAAGCTCTGTGTTGCAGGCTGATGTTCTTCTACACAAAAATCTGGAAAATGCTAAAGCCAGCCTAGATGTTCTGATAGCTGATCTACAGTTTTTAAGGGATCAAGTCACAGTTACTCAGGTACATTTTTTAATGTTTTTGACACGTATGTGTATAGGTTGAAAGTTTTGAAGATTGTCACTCGGTATATGTCAGATTCGATTATTCTTCAAAACTTACTGAAGATTTTTCCATTAATTTTATCTTTAGTATTATACCCATTTTCAATTGTTGACTGCCTGATATGGGTACTTTCGGGGCAAAGTTAAGAGTGAATGTATGTGTATAGATGAGCTGATAAGAGTTGCAAGCTACACTTTTCTATCGGTGACTTTCTGAAATACTGGTCCAATCTTCAAGGCATATGTTAAGAAAATGTGAAAACTGGAAGTATAGAGAAAATTAGATGAGAAGGTATGGGTTTGAGAAACACTACATCATTAACTCTTTAGAAATTTCATTTTTTTCCATTTAGATCAGATTTCATTATTGTAAACTCAAAGTTAAATGACATACAAAAGTCCTTAGTACTACCCAGGATTACAAAACACTGGTTTAGATTTCACAATCGGATCTGTGGAGAAATCGCTATGATTTAACTTCTTTTTGTACCTCATTAACCGATGTAGTATAAACTCATTGAGACACCTTGCATTAGAAGAAGAGATTTTCAATACTCTCCTCTTCTTCCAAGCAAAAACAACACTGTCAGTTTTAAATTTTTATACACCTGTCAATTCTGTGCGTATGTAACCAACGCTAAAGAGTAGCCAAAGTAACAAGTCATATTAAGCTCACCGCCTTCCTTCCAAAGAATTTTTTGCCAAGTGTAAGCATGCCTCACAGAGAGCATTTTTTCCATGGTCTCCATTAGCATTGTGCATTAAGACCTCCATTGCATTTTAACACTTCTCCTGACTCTTTTTTCACCCTTTCTGATGAATAATTAACCCTTCAACTTCATTAACCTGTGTACTACACAATTCTGCTAACTACATGAGGGAAAATTTCTCTGGCTTTGGTCTCCTGACTGCTTATTTTCCAGGTTACGATAGCCCGTGTGTACAACTGGGATGTCCATCAACGTAGAATAAGACAATCTGTTGCCGCTGGCAAAGACTCATGAAGCAGCCAAACAACCGACTATCTTCCGAGGTAGCCCATCTTGCTCTCGGTGAGACTTGCCATCATCTACTCTCATTTTCGGCTATTAGTTTAGCTAAGTGGATTTATCGTACCTTCTCATCAGTCTCCGAAAATATATCTTCCTGTTTGAGTGATGCAGAACTATCCCATACAATCTTCTACTTCCAGCCTTCTGGTTCATTTGATGGTGCTGTTATGAAAGAAAAGTAGCTGGGCTAGCTGTGTGCTGTGTATTTAGTTGAACAGAATGTTATTTCATTTGAAGTTTGATTTCTGAGGTTAGCAGGGATTTTGATTTTGATTTTGATTTTGTAGTTGGACTGTTTTTTGCTTGATATATTTGAATAATATTGTCTGAATTAATCTGAATTAGCATTTTCATTTGAAAATTTTTGGCACTAAAGATTGAAGCAGCAGCATGATGAGTTCTAATAATGGTAGAAGTCATTGAAATTTCAATATGGTGTTGATTAGACAATATGTATATAATTTAGACCTGATCAAAATTGAATTGTCTGATCGGCCCAATCCATTTAACCCAAAATTTTAAGATTTGGCCAAGTTATATAAATATTATGGACCGACACAGCCAGACCTGATTAAGCTCGACACGACCCTGTTATCTATTGAAGAATTTGTCTTTGCTCTGTAGGTTTGGTTCAAACTTCAAATTTATAACCCTACTGGTGAAGATTATATGCTAAATAAGCTTGTATATAATTAGTAGATGTTAAACTTGTAATATTATTTATGTATTTATTTATATTAAAATTATTTAAAATAGATATATATATTATATATATATATATATCTCATCTTTACTATTGAATAAAAATCTAATATTAAAAAATTTAAAATATAAAAAAATATTATATGTAGTGATTTTTTGATTTTTACAATAATAATTTCTGTTGAATATTTAACTCTAATAGCTAATTTAGAAAAAAATGTTAAGGTGAGTTTTTCAAAATTTTAAATGAAAATGAAATGCACCTTCTATTCTTGTTTTAGGGGTCACATCACGGCCCCATCCAACGGTCCTTATTATATATTATTGAAAATATTTACAATAAAAAACTATTATATATCCAAATAATTGTTTTTTTTTAATAACTGAAAAGCCCAAAAATCAGAAGTGTCACGAAGGAAACCTAACAGGAGCAAAAGCTTTGATGGACAAACAAGTGAAAATCAATTCGGCTATATGTGTGGATACAACAATAGTAAACAACCAGTGGCAAACCCACTTTAGATTAGTGATTCCATAGCTGAAATTTAATATTTTAAAGATGAAAAATTATAGTAATAATTTTATTTTTTTATTTTTTTTATACTTGTTAATTATTACTTAAACTATTCCGGTACATTTGGTTATTGAAATAGAATAATGTTAAAATAAAATAGTTATTTCATGGAATAGAATAGGATGATAATAGAGTTTAAATTATTATTCTCATATTTAAATGTTGGAATAGAATAATATAAGAATTAGTATTTTATTATTTGGTTTGAAAAATAGTATGAGGAATAAGGTAAAAATAGTAATAGTAATAATAATAATAATGATATCTAATAATTAATAATAATAATAATAATAATATATAATAATAATAATAATAATAATAATATATGGGAATTGTTATTTTCATATATGTAGGAATAATAATTTTTAAAAAATATTTATTTTTGATTAAATTTGTAATCAAATCGAGGAACATCTATTTTCAGGAAATAGAAATTCTATTCCCACCTTATTTCCTCCAACTAAACGTGCCATTCATGTTAAAAATATTTCATATTGATATATTTTATGGCTGAGTTAAACGTGCATTTTAAAGAATTCTCATATACAAGTGACGACTAGCACTAGATGCATGCCCTTTATTTGAAAATGCATCATTTCGCAATATCCATGTCTTACCTATGCTTAATAAGCATACGTGCGTATTTTGTTTAAAATATTAACGCCTGATATACACCCAAGTTGCATATAAGTGTTATTTATTAAGAATATTAATACTAGATGTATGTCTGAGTAGTGCATAAACATCATTTACCTAACGAACTCACACCTAAGTAGTGTACATGCATTAGGGCACAAACCTTTGCTAAGATTTATGTGCTTGAAACACACCTATCCAGTGTGTCATGATCCAAAGTAGGAGAAATGTACAATTAGCTATAGACATTCTACTTAATTAAGTATAACAATCAACGAGAGTAGCAGTAGTTGAAAATTTTATGTTTGAAAAGAAGGAAAAGATAAGAGATAATAAAGTAAAAATAAAGAAGAAACTCCTAATGACAAGAAGCAAAGTCAATGAAATTGTGCATTCTATGTGAGGAAAGCCCCCATCTAAGATCTATCTAGTAATTATTCTCCCATCCTATCTTCTATAAGTTGTATATATAAAAAAAAAAAAATAAGATAAATGAATGCCTTTTGACAGATTTTTGATGTAATAGGAAATATCTCTAATTTTCCTTCATTTTCTCCAAGAAAATTGTAAAAGGGATTAGCTGAAACAGAATGTACCTTCAGCTTTAGGGTGAAATTTGAGAGTTGGAAGATTCACATGGGGTTAGGCTTGACCATGTCTTCTTCTTCATGCATCATAAACAAAATAGGAGGCTACCTTCTTCCTTATAACCAGTCAAAAAAGATCCCCAAGCATCTTCCTCATGCATGCTTACTTTCTTGCAGTATATATACATCTCCATTGATGGCAACTTTCACCTACTATACTTCTTCAGCAACTCAAAGATCAGTAGAGTCGTATGGCTAAACATTTGGGATTTTTCTTCCTATTAATCACGCTGAAATTCATTGCAATGGCTTTTGCAAATGCCCCTAGCAGCTTCAGTGAAACCTGCAAAGATGACAGTGGCCAACTGCAAGTAGATTCATACAGTGAGAGCTGCCCCGAAGCCGAAGCCATCATCTTCTCATGGGTCGCAAAGGCCGTCTTCGACGACCCTCGGATGGCAGCTTCACTCCTTCGCCTTCATTTTCATGACTGCTTCGTCAATGCAAGTTCTTAACTAATTACACCATCTTTGACAAAAGCACGAGTTATTTACATGTACACATGTTTTAGTTCTGAGATTTTTGCTTATCATATGACTCTGAAATTCGCCTGCCGCAGGGTTGTGATGGGTCGGTTTTGTTGGATGATACGCCGGAGTTTGTAGGGGAAAAAACGGCGGCACCAAACCTGAATTCTCTAAGGGGCTTCGAAGTGATCGACGCCATGAAAGCTGATCTTGAGTCTGCTTGTCCTCTTACTGTTTCTTGCGCCGACGTTCTGGCGATCGCCGCTCGGGATTCAGTGGTTCTGGTGCTTAAATATTCGCCTCTTCGATTCTGCTGCCCTTCCCTTCTCTCTTTTGATTTGGCTGCGCTGCTACCAACTTAAATTCACAATCTTAGAACTGATAAAATATTTCAAGTGCATTGAATAGAAATAGATTAATACTAATAGCAATAATAGTCATATCATTGTCAATCATATCGAAAGATATATGATATGAACCTGCATCCAACCGTGTAAAGATCTGGAGATCTAGAAGAGAAAAACGAAGAAGAGAAGGGCAATCTAAGGCACTTATCAGAGGGAGAACCAGACGACAGAGTGAAAGACAGAGAAAGAAAGAAAGTTACAGATAGAAATGACACAGAAAAGAAAATTTGAGATTAGAAAGAAATATCTTCTCCACCTTTCACCGTTATGCATAGTAAACACATATAATAAAAGTCCAACTGAATTAGTTGGAGCAAAACAGGATCGGTTGGATCAGAACCGAAAGCCAACTGAAGTTAAGTAAATGAAAACCGAATAAAAAAATAAAAATGAAA
The DNA here is from genome assembly GCA_033239525.1 of Nepenthes gracilis. Lineage (NCBI taxonomy): Eukaryota > Viridiplantae > Streptophyta > Magnoliopsida > Caryophyllales > Nepenthaceae > Nepenthes > Nepenthes gracilis. Next base: position 1,177,729 of record BSYO01000019.1, on the reverse strand, counting down.
ACCAAATAATAAAAAATAAAAATAGAATTATTCAATTGAATATAGTCCCGAAATTTACAAAGTTGCTAAATTTTCTTAATACTTTATCTTATAATCGGATGAATTGATGATGTTTTATAAACTGTATCAATAAGACCCGTAATAAATATATATCAATATTATAAGTTATGAGCACAAATTTTGTTCCCCAATGGCCCATATGGAAAAAAAATTTAACAATCTTTAATCATACATTTAGATATTTGAATAGTTTAGCTAATTTTATCATAAGTTAGATAGATAGTTTTTTATGTTATTAAAAAATACCTTAAATTTTTTTTTTAACAAATTTAATGCCTTTTTATAAAATTTATAGATATAAGCTTTTTATAAAATTTATTATATTCAAATCATATAAATTGTATTTTCTCAATAGAGTTAAAAAAAAAAAAGATTTTTAAAATAGTAGTCAATAGATTGCTATATATCATCCTATGATAATATATTAAGATATTTTTTTATATCAAAATATATTGATATTAGAACTTTTTATCTAAAAATACTGATCAATATTTTAAATACTAATTGATATTACATTCTATAATATAAATATATATGCAAGGCGATCGCACTGATGGTGCTTTCTAGTAAATATTTTTGCAGTCGAATGGGCCGGGGTGGCAAGTCGAAACTGGCAGGATGGATGGCTTGAGCGCGAGCAAGGCGGCCGCCAACAGCAACATTCCCGCACCGAACTCCACGGTAGCAAACTTGGTCCAGCAGTTTCAGAATGTTGGCCTCTCCCTCACCGACATGGTCGCTCTATCAGGTAACTAGCCTCATACTGTACTGCTTGTGCTTGTATCACTGCTCTCGGAAGCATTGGATAGCAGTTAGATTGAAAACAATCAACAATCTAAATTTAAATATTAAATAATATCATCTAAATAATTAGATCATCAACTCAACTGATGAAAATCAACGGGTTTTCTATCCACCTGAGATGAATAATTTTAGATTTCAACTGATGACCCTTCAATCATGTCTATCTGCTGCATATAATTTTGTCAAGCCAGGCACACATTGAAAATTTCAGGTGCACATACTCTTGGCAAAGCACGGTGCTCATCGTTCAGTTCCCGTCTAACAAGCAGTGATGGAGCCTTAAATAGCCCGGACATGAACATCGACTTGATGCAGTCGTTGCAGAGGCTATGTTCAGAGTCAGGTGGCGATAGCACAAACACATTGGCAGAGCTAGATCTCGTCACCCCGGCAACATTTGACAATCAATACTACATTAATCTTCTCTCTGGGGAGGGACTGCTTGCGTCTGATCAAGTGCTTGTGGCAGGAGATAGTCCTCTCGTGCGAGAGATCGTCGAACTGTATGTGCAGGATGAGGCAGCCTTCTTTGATGACTTCAGGAGATCCATGCTAAAAATGGGCAGGTTGGGAGTGCTCATAGGCAGTGATGGTGAAGTCAGGCGCAACTGTCATGCTATTAACTCAATCAACTGATCTTTTCCGTCTTCGTCTTTGTGTTCTAGTTGATGATGATGATGATCTCGGTTCATCTTTCTAGCTATCTCTTATCTGTTACTGATGGGAATAGGCATACGCCATCTTAATCTGAAGTAGAGTGCTACTAAGCTATTAAGACATTAATTATGACAAATTAATACTGTTTGCTGTATCCTCCTCCTCAGTTTGTTTCTCTTGAAAATTGAAAGTCCCCCACACCCATCCACCCACCCCAGAAAATGTCGGGCAAGTGCGAGAAAGCAGTCTTGGATATGGTGGCTAAAATTGAAGAAAATTCAACTGTCTTGATTGAACATGACATTGAATTGTTAAGCATGCTATAAATAAAGAAAACAACGTGTCTTCCATGCAAACATTGCTAGCTAAAGAGAAAAGCATGGTTGATAATGGAAGATATATTCACATTAGAATGATGATTAATGGGAGATATGTTATTAGTTTTCAGAAGATAATCACCTCCCAAATTTGGTCACACGGATCACTTTCAAGCAAAATCAATAAGCTAGTATAATCCAAATAAGCTATTCTATGCATGCAGCAGCACAGCAACAAATCAAGAAGTTTGATTAGTTGACAATGATTGAACCAATCAGATGACAAATAATCACCATTTTTTTACAGAACAAGATAATTCATATCAAGAACCAGTGAGAATTGGAGTAAATTGGAAAAAACACAATTGTTGTATAAGTGGATGGGTTTTGAATCACTTCTTTATAAATTTTACATTTAATGAACGGGTCATTTAGAGAATTAATCAATTTCAATGAGAAAATTCATTTGAACAAAAACTTAGAATGGCGCAAAAGATCACTGCATGACAGACATATAAGGAGGACCTCGCGTTTGGGTAACAGTGTTGGGCACATCTGAGGGGCACCCAAGGCAGTCCATATGCACCAATCTAGTAAGAGCACAAAGGAAGCTTTTGCCTCTAGTATTCAATTGCCAGTGCTTGGTATAAAAATCTTGCATGATTTTGAGGTCAAGATTTAAGATAATTTAACACAAGGAGTATCACAAAAACAGAGAAAAAAAGACAAAAAAGAAAAGAGAAAGACATTTGGCATTCGGTTGAGATTCAATTTGAATTTCATTCTTTGTCAATATTAGGTATATTATTCTAATCTTGTTTCTGAAACATATTATCATTTGATTACTTATTTTTTACAGTGTATTATTCTTTAACAGATTATTAGATGTATTATGATCATATTTAACTAATCATTCACACAAATTATTATGAAGGATCTTGAACGATATTATATTTATAATCATACACTTTGCGGTAGGTTTATTCAGAGATTGTCCTATGATATTTTTCTTTCATTGAAAAGAAATTTTTAAGTTAAATATTATTGTGTAATTTTATATACTTAGTTACTTTATTATTGTTCATTATATTTTTATTGTAGTTGGTGGTCCATGATTGATGAAAGAAATCCTTGACAACAAGGGAATCTGGAACTAGCATAAAGTTAAGATGTATGATCCGCAGCAAAATGGAGTGTCAAAAAGGAAAATTATGACAACTATGGAGATGGCTAAATCATTGCCATAATAATGATAATCACCACGAAATAATTAAGCATTATAAGATGATACACAAGTCAAGACTTGCATGATGATAAAAACATAAATGGTAGAATTCTTTACACCAACACATATCCAATCTCATCTCCAAGAAGAGGTGATTCTTCACTAAAGTCAATTCCAAATACCATATCATTGTCTGGTATCTATAAAAACGGTATAATTGTACCAGAACTAGAACTATGTGAATTTTATCATTTTGCAGCTCTTAAGCCAAATAGCTATGAATGATTAACTCATCTCCAAGTATGGAGGAGCGCAATGCAAGAGGAAATAAGTATAATTATAAAAAAAATGTATGGGAACTGGTTGATAAACCAGTGCAGAAGGGAACCGAAAAAGAGAACCTCAGTCCATTCAAATAACATCTTGCCGCGTTTCCTGTTGAACCTAGGGAATTCACAGCCACCATCTCTCTCCATCGGCGCCAGAACCCCTTTGCCCATTCCCCCCAGCGATGGAGGCGGCGCCGAGGGGCGAGACGGACCCGTCGCCGGTCACTGTGGATGCGCGCCTTGGAAGAAACTGAAATCGTCCGTCGCGTCGCTCATGGTTGTTGTATCCATGAAAACCATCCTTCTTGTAGATGGTCATGAGCAAAGCGCAATATCAGAATCCCCCCTGAACGATTCATTAGACAAGGAGGCTAAGCAAGAAGATGCTGTGATTGACCCAAATAATGGCCTGCGCTCAATCTGTCTGAGAAACTAAAAGGCAAGATTTTGAAGGAATGGGAGCATTCGGTCATCCTGAAGCAGTCACGGGCGATCAGAAGGCTCTATTTATCAGAGAGAGAGAGAGAGAGAGAGATGAAATTTTTTTTAATTTAAATTATTTATTTTTAAATAAATAATTATAATTTATATTATTTAAAAATTTATTAAAATTAATTTTTTAAATATTATAATTTATATTAATTATTTAAAATAAATAATTTATATTTAAAATATATTTTTTTTTTTTTTAAAAATATTATTTTATTTTATAAAAAATAATATAATATATTTTTCTAATTTTTAAAAATATTTTAAATATAAAAAATAACCAAAAATAAAATAATTATTATATTTAAAAAATAAAAAATAAACGGAAATAAAAGGAGAAAATTCCCTTCGTCAGTCGAGCCATTTGAGAGTGTCGGTGGTGACAGGACGTCGTCGTCTGCCTCCAACGCCGACAGGATCATAGGATTCCTTCATGAATTCCGCTCCTTCAACCTTATCTCCCTCCCTATTTCCTCTTAATACTTAATTCTAAGAACGATCTTTCCTTACTCATCGCCGTTTTCTTTAATTTTCAGTAGCATCTTCCTTGTTCGTGTCGGCGTTGGATCTGTAGATCATTTACTCTCTCCTCTTTCTTTCTTTCTTTTTTTGTAACTTTCGTGCGCTCGGGTATTTAATCAGTTGCTGGTATGATTACTACTGTCCCAACCGTTATTGGCTTGTGTTTTTCATTAATTTTAGGGATTGAATATGGTGAAGAATGAGCTAAAATTTACACTTTTTGGCAGCATCAGTTTGCAAACCATAGTTTTTGTCCGTTATTGAATGTCTAATATTGAGGTATTGCGTTAAAAAATGTGTTATCTCATGGCTAATTTGGGTTTGTATTGACGCTATATCTTTTTCTTTTTGTTTGGGTAAGTTATTGACGCTATATCACAACTGCAGGCTTCTGGTCCAATATTTTATTTATTGCTTAGCGAATGATTATTTTGGGAAGCAATCTCGCCTCTATCCAAAGGAAATCGAAGTGGTCTGTGCTCATCTTTTGTGGGAAGAAGTGATCTTTTCTCTGAAGTTCTGATTCAGTGTAAAGAAAAAGGGATTTAATTTAATGGTTGTTGGAGTGAAAATCTGATATCGTTGTTGATGTGGAGGTAAATAATTTGTTTTGTGATGGAAGAATTTGCTTCTAAATGTGGGGATTTTGACACTGATATTGAAAGTGGAGAGGCTACTAATGGCAGTGGGACAAGTAAAGAAATAGTCTCTAGTGACGAAGAGACTAGACCGTTGTTCCTTGAGGCTAGTTACGTGCTTGGAGACTGCGATGAATCATTGAAGTGTGAAGCGGGGGTAACTTCATCAATTGGTTCGTCTTGCAGTGATGGTTCATTGGAGACCGTGATGGTAGATAACAAGATCGGGGGAGAGAATAATGCTGATTTGTTGGGGAAGAAGAAGGGGAAGCCTAAGGCAAAGAGTGCTAAAAGGCCACCCAAACCCCCACGACCACCTAGAGGTCTGTCGTTGGATTCAGCTGACCAGAAGTTAATCAGAGAGTTAGCTGAGGTAGCCAAGATGAAGCGTGCAAGAATCGAGCGGATGAAAGCATTGAAGAAGATGAAAGATGCCAAGGGTGCATCATCAAAGAACCAGTTGCTTGCCACCTTGTTCACTGTTTTTGTCTGTCTAGTGCTACTTTTTCAAGGTAATTTTATCTTTATGTTGATGTAGCTCATTACCTTTTATCATCTTAACTGTTAATTGTTAGTTCTGAAGGAACACTATCTTAATTTGGTAATTCAGATGGAAAGTTTCCTGTAAATTTGGATTCTAAATGCTTTGGATGCACCCTTGGTGGTTCCAATTTTAAACTGTTGTTGACTATGAACTTTTTGCCAGTTTAATCTGACAACGGTTTCTGATGGGGTTGTTTTTGGTAACTAATTAGATATCTCTTATTCTACCAATGGTCAATTGATTGAACTCGACTGTGGCGACATGGACCCAGAGCGCCTACAAACCAACTCAGACTGTTCACGTAGAAATCTCAAATCATAATAACGTTCATAATAATCCATAAGAGTAAAAACATCCATCTAAACTATCTTCTAAAACATGAAGTAAAAGTACAAGTCTGGTACATCCAAAATTCTAACGGATATAGCCCTAAAAAATGCAAGTATTGCATCTGCAGCTATAAAATAAGTCCGCGCCACACTCAACATGAAAAACCAAACTCCAAGATCCTCTACATACATACTTCTTGGCAAAAACTCGATCATCGACTAGCTCTATGGACTTGTACTACTTTGGAACCAATAAAACACAAAAGTAAGTAGAAAATTCAACAAGTGATAAAATCAACAATGTAGTAAACAATGATTATCTCGAATAACAAAATCATGATGTACAAGCACAAAAATAATATCATAAAGTTAATCATACTCTATCTGAGATTCTATGACATGTTGCAAACACAACTCGAGAATACTATAAGAAACAACCGTTGAGGGTTATCACATAAACCAAAGTATTAGGAATATAACTAGGAGTCCATAGAATCCAAATATTAATGAAAAATATATGTTTCATCAAACTTATCTCAATAAAAATCATTACAACATGAAATGTCACCATCAACTCTTATCCTGTCATTGTAAATTTAAGGTCGATAGTTGGGTAAACACGCACTCAATAGTTTGACATACGACCTTGATAGTTGGGTAAATATAGTACGATAGGAATTGCTAATCTTGGCACTCAATAGTTTGACACTATCAAATTTTCTTTGCCAATCTATGATCTCCCGAGACTTTGCCACCAAAGTTGTGCAATACTCGCACTCATCCTAACAATTCCTTCCTACCTACCTAGTCTGGAATAAAAGAAAAATTGAAGTGATAGGCACACACACGTTGCCGCTTTTTCCTCCCTTCACCGCTTTTCTCGCTTCTCTTGCTCACACTACGAGTTTTCTCACTCATCTTGACAATTCCCTCCACCTACTCCAGTTATAGGAATTGCATTATCAAATTTTCTTCGCCCATCCGGTATAGGAATCATCACTCATGCATGTCAAACCCATTGCCCCCACTGTAATATCTCTCTATACCATACCATATAATTGTCAGATAACTATAAGTATCTTTCAAATAAAATATAAATATCAAGCCACCGAGATATAGAAATTAGTATTAGATAACTACAGGTTATACTAAGATTTCGCATGTTCAATATTCATTAAGATCATAGTATTTTCATATAATTTTCCTTTATTTAATCATAGATAATAAGAAGGCCACGCACATGATTTAAGATAACGTGAAGAAATGATTATCAAGAAATTAACTAAATCTACAAATAAACTAAGCATCTGACTCCTATTATCTCATCGGCTCCTCCATAGCCCACTAAGTAGTATAATCCAAATGCAATGCTTTCTAGCCACTTAGTCTAAGGCTAAACACTATGTTCAAGCCGACCCGTAAGATTCTACTAAATCATTACCAAGTTCACTAGTTTATCAATCTCATTTAAAGGCCCACGTGAAGCTCGCGAGTATTGGCATTTGAATGGACAACGATGGGTATTCACATGATTCACAAGAAACTAGTTCGAGTAAACATACAAACAATTCGCACTAGTTCCGTGGGAAGAATGCTGAGGTGAACAAGACCTCAGCGAGACAGACTCAAGTGGACAAATCCCACGGGAAGATCACAAGAAAAATGCTTGTGCAAACCAGTTTCTAGATTCAGGCATGGTTTCCCAAATTCCCGATTTTCAAAATCCTTACTTCTTCAATGATTTCTATGCCTTTGGATAATTGAAACCACATTTCGTCAACAAAATATTAAACTACTCATATAATACTGTAAAAAAGTTGACTTTATTAATATGAACACATTAATATAACATAAAAACGGTTGGCTTGAAAATGATTTGAAAGCTGGTTTCCTCACCCAGTACTATCCATCATCTTTCTCGTCTAACGATTACTGTTACTTTATTTTATAGGCATGAAACTTACATGATGATAGAACTAACACCATTACATTCATTGCTTAACATATAAACATGATGAAATGAGGAAATTGTCTGATGATCAATGCATGAAAAGTAAAGATATATTTCAGTTATTGTTGCATGTGTAACGCCATTGCAGGAGTTGTTTGGGGACTCAATTGAGATGTTGAATCTGCGTATCCAAAGGAAAAGAAGGATTTTGCAAGAGGATTACATCAAAAGATTAAGAATTCATTTGCCTTGATTATTGATTCTCCTTAGTTAGCAGCAGCAGTGGTGGACAGCTTCGTTTCTTCTTCTTTATTCTCTCCTCCTCTCTCTCTCTCTCTCTCTTGTTTCTCTGCCACCTACCCACAATCATGCAGCATCCAAGTGAGGGGGAACTGACGGTTATATAGGGAACTTCATAGGTTCTCTAATTCAAATGGAAAATTCTCTCATCAATAGGACAGACACAAAGTGGAGAAGAAAATCTCCTACTAATTCAAGCATGGAGAATGATCAAACGGAGAAAGAAATAATCATACACAATAGGCTTTTGCTAGACAATAGAACTAAAACTCTGACTAACTTATTGACAATGGATTTTCAAGGAGCTTGAAGCTTGATGCCCTCACCATCTTGGCAAGGTTTGAGAATGAGACTAAGTTTTACATCCATCAAAAGTAGAGAGATCGAAAGAGTGTCCCATAAGAAGCCTCTTTCTTGCATCCTGCTCAATTATTTTTTAATTGAGAACCAATTGCAATAGTCTTAGTATCAAAATATTCTTTTCTTCCCATCGAGATTACTTTTCCTAGCCATCAGGCAAGCAAGTTTCCCAAGTTTCTATTTAAGAATTCCTCGTCTAGGTGCGTCTTAAAACTCATTACAAGATAGTGGGTAAAATTTTTTTAGTGATTAAATTCCTCCTAATACCCTCAATGTTAGCTTAATTTCCATCTAGCCATAACCAATGAAGGCTCAGCTAAGAGGAGATGAGTTTGGGTGGTTACTGTAGGAATAGCCAAACAGGCTGATAGTGTAACATGAGTTGAAGAATTTATGTTATAAAATTCTTGGTTTCTAAGAGCTATAAAATATCCGGAGGATCCACCAAAATTTTAGTATGTCATAATTTTAATTTTTCCTAATTCTAGTCACAAAAATGGTGCATCAGCATAGTCACAAAATCTGACGGGTCCAAACTCTTCATAGAGCTAGTTAGGAAGATTTAATCCTTATCGATATCTCCCTAATTGAGGACCTTAACCTGTCAGGTGTTCCAATTAACCTAAATCGGGACACCGGTGTGTTACATTGTTCCTTTCTATACATGCTCTGCTGTTTTCTCAGCCCTTCTTTTTTGTTGTTTTTTAGCCTTTATAACTTGAAGTTTAAACTGAGTTTCCAATGTGCTTCTTCTCTCATATTGCCAATGCAGCATTTGCTGCTTGAAATCTCTCCCAGCTTTTATCACTTTTTGAAATAATTTTCTCCTTGTCTCCTTTTTCCCTTGAACTTTCTGACGTCCAAAACAGCCTCAGAGAGAAACTGGTGTTTTTTTGGGTCTTCCAATTCTTCCTTGTCCTGTGTTCACTGTTCACTGAAGAATAGGAAGTAAAGTTTTTGCAATTTTTCCACCATATATGAGGCAGACTAGTTATAGATGACGTTTCCAAACTTTTTTTTGGAAACTCTAAAAGATGCAGTTCCTTTGTGTTACTGGATTTGGTTCGATGCATATTGTGTTTTGGTAATCTAGAGGAGGCACTGTCAACCGTAATTTTTGGTGATGTTCTGGCAGATAAACCACCAACCCCATGACAGGAATTTAAAATTGAGGTAAATGTTGATTTTAGCACTCTTTTTCTAGTTTGATTGCATTTGTTCTTCAAGTGCCATTTTTTTAACATAATCTGATAGAAGCAGCTTGGCATGTGTGACATAAAGCATTTGGGATATTTTTGTGAGAAACCTTACTCATCATGTTGACAACAATGCAGGAATTTCATCGAGAATTAGTTCAGCTGCGAGCACACAGGGATCCCTTATGTCATCTGGAAGAAAAAGGGATACCATGATTTCCACTTATTCCCTTGGAAATTCATCTCCAAGCAATACTCATGGACATCTTTCAGACTCTCCAAGGTATATGCCATCTCTGCAAGAGGCCTAGCCCCGTTCAGTTTGCTTATTTGTTTATAGAACTTATTTTGCATGGGACTTATCTGTAAGCACGTACAGATCCATAAAGAGACGTCTACTCTCAGTCATTTTAAAGCATAATTACCTCTTGACCAAAGCTCTTATCCATGCTGTGAAGCTTTGTTGTCCTCCTGTGTTACCTGTCTTTTTATTTGTGTTATTTTCTATCCAATTTTTTTCGTTTAGAGAGAAATTATTATTACATTTGCCCCATATTTTGATGTTGCTTTGTGGGGTTCTCAACGAATCAAGAATGGTTTAAATAAGAAAAAAGCTTAACTAATTGAAATATCAAATTAAACATTCTGCAGCATTACGGAATTTGCAGCAAGTATGACTCATAAAACTCAATGTTTCAGACACTGAAGGTTCTGCACAGGTAAAAACACTGGATATCCAGTAAGTCTTATTTCACAGTGCAAGTAAACAGCGTTCATGGGCACCTCCTACATCTAAGCATCTCCATACAAACCTCTTTAGTAGATCTCTGGCATGCACGCACATGCACACTCTTTCTCTCTCTATCTCGGTGACTTCGTCTTCGAGGTGGTCTGCTCAAGTGCATGGAAATCTCGTAATGTGACTGAATGTAACTTCAGTTGAGATGTTGGATGTTTGCCTTTATCATGCTTATTTAAAATTTTATTATAAGATGGATTTAATATGTTTTTTTTATATATTATCAATATTCCAATGGTTTAAGCTTAAAAGAGAAGATAAAAAGGAAGTACAAGATTTTGAATTCTAAGAACAATTTCTATTATTTGTGTGATTTTATGCATAAGGATGGATGGCCTCTGTAATCAAAGAGCGAGGTCTGGAGACTAATTGAGAAGTAGGCATATCATTTAGAAGAGAATAACAAATGTAAATTAATTCCAATGAATACAATGTTTTTAGTTCAGGTAATTTTATCACATTTTTTTATGAATTTATGTAGTTATTTTTGTTTATACTTGTATAAAATTGAGTTAATTTATTTCAATTAATACTTTTCTTATAAAATTGCACATAATTCTCCATCAAATTGGTTAAAATGAATGTCAATATGATGATAGGAATCCTCAATTCTTATCATATGTCTATAATCAAAATTCAGCATCATGTTTACTAATTTGATGGTGAATTGTGTGTATATATATTAATATAGTTGACATTCCCCTTAAATTGATGAGGTAAATTGAATATCAACTTGATTTTAAAAATTATGTCATAAATATAGAGACTAAATATTGATATAAGATATAACAAAATAAAACTAATAAGCGATGAATCAAATATCATAACAAAAATTAAAAATTGTGGAGGCTTTAAGGAGCGGATGGTAAGTACAAGGAATTACCACCACAATGTAGACAGGACAATAGAAAGTTGAATAGAGATGACCCCATCAAATAAGATAATGGTTGTCTTTGTCAACAAGCAAATAGAAAGTCGTCCATTTTAACAATTGAGATAGATAACCATCTATTGCAATGATTGATACAGAAAGCTGTCTATTTCAATAATCAAGACAAATATTCATCTATTTTAACAATTAACATAAAAAGCTGTCTATTTCAATGATCGATGAATGAAGATATCTATTTTAACGATCAAGATAAAAAATTATTTATTTTAACGATTGATGAAAAGAGTCGTCTATTTTAATGATCAAACGCAAATAGCCATCTATTTTAACGACTGGACATAAAAAAATCATATATTTTAATGATTGAGGTAGATAATTATCTATTTTAATGACCGAGAGTATAGAACTTGACTCTAATACCATATTAGAAATAATAAGTATTTAAAAGATACTAACAAATATAAATGAAAAATTAGTATAATTTATTGTATATTCTTATGATAATAATGGATCACTTATATAAAATAGTCAACATAAAGTTTAAATGAGAAATAATAATTACAAAAATATAAAAAATATTTATAGAATATTTTAATTTTATAATATTATGTATTTAAAAACATAATATTATATAATATTATAATATTATATATATATTTGACATCTTTTAATCAAGAGCCTCACATAACATTTGTGCAAGCAATACTTAAAAAGAGTTGAAAAATCTCAATACATTATGTGGCCAATATATATATTCAACATCTTAATACATGGGTGTAGTTATGGAGTTTAATAAAAATATCATCCTAACAAAATTGCTAGATGCACCATTTGACCGATTGGCTTATAAGTTAGAAATATAATAGCTAATTTGGGATGTAAATTGAGAGTGGGAATTATCAAATAAACTATTTATTCAGCCATGATGCATATGAACAAAAAGAACATATATGATTGATATTTTCCATTTTCCCAAATTGATAAGCCGTATACTTTTATAGTCTTACAGTTCTAGCATAAAATGTTGTTGTATTTTTTATATAAATTTAATAACCGGCAAAGATTTTAAGAGTGAGACTAACTTGATCGCATAAGTTAAGCGTTATTATAAATTACATAAGAAAATGAAGCATTTATTTTATTTTAGAAGTAAAAATCATGTGACTTTGGCCTTGATAGGCAGCATGAGTTGGGCCACACTGGGTCTATTGCACGTGCCTACTCGGCCTACATAGTCCATTTATAACATGTCTGTAATGTCATGTTCTCATCCCAAATATAGGTTTAAGAAATTAATTATCAATATTCCTAACTTAATCCAAAATCAGAATATAATCTTACAACAAATATATATGATTCAAGCCTTAATCGTGAACCCTAAACCTTTAAATGTAAACCCTGACCCGAAAAACTAAACATTAAACCCTAAACATTAGAACATTAACCCTTAATCCTAACCCATAAATCCAAATACTTAAACCTTAAACCTTGAACTCTTAATCTTAAACCTCAAATTTAGAACACCTAAACCTTGAACTCTAAATCCTAAAAGTTAGTCAAGATTGCATCTTCTCTTTTAAAAAAAAAAATCAATTTGATTCCCATCCATTTTGAATTATTTTTGGTGCATATTTTTAAACCAAGTAATTCTTGATAGCACTTCAATTCTCAGTTCAATATTCTTTCATATCCCATATTACCGTGGAAATAAAATCAACTCTAAGGAGGATGATTTTTTTTTTTTTTTTTTGAGGTTTCATTTGAATGTTCATTCTTCCACTCTTTGAAATTTACGAAAACACTAAAGAACATTTTTGAGTTGATCGATTCACGTAGGCAAAAACCAAGAAAAAAAACCGTCACGTTTCATGCCCATTTTGTTAGAATATTCAATAGAGATATTTCGATATTGAACCAATTATCCCTATCATTAACTCTAGAGATGTTTGATCATGCTTATATTGTAAATCTAAGCTTAAGGCTTTTGTGGGGATTTGGTTTCATTTGATATCATGTTTTGATGTCATAGTTACACTTGCACACAATTACTATTGCATCTATCCATCTATACAGTAACTAAGATAAAACTTAACTCATTTTAACACTAAAGTTGGTTAAATAACTTGATTTATTTTTACTATCCAACAAACTATCTTTTGATTGATTGTTTTGTAGTAGATTTTTTTTATTTCCTACAAATCTGCCTTATACAACCCGTCTAAAAAAACACAATTAAATATGTCAATCACTCTATCTATTACTACAATGTGGTTTGTAAAATCATCTTCATTATAGGACTGCATCTACGCTGCAATTATCAGTTGATGTGGCTAAATGTTCTTTGTGGATGGCCGACACATTGGTGGCTGAACTCTCTTTTGGCACAGATACTCTGTGGATTTCATTCTGGGAAGAGCACAACTAGATGTGCAAAGAAAGTGAGTCCGCCCGGAAGTCCGGTGGACTTGGTGACTGCACCTAGTTCCTCGTCCTGCCGCCAGGATTTACTGTCATTGATCCAGGCAGTTTGGCTTGGTGTACAGGTTTTAGATTTGTGTTTGGAGGATTCTTGGCTAAGGGTATTCCCCAGCCAGTTTGGCTTCCTACGTGGGTCTCATGTTACACCTTATACCCAGGATAAGAGCGTAGCTTTTGTGCATTCTTCTTTCCTTCATGGATTCACCACTTATTGCTTACCAAAACAAATTAGTGTGTAAAAGCAAGCTCCCGACAGTGAGCTAAGATTTGGTCCTACCAGAGAGGAGAGGGGTGAATGACAGTGCCAGTGTAAGAAGTTTGCAAATGACCCACAATATTAGGGTGTCAAGTCATTGATCCTGGGAGGAATTTTCCAACTCCTTGTCCCCACTAACGACTAGCTTCATTTCTGAGTATGCACTGCCTGGAATCTTTATCAATAGGTCATCATCATCCATCCTCGAACATCCTGGGCCCTGTAAATGATTACCATAATATTATCTTGGAAGGAAAATAAATTACTCCAAATGAAGAATTAATCATTGAGATGAAGTCCTATGAAATAATGGCACATCTCATTGTCAACGATAAAAAGGACAAAAAAGAAACATGCAATGACAATGCTTAGTTTTCCGTAAATTTTGTGGATAAGTTTAATGATTTTAGCCATTATAAAAAACAAACAAAACATACAAAAAAATCGTCTTATAAGTCACATATATGAGCTTTAGGGCTTGAAGCACCTTTCATAGCTATCCAATTGGAAGACATGTAGGTCAGGAGTCCAATTTGATGCAATGGTAAAATTTTCAATTGTGACTTGCAGGTCATGAGTCCAAGCCATGGAACACCTTTTACATTGCAAATCTAACGAAGAATGTCGTCAACAAGATTTAAAAGTGGTGGAAAATAAGTAGTGCCTTTGACAAAATGTAATAAATAAACTCATAAAAATAATTTGCTTTTATTGGCCACATAAATGAGTGTTTGCTTCTTGTACCTGAAGCATTCACAGCCATCCGCTCATCAAACTCACATCACCTGCAACCCAACTCCTTATCAACACTATTTTTTTTCCATCCTTAAGGTTGAGGCTTGACGTAAGAGTAACTTTGTTCTATTGTAATTTGGACTACATGAGACTAACCCATTACATTTTTTTTGGCAATGCAAGTGTAATGTTAAGTACATTTAACGCTCCTAGTCAGAGTACAAAATGTAACAAATCAGTACATAGGAAGAATTTTCCTTTATAGGCCACATAAATGGGTGCTTGTTTGGTGCTTGTTGCATCTTTCTGTAAGAAAGCAATTTGATCCTCTAGGCTGATTTTCTTCCAAAAAGATCAAAAAAAATGGGTAGATAGAATGATTGAATAATTTCAGAAAAAAGAGTGACAAAAGGATAAAAATTTCTAATTCAAGAAGGGAGAAATCTCCAAATTAAGACAATCAAAGGTATTGCATTGATTGTTTCATTTCTATTACATACTGTTATTTGAATTGTTTCAAGCAAAATCCCTAATTATTATAATCAAAAGCTTTTTAACTGAACAAGTAATACATAACTACTATGGTTATAACTACTAATAACTTGCTAAAACTTCTTGTCATGTGCCAGTTTCATGGCCTGTGGCTTAGGGTGGACGTCACGTGCTTGGCATTCCTTCGTATGATCTGGCATGACAACCCCTGATCCACCACTTCTTCTATTGATGGCTGGTACTTCTCCATCTAAACGATGATTATGAACCTTCTCAATAAAACCGTGATCTACCACTTAATCATCTAACACCTAAAGTTGATGCGTCTCTTCAGCCTACAGAACCACAATCCTCCACTCCCTCTAATGGTTGGGACTCTCCTGCGAACGTTAGTAATGATTTATCTCTCCAATTAATGAATCCCTACCGCTGCGGCCCCAGTCTATCTCCCAAGTCTGTTTGCCACATTCTCTCCCTGGCCTTCATCTAATGGTCCCTACTATGCCACTTGGACAGCTGTAATGAACCTGTTTCTAAAACTCCACTTTCATCTGGCACTTGCATTTTTTCACGGCTTTACAGATCTTTACCCTGTTTCCCTCAGCGCTGTCTTCGTAGGGATTGCTTTGTTTATTTTTCTTTTTGTTTGTTTTCTACTTCTATGCCACCATTTCAGATATTTATTTATATTGGTTAACTGATAAAGCTCCCTCCTTTAAAGCACCTTGCCTTCAACGTGAGGATATTTGAGTTTAAGACAGTAGAGGAGATCCTTGGTGTTTTTTTCAACAAAGGTACCTGTCAAAATCAAGACCTCCGCAACATTCCTTTCTGCTATTTTCCACACCCTTCATCCCATCACTTGCTCAAGCTTAGGCAAGATTTCTCTTTCCAAACTGATTGGAGGTAAGGATGGCAGTGCTTCGAATCTGGATCCAACTTGTTTCTTTAGCATAGACATTTGAAACACCGAATGGATCTTCACAAATGGCGGAAGAGCCAGTCAATAAGCTACAGTTCCTACTCTCTCCGTGATTTCATGAGATTTGAAGTATCTAGACACTAGCTTTAATTTCTTTCAAAATGATACACACTTTTAGGCAGTGTGGTTAAAGTCCCAAACTTGAAGCTCCCTCTCTCTTCTATGCTAATCATATTGTGTTTTCATGCAAACTTGAGCTTTTTGCGAATTCTCTTTTAGAAGCTCTAGGATTTGGCCACACGTTCATAGCTCCTCATCCACTACCACATTAGCAATAGTCCCTTTAACAAACCTAGCTAAATTTTAGGATGGGTGCCTATAGACAACTTCAAAAGGGTTAATACCTATGGAGAAATGTTGGTTAGTGTCATTTTGACCATACTTTGGGTTTATCACCCACATAGTAGCATAAATATTATTCTGGACTTTTGTTCACAATTTCACTCTGTCCGTTAGATTATGGTTGATGGGCTAAACTATACTACAATTGTGTCTCTTGTAATCTAAACAATTCCTTCCAAATAGTACTTGTGAATATGGCATCATAGTCATTGACTATAGTTATGGAAATCCAACGTAACTTTACAATGTGAGGAAAAGTTGGGCAATCTTTGCAACAATGTAGGGTTAACTGAGAAGTATAAAATAAACGTATTAAACTAAACGATCCACAAGTACCAAAATATTGTTACATTGTTAGGATGAGGGTAGACCTTCTATGAAATCAAAAAGAAGTCTGGCCACAAAAGCTTAGACATAGGTAGGGGTTGGAAAAGGCAGTGTGATTTTTGATGATCAATTTTGGTGGTTTGACAACTATAGCATTCCTTGATGAAGCATTTAATATTGCATCGGATTACTTTCCACAAAAATCTACCTTGGCCCAACTCAAAGTTTTAGGATAACCCAAGTGTCCACCTGAAGGGCCAGTGTGGACCCATTCTCTCACTTGTCGTTTAATTACCAAATCTTGACCTATGAAAATTTCTCCATTTTTGAAAAATATCTCATTTTTTAAATCAAACCTACTGGACTACGGTGTTCCTTCACAAATTTACTGAAGGAGATTCTAAACACTGGGTTGGTTTGGTTAGAGGTCTTGAGCTCGTCAATCCAACTCGAATTAGAGTAGGATACCATCACAAGGTTTGGTTCCTCCTTTCAAGATATGGCATCCACTACCTTGTTTTTGCGGCTCTTTCGTACCCAATGATAAAATCGTAACCAAGTAACTTAAAAATCCATTTTTCTTGGCAACGGGTTCTCACCTTTTATTGCAAAAGGAACTTTAGGCTTTGCTGATTGGTTTTGATAGTAAAAGCCTGTCCTAATAAATAGGAACGCTATTTCTTAATTCCAATAAATAATGCCTACAACTCCTTTACGTAAGTCGAAAAATGGAAGGTCCAACCTTAAGGACATGGCTGAAAAAGGTTATTGGCTGTTGCTCCTACATTAACACAACTCCGACGTCTATCCCCAAAACATTACATTCAATCACGAATTTTTTCATGAAATTAGGCAAGGTCAAAACGAGGGGTTAGGACACTACCGTTTTTAGCCCCTGAAAAGCCTCCTCAACCTCATTAGACCGGATAAACGTAATCTTTGAAACAAAGGTGTGAAAGGTGCAGTTATTATTTTTTTGTCACGAATAGATTTCCGGTAATATATTGAGTCCCAAAAAACACCCATAAAAACTTAATAGTCCTTGGTGATTTCCATTTAAGCATAACAGCTATTTGGAGAGGTCGACTTTTATTCCTCCCTTTGAAATCACATGCCCCATGTCATATATCTCCTTACACAAAAAACTTACACTTAACCTAGCATACGGTTAATAATCTTTCAAAACCTATAAGACTTTTTGGAGATGCACTTTGTGCCCCCTCCTTAGGGTTGAAAATCACAATATCATTGAGAAACACAAGTATGAACTTCCTAAGGAAGGGCTAAAATATCTCATTAATTAACCCTTAGAACATGGCTGAAGCATTAGTCAAGTCGAATAATATTACAAGGAACTCATAGTGTCTCTCATGAGTCTATAACGTGGTTTTGGGAATGTCTAATCCCCTCATTCAAATATAATAATACCTCAACCTTAAATCAAGCTTTGAAAAAATAGAAACTCCATACAATTCATCTAGTAACTCATCAATGACTAGAATAGGAAACTTATCAATGATAGTTTTGATGTTTAAAGACCAATAATCTACACACATTCTCAAGTTCCCATCCATCTTCCTTACCAATAGAATTGAGGATAGATATGGACTCTATCCATTATGAGCCCTAATTCCAACAAGTCCTATACCAATTTCTCAAATTTGCTTTTCTAGTAGTATGGTAATGTAAGGCCTTGCACTAATTGGCCTGGAGTAGACTTTGGGAACAATCTAGTGTTCCCTACCCCTATTTGGAGCAACCCCATTGTCTTCTAGAAAACTTATTCAAATGGCTTTAACAAGTTAATCACCTTTTTGGTAAATTTGGTATTTCCTCCGAATTCAAAACTACCCAAAAGTTCTAGCACTACTCCCCTATTTTTTTGAATAGGAATTCACAGCCATGCACAACCCTCCTACACAGTGTTTTCATCTTTCTTTAACCCTTGCAGGAGCACGGTTTGTCCTTTATCATGGAACTCCATTCAAAGGGTTGGGAAATTCCAAGTGGAATGTTCTAGGATAGACAACCACCATACCACCAAAACTACGTCTCACCCGCTTATGGCTAAAATAAGGAACTTGGCCTTGAATTGGTGATTATGCACTTCTAAAGTCACATCTTCACATGATCCTTTCCCTCGCACTATTTCATCATCGACAATTTGGAATCTAACCTTAGTTTGTTCTAATCTTCTCCAATTCATCCTCTGGACCAAGCTAGGGTCAAGAATGCTGTGGATACTTCCCGAGTCAATTAAGACTATCCTGACACTCCATTTATCTTTCATGTTACACGCATGATTTTGTAGTGTGAGACTTCTGTAATTGCATGTAGTGAGATTTCCACCAAGGATTTGTGACAGGGGTTAACTTCTTTAGATAGGAAATCTTCAAGGTCTTATTCTAAGTTGGTCGCCTCTGTCTTGGCTGCTTCTACCAGTAATACACGAGGTTTGGTGCATTTGTGCATTAGGTTCCACTTTTCGTTACATGTATAACATAAGTCTCATTCCCTTCTATCTTTCATCTGTTTAGGCGTGATTTAGTAAATTGTCATCTCTGGTTTAGTAATGGCTCTTAATAACCCAGCTGCCCTAGATGGGAGTAATGATGTATATGGCCTCCAATCAAGGCAATCTGACCCTAGTTAGTTTTTTTAGCTCGTGAAAACTCCTAAATTCTATCCATTCCAAAAGCCTAATGAAGGCTAGTCGGGTTTGACTTTTTACGAGATAACAAGTCTCGTCCTTCAGGTTTCACAAGAAACAACTTGTGTTATACATGTAACAAAAAGTTACATGCATTAATCTTCTCTTTCAAGAAGATCGAAGAAAATGGATTGAGAGAAGAATAAAAAATTTCAGCAAAAATAATAAAAAGATGATAAAAATTTCCATTTCAAGAAGGAGAGATTTCCATATTAAGCCACTCAAATGTACTTTATTAATTATTTCATTTCTATTATGTACGGTTATTTATATTGCCTCAAGCAAATTTCCCTAATCGTTATAATCATATGCTTTTTATTAGAACAAGTGATGCATAACTAAAATAGTTATAACCATTAACAATTTGCGGAAGTTTCTTGTCATGTGCCTGTTATGTGGCCTGTTGCTTAAGGTGTCACGTGCTTGACATTCCTTCATCTACTATGGCACAACGACCCATGATCCATCAGTTCTTTCATTGGATGGCTGGTGCTCCTCCATCTGGACAGTGATGATGAATCTTCTCAACAAAACTGTGATCCACCACTTATCTGACTCTTGACACTGTCCACGTAGATGGTGATGATGTGTCTCTTCAGCCAACAAAATCATGATCCTCCATTCCTTCATCTGATGGTTGGGGACGGTACCCTCCATGTAGAAGTTGGTGATGATTTCTCTCTCCTATTTATGCATCCCTGCAACTACAACACCAGCCTATCTCCTGAGTCTATCTATTACTTTCTCTCCCTATCCTTAATCTAACAGTCCCTACTATGCCACTTGGACGACTGTGATGAACCTCATTTCTAAGCCTATATTTTCACTTGGCACTTGCATTTTTTCCTGGATTTGCTGATCTTCACCCCGTTTTCCTCGGCGCTCTTTTCTCCTACTAGGGTTTGCTCTGTTTTTTTTTTTTATTTTAATTTTTTTCTACTTCTATGCCACCCTATTGGATGTTTATTTATATCGGTCGGCTGACACTTTCGCATCTATCTGCTGAACAGACTCACATCACATGCAACATAATTTCTCAACAGCATTGTTTTTTTTTTTTTCCCCAACCTTAAGGTTGAATCTTGATATAAAAGTAATATTATTCTATTGTAATTTAAAGGTCATGGGACCAACCTATTACAATGGATTTTTTTGCAATGCAAGTGTAATATTGAGTATATTTAGCCCTCCTAGACCTCATGATATGAATGCCCCAGATAGTGGGTCTCTCACCTTTTATTGCTAAACAGCCTCAAACATGATTTGTATCATTGACAGCACACATTTAATGCAGCTTCATGCCAATACAATTCTATCATCTAAAAGAGCACAAAATTTTCAATACAGGGCTACCATATCATTTGGTCTGCCAGTCAGTATAACACATTGGATCACTCACAATGCCCATTGGCGGAGGTATATAGAGGTCATAAGAGCATTATTACACAACTCTAATTGGAAGAGAACAGTAAACCACCTGCTAGCTTGTTATCAGATCATTCCTGCAGTTGATCC
This sequence comes from Nepenthes gracilis, assembly GCA_033239525.1. Classification (NCBI taxonomy): domain Eukaryota; kingdom Viridiplantae; phylum Streptophyta; class Magnoliopsida; order Caryophyllales; family Nepenthaceae; genus Nepenthes; species Nepenthes gracilis. Next base: position 1,156,480 of record BSYO01000019.1, on the reverse strand, counting down.
ACTGAAGACTAGGTGAAAACCATTCAAATGGTAAGAGCCAGTTCTAGGGTTTTCTTTGTACTTACACTTGCTAGGGGCTGTGGAATTTCACTTTCATAACGTGACAAACATCCACAATTCCTGCAGCCATACTTGGTGCTCCTAGTTAATTTACTGAACTATTTTTTATACTCGGTTAAGAGACAAAACCATTGCTGATGTGCATGGTTCATTAATCAGCTACCTCCTTTTCCTTTTTCTTTTAAACTAACCTTTTGAAGATTTAACCAGCCCCCTTAAAAGTTAACTCACAAATGAGGATATTTTCAGTAACAACTAAGTTTTTATTGAGTTTATGAAAAATTATTATTTAAACAATTACAAAATGACCAAAAATTTACTTCTAATTGGTAGTAATATGTAAAATTTATATCATAAACATATCATAATATTCCTGCAGTCCAATTACTTGAACTATTAGGTGCACTATCCACCACCTAATTGAGACTGAGACCTTAAGTAGTACAATTACCAGTTGCATTTTGATAACAATGTACTAAGCAATAAAATAAAACAAAATATGATGACCATGAATAAAGCAGATTTTAACATCTTTTTGGTTCATTTCAGTTATATTTGGAGCCCCCCTTGTTTCAACGAGCCAAATTGCTGACAAATTGTCTGAAAAACTTAGAGATAGGGTACCCCTGGTTTACATATTATACAACAGCACCTTGTAGTTTTTGTTCATTTTTGTCCTTGTCAATTAAATTAAATTAAATCAAGTGTTTGTCCTTCAAACTGGCAATTCAATTAAATTGCTGACAACTTAGACATTGAATACCCCTAGTTTACATATTATGCAACAGTACCTTGTAGTTTTGAAAAACCATGCACCCCACTACCAATGGCCACTGTTTTGCTACAATGCCATCACTTTAGAACTTTGCAGTTCATCTATAAGCAAAATGATTGTAATGACCTTCTCTATAGACAAGACTCACGCATAATATTCCAAGATCACATTCCTCACTCTTCCAGTCCATTTTTTTCCATTGAATCCTTCTCCTTGCTGCTTTCCTTGTTCAGAAATAGGGCGGACCAGAGTGGATATCTACCCAGGTGTAAGAAATGCTCACCCCTACCAAACTCAAAGCTCTGGGCAGGCAACAATTAGGGGAGGAGTTTTTCAAAGATGGGATGGACAGTACGAAGTGGACAAGCACAGGGAGGTGAGAGCACATTGGATATGGAGGTAGTGGATAAAGTTTCATATCCTTTTTTGGTTCACCCAAAGCCTTAATATAATTTATCTGGCAATAAGTTAAAATATTTTACCCATATTTTGTTCTTTAATCTGAAATACACTATTAGTTGTATTACCTGATGTGTTTAGTTATATACATAATTTGGAGTCTATTTATGATAAATTTTCCCATTTAAGTGAACATCTAATTATGTTTTGCTTGTTATTGATTAGGAACTACATTGTTAAAGAAGCAATGTGCAAAATGGTCATTTCATCTTCCTCAAGCTTTATTGGTGTTGTTTGAAAGTTTATCTTGAGCCTACAATTTTGTCTTTACAAATATTTCAAGATTTGTAAAAAAAAATGAAGGTGACAATAAGTGAATATTGAAGAACCACAAATATAAAAGTTTAAATATTGATTAATTAGAAGGATTGCAAATCAATTATGCAAAATTTCTTCCAAAATTCCAACAAACTTGAGAGAAAACTAGGCCAGAGAAAGTTTTTTTTTTTTTTTTCATATGGAAGACCAGGACTATTCAACAGCTAAAGAGGACAGCAGCCAGGGAGGACAGAATTAGAAAAATATGCTGCACAGCAGATTTTCAGGGAGCACAGAATTGAATATTCTGCTACACAGAAGATTTCCTCTCTTAAGATATCTGCACACAGCACATTAAAGGGAGAGCATTGGACCGCAGAAGGGGAACAAAAAAGAGTGGAAGAGGAGCAGAAACAGGCAGCAGTAAATCAAAAGCAGGGGCAGCTTTCTTATTCCCAATTTGCTTCCTCATTTCTTTAATCCTTCTCCAAAAAGATGAACACTACTATTTCTATGTTTGTGGTTAATTCAAACAAGAACTAAGTTATCATTACTAGGGTTTTAGATATATTCTACAATTAAATTATGTTTTCTAGAAATTTATTCATCACACAGTATTCTTTTTTGATGCTTCTCTTCATACTTATACTTTTGAATGTTTGATCACTATTTAAATGATTTGATAGTGTATATTTATTGAGACCGAGAAAAGATGGATACATAATTGATATTGAGGGAAGTGATATAAGTTGTATAGTGGATAGACATATATTATATAGACTTGTACAATCTTTAAAGAAATAGATTAAATTCCATACATAGTTATATATTCTATTCATATAGAGATATCATGGATAAATATTTGATCATAGTTTTAAAGTAACCCTGAAGGGAGCATGCATTAAACATCATGGCTATATTGATTGTCGTTATGATTGAATACTATACATGAGAAATTAAAAGATGTTACATATGATTACCTAAGCAAAATCTAAAATACCATAATATCTCTCTTTATTAAATTTAATCTCATTCAGTACATTTTTTGTAGCAATTAATTAATTATTAAGTTAGTTTCCTCATTTAATTTGATTGTTTAGATAATATTAGGATAATACTAATTTTGGTATTTAGTAAACATTCAATCCTTGGAAAAACGATACTCAATTTATCACTTTATTACTTATTACGATATCTTGCACTTATAATTTAACACAACATTGCCCATAGATTAACCCTACACACCCACTATTATAGATTTCTTTCTAAATCCCTAATAAATTTACTTGGAGTACTTGACAATATAGCATTAGGGTATGATGTGGCATTATATCAATGCATTCAGTTTTTTAGCTCTCTTTGATTATACTACTGCTACAGTATTACTACTTAAAATTAACACTATATAGAACAAATAAAGGCATTGAAACTTTAAAAAACCCATTCTTCATGTAAAAATGATCACAAAAAGAGCACGTGAACATTACTAGGAAGGATCGAAACATGTCTTTACATGTTATCTTTTTGTTATAATACCGAAATTTTTATTGTAATCAACTAGATTAACTTCATGTTAAATACTGGAAATTAGAAGTCATCTCATACTTCTTGGAGAATTTTAAAAATTTGATGATTTTATTATGATGTTATGAGTGGTGTTTGCAGTCAGGGTAAATTGTAGACTTTTTGTTAATACTAGTTTCAATGAGTTTCAATGAAAATTGTAGACAAAACTTTGGGAGCCGGATGAGTAGTGGCGAAAAACTATGGTTGTCAAATGGAGATGAATGTCTCCAGATGAACTTCAAGTTCAACCCTCAACCAGATACTTGGAATCTAGAATGAAAATCATAGAAGTCCCCAGAAAAATAAAAAAAAGGCCCTTTTGTGGTTCTGATGAAATGCAAAGTGCTCCTCAGTCCCTTGAGTCACTTTAAATGCATTTCAAACATATTAACCACCATCCATTCAGTAGAAGGATCTCATGACTTGAGTTTGCTAACCAAGCTAAGCATTTAAGTTCTATGAACACTCAACATTTTATATTTAGGGACCTCCAAGAATGATCTTTCATCAACAAGAAACCACAAACTATGGTCCGACAGCTAATAAATTCATAGTACTCCATTTAAAAAAAAAAATCAAACAAAAGAATAAACGTTGAATCATTAACTTTTGCCTTTGCACATGATTTTGGTTATATGGAACGAAAACTATCTCTGTTTTAAAAATGACAGACTCATGGAATCATTAGACTTCATGTAGTTCCCACCTGAATAATGATTGTAAAGGAAGAGAGTTTACATGAAGAAGAGTTGCTAAATATTGGTTGGAACATCCATATGCAGGGCTATCCATTTGAAACCAAAAACAATAGGACGGCTCAGTACAATAGGCTTCTAGTATTGTAGGCTCCCGGAGGATAAGATGTTTAGAGATGACACTGTTTTGGTGACCTCCCCAGTGAAGCTGGGCAAGTCAGAGTAGTTATTTTACATTTGTGATAGAATCATTAATATAAGAGATGGAACAGTGTAGAAAAGGGAACCTTTGTTCAAATAGACAAAATGTATTCGCCCTAGAAAATTGTAGTCAGTTTGATTTTGCTATTGATAGTAATGTCAAGATGATGGCCACGCTGAAGTTCACAGTCATGTTGGCAGTGATGTGATTAAATTATATACATATTTGAAGTTTATTTTATGATAAATCCTCTTACTTAAGTAACATCTCATTAACTTTTGTTTCTTGTTGGTCGGGAAAAAGTTGATGAAGGAATAAGGGAGAAATACCTGCACTTGATTGGTAGAGTTGGAAAACTTAATTCGAGCCTTGCAAATTTATCTCCACAAGCATCTCAAGATTCTATGGATTTTGAGAAGAAATGGGCATGCAAAATTACATATTGGGAATCTCCTGAAGTAGGAAAGTTTGGACCTTCATTGGTTGGAAAGATAGGAGATCAATTTAGCAAAACTTTCCACCAAGATTTTAGGCAAAAAAAAGGAAAACTAGGACAAAAGAGAGGCAAATCAGCTTGAGAAGAGAGGGAAATGAAAGGATCAAGAGGCACTAGCAGAGTGGCATACACTGCTAAAGCATATGCAAAAATAACAGCGAGAAGAAAGAAGAACCGGCATCAGATTCCTGGAGTCCCAGGGAAGTTTTCCTTCTTCCAATTTCAATCTCTTTTCCTTCCTCTATTATTTATTCCTTCTTTGAAAGGATGAACACAATTTTTAAGCTTATTCTTAGTTCAAGCATGTATTAAAGTTTTCAGTACTAGATTTTAGATGTAATATTTGGTTGAACTATAAACTCTTGAAATTTGTTTATGAAACAATACTTTCTCTTTATTATTACTTCTCCTTATATTTAATGCTTTTAAAATGCTTGAACACCATTTGAATTTATATGTTGAGGCTGAGAGGAGGTTCATACAAAAATGATATTGAAAAAAAGTGACATAACTTTGATAAATAAAATGGACTTGTCTAATCTTTAAAGAGATGGATTAAGATTAATGCATGATTACATATTTTATTCATAAAGGTATAAAGGATAGATATTTGACTATAATTTTGATATAATGCTAGAGGGAGTACTAAATATCCATACTATCTTTATGGTCATTATAATTGAATGTTATTCATAAAAAATTAAAAATTAGTACATAGGAATACCTAAAGTAAAATGAAAATACCCAAGCATCTCACCTTATAAAATTTAATTTCATAGTGATATGATTACCGAAATGATTAGTTACTCATTTAATTACATAATTATTTCCTCATTTAATTTACTTGTTTAGATATTATTAGGTTAAGACTCATTTTGATACTTAGAAAAAATTCAAACTTCTGAGATAAGATACTTGATTTATCACTTCATTAATTGTTGCAACACGTGCACTTTTGATCTCACAATACAAGTTTTGGTGCAGTTGCAGTGAATATATATATTTTTTGCTAAGAATATCAATATCACTTTGTCTTAGTTGTGTTTCTCTTATGTTTCTTAGGTCTTGAACGATAGGCACAGTTTGCTTAGCCTAATTAGTTTAGTTTTGATCCCTTTGCATAAACTTAAATTATAAAAACAAAAAACCGAGGCGGCATCTTGTACTTTTGGTATTATCACTTTTTGCGGATCTTTTGTGTAGATTTAAAGTTATAAGAGGTGATTCAAAAGTATGAAACTACTACCTCTAGATTCCAAGATTAAGAGATCATAAAATTGACGCGCCAAAGCAATGCATGGCTGATCAAATCCAAGATGTGGGGAATCCAAGGGCTCTTCAAGACTATGCAGTCCCAAGTGTTCATGGCACTACTTCAAGCATAAGGAAGCCAGCCATAGAAACTAACAATTTCAAAATCAAGCTGTCATCAATCAAATGATCCAAATCGTTGTCCAATTCAATGGGATGCAAAGTGATGATCAAAATGTTCAAATTTCCAACTTCTTGGAGAAATGTGACACTTTGAAATATAATAGTCACGGGTGATGCTATTTCCAATTTCACTCTGAGACAAGGCCAAGGGACAGCTTACTTCACTACCAGCCGGTTCAATCACTACATGACATGGGAGGAGTTGGCTCAAAAATTTCCAGCTAGGTTCTTTCTTCCATCAAAGATGACAAAGATGAGGAGTGACATTACCACATTCAATCCATTCAAAACGAAGTCTTTGTATGAAGCACAGGAGAGTCACAGGGATTTGCTAAGCAGGGCCCACACAGTGGTTGCCAAAATGGTTACAACTTCAAATCTTCCTTAATGGGCTTTGCAATAACATGAGAATTATGGTTGATACAGCAACAGAGGGAGCACTTACGAGTAAAACCAATGAAAAGGCATATGAGCTACTCAATTAGATGTCCTCAAACAATTATCAATTGCCCTTGGAGAGAAATCAAGCAAAGAAAGTAATTTGTAGTGTATGAGCTTGAATCACTCACAACACTTCAAGCCCAAGTTTTAACCCTTTTAAAGCAAATGGAGTATATGAAGGTGAATGACATTCACTCCTTTGAGTAATCAACAAGTGGAGAAACCATATCAAGCACCTCCACCACAACAAAAGAAGACAAACTTGGAGGCACTCATGGAACTATTGGCTGCCTCTACTGATTCATTCATGGTCGAGATGAAAAGTTTCATGGATAAGACTAGAACTAATTTTTAGGACAAAGGGGCAGCCATTTGGAACTTAGAACTTCAAATGGGGCATATTTCTAATATGCTTTCTCATAAACATTAATTGTTATATTTTACCCATGTTTATTATTATTATCTAATATTTTTACTTAATTTACATAATTATATTACATATCTTTGTTGTACATGATTTAACCCTTAAGGAAGAATTTTTGGAATCAAAGCAAGTTAATAGACCAAATGGAACCTAATCAACCAATAGAAGAATACGAAAAAGAAGAGTAAAGCCAATTCTTCTAGAAATCTAGAACAGCGAATGACCAAAATATATATTTAGTCAAGATCAACAAGACTCTGTTAATTTTTATTCAGTTCACAACCTAATTTTGCAAGCTAGTTTAGTTTCGTGTTGACAACGGAGCATTCCAACTTTAAATTGCATTATAGCTAGTCTTCCTATTCTTTTAATAACTTTATATTTCTGTATTTTAATAACTCATATTTTATTTATTGTCGTTTTGTTTTTGAAAACTTAGATAGTTGAGAAACAACCATCTTGCAATTTTAAATTTTTGTCATTTAGTTTTTCACAAGTTATTTGTTGTTGTTTTATTTTCTAAACCTTAAATGATTGAACACTATCACTCGTATAACTTTAAATTTCAATCATTTAATTTCTTGTATTTTACTTTATATTATTTTATTTTTCTAAGGCTTGAATGGTTAAACTACCAATACTCTTACAATTTTAAATTTTCACACTTTAATTTATTTTTCTCCAGCAATTTAAAATTTTTTCAAACGATTTTTTGTAATTTATTTTCTTTTGTCATTTTGGAATCAAAATAATTAGAAAATTAGTTTTGCATAAAAAATCAAATTTTTGTATATACAATTCCCAACTTACTGAGAAAATTATATCGAATTTTCATACACTTGTGAGATTAAATATACATTGTTGATATTCAGTCACTTTCCAACAGGCCTTATGGCTCACTTCCAAGCAATACCAAGACAAATCATAAGGAGCATGTAAAGGCTATCACTTTGAGGACCAGAGGTGCCTAACATGAAGATACAAAGGCCACATTTCCTAGGAACAAGTGAAGAAGCTAAAGGCAAGGAGGCAATAAATTTTATGAAGAGGAAGCAAACTGTGATTAACCAAGTCTTACCAAGAAGCAAGAAGGAAAAGCTCATGTAGAGAAATATGCACCACCAATTTCATTCCCTTCTCATCTCTGAAAGTTGAAACTACATAAGCAATTTTCAAAGTTTCTTAATATGTTAAAAAGGTTGTGTATCAACATTCCTTTAGTATATTCTTTGGAACAAATGCCTAGCAATGTGAAAGTTAATGAAGAAGATCTTGTCAAACAAGAAGAAGTTGGTGGATTATGAGGCAGTGATTTTAACCAAGGAATACAATGTAATTTTGCAAAATAAACTATCTCCCAAATTAAAAAGACCCGTGGAGTTCTCTAGGCCTTTCATGATTGAGGATTCATTTCCTTCAAAGACTTTATGTGATTCGGGAGCAAGTATTAATCTAATGCCTTTGTCTATGTTCATAAAATTGGACGTAGGAGAAGCTAGGCCAACCACCACCTCCCTACATCTAATAGATCCATCAATCAAACATCTTCAGGATATTATTGAGGATGTTTTGGTTAAGGTAGATAAGTTTACCTTTCCAGATGACTTCATAGTTTTTGATATAGAGGACAATTGAGACATGCCACTTACTCTTGGCCAGCCATTCTTAACTACCAGGTGGACCTTAATCAAAAGGGAGAACTCACATTGCAACTCTATGATGAGGCTATGTCTTTCAATGTGTGTGAGGTTAGCAAATATCTATATATTTAAACTGACTCTTGCTCTAGATTCTATTATCTAATATTGAAGAATTTAATTAATAATGACTGAACTTATTCACAAGACAGAATCATGCAAAAAAAAAAAAAAGGAAAAAAAGGACCACATGATTGGAGACCAACAACATAATATTTAATAGGACATAGATTTTGATTGCAAGCAGAACTCTCTATTCTAATCTAAATCATTTCGACTCTTAAGTTGGTTGATCTTGGTGGGAGTAAGTTTTTTCTTCTTCATTTTTGGAAGATTTGCAGAAGGTAGATCGATTATCGGTAGACTTTCAATAAAAAGAAACATAAAAGGAAATAATTAAATCGTACCGTAAGATTGGCACAATTTTGTAGCATTTTACGATTGTTCTTGATGTCAACCATGACATTTTTAAGCTGCTTTGTAGCTAAGCGTCGTTCAGCACATTGTGCCGCTGTAACATCAGCATGACATGCCACACAGAGTGTTCTCATGTTTTCCACCTTGCACTCACCTATGATAATTTCAGAAAGATAGCTGTAATGAAACTTGAATCTAAAAGTTTTAATTTAAACAAACTAATAAACCTCAACAAATGAGTTATAACAAAATTTTTTTATAGACAAGTATTAACTTCCACAAAATATGTAAGTAAAATAAAAGAATCAGGAGATCAATTTTTAAGCTAGTTAGGGATTTGTAAATTGAGGTCGAGTACTGAAGCCATGCATCTAAAGTACCCAATGAAAGTGAAGCACACTGTACTTTACATCACATCTGCTAAGCAAGAAACACCTACCTCCCCCTTGGAAGACTGGTACAAAGTGGTCAGCATGCCAAGCATTGCCTTCTGTTGGATAGCAAACAATCTTATTCAATCTGCATATTAAAATCACAAATAAGCATAACTCCAAGAATTCAAAGCTTAACATACATAGAAAATCATGTTGGATAAAATTTTCATAACTGATGAGCTACCGATTCATGGGCTCAATATGATAAACTGATACAATCATGCAATAAGGCCGATGCAATCTCTCTCATTGCCAAGTGTAAACAAGATGGCTGATTAACAATGTGTCCAATAGTTCAATTGTCAATTGACAGAAGATGAACCCCAAGGTCCCTCACCCACCGAGCCTCAACATTCATATCACTAGTTCAACCAACACCTCTGGCTGCACATCATGAAAACATGAAATTCAATGTTTCAACTCACAATTTCTTATGGTTGGCAAAATTTGGTGCTACTCTTTTGACATACTCCTCTCTATTTGCATGTGGTAAAGGTCTTATGTGCTCTACAAGCTTGTGGCAGTCCAGTAGGCAATTTGTGCAAATGCCATGTTCTATTTGGAAAAGCTCCTGAAAACCTCAAAACATATCACTTTGAAGAACACAAACACAGGAAAACAAATAGAGCAGACATCAAGATGTATAATTCAAAACATGTGCACTGATGAATTCAAGGTTCTAACCTGACGGAGAAATCTGTTGCTAGTTCTTGAGCGATACTCTTCATAGCATGCCAACTTGCAGAAGAGATCTTCAAAGAATTCTGGTTTTTTGGCATTCATACTCCTGAAAGTTGAAGAATTAAGTGACAAGGAACTGCTGAATATCAAAATACTAAAATCCAGACATACTTGCATGGACTTTGACAAAGTTTGCAAAGGGGTTCCTCCATGTTGGTCCAACCCTGGATATATGTTCTCTCCTTTTTTCCATAACCACATTGAAGATGGACATCTTTCCACACAGCATTTGATGGTAAAGGACAGCTTATATCACATAAAGGTGTAGTTCTCTTCCTGCTTCCACCCCTCAACAGCCCCTATCGAAACAAATTATAAAAATAATACAAAAGCATGCTAGTTTAGAACACAGATGAAGACACTGAAGGAAGTTCTAGCGCACAGGAAAAACCAGAAAGGTTGGACATACCCTACTATCATGGTTAGCACTTTCATTCAAATACAATACTTCATTAGCTAAAGGCAGCTGCAGAGGTTTCCCAAGCAATTTCCTTCTATCAATTAGCTTCAGTTTTTTCCACTCGATGGAGAAAGTTAAAAGGGAATCCCAGCATTCTTGATTAAATTGGATGTTTGTAGAAGCATTTTTATTGTCATAGTCAGCTGTGATCTCCTCTGGCCGAAAATTTTCAGAAAGTGGTCTAGGTCTCGAGTCTATCCCTGGAATGCAAGTGCATAAGTGGATCCTTCCAGTATACTTGCTCACCTGAAATACACATACAACACAAATTACAAAGCATGCTCATCTCATTAAAGAAACTGCATCAGTTTAGATAATTGTATATTTTTAAAACACACACCTAATGTCAACAGAAAAGAAAATAAACATGGATAAGAAAACTCCACTGCATCAGGCAAGAGATCAAATCCAAAAAAAAAAAAAAAAAAAAAAGAACAAAAGATTAAAAAACACTGTGGAGTGACAAGCCTCATTTGGAAACCAAGTCTAATTTCGAGGTATCATAACCTTATATTTGATTGGCAATTTACAGATTTACCCATTCAGCTAACATGCAACAGCGTATGCACTACAAATTACATGTTCATCCAGAGGAATAAGCACCTGGAGAAGATGACTCTACTTATGCCACGAGATGGGATCAGGCAAGAAAGAAATCATACCACTTATAAATGTCTCAAGATCAGAACTTTGGATTTTCACAAGTTTTTCTTGAACCAGGTATTTCAAGTTCAATGTTGATAAAGCATCATATCTAATTTGCATCTTGAAGCCACTCCAAATGGAATGGCAAATGAGAAAATTTTCTCTGACCCAGTTCTTACAATCAGATTAGGTCAATGACATGACAGGAATAGTCTCTACCTGCAACTCTTGCACCTCCCAAATGCAGGCTCATAGCACATTGTGAATCCAGAGACCACAAGAAGCACCTTTTAAAAACTTCAGTTGCATTGCAACTGTGATGTAGCTTTGTTGTAACAGAGCTTTAGTGATGTTTTTGTTGTGCTTAGAAAGTGGAAAGTGTATGACAGAACTATGATGAACTGTGCTATGCTAAGGATAGTGTTTGGTAAGGTGGTGTTTGCCCCGAGTTGCAGAGAACAATCCATACTGAGGCTATCTTTCCATGTTTCCCCTGCCTTATAGCCTTGCTTCACATTGCAGTTGCCATTGAAGCATATATGTTGCGAAGCCCATAAGATCAATGTGGACTTGTGGTGTTCCACTCCTTCCTTCAGTATATCATTTGCAGTCCCTCATAAGTGAATTATTCAAATATGTTTTGTTCCTAGTTTGATGCCCAGAAAAAAAAAAAAGAAAGAAACACAAATCAAAACAAACACAAAATCAACATGTGCAAGCTGGTCACTGTGTTAGGCCACCTGCTAACAGAAAAATGGGGAGCAGTTCAGTGCTTGCTTTGTTATAGCATGGCTTCACATAGGAATTGCCATTGTAGCAAGTGTGTGGCCAAGCCCATAAGATCCATGTAGACCAGTGGTATTCCAGACTTCCTTCAGTTTATTATTTGCAGTCCTTCATGAATGCATAATGCAAATATGCTTTGTTAATAGTTTGACACCTAGAAAGAAAAAAACAAAAACAAAACAAACAAACACAAAATCAACATGTGCAAGCAGGTGCCATGTTAGGCCACTGCCAAAAGAAAAAGGGGAGCAGTAAGTGCTTGCTGTCTCTGCAAAAAATAAGTAAACAAACAAATGTGAGAAGAAAAAGCAGCAGAAGCTGCTGGTCAATAAACAGAAACAGCAGGGAGCTCAAAGCCAAACAGAAAGGGAAAACAAAGAGAAATGAAAGGGGATCCTGGAGGAAGAAGAGAAAAAAAAGGTGAAACATGATTTTCAGCTACAATTCTTAAGGGAAGATTATATAGTTTGGAAATCCTTGCTCAAAGAAGCTGCTCATCTTGATATCTCAAGTATTTTCTTATTATTATCTTAGTAAGAATCTTGTTTAATCAAGGAAATCAGTGCAGAGCCTTTGTTTCATGTCATCTTTTCATTGTGGGAATTGTAAATGATGTAATGAATAAGAATTAACAAACTTATTTGTTGGAGCTATTTTATAGGTTTTGGTGACCAATTTGCATAAAATAAATAAGAATTATTGGTTTGTTAGGATGGAAGAAAGGAATGTGCACGTGAATTCCAGGATGTAAGAGTTTGAAGTAGCTGCTGATTATTCAGGAGGATTAAACCTGAGAATGTGCATTGTAGTAGTCAGAGAACCAGACAAGGAGGTCAGTTTAAGGAGTTTTATGATTGACCTTAGCTATTCTTTTATACGATTTAAGAAGCTACAAATGAAATAGGGTTCAGTTAGACCTGAGCTTCATGATTAACATGACCGCCTTAAGTTTGTCAGACTTCACTCTTCTACTTCTACCCCATTTTGTTGTTGCAGCTTGTTAAATTCATCCAACACATCAGTAAAGGCTCAATCACCAAAACTTTTGCACATATCACCTGATATTCCAATCAAGGAACTCAAATTTTCATGGAAAACCCATGAAACCAAATATATGTCTTTCCTTGATGAAACATGGGAAATGGGTCCATTCAATGGTTTTCTTGGATGTTGTAGAGTTGGATATACTTAGACCATTTACCAAACCAGCGCTTGGGATTATCCTCATGGAAAGAAGAAAATTCACTCTGAAAAAAAGGAGCTTTACAACTGATTTGAATCCCATATTTATAGGCCACAATACCCTATTAACTGTTTATAGGCTCTCGGCAGCAATGCCTAATGACCACAAGTCTTTACCAACTCACAACCAAGAGCTACTTCACTAAGATAATTTAGATAACCACTTTATCAAATGTGTGCAATTCAAACAAAATTCACGATCATAGTAACTTCTGACTTATGTTGCAATGCTTATAAGAAAGCTCATAAGCATTATCTTCTCCCTAAAGATGTCTCATAGTATCTTATTCATTTTGCATATCATTTGCATTTTATGCCATGGAAACATAGTAGTAGCTACGCCCACTAAGGTTGGGCCTTTTTAGAGTAACTTTAATTACATTATGTTTAATCATGTTAATAAGATGTTAAGTTCCAACTTAAAGACAGGCTTGCACTGGCTAAGGTGGAACCTAAGTTCATCTTAGTCATTGAACCGATACACTATCTAGATATAGGCTACGAAAATTTACGATTTGTCATCCTAGATTTTTATGTTATTCGCATTCGAGGGTATTTTGTCATTGAAGTGCATGGTACCATAGTCATTTTGTAATGGGTAAATGTGGAGTTTATGAAAGCTTATGTCTAAAATGAAGTGTTGGCTTCTCTTGGAAGCCTTATGGTAATGGTTTCCCTAAGAAGCCTTGGAGGTTGTTAGAAAAAACCATTTCCAGCTATTGGAAGGACTCGTGGATTGCCCTTTATTTGTGAGCAACTGAGGATTTCATAGAAGTTTAGAATATACAAAAACCAGGCTCCTCATCTCTAGTCTAAGGCACACCTTGAAACCTAAAAAGGGAGTCAACAATCGGGAAAACCCAAGCAAATGAGAAGAAGCAATAAAACAACTTCAATACCAAGCAAAAGGAACATGAGAAATGTCCTAGGAATTAACCCTTCCAAACCAAGAAGAGAGCCAGAAGCCCAAAGCACCAGAATTCCTCGTGTATGTCTTCCAAGTTTCTCCCCTTAATCCAGAAATCTCCTGTGTAGCCTGCAAGAACATAGAGCCAGGTAACATTGCCAGCATTTCCACCACCTCCCAGCTAGACATCCAAGATGATCAGCCCCCTTCCATTTTTGTTGTGCAGACTTACTCCAAGCAATATTTGTGGATATTTTGAGTTCAATATTTCCACACCAGAGGAAGCAGCTCATCAGACTTTTAATTCTTTTGAGGAAGGTTTTTGGGTGAGTGAAGCATACACACCAGTAAATGTGGAGCGTGGGAAACATAAATGAAATGAACTGAAGACAACCAACAAAGGAAAGCCATTGATTGCGCCAGGACACCATGTGGCCAGCCACCTGGTTAACAAGAATCTGGCAATCTACAATGGAAAGTTTGGTAGTGATAAGGGGATTCCAAAGTATCAAATAGGAAGTTTTCCTACAGGGAAACCGGTTATGAATACTAAGGTTGTCAGGATTGTTGGGTTCTTTGAGCATTATTGACATTAAATATATGTCCTAAAAGCTCATATAAGTAGGGTCAAGGCAGTTCATGAAAATAGCCTGAGTGGGAATTAACTGCCAAGAATAGCCTAAGGTCGTCTGCAATGTGTTAGGATTAAATTTAATATATTATTTGAAGCTAAGTTTATACTAAATCCTTTATTTTAAATAAACATTGATTAATTTTTATAGTTTATCTTACTACGAAATAAATATTTAACAGAAGAATGGTAGAATGGTCATTTTTCTCCACTCGAGTAATGGGTGCTGAAATTTCAGTTGTGAAGATACATGGGTTAAGGAAATCTACATTAAGAAAAATTGAAGTATGGATTTTGTAAAGAGGCTATGTTGAGAAAAGCTGACAATAGATTTTTGGCATCTGATTAACAACTTGTGGGACCCAGTGGCTAAAAGAGAATATTCTTCTTCTTGGATTTTGACATTTGGCAACAGATTACGGAAGGGAAAAGCTCTTTAAAGAAGAGAAATACAAGCAGGAAGGGGGCAGGAAGATCGGCTAGCATAGAGGAGCAACAGCAGAAATTCCAGGGGCAGAATTTCTTCCTTTCTTCTTCCTGTCTTCTTTAATTTTTTTAGAAGATGAACTCTAGTATTTTCATATTAGTTATTCATTCTATTATGAACTAAATTTTCTTACTAGGGATTTTTGATGTAGTTAAGTAGTGACTATGTTTCCATAAATTTATTTCATGCAACGATTTCTTTATATTATGACTACTTATGTTTTTGCTTAATGCTTCTGACTAATTGATCACCATTTGAATGAACTGATAATGTGTATTGAGACCAAATAGAGATTCATGCATTCTCTTGATCTTGAGAGAAGCAACATAGAACTCATTATAGATATAGATATACTATTTGGATTCATGCAATTTTGAATGAAACAAATTGATTTTAATACTTAATTTTTTAGTTTATTCACATAGAGATATAGTGAATAGATTAGTAACTAAACTTTTATGAACCCGAGAGGAAACATTAATTAGCGAAGTTATCTTGATTGTCATAATTGAAGAACTTTAAGTAAGAGTAATTTAATATGCTAAATAGGAATACTTAAGAAAACTCAAGAATACCTTAGCAGCATTTTTATCCTTCTCATCCGTTATCTTAGAATTTATAGGCTAATTATTAGTCATTTCTTTCTCTATCATTTCAGTCATTCAGATAAGATTGCAATAAAAAAAATTTGGTAATTAGTTCAAAGACTTAATCCCTTGGGAAACAACACTCATCATTATACTACTTACTACAATATCGTGCACTTGCAATTATCAACACCACAACATAAGCATGTTGGTCTTGGTTCTTTCATGCTTGTTATGGTAGAGAAAGCTGCCACAATTAGATATGTATTTTGATGATGTCTTGCAGTGTCTCCATTGCTAAAACAAACTGATTTGGTGATAAAGGATCACCTTGTCAAGGATCTCTATCCCCTTTAAAGAAGCCAAAAGATTGATCATTGGTTGAGAAAGAAAATGAATTGTGGTAATACATTGCATGATCTATTGAACAAGTATTGTGGGAATCCCATGAGATGTATGGTAGCAATCAGAAAATCCTCTTCGACCACATCATAACATTTCTGGATATCAGCCTTCACAGTGCATCGTGGCATCCCTTTGTATGTATAGTATTGATGAAAAAGTTCTCAGTCAAGTGGAACGTTATCTCCAAAATTTTTTCAAAAAATAGATGTCAATTGGCACTAATCAACCACAGAAGGCAGAGAATTTTTATACAATTAGTATTGACCTTAGAGTTGACTTGCAACAATAAATTTTAAGGGCACCTGACCTTCGGAAAAAAGCTATTAGTTGCATTAATTTGCTTGAGAATTCTCCCTTTACTTTTTCTTGGACAACTTTGGTAATGAGTGAGCCAACTTTATCACATGACTTATTGAAGAACACTGGACCCAGTGCCTTCATATCACCAGGTGACGAGGGCTTAAGTCTGATTTCTTACTCAGTGACAGGAGTGACGAGGGCTTGCTTCAAATGATGAGGAAGAGTTTGGCTAAGACAATCGTGCATAGACTTTGTTCATCTACCCACAATATTGATATCATAATGGAGAAAGCAATGGAGCTAAAAATTTTGAGGGAATAAATGCTTGAAAAGTTGCCAGCAGAGCGATTGATGAAGTCTGATTGGACAACACAGGTGACTTGAGTTTCTGGGAAACAGAGAGATGTTTGGAATGGGCTGTTTCAAGATTAAGGCTGAGACGTGTTGCACTTCTTCTCTATCAATGAAAAAGAGTGGTAATTTTCATCAAGACATTTAATAAAATGATTGGATAAGTAGTCTACTTAGGTTTTCTACTATCTAACTTGTCACCATAGATCTCGGAGCTATAGAACTCAGTCAATTACCCATTCTGAAATTTGATTGAATCTTCTTATCTAGAGGACATGGATACTGAGGTTTCCATAACCACTGAACCGTGATCCAAGTCAGAGGACTAGGATAACCATTCTTCAAATTAAATAATTATGGTAGACAGTCCAGTTCACTAAGGGTAGGGATCAAAACCTTACAATGAATTTGGAGAATTTGAGATTGACAAAATAATGAAAGGGATAGGAAAAGAGATCTAGAGAAGTTCAGAGATTGGTGGTTGAAATGTTGGTGTTGGTTCGGTAATCGTGATGTCTCTTCTCTCTCACCATTGGCCTATTTTAATTTTGATTCCATAGGATATTTAATGAAACCCAAGTGGATTGGTTTTGCAACGACTTTCCAACTGCATTGCATTACAATTGTGGGCCTCAGTTTCTCAAACATCAACAAAGGGAATTGAAATTACATTAACATTTCACTAAATAAGCCCCAATCAAACACCTCCTAATAGAAAAATAGATCAATGTAACTTCAGATATTATCTCTAGCTTCACAGATTTGAAAATGGATCGGAGCATTGGTACACTGGTTCATGCAACTACAGATTTTACAGCATCACTTAGTTGAGTGCATGCCATCCAAAAATAGTGACAGAAAGAATAGTTCTTTTTCTGCAAAAATTCATACAGCGAAGCGGAGAGAAATTGCTGGGATGGAGCCACAAGCTCCAAACAGTTCATCAGGGTTGTCATTTACTGTTCCTTGTATTCCATGTAGCACTTCAGATGCCTGCATAACACATGACATGATATGAAAAGAACATGCAAAAGATCTCCATTAAATATCATCCCTCCTGGAAAAATGGAAAGCTCAATCTATTCATCCACTACAATTTACCTTGTCATCTGTATCATCATGTGCTTCATTATTTTGCGATGAATTATCTGTAGAGTACTGGACACATGCAGAAGCATAACTGTCTAAAATTCCATACTTTCTTCCATCTGTATTTCCAGAATTCCCTAGGTAATCAACACTTTCAACCTGCAATTTAACGTCATGAAGCTCAACTACTTAAATGCTCCTGAAACACTTGACTGTTCTGAAACAAATTTTGCTTGTAGTGAAAATTCTAACATTACATCCAGCCATGGATGAAAATATCAACATTACTATTGGTCAAGGACATAACAATATGTCCATATTAGGTAATATGTATTCATATTAGACATAAATTTTTTTATGAACTTGAACAAATAAATTGAGGAAGAATGTCAACTGTATTGGATATATTGGCTGATATTCAATATATCGTGAATTTATGGCAAATTGTTTCTCGCAATTTTGTGACAAAATTAGAAAATAATAATATCAGTATAGCCCAATACCAAAATAAATAAGTTGACATTTTATTCTATAGAGCCAACAATAGAAAGAGTGGGAAGGAATTGAAATACTGATTCTTCACCAAAATTGTATTGGGGAAGAATGTCAACTATATTTGGTATATCAGTTGATATTCAATATATCGTGAATTTATGACAAATTGTTTCTTGCAATTTCATAACAAAATCAGAAAATAATAATATCATGACAGCCCAACACCAAAATAAATCAGTTAATATTTCATTCATAGAGCCAATAATAGAAAGAGTGGGAAGGAATTGAAAAACTGATTCTTCACCAAAACCTCCCTAGTCTGTGATGTAATACCTTAATGCTAAAGCAACCACATGGCAAGTAGGTATTTGAAGAAGGAGGGACAAGAAATAAGGAGGAACACTTCAGAAGAAGATGCCAGGAGAAAGTAAAGGAGATGAGGAGAGGAAAAACAGGGTTGGGCAGAATTCAGTCTCCTCATTTCATTCCTTCCTTCTATACATCAGCAGCATCTTATTTATAAACTATCTGGGATCCAGTCCTCAGTTGCATAGAGTTGATTACAACAAATATTGGCTCACAACTAATCCTGTTCTGATCGGTCACTGCATCGGTTGCTGCTCTTGTATTACTCATGTTTGTGTCATTTAAAGCCATTTTGTTTGTCTCTCCTTCTGTTTTTCTGTTTCAACCATCCAATACCTCTTGCTATTTAAGTACACTAATAAGCCTTGTTGGTTGTTTACATGACATGGTCATACCATCATCATCAACATAGCCTTGACACTGAGATTTATGGGGAAGGCTATATTAACATCTCTACAAGTGTGTTCTAGAAAATGTCATTTCCTTCAATAACCGGAGGGATCTCAAATCCTTTCTCACTACTTCATTGAATGCTTCCTCAATCATTCTACACCCTATACCCATCTCCCCATGGCCGCATCCAATCGAAAAATAAAACAACATGAAATGAAATCATCCCCTACAATGCATTTTATGTCCACATTGCACATCCAAATTATCAGCAGAATGTCAGCAACATTAATTATCAAAATTGTATGCAATTTTCTTTATTAAGATTATTATAATTGATTATAATTAAGATTGATTGATTGTAATTAGGATATAAATTAGAAAAGTAGGAGATTGCTATTTAATGTAATTAGGAAAAGTATTATGTATTTAATAAGAAGGAAACACATCAATGGAGGCATTTAGAACAATTAACATGGTATCAAAGCCATAAAATTAAACTTTGATACGCTCTTACTTGGTGCGTTGTTCAATTTCAGATCAAGTTCTTATTTCTCATTTATATTTTTTGTTCTTAGTGTTCTTGTTTCTGCCCTAATTTTGGAGCCTTTCTATCCCTTTCTTGACTCCATTCCTGAAAATTTATCTCAACTTCCATTTGGTGGTACTCAGTTTGGAATTGGAATTGTCACAAGATTTAGCATATTGAGATCTTGGCAAATATGGAATCTTGAAATATCTTCAGTTTGCGTTGCCTCATTGCGTAGGGCAGATCTGGAATATTCTTGGAAGGCATAGTTGCAGGTCTATTACTTCTCTTGAATTTCCTTTGCAAGCATCTCTGGAATTATGGTTCTGGAAATTTTGCACCATACTACAACTCAAGGGATCACATGTTCTCTGGTGGGTATTTTGAGTACTCTCTCATCTTCAACTTCATATGCTTCAGCTCAATTTTAGCTATTATTCATTTGATATTTGGCACTCGAGCACAGAAGAGAAGAAGAATCATGTGGCTGCTAGCTTCAGATTTGATTTGGCAGGAAGAAGTATTGCCACCGGATTCCGTTTGGCTGCAGGGACAGCCACATGGGTGATAGTCACATGGTCACTTGTGGGTGGAACGTAATATTGGGTTGTAGTTGGTTTGACAGCATCTTATTGTTTGGGTGGAGTATTTTAGAAAATAAGGTTCAATTCCTCTCATTAATTTCTTTTTGCCAATTTTTTTTTAATGTAGAAATAAAATTTTATTGTTCGCTTTAAAGGAATAAATTATTCCACCTAAGAGTTTCAATTTTTAGAATGTTTGTAAAAAGAAAGGAAATTTGAAGTTATTTAGATAGAAAATCTTCAATTCCCACCAAAATAATAGAACTTAATCGATAGAAGAGTAGTGATACATGTATTGTGTCATAATTGCTGGGATCTACTAAACCACATATGATAAATAATCTTTGATAATTCAAAACTATTAAGAAAATATGAAAATAAATCTAATGCATCTATAATCAAACAAATAATGCTCAAAATTTTCAATCGAATTAGAATTTGCTAAATTCAAACAAGGTAATCTTTTTATTGAAAAATTCTATAATTGATTCATTAATTTATAAATTAAATATACTGAGATTGCTTATTCTAAAGTTCCAAATGAGGCTCTAGTGGTACTACAAGAAATCCATACAAAAAGTCTAACAAATAAGTTTATGATAAAACTAACATCTGAATTTGAACATACACAAGCTAATCTTCTTAATTTTAATTATATTTTATCTCTTAATGGATGCTTAAGAGAATTTCTTTCTAGATACTCAAATTAGCATGACCACAAGATAAAACATCTTCCGAGCTAGTTATTTAAGCATATGCTTCTCAAGGGCGAGAAAAGCTCAATTCTGGGATCTAGTGCTAAACTCGTAAAGAGTATGGACTTATTGTAAAATATTACAGTAAGAAATTCTACAATTATTGCAAAAATGAGGGGCCTATTCCTTCACACAAATATCCACTCTTACTTCAACAAGTGTTTCGACCCCTTCAATTCAGACATTGACTATTCCTTCACCTTCTCTCACTCCCAAGATGGTATAACAAATGATGGTCACTACTTTCTCTACTACAAGACTACAAGTTAGGTGAAAATTGCTTACTTCTTCTTGGTTACTTAAGTCCGTGATGTCAAATCATTTGGTAAGTAAAACAAATACTTTATATAATATTAGTAAGTATGAAGATAAATAATATATTCAAGTAGCTATGGAAGTTCTCTTCCCATCACTACAATTGGAAATCTGGAATCCATCTTAAATAATGTTTTTGTATTTTCGGAATTATCTACGATTTTAATTTCTATCGGACAATTGGATGATAATAATTACGAGACTCACTTTAATCCTAATAATTGCCTTGTGTAAGATCAAGCGTTAGAAAAGACAATCATGAAAGGGCCTAAATTGGGACATTTATTTCTTCTCTAACTATCTATCCTTACTCTCATTTCTTTTACTTGTACTGTTGTCACTAATAATAGTGATGTACAATAAAAGATTGGAACATCCCAATTCTAACATTTTAACTTATCTTATGAGACATGGTCATTTAGCCAATAAACACTCATTTTTTACAATGTCAAGTGAATGTACTTCTTGTAAATATGGCAAAAGTAAGGCTTTACGCTTTTTTTATTTTTTTTTGCATGGTATTTACACGTCCACGAGTTTTTAGATTTCACATACTCACTCCAAGTACTTTGACATTAATTGATAACTATAGCCGCTTTATTTAGATTTATTTTTTTCACTCTAAAACAAAATATTTTCTATATTTCAAACCTTTAATACTTGTATCACAACACAATTCTCGATATGTATTAAAATTATATGTTCCAAATCTAAGGAAAATATATGTCCAAAGCCTTTACCGTATGTTTGGTTGGAGGGAATTAGGTGGGAATAGAAATTTTATTCCTTGGGAATAAATATTCCTCCATTTGGTTACAAATTTAATAGGGAATAAATATTCTCAGAAAATATTTATTCTCACATTTGTGAGAATATCTATTCCCACTATTTTTTATTATTATTATTATTATTATTATTATTATTATTATTATTTTATATTACTATTATCATTATTATTATTATCACTATTCCCACCTTATTCCTCTTATTATTCTACAAACCAAATAATGAAATACTAATTCCCACATTATTCTATTTTAATAACCAAATATGAGAATAATAATTCCAACTCTATTCTCATCCTATTCTATTCCCTGGAATAACTATTTCATTTCCACATTATTTCATTCTAATAACCAAACGTACCGTTATGGTTATCTAAATACAAAAGATATTCAATCCGAACATTTTTGTCCTAACACTCCCCAATAAAACAGGGGTCTTCGATATAAAAATTGTCATATTCTAGATGTTGCTTGTATCTTGTCAATCAAATTATTTGTACCTCCTAAATTTGAGTAGAGGCTTTATATATAGCTGCATATCTAATTAATCACTTATCCTCACAAATCTTGCATTACCATTCCTCGTATTATCATTTGTTTGGAAATTTTCCCAACTATCATTCTCTACATACATTTTGTTGTATCAGTTTTGTCCGCTTGCCACCAGCTAAACATCACAAACTTAGACCTTAAGCCATTGAGTGCACATTTCTTGGATATATCAATACACACAAGGGTTTGTCAATTTTAATGTTCATGCCAACAAATTTCGTATTTCCTACCATCTTATCTTCTTTGAGAACTAATCTTACTTCCAATCTCATATATTACACATACACTTTCACCATTCTTCCAACTTTTAATAACCATCCTTGTACAAATCACCGATTTTAACCAGGCCTTGCGTATTAGAGATGTCATCTACATCTTCTTGATTCAAAACCAAAGTCTGACCCTACTGTACCTCAACCTCGACAATCCACTCAAATTACTTGCCCTCCCAATAAGTATGGTTTTTCTCACACAACTTACTAGGCAACTTTTGATACTACTCTTGTACCTTCATCTTACTTTCAAGTCTCTACTCAAAATTGTTGGAACTAGCCAAACAAGACGAGCTTCAGGCTCTTCAAGACAACCATACTAAGAATATTGTACCATTTAAATGGATATATACATTTAAATTGCAACTTGAAAACTCTACAGATAAATATAAAACTCACTTGGTGGCACTTTGCAATCGTCAAGAATGCAGTCTTGATTATGAATAAACTTTGATGCTAGTGACCAATGTGACTACCGTGAGTGCTATTATAGGTATTGCTACTTTGAAAGGACTGTCACTACGACAGATAGATGTAAAGAATGCAATCTTAAGCAGGGATCTAATAGAAAAGGTCTACATGACTCTACCTCCCGGCATTTTCACTCATTACTCATCAAAAATGTGCAAGTTAAGTTGTTCTTTATATTGTTTAAAGTAGGTAACCATGAGCTTGGTTTGAAAAATCCGCACCTATCTTCTTGATTTTGACTCCGATCAGAGTCAATACGATTCTTCACTTTTTCTTCACAAGACCTCTACAAAAATTATCGTACTTCTCGTCTATGTGAATGATATTGTTATAATTGAATCTAACCCTCAGTTGATTGACCATTATAATATCACCTTCAAACTCGTTTCAAAAGAAATATCTTGGTTTGTAATAGTATTTTATTGGTCTTGAAATACAACATACACCTAATAACAGCCTTTTGCATCAATACAAGTATACACAGGAGCTTATACAATGCCCAATCTTCAAGCTAGAAACTCCATTCTTACACCTATGGAGGTCAATTTAAAACTCCTACAAGAGAAAGGAGACTTACTATTTAATCTATCTATATATCGACAGTTGATATGAAATTCAAATTACTTAATGATTACTCAACTTAATATCTCTTTTATAATCCAACAAATGAGTCAACTTATATAGGCACTCACAGTTTACGGCAATAAAACGGATTATTCATCACCTAAAGGTTACTTTGGGTCGAAAACTATTCTTTCAAACTATAAATTTCCTCCATTTATAAGGATTTTGTAATGCTAATTGGGCAGGTTGTACCAACACTCATTCCATCACTAGCTGGTACATATTTATAAGTAATACTCTTTTTTCTTGAAAGAGTAAAAAACAAACTCAGGCATTGAAATCTTCAACCGAATCAAAATACCATGCTATGTCTTCAACTTGTTTAGAAATTCTTTGGTTACGAGACTTATTAGGAAAAATTGGCATTCCCTAACTTAATCTTACAACCCTTCATGTTAATATTACTAATGCTATTCAAATTGCCACCAAGTCATTCTTTTATAAACGCACAAGGTATATTAAAGGTGATTGTTATTATATTCGTACAACACTTAACCAACAAATGGTCACTCTTCCTCACCTCTATCCATCTTCAAATCGCAAACTTATTTCCAAAACTCTCTCACACTATTGTCATTAATTTATGGTCAATAAATTGATACTTCTTGATCAATCAGCATCAATTTAATGGGGGATTTAAGCAAAATGTCAACAGCATTAACTACCAAAATTGCAAATAGTTTCCTTTATTAAGATTATTTTAATTGATTATAATTAAATTTGATTGATTTTAATTAGAAGACAAATTAGAAAAGCAGAAGATTGCAATTTAATACAATTAGGAAGAGTATTATATATTAAATGAGAAGAAAAAAGCTCAATGGAGGCATTTGGACGAATTAGCACAAACCACCTTAAGTTGCAACTGCTCATTCTGACTTCTAAGATGATATTTTAAGAGTGTCATAATTGTGTTCATTTTTTATTTAACGTTTTAATATTACCATATCCTATATATCAACTCCATGATCATATTTCTAACTACAACATTTTCAATATACTAATATCAACCCATTCAACTTAGCACATCATAAGTCTTGGCTGAACTAAAAACATAGTGACTTACAATTAGAAATTTGCAAAAATCTTAGAATGAAAATTGGTTTTATAAAGAGCCAAAACAATAAGTAAGGTGAACTTTGAAATAACAAAAATATGGATTCATTGAATAAGGAAACAAATAGCAGAAAAATACCTCTATCTCTCGTACTGCATCATACTTGCCATCAGTTGTAGATGAAACACAGTGCAGGCTCTTGTTTAGCCTATTCCATCGAGATTCATCGCACGTACCCTAAATTTTAATAAACATCATCAAAACTAAACAAAACTAAAGTGCAATTAACAGAAGTGTGAAGAGAATACACACAAACCTTTCCACAGAAAATATAAACATTAACTGCATTTGTTTGTCCCCGCCTATGAGCTCTATCTTCTGCCTATGTAGAACAAAAATACACATTGAACAGTCACCAAAACCAACAAAAATATGATAAAGGAGAATAGCTAATAAACAGAGTCTAGTACTCCGGAAGGAAAAGGTCACTTTTGATAAGACTCATTGAAAATCACATTTGATACATGGTATGTAGGGATTTGAGAAGCCCAGAAATTGGTTGCAACCAAGAACGAATGCAGCAGAACTTGAAGGCTTTTGAGTTTTGATTGGTAACACCACATGGATAGTCAGATAAATCAAAGGCCAAAGTCTGACTTCAATTAAGGCATAATTGGCCAAATTCAACAGAACTTCTTAACCATAGAAACTGCCCACTAGAAATTGAGCCATATTATTATTTAGGCCTAGGTTATCGAACAGGCCTATTAATCCATATTTAATTAGAAAATTTAGTTAAACTCAAGCTTATTAATCGCACAAAAAATGTCAATCAAAACTAAAGGTTGACATCATGCAATCTTTTGAGAACCTGCAAAGAATTCAATAAATAGAGGCCAGCGACAAACCAAAACCCATCACAATCATTCTCACCCAAGAAAAAGCTCTTGTTCACTAGAAGGAGATCCAAAGCACATCAAGTGTCTTCTCTTTCTAGTGACTTGAAGATTCAATACTACAAGAAGATCTAAAGCAAATTCACATGTCTTCTTTCAGCAGCACGCATTCACTACAGGTAAGATTATATATAATGTTAGTGCAATCTTCTTCTAACAAAATCTTTTCCTTGACTGCAAAAAAAGCTTCTGTGTACTCTTAAACATTTATCTCATTTCAAATTTGCAGGTGGGCTGTCTGATAGTCCATCGTCACATGAAGATTGTATTAGAAGGCTCCCTTAGATATTCAAAAGAATAAAACTCTAAAACTGGAATCAGATTGATTATATTAGACTCAAAATTTGAGTACAGTTGTACACTAGTTACAAGATTGAACTTGTTTACATTAATTGGGAGTCCAGCCACAACTTTATAAGATTGAATGATTCTGGGCAACAGATAAGGCTACAGCAACTACTGAAACCAGGCAATCAGTTCTAAAAATCAAAACCAAGACTTCCTTTCATGTCAAGTTGCAGCCTAGCAAGTCTGGTTTGCCAGCATCAAGCAAGGTCCAACAGTAGGGACACCAATAAATTTCCTGTTAGGTGGTTTTCCATGTCACAAGCAACTGAACTCCAATCATGAAATGAATATTCTGCAGCTAATTGCCTCCACAGTAATTTTATCCAAGAACCAAAGCTCACGTGATCAAGTACCAGGTGGTGATTAAATTTTATGCCCACTTATTTCAAGCAATATTGAACTCTTGCTACCCGACAGACATTGAAATAGTCCTCAGCAAGTATTCTACATTTTATATCCAAGCACAATACTAACAACATTTATTCATCACTATTTCAATCCTTATTCTCACAATTGGACTGGTCCTTTAACCAGTTAAACTACCAAGTCACTGAGTGAATCACCCAAACAATGTTCAAGAGGTTAAACCACTGAATAATAAAATATGTTACAAAATTATAAATATCACACAGGAAAACCAAAAAACTAATTATTGTAGTGAATTAACTATCTTATATTTTATAAACCAATTTAGTTACTTCACATTTCAGAAAAAATAAATGTCTAACTATTAAGTGTAACATGATCTAAGCTATCTTCAAAAATCTATTTTTTGGATGAAGAAAATCATTTAAAAGAGGAACTCAGACACACCTATCTTATAATGCCACATGCACAAAAAAGAGCAATCCCAAAAAGCCGCATAGTAGCATGGCACAATCAAGAACCATTCAATAAGACTAATCAAGCAATGCACAACAAGTTTATATTTATCCGCGACACCTTGGGACATTTCAGACACTTTTTTTGTACATACAGATGTATCCCAATCCAAATAGATAAAAAAATATTCCTCATGCTTATATGAAGCACAACAAAAGGAGTAGTGCTTTAGTCTTTATGGGCAATAGTTGATCTTTGCAGTTGGTGGTGGGATCAGTTCTCAATGAAGCATCAAGGAGGTAAACTACAATTGTCCAACATAGGCTGCATGTGTGAAATTGAAGGGTTAATACTATACATTCATCAATTTATTTTACTTGGTACATGTTATCCCTGCATAAATTAATCATCCAGTTCAAACATTTTGCAGGTTTGGAAAACTATTTGCTGGTTGAATCCAGTTTTTGACAGGTTGATTGTTTAAATTGGCTCATTTATAACACAAGCAGACAGATCTGGTGAACTTGCAGCTCAGTCCAAGCTTTATTACTATGGTTACAATGCACATAGAAAGATTGTACTAGATGGCAGATTTGAACAAAAAACATATATAGCAACTATTCTTTTCCATGTTAATAACAGCAAAGATATGCTTGTATGCATTTCCTACCAAAATATTTGGAGGGTCTAAACCTAATCAAAGCTTAAGGAATTTGGTATGGAGAATGTACAGAAATCTATATCATATCTGCTTGTTGTAGTGTGTCGGTACAATTGAAAAGATTAGAATGGAGTGTCAAGGATCACCATCTCACTCTTCACATGGTATGGAACATGATTCCATACTTAATTCATTGTGATTTTCTACTTTTGGTTTATCCAAATGAGTTTGTGGCATATTTTTAGTAAGATTGGAAGTATTTAGTCCAGTAAATTGATACTTCCAAGCTCAACTAATTACTTTGCATCTTTTAGAAGGATATAATACCCTTCTCCTCACAATTACTCATTTCCCTACCTTTCAATTGTGAGGTTCCGGATTTCAAAACATAGTAATTAGGAGTAATTAAGATAATATAATTAAAATTAGACTTAAATGTATGCGAGAAATTAGATTCAGAAGCAAAAGGAGAAGACGGGAGGCCCGATGTCAAAGTGAGCCCTAAGGCGCGTCCAGGGCACGTTTGGCAAAATGCCCGCACCCAAGGCATGTATGAGTGTGTCCAGGGTGCATTTTGCAGAATGTCACGCTCGATGAGTGCTCGAGTATGGTCCTTCGGTAGCCTTGGCGCTCGACCCGCACTCGACCGGGAGCTCGAGCACCAATCCGTTTATAAAAACACGTTAGGGTTTTTTACGCATTATTTTGTCGCGATCAAGAGAGAGAGAACACGCGAAGGAGAAAAGAAAGAAGGAGGAAATCAAGGCTCCCGAGTTCGAATCCGACTAAAGTTAGTTAGAAAAGTTATAAATTGAGTCGAGATAAATGCAATCATACACTTTTCTTTCTCTCTTTTCACTTTTTGTCCCGATCCCTTTGGGTATTTCTATCCCAATACCTATCCATACTTTTATTTTTATATTACCCATATATTAAACATATAAATATTTCGATTTTATGTCCAATTTATAAGATTTGTGCGGTATTTCATCCCACGAAACCCTACTCCTCACCCCTTGGCTTTTACACGATTTTTGAAATTTACACATGATTTGGACTTAGAAACTTTAAACCCTAACTTTATGGATGTGGATACTTCGATTATTTGGTAATTGTTCACATATAAATTATATAAATTATTTTACGCATTCTAGAAATATTATTGGACATGAATCGTGATATTTATTCGCATGTAACTTAAATATGTTATCTTATTTATGCTCCAAAAATTACATAGTATGCATTTGTGAAAGGATTTGTAGTCCGAGGCTTTAAAATTATATTTGGCTTAAGGTGGTAAAAATTTCCGATTTTTCCATACTTTATATTGATTTTGCATGTAATTTAAGTCATGTGGAAATTTAAATTCATAAGAATTGTACGAATTATAAAAAGTATAAAAGGGAATTCCATGATATGTTATATTGATGAATCGTTCTCTCGGAGTGAGAACTAAATGTTAAGAATGAGCATGGAATTTTCCTAAGAATAAATAATCGTGAAATTGGACCTAAGATTTATATTTCAGAATATAGTATTCAACCCTAGCATGCCTTATGATATTACTGTGAAGGCACGATGTCTGCTTTTGGGCCACGGGGAACATGGTGGCATATGTTTTTTGACCCTATATATTGGGCTAAAGGTATACCGCTCACCATAGAGTATTTGAATTGCGTGGGCTTGTGCCTTAGAATGTGTGGAAACAAACACATTTTTTTCTCATTCGACCGCACTACTAGCTAATAAGGCATACTGGCCCTGATCCGCAAAGATAATGAAATTTTCTGCATATTTTAGAACCTAAAAGGATCAGTAATAAAATAAGAAAGATAAATGTGTTTCGGAAAGGTATTTGTTCATATTTCATATTTATGCATTCATATTATGCTCCTATTCCCTTTCCTTTGTTTTATTTTGCGTATATTACATATTATCCTTGATTATATTGTGCCTTACTGAGCATTTGACTTATCCTTACTATTTTGCCCTTCCTTCCGATGAGCACGCATTTATGCTAGATGAGACAAATTGAGGATTAGAAGTCGGCTAGGTTGAAGACTTGGAGGATACTTTTGAGGACTTAAATGTTGTGACTTTGTACCCTAATGTGGAGTATTTTGTATATTTTGACATGGATTGTATATTGATATAGTTGTATGTCTGATGATGTACCTATAGACTAGTTCCGCTATATTTGATAGATGTATAAACTTTTGCAGGTTTTTATGGTTTGTTTAGATACCTAGTAGCATCTTATCTGAGCCGGCGTCGTAACCGGTATTATGACGTTGGTGCCGCGTGTTTGGTTGAGGCTATTTGGATCCTATGTTGTGATTGTGGATGTACATTTGTGCTGTACAGAAATTTGTACAGGTTTGTATTAGTTTGATAGCCATTTTACTGCCGGAACTCTAACGGATTCTGGTTAGGAAACGTAGTCCGTCGCATCAATGAATTCATCTTTTTCTTGAAACAAAACAAAAACATAAATATCTAAGGCATGCTTTGACCATGTCTCCGGGGCACAATTAAATGTAGATATCATGAAAACAAAGTGCAGGATACCTGGCCACGAACCTGGGCAACATCTTTTTGCCTATTGATGAGACAGATTACACACACTAATCCAGCTTAAGAAGAAAACAATCTACATAACATTACAACCACCCACCTGCAGCAAGGCAGTTGGTTCCAAGGGAAGTTCTAAGAACACTACACTTTGTGCAGCTGAAAGATTAAGCCCTGCATACCCAACTTTGATTCCAATCATCGCAACCTTGACCTGAAGCCAGATAACATGATTATCAGCCACATATCACAAACAGACAAAAACATTACTGCAGTCCATACACTAACTACTATTTTGACGCAAGAAACAAAACTTCCAAGCACGAGTCCTTTTCTCAACATCTTCAAAGGTTTGTTCCTGTTTCCAACTGAATCCAAACTGTGAGAAAATTGAAGGAGTACAACCAGCAGGATGTTTGAACATAATAATCAACTTGCAAAGTGGTTCTTTCTTGGTTCTAAAGGCCCATGTGATAGAATTGCAGTCATTAGCCGAAAAAGAATTGTATACAGGGTAACAAATTGGTGAGGGGATTTCCAAGGACCAATGTCCAGATATCAGAATTTTATACGGATTTCCTAACCAAAATATAGAAGTATACGGTTAAATTGGGGTTTACTAGAGCTGCATATAGGCCTGCTTCAGTTGTTTTGCACTACTAACAATTTATTAGATCCTAACAGAGCAACCATTTAATCTCAACACTTTTCAACAATGCCTTGTTCCATACCACTTTTTTCAACAACTCATTCTTCAGCACTTATTCTATATCCACAAATGGATAAAATCCATCATTCAAAATATAAATATATGCCTCTCATACCAAGGGCTTTAAAACAGGATCTGGGGATTGATGATAAGTTTAATATAAAATTAAATTTTCAGCAAAACCCTAAATGCTTCAGCAGATTATTAAATCCATAACAGATTATTTAATGTCATCATAAAATGTATATGAAGACAACAAAGTATATGAAGACAACAGAACCGCTGCTTCAACCTTCTCTCAATCTATGCATGAATTGAATTTGATTCTTCCATTGAATGACATGTTATTGATCTACCAAACGATTTGCAAGAAAAAGATATAATGGTTTTTCCTGGATGTCAGCTTTAAGCCTGATTGGTGGTCACAACAGCAAGCGGGGTTCCTAAAGATGAGTTGCTGACACTTGACTAGAAGAATAGGGGAAAGTATCAGCAGTTGTGACAACTGCAACTATTAGATAATTTGAATAGTGAATAAAATGAAAGTGTCAAGGCTCAATCCCGTCAATTTTCATCCTGCATGAATACATTTTCCTTTGCTTCTATTTTTTTTTGGACAGCTGTTTCCTTCATGGCATTCAATATCGAAGAAATTCTAGGACAAACTATATAATGGTGTAACAGATTTTTGGAATACTAAATCTTGATAGCATTTGTCTGATGTTCATTTGGCACACAATTAATACAATTACTATAGTCCTCACTGACAGGATAAGACAGAAAAAATGGCTTACAACATGTTCAAATTCAATAATAACTGATTGTGTTTCCTTTAAGCTCCAGTGCTCCACACATCTTACATTTTTGTTCAGAAAGGG
This sequence comes from Nepenthes gracilis, assembly GCA_033239525.1. Lineage (NCBI taxonomy): Eukaryota > Viridiplantae > Streptophyta > Magnoliopsida > Caryophyllales > Nepenthaceae > Nepenthes > Nepenthes gracilis. The sequence goes on along the minus strand of BSYO01000019.1, from coordinate 1,124,351 downwards.
AAATGAATGGACGAGGAAAGAGAGAAGACAGAATGATATAAAGTCAAAAGATCCATGATCCAAAGACTACATGCCTCTTTATCTGTCTGAAAGGACTGCACAGCAGCTCGTCTGTCTGTATCAAGTGTATTCTTATCAATGCGAACAAACCCAACACCTTTCTCACAAATGAACTTCTGAAAATCACAAAAATTCAACAAAGAACAGAAAATAGAAGTTAAGACATCATTTAACTTAAAGAAAGACAATAAAGGAAAAAAATCCTGCAAAACAAGGGAACACTGCATATATCTAACCCTCCCTTGATCCCAACATCTGGGAGCTTCATACAATAACCTGTGTTTAGAGTCACTAAAGAAAAAGTAGAGACGAAGTAACACAACATCTCATCCTTGCCCCTCCCCCAACCCACAGACAAAAAAGAATATAAAAGAAAACATCACTGCCTAAACCAAGCTATAGACTGAAAATTGATTTGCACAACCAAATTTCGCCGATACATGGGAAATTCTGAGTAGTTCCACAAGCTATATTGAAGTGAGAAATTCTCACATAAATTGCATTCCATTAGCAAACTTCTTTTTTTATTCATTCAAACCTGGAGCAAGGATGAATTTCAATTCATGACTTCTCCATGTTTGATGAAGAAAGATACAACCAATGCTTGAAAGACAGACAATAAACCAACAGCTTTGGTGTGTAGCTTCTGAATTTCGTTTGTGTCTTTGGCCTGATATACAGAAGGTCAAAACCATCTCAACAAAAGTAACTCAATGTTTCAAGATCAGGTGATTTCAATACCTTCTCAATCATTAAGTTCCAACAAATGTTGGCTTTGAATCAAGGGTTATGAGAAAAGATAACAATCTACGATGAACAGAAAAACAATAAAACAGCATAGGGACGTATAAAATGATAAAACAGACCATCCTTCAAAAATAACACCAATAAATAAAATAACCAAGACATGAGGGAGTACTCTAATAAGTGGAAATTTAATTTTTCACTAAAATATTAGAGTTACTAAGGCGAACTTTCTAGCTCTCTTAAACAAGTTCAATGAATTTCACTAAGATGGTCCTCTTAGGAAGAACAGCTATCTCATTTGTTAACACAATAGTAACAATAGTATTTATAACCGATCCCCGCCCATCTAGGTGGGCCCCGCCAAACATACATGAGCAGATATATTTTGCTCCTGCCTGCATTCAGTTGCATCAAATTTCACCAAGAAATAAAAAAAAAAAAAAAACGAAAAGCTGTGAGATCAACAGATATGAAAAGGAGATCCTCACCTGGACTCCATCAAGAACTTTATGGTGATGAGCAAATATTATCATCTTATGGCAACTGAGTTTCATCTCAGAATTACTCAATCCATCAGCTTCAATAATGATCGGGTGAAAGGAAAGCCATTTAATAAACCCAGACACCTTAGCAACACCGAGCACTTGACCAGAGAGTTTCTTTGACAATCTGCGGCTTCCAATTTCTGTAAGAAAAAAAGAGGGAGAGAGATAACAACCACCTTACTTTGCACCCATTTAGTAATTATGCTGCATGCAAACATATTACATTTAGAAATCCTCCTGGCAAGTTTAGGGCCCTCTCTGGCCTTTATAAAACTTTAATAGCAAGTTAATCACCAACCAGAGGCATCTAGCAACTTATCACTATCTAATATAACAATCTGACCTTTTTCAGACAGAAGAAAGAACTTATTGCTAGAAGCATAATGAAGGTACATGCAGAAGGATAAGCTATCCTCTTTATAGGCAAAGTAAATCTGACCATCTTAAACAGCTAATATTACAATAGATCATTCTACACATTCTGGAGGGCATACTTCAACTACTAAAAAAATGATAACTTGCACATGCGAGATTTGCAGGTCCACAATCAAAGAAAACAAAACAATAATATTTTTGGAATGAAAGAGAGAGAGAGAGAGTTATTTATATGCACAATGAAAGTGCAATGTTAGAATATGTTAGAATATAATATTAGAATATACTTGATAGTATAGTCTTAATAACAGTTAGTTAATATTTTTATATTTGTAAATAATCCAATATAAATATGAATAAACCCAACTATTATACGGGGATTTTTCTTCTCTCCATCTATCATATTATTACATTGTCTCATGGTAGGGTTACCTTCAAAGCCTAACTGCCGCTGCCACCAACTAATTTTTCTTCTTGGTGAACCAATGTGCATTGCCTCCACGGATCAAAGCTTTCATTTGGTTACCAATTCACTAGGAAAATTCTTGAGTTCCCTATGCAACAAGGAGGGGCTCCCCCTTTGAAATAAATAATCTTTCATTAGTCAAAAGTGCTTTCAAACCAACTCATAGGTCAAAAGTATACCTAGAAAAATGATCAATAATTAGCTTTCTTTTTTAAGGCTAGGAAGTGATGATTTTAATGAAATATAATTAGGTTATAGGAAAGCGTGTGACGGGTGTAGGGCAGTAGCAGTAGGCAGTAAACAAGAGTTAATAGTTGGTGCATAAGGCTTCGCTAGTTCAATGGGAGTGTTAGGTAAGGTAAACTGTATCTATCGCTGCCTTTACTATGTTAGCCTTATCAATCCTCTAGCATGTGTGCCCTACATCCACGAAATTTATCACTCCGAAAGGACCCTATATTTGGGTTCAACTTTCTGATTCTACATATCTCTGTGGGTTTGCTTGGATTACTTGTCTTCGTAGTAGCCAACTTCCTATTTGCTTTTGATGTCAAGTGAAATCTCCTCCATTTCTCCTGGCTATCTTGTGTTCTCACATCTTTTTATTGATGCACAGGAAGTCGACTTCCCTTAGCTCTCTTGTACATTGATGATGGTGTTCTTGGTTTGCAGATTCTACAGTGTTTATTGTATTGGTCTGCCATATTGTGGGCTGTCTCCCTCTGCTGCAGCTCTGGTCTTCTCTTCTGCAAAGCAATTGATCTGAAAATTTTATATCTGAAATTGCTACTTTTGTTGCTGATTTTTCGGTTCAGAAGTCTGCTATTTCTTCTTATTTCATATCTCAATTTTTCAGTTGGTGTTTTCTATTACTTTCTTCTGATTTTATGGCTGTACACTACTGCAGCTATGTCTCTCTCGACTAAGAATTCTGTTGTGATTTTTCAGGCTGCTGCATCTTTGTTTTCTCCGCACATGGTTATGTTCTCCTGATTTTCTGTGGCTATTGTGCTCTTTTTGTTCTCTGTTCCTCCTCAAGTTGCTCTACAGTTAATTGTTCATTGATTTTTCATGGATACTACATGAATCTCAGGTGCTTTTGATGGACGACACAATAATGGACAATAGCTTATTTTCATCGTGATAGCGTTGGTCATACATGAAACAAGTGCTGGCTATTACATGATAGGCCTACTATAACTCCTAATCATATTATCACAACTCTTGCACAATCCAGTAACCACATCTCTTGTCTCTCAATGTCCTTCGGGTTTGAGTCATTGACTACAATGTCTTCAATCTCACGTCTGGGTATATAGGTATCTTGTATGATTATCAGTTACGCTCCAATATTTCGAACGTTATATTTGTTGATGGCTGCTATATAAAAGTTAATGGAATTGGTACTACCTTTCTGACATGGAATTTTCATCTCTCAATAGTTCTTTACATGTTAAATTTGCCATTCAATCTACTATCAATTAGTAAATTTACTCAACAATATAAATGTTCTAAAGAATTCTTCTCCACTATTACAAGTAACAAGACTTTACTATAAAGAGGGTTTATTGGTAGAGATCATTGCTACTTAAGGAGGTTTCCACTAGTTAGATGTGGAACCAACCCTATTGTCTGCTTTGATTCTACTTCTAAGCCCCTTAATCTTCACTGTAGATTGGGTCATCCATCTCTTTCTAGCTTAAAAAATTATATCAAACTCTAATGTCTGATACCGACTTTTCCTGAATCATGTTAGTTTGTCAAACACTATCGTAGGTCATTCCTTCCTAAGTAAATCCACGTGGCTCTGCATTATCCCCTCGAGTAAATCCACGTGCCTCTGCATTTTTCCCTAAAGTAAATCCATGTATCTCTGCCTTTTTAAATTAGTATACTTGAATGTTTGGACAATGTGTCAGTTTCATCTAAGATAGGACTTTGTAACTCTGTTAATGACTATTCACGAGTTGTCTAACTATACTTGATAAAGAATCATTCTGAGTTGACAACCCATTTTGAGTGCATTATATGCAAAAATTAAGACCCAACTTTCCACTTTATGCATACATTGTGATGGGATAATGGTCATGAATATTTTTCAGCTTCTTTTTCATTATTCCTACCCTAAAATTCTTCATAATTCATTTTGATACACCCCAGTAAAATGGAGTAATTGAGAGAAAGAATAAGCAATTAGTAGAGGTTGCCAGTGCTCCCTTATTCCAAATAGGAGTTCCAAAGACCTTTAAAATGACGTTGTGTTAATAGTTATTTTATTGATTGGATACCATTAACTATTTTACAAGGGAAGATTTCTTATCATGTATTATCTATTGGCAAACAATTATGTTTTATTCCCATGAAAATTTACGATTGGTTATGTTATATTTGCAATATTCGATCTCAAGCGACCATGCTTGAATAAAATTTTGTGCAGTATATTTTTAAAATATTCTTATACTCAAAAGAGATGTCGATGTTTTCCTCTCCAATTAGAACATTGTCTAATGTTCTCTAATGTCACATTTCATAAGTTTACACATTTTAACCAAAGTTAGGACATTTTTCTAGTGTCTTCTAATGTCAAACTTCATGAATTTACACATTCTCCCAACGTGCTTTCATCGAGTCTATTGTCAAATATTTCTCTTTAGAACAACATCCTTCTATATGAAATTGTTCATAAGGTTATACCTCCAACACCTTTGCTATATGTGCCTCCTTATCCTTCTCTCACTTAGATATATGTACATAGTCCTCATTGGGTATTTGGCTCCCCTCTAGGAGTGGATCTTGAGCTAAACACTATCGAGCTAGCTATTCCAACTACAGATACTATTGCTCCCAATCAAAAAACTGATTCATACCTTCCGATTGCATTATAGAAGAGTTATCATATTCATGCTAAGTATCCTTTGCCTAATACATTACCTAATGATAGCATTTCAACTTCTTAGCAAGCTTTTGTATCAGTCTTAGATACTATTACTATGGCTTAATTTGTATCTGATATTTTTTCTCATCCAAGCTGGTTGGCAGCTATAAATGAAAAGATGACTATGCTCGAGCATAATCACACATGGGATCTAATCTCTTTAGGAAAGAACCCATTGGTTATAAATGGATTTACACAAAGAAAGCCAAACCTAGATGGTTCTTTTGCCTGGTTGAATACTCATTTAGTTACTAAAAGGCATATCCAAACATAAGGGGTGAACTACATTGATACCTTATCTCCTATCTCCAAGTTAACTTTTGTTATGCATTTCATTTCAATGGCCGCTATTCATCACTACCCTTTATGTCAATTAGACATCAATAATGTATTCTTATAAGAAAATCTTTAGGAGAAGGTTTATTTGAAAAGGGGAAAGCAAGTTATGTATGATGGCAAAAGAAATTTTTGAATGGTTTGAAAAAGTTCTCATGAGTATAATTTGACAAATTCAGTGAAGTTATGTTTAAATTTGGGATCTCATTGTGGCAGCTATTACTCTATGTTCTATTCTCACTCTAGTATTGGTAATATTATTATCGTTGTGTATGAGGATGATATTGTAATTACTAATAGTAATAATGCTAGCATCAAATATCTAAAATTGTTCTTTTGAAATCAATTTCAAACCAAAGATCAAGGAAGTTCGCAAAATTTTTTGGCATTGAGATTGCTTGCAATTGTCGTGGCATATTTATTTTTTAAATGAAGTATACTGTAGATTTACTTTAACACCAGATGATAAGAAGATCCTTGTTAAACCAAATAGATACCAACAACTAGTAGATAAGTTTAATTACCTTATTATGACTTGTCTAGATATTATTTTCTCAACTAGTTTTGTGAGCTAGTTTCTATCATCCCATGTTCCTAATTGGAAGATTGTGATGTGTATTATAAAATATCTCAATGGTACATAAGTACAAGACCTGCTTTATAATGACTATGGTCATAATCAAGTCAAACGTTTTTTTAACGCTAATTGGGCTTAGCCATCATATGGTTAAAAGTATACCACCGGATATATATATATATTTGTTAGAGGCAACTTTATGCCATGAAAAAATAAGAAACAAAATATAATAGCTACATCAAGTATGGAATCAGAATATCGTGCATTGACATATGTTGCCTACAAAGAAATGTGGCTTTGGCAATTATTAGAGCCTCTTGGTTGCAAGAGTTCTAACCTTTTGGGCCTTTTCAATTGTGATGCAATGCTGAAGCAACAATTCATATTAAATTAAATCCTACATTTTATAAGCACACAAAGCATATTAAGGAAGATCAACACTATACTCGTGAGAAACTCCAATTGGACATAATTCACATAGGTCATGTGAAAACAAGATATCAGCTTACAAACATATTCACCATATCCATGATTGGAGTTCTAATTATATATATTTGTTAACAAGTAGGGCATGACCAACATATATGCCCCAGCTTGAATGAGGGTGTTAGAGTATGTTAGAATTTACTATTATAATATGTTTTAAGATACACTATGGTATATTCTTTTATAATGGTAATTTAGTATTTTTAATATTTATAAAAAACACAACATATACATGTGAATATATCCAACTCGTGGGGTTTCGCTTCACTTCATCTTTGCATTATTACAGGAAAGATGAGAAGAGTGCATGAGCCTCATTAGAGCCAAATACAAAGGACAAAAAGGATAAAAAAATAATCTCTACTATTTCTACATATCAAACAGAGAAACTCTTTACAAGCCCATTAACTAGGGCCTAAAGAGAAGCGAACAAAACTTCTCCCACAACCAGTAAGGTTTGGTTTCAAGTAACCATCTATTTAATGAATTACAAATCCCTAGATCATAGAAGAAGGAATCATAAGTCAATGAGTGCCTACTTTCTTCTCCTGTTGAAAAAAACATATCAACCAAAATTGAAAAAATCGCAATATGTCTTTGTGTTAGTGATACCATGACAAAATCACAATACATCACTATATAAGTGATATACAAGACAAAATTGTTTTACATAGTCATACCAATGATATATTATCATCAATTAGTTGATATTTTAAATATTAACCAATAAACCCAATTTTTTAATATATTTTCCAACATTTACCCCTCAAGTTTCGATACACAAAAAAATTACATTAGTTACATACCTATCACCAAATATGGCCAATACCAATATGGCCACTACCATTATCAATACCGATATTCCCATCCATGATGATAGCAAAAATATGACACAAACTTCAACTATAAATAACCCTCACAATTCTGTCATAGCCAAATAACCATGACACAAAATTTAGTGAATCACCCAAACAAGCTCATTAACAAACAAGAGGATATATATGATTATACTCATTTCTTTAATACAAACAATTTTCTTGTCAAGGACTACTTCCTTTCAGGCCCAATGCAAAGTCTGCATCCATCTTCATAAATTACAGTGGTTGTCAACAAGAGAACCCAAAAGAATCAAAGGCATATTAAAGTGCATTAACCATGCACATTCATGAATACATTAATCAGAAACATCCTACCAAGCATGTACAGTGAGATGCCTTACCAATGGAGAATGTTGTGACCAATAAATGGGTTTTACAATATCTAATTTTCAGAAAGGTTAACAACATTAAGTACAGTTGATGAATTCATCGAAAGGCAACCATTCAGGCTAGAATTAGTATTTGGAAGTAGATTGAAACTGATGAGTCCAAGATCACAACTACAAGACATTTGAGACACACATTATTCTAGTGTGTGTTTAATCCTATACTGCCGAACTTACATGTCTTATATGTCAAAACATCCAAAACATACCATTTACTCTATCAGAAACCTCCAAGGGCTTATCTTTTCCGCCAATATCAGCTAATGGAGAATCATTATGCACCCCAACAGCATTCTTTGCCAGAATAATATCTGATTTTTTCAACAGTAACGTCACAATTTGGCGACGTTTGGGAGGCAACTGCACCAGCAAATGCTCCTTCAGGCGTCTTATCTAGATGATGCAAGAAAACAAATGTAATTATACGATAATAGAGAAATGGGTGTAAAACGAAAAGAAAAAGAGAAAAATCATGAGAATGTAATGAATCACAAAGTCCGTTAAGGCTTGGAAATGGTTTTAATTTTAATAATAGAGAAAATATTTCAGATAGAAGAAAATAAAAGTATAATAGAAGGGCTAGGAATCCAGCAAATAAGAAAGAAAGATAGGAACAAAGACAGGAGAAGAAATCAATGTATAAAAGCCTTTCAATTGAAATGAAAATCCGGTAACAGCACTTGCCTAAAAGAACTATGGTGATGCTGATACCGCAAAAACAATTTTTAGCATAAAACAAGTCCAGAGAAAAATAATGAAGCTTTAAAAGTCTCGAATTCTGTTCCTACCAAGCACATAATGTAACTGAAACCGTACTAATATTTTTCCATCTTACACTACCAGAAGCCCTTAAATCTTACAGGAAAAAAAGGCCCTCCAGGGAGTTTGTACAAACCAAGGATCAGCACAGAAATATTTCTCCAATGATAGGGACATGATGTTCAGCTTCAAAAACAGTTGGCTCCAAGGATTTTTGACACAAAATTTCGTTAACAAAAAACAACCCTGAGGAAAACTCAGAATACAAGATTGCTGAACTCTGTCAAAATACTGTCCAAAACTATATACTGGGCTGATATAAATGATAGCATGACAAAATTCTTAAAACATTTAATTACATTAGTGAAATATAAACTAAGATAATAGCATTCACAATTGAAAGAAATATTACAGAAGTCAAAGTCTGCACATCAACAGAATGAAAAAATTCAAACCTGATACTGAAGTAGTTAGAGTTCTACAATTTGTCTAAATATATACATAAAGAAGAATGTATAAAGCAGAAAACAGCAGCAGCATCAAAAATCAAAACAAAGCATACAAAAGAGGCATACCATGACTACAGCAGCAGCATCAAAAAATCAAAACGAAGCACACAAAAGGGGCATACCATGACAGTTTGTCTGAGTAAAATGTTTAACTCCTCCAAGCGACTGCCCTGTGATAAGTCCTGAAATAAATGGAATTGGAGCATAGTTAAATTTATTTGTCATAAGTAATCATCTGGAAAATGCTTACTAGTTTTGTATGCAATATAGAGAGCAGTAATATACATTGTAATATCCCAAATTATTATCCGATTTAATTAGATTATTTATTATTTTGGTTAATTTTGGCGTGATAAAAATTAATTATATATTATAAAATTTTAGAGGATATTTAGATCAATTGGACCGGCGCCCGAAGTGTGTCCGTATGGTCACCCGAGTATCAATTTGGGTTTTTGGAATAAAAGAAAAAAAAAATATATATATATATATATAATAGGAGGGAAGGGGGCTGGCATTCGAAAAAAAGGAGAAGCAGGGGGTTTCGGGTAGAGAGAGAGAGAAAGGGAGAAGAGAGAGAGAGGAGAAAACCGAGGTCCCAGGTCCGATTCCGACTTTGAGCTTGCTGGGAAAGTTGTAGATCGGGTCGAGATCAGTTGCATTCATATCCTTTTCTTTCTTTTTTTTATTTTTATTCAATCTCCTTTGGGCATTATTATCTAGATACCCAACCCATACATGTATTTGTGATACTCATGACTTGAGCATGCATATACATGAACTTCACATTCAATTTCATAGATTTTGACCAGCTTTCCCACCGAAAACCGTAACCCCACGCCCGAATGATTTCGCCCTCCGATTTTTGTGGCTTTTATATAAATTTGTCCTAAAATACCATTACCCATATCCTATATATGTTAATTTATCGATTAGATATCCGATTTGATAGTTTTATGTGAAATTCCGTTTGCCGAAACCCTAACACACGCCCGGACCTTGTTTAAGCATTTATTTTGAATTTTATACATAATTTAGCTTGAGATTATGATTACTCATGTCCTAAATTCAGTTGATTACCTATTTGATGTCCGATTTTCCGAGATTTGTCCGATTATGCACAAACGGGCACTGTTCACGCACGGGTACTGTTCACCCGAGCCTCTTTGTAAATTTTGCATAATTTTTGCATTGTTTAATTGTTAATTATGTTATATATATATTTGTATGTATTTAATTGTATATTTTGGAAAATATGTTCATTAACCAATTATGAAAGGTTAATTATTCGAAAGCCTTAAAGTCACGTTTGGCTCACAGTGGTAAGAATTTCTATTCTTTCCTATTCTTTATGATATTCGTGCATATAAATTAAGTCATGAAAAGACTTAATTCCGAAAGAAAGATAAAAATCATGCAAATATTCGGAGAGAATTTCACAATTTGTTATATGATTGATTTATTCTCCTGGATGGAGAAATTTACGAAAGAAATTTGGTGGATCTTCCCACAAAGAATAAAAAATCATGAAATTAGGACCACGGATTTATGTTACGGAGGATAATATCCATTGGCATACCATTAATATTACAGTGGAGACTCAAGGATTATCCTAATTGCGTATTGTAGCAAGTGATACTCTTGACAACCATTAAGATATTACTATGGAAGGACGAGGAATTACATCTGGGCCCCGGGGAACATGGGGGAATATTGTTATTGGTCGGTCTACAGGCATGATATGCAAATGGTCTTCCCTCTGGGTCTAAAATAAGAGTTCACGACCTTAATTATGTGGGGTATCACGATCCTTTCCTCGTTCTCCCATACCTTTAGCTGGTAAGGTCTACTGGCCCTAATTCGCAAAGATAAGTAATTATACATAATTTACATCCCAAAGAGAAGAAGGATAAAACATAAAGAGTTAATTGTGTTCCAAAAGCCCATTCGATCATGTTTTATATTTACGCATCCTCACTATACTCGAACATCTCCCTCTACTTTATTTTGCATATATTGTTATCGTCTTTGATAATATTGCACTTATTGAGTATTTGGCTCACCCTTGTTGCATTTCCTTTCCACCAGATTAACACAAGCCTATTATACACGATGAGACTAAGTAGAGACTAAAAGTTGACTAGGCATGGGACTCGGAGGATCACACGAGCATTTATATTTTGTAGTTTTGTATTCGTTATAGGAAATTGAATGTATTTTTATTTTTAGTTAGGCATGTTAATGTAAATTGTATATATACCTAATAATCAAATGGTTCAATTTCCGCTATGTTTGGATGTATATATGCTTCCACAGGTTATTGTGGCCTGTAACAAGTACCTAGTGGCATCTCTCTTTAGCCAATGTGTTTAGATACATAGCTTTAGAGCCATGAATAATATGTGATAAATTGGATCCTGTGTGGTTGTAATATGTTGTCGGATGTTAGAGTTATTTGGATATATTTTGTGTATTGTACAAGAGAATGTACAGGTTTTTGTATCGACTTGAAAACCGTATTACAGACGGGACTCTACCGGATTTTCGATAGAAAATATAGTCCGTCACATACATCTATATTGCCACTCAGAGAGCAACATAGTTTCATCATAAGGAAGTACATTGAAGAATCATTTTCAGAAAAAGTCCACCATTAAATTAATTTGCCAACAGAAAACTATTAACAGCATAGAGCAAGCATGCAGGAACTTCTTTTCCTTCAAGCAATTCTAGCTATTTAAAAAGGAAGAATTAGCAGTGAGCAAACCACATGACGCTTTCTAAACAAAATATTAACTCCACCTGGAAAACTTTCCCTTGAGAACCGTGGCAAAATTTGACAGAACAATAAGTTTTTGCAAACTCATACTTGTCCTTCCCCAGCAAACCCGGCCTAAATATCAAAAAATAGTAAATACATAAGACTGGGGAAATTAGCTGCAGCCAAAACGAAGTTAAAGACCATAAAGAACTCACCACAGCATGTTTATCTGATGGAAAATGTCAAATGGCCTATGATCACCTAAAACGAATTTCATCAATAGTATTAAAAACATATAGACTAAAACAGTTTGGCAGAACAGCATTCAAGGACTACAATCAACCATTGCCATCAAAAAATAAGAGCTTAGTCAAACACAACCTTGACAAAAAGGAGTTCCTGATAGTAGAATTATACGCTTGACCTTTGTTGCAACATCAAGGACAGCTTTTATCTGTGGACCAAGAAATGGAACAGTAGTCAAAGGTAGAACACCATCACACTGATACCACCCATGCTAATAAAAAAGCAAGTACAATAGTGGACAAACAAGCTGAGAAATAAACATTGTGTTAAGAATGCATAAACCTTCTTTAGCACTTTTACAACGTGATTGTATCTGCCAAAGAGATTGAAAAAGAAACTAAAGGAAAAAAGAAGAAAAAGAAATGGATGGATGATAAAGACAGACAGCAAAGAAATAAGTGATCAAAAATTTCAGATTCTCAAATAGAAACAATAAGCTGATGTCAACAAACACTGAGAAGCTGAGACTTATAATTAAACTACTACAGAAAAAGTTTCCTTTCAACCAAGTGTCCATTACAGGAAGGTAACAATCCAGAGGAACCAGCTAACCAGTTTTACTAATATGGCATACATTCTCGCTATTAATGAAGAAATATTTCCTTATCCATATTGATAGTAAAATCTACTAACAACAGGTAACTGGTTTCAATGAGGGCTGGTTTACCCTATTACTGGTATATACAATGAAATGTGTAAGAATCAGAAAAAGTTTTTTTATTCACTGTCATTAGATCTCTCATATTTGGGAAATTGTCTTTTCCTTGACTGGTTTAAGGTGGATACATCCACAGGCGAAAAGGCTGAAGGATAGATGGTTCAAAAAAGTATGAGAGATGGTCTACCTAGCACTTTGTAGTGCATCTGGAAGAAAAGAACAAAGGAATAATTGAAGCTGATGAGCACTCATTACATACAGTGAAATCCACTCCTTTGCATGTAGTCAATCCACTCTTTTATATAATTTGCACATCTGGAACTCTGGCCAGATTTCCAGCTTGATCATTGTCAATCCTCAAGTTGTTTTTTTTCTCTTTCTCACATTAGACTTCACAGGTTCCCTTTTTGACAGTGTATGATAGAAATCAGAGAATTGGACAATAAAAGCAGCTCTTCAGTAAATCACACTGCGCACCTCACCAGCCAAGCTTGAGTCCCCTATGATTGTGTCAATCCTCACTCCAGTTATTATTTTCTCATACTTGCCTTCTATAACATGGAGGTATGCAATGGAGACCATTTTTCTCTAAAATTCTCCATACAACCTCTATTGGGACTATCATATGCCTTCAACAAATCATCAAACAAAATAATAAGTGTCTTTTGTTATTGCTAGTGAAATAGATCTAATGGAGCATAAACTTTGCCTCATGGAAACAAGTTCCTCTCTTGCTCCCAACCCTTCTCATTTCATTGGGCATCTAGCAACATAGACAGTCCAATAGTGTAATGAATTACTCATCTCTCCACATAATATCCTTTTTTCCCATATTGTTAGCCCAGCACATACCACTGAAACAACAATGAACACTGTCAAAAACACTTGACAGGCACAAACGCACAATACAGCCAAATTTTTCTAATATGACAACAAATATCCATTAGTAATCAATTTTCCAATAAAAGCAACAAACCATTTAAAGATAATTAATATTTAAAGGCAGTGACATGAGTTCAAAAGATAAGGAAAAGGAAACTGAATATCTTAATCATTCCACTGACAACAAGAGTTATTCTTATGATGCTTCAATAGAAGATAGATACAATTCATTAGTTATGGGTTTGAGCATGACAATTTCAATATCAGAGTGGTCATCTTGTGCCACCAAAATATCCCTATCCCAATGCTTACGGTGATCCAATGGGCTAAATGAGATATTTATCAGATTCCACGTCAAATTTATATAGGGACGGATCAAACTTGAAATCTACCACAGGTCCAGTTCATCTTTTTTCAATATTAATCCTTATTTACAAAAGGCGGAGAAGAGAACTATACGCAAGCACACGATTCCAAGACTAACAGTCAATCTCAGAATCCTCCAAGACACTCCCTTGGTGGTAAAAAGTGAGAAAATTTGACGAGAGCATTGAAGATATAATTATTTATATTTTCATTTGCATATGAAGAATACTAAAAAAACTCATTCTTACCATTACATCATTGAAAGACCATCTAGCAATGACCTGAGAGAGGTGACAGTACCCATTCTTTATTATTAAATTCTTCATTAATTGTAATATAAACCTTGAAAGTATTTCAATATACAAAATACTCATCTTTGGAATCAGAAATTTATATTACTTTTTGTTTTGTTATTTAGAATTTATTTTCTTTAGCATGGTTAATTATTAATTATGCCATATATGTTCATATTATGTTAGTTATTTCCCTTCATGAGATTTGATTTTTATTATTTATAACAATATATGTGGGAAATATTCATGCACATCTGATTACCTTAAAAATAAAAAAATTATCCAAGTCATTCAATTTAAAATTTAACTTTACGTGCTTGAAAAAAACAATTCATTGTAATATATATTTCTAAAGGAACGTTACAAGATGTCTAAGAATTCATCCATTACTTAAATTCACACATGTCTATGCTTTAAAGTTGATATATCCTGGATCCAAATTTCGAACAGATTCGGATCAAGTCGTTTGTCTGAGTTCGACTCCATCCACTAAATCTATATTCTGCACACCTCAACTACGAACAAGATATCAGGTGACGGCGGGAGGTTGTCCCACCAAAAACACTCCGACGCTCAAATCAACAAACAGCATTCGAATTAAGAATGTGAGAGTAAGGAATGCAATGAGAATGCAGAGTGTTTGTGATGGAAGAGTGCTCTTGTTGAGAGAAAATTTGGTTGCTCGTGAGGAGCGTTGGCTCTAAGCACTATGTGTTCGCTGGGAGCGTAGTAAAAGAGAAGAAGAAGAGAGCGTTACGATGCTAGGAGCGTGAGAGCTTTGCAATTGAGGGTTTTTTGCAAGTAAATGAGAGCATGCCCTAGAGTGAGAACTCCATGGCCTTTTATAGCCTCAATGCTAGGCTGCCTTCCTTGTACAGAAGGGCTTGATTTCTGCACTCTGTTAGAATCGCTGCCTTTTCTAGTGTGAAGCCTTTATAGCTGTCACAGTCTTTGATTTGATTACTTTCCATCTACGTTATGTAACCATTAGGGTTTACTGCAAACAAGAAGAGGATTATGGCGCTCTCCTTTAAGGATACACGTCGATCCTGAAAGCAACCGTTACAATGGAGATTGTCGTCTGTAGAGAACGCGAAATCAGGGGAGAAGACCTTTGTGGCTTGAAGACGGACACATGAACCAATGAGACGCGTGAGTCCTGGTCTTCAGCCAATCTTCTGGCTACACTTCCAGTCAACGGAATCATTGACTATCTTGGGCCCAAGTGGACCATCCTGCTCTTAGACTTGGGCTGGCTCATTAGCCTTTTATCCCGTCCACGGCTGGCGTTGACCATTCAGACGCAAATGGGTCATTATCAATTTGGGTCGTTCCTCCTTCGTGGCAATCCCATTACATTCTCGACGTATCTATCATCAGCGCCCTATCTTGGTGGGTGGGACTCCGACCAAAGATGTTCAACATGAAATGCCCTGGCTAGGATGCCTTGGTGAGGAAGCTAGTAATGACTCTTAGTCCGTTGATCGTGCTGTTTGCAATTATTGACTGAAAGTCAAGATCCAAAGAATTGGCTGAAAAAATCATTAACCGGATTCGTTGGCCGACTTGGATCGAATCCAGAGAACTGGCTGAAAAGATCAATGGATCCATTGACCATTAAGCCAAAATCCGAGAAATCGATGAAGGAAACATGGACCGACCGATTAACGTCTAGACCGTAATCCGGAGAACCGCTTAAGGAAGTGTCGACCGGATTCGCTGACCACCCTAAGCCGTAATCCGAAGAATTGCTGAAATAAGTGTTGACCGGATTTGTTGACCGTCTAGGCCAAATTCGGAGAACTAGCAGGAGTTGAAACGACGCGCCATCATGCGGCCTTGGTGTCAGATGAAAACTTGCCCACATGTCATCATGCGGTGAATTTGCAATGCCGATAATTGATGTAACAAAGGATTTGATTTGATTGCACCCATTCAGGAAGCAACACGTGTCAACAATCATGGGCACACATTTACGAGACAATTCTCCTTCTCCGGCATTCATATGCCTTTAAGTACTCCGTCCGTTTCTTTTCAAACTTCCCACGCTTTTTTCCTAAAAATTTTCTAAATATTTTGCTACCTTACTTCTCCTATTTCTATGGTGTCTTCTATGACCGAGATTGCTTCAGTACTCAAGGCCAATGAAGTAAAAGAGTTGTACGTGGAGTACAACATTCCTAAGGAGATCGTCTTCAAGATGCCCGACGAGGAAGACCCGGCGTGCTCCCCTCCTAAGGGGAGCATCACTATATATGAGGCCCACTTGAGGAATAGGTTACGCCATCTAGTCCCCGACGAGCTGATGGACATCCTCACCGCTCTCCAGATCCCCATCGCACAGCTTCATGCCAATGCTGTGCGATACCTGTGCATCTTCGCCACCGTGTTCTTCGTGCACGTTGATGAGTCCCAGCTCTTGGCCAGGGACTAGGGCAGAGTGCCTGACATTTACACCGGGATGCCCACGGACAAAAAGACTGTTGTCATGAAGCCGCTCCTTAAGCTGGTGGAGGACAACCCCTCTGAATTCCAGAAGGACCACTTGGTTTCCCGGGCAGAAGCCAAAAGGGCATGATGGGAACCGCCTTCTCCGGTCCAGAAGAGGAGGGTGCCTCCCCGTAAGAGGAAGGCGAACGCTATCATTATCGAGTCTGCCGGCGCACCCCCAACGAGGAAGCACCCAAAAGTCCAAGGTAGAAGAAGGCGGCAACGGTGATGCCTTCTTCTTCTTCCACGGCGCCGGATTACGTTCTGGCCGGCCGGTTCACTGGAACTGGAGACAGCTCCGATGTAGGGGGTGTTGAGGCGGCTATGGAGGCATTTCGGGACAGGCTGCGCTCTGATACAAGTAGTGTCATTCTTGCTCTACCACAATCCACCACTGGGCCAAGGTCACGAAGCATTTGAGACGCCTATGGACATTCCTACCTCTTTTCTTCCTCCGGTGTGCAAGTTGTTGATAAGCTAGTATAGTGGGCAACGGAGGTGCCGACTACGAGAGCCTCGAGGAGCTCAACGCAGAGAACTCCGTGAGGTGCTAGAGGAGTTCGCAACCGCAGAGTTCCAAGAAGTGCTAGAGGAGCATGTTGCCGGACAGCTCCAAGTGGCGTCTGATGTGTCAACCGTCGGAGAGCCCTTAGAGGCGATTGGCATCAGCGTCGAGCTGATGGAGGAGCCTATCGACGGAGAGCCCTCCGAGGCGTCTTTTCTTTATTGGCCTTATAAAATGAGGAGTTGCGGGAGTTTTTTAAACTAGTCGTGGTGCGGCAGAGGCTTCCGCTAAGCCCGCCAGAGAAGATCACTATTTTCAACCCTCCGTCACCAGGCCCAAGGTCACAGAGCAGGCCAGTAAGGCCAAAGCACAAGATCTAGCAGGTAAACCTCTGAAATCTTCTTACCCTTTTCTTCCTCCATTGTTGATACTTAGCGTTTTTGGCCTTTGACAAAGTAGGAAAAAGAAAATAACTAGTAATAGTGGGCAATGGGCGAAAGGAACTACGATACAATGGAAAAGACTTTTATTAATATAGATGATCTCATATGACCGAATATTTTTAAATTTAATATATATATATATATATATATGATAAAGAGATCACCTGATTCGAGGAGGAAATGCAGCTGCCCAAGGCAGAGCACTAGGAGAACACAACTACTCTTCAAACTGTGTTATCAAGTCTGGAAGAAGAAAACGCGCTCTTGATCAAAGAGGATAACGCCAAGTCGAGAGAGGCAAAGATCTTAACCGAAGGTGAGGCGACCGACCCCTCTTCATGGGATAAGATCACAACACAGGATAACGAGTTGTCCACTCGTATACATCCCCACGAGGTCTCCGAAATACGGTTCGTGGGCCGGATAAAAAAGGTATGGGAAGGAATTAGGTTATAAACCTCGGCCAGCGCGAATTGAATACACGGGTGAGAATGGCTGATTGATCCCAACTTTGGATTGCTGTGTGGGTGTCAAGTGTGGGTTCGTATGTGGAGTGAGCGTGGTGGGGTGCAGCTGTGTGTGTGTAGCCGTGAGTGTGGAGGTGTGCAGTCGTGTGTGTGTAGCCGTGAGTGTGGTAGTATGCAGCCGTGTGTGTGTAGTCGTGAGTGAGGTGGAGTGCAGCCGTGTATGTGCATACAATGTGGGTATAAGCTGGCAAGTGAGGTTGTATTCTGTGTGTACAATGTGGGTGTATGGCCGTATAAATTGCTGTAGTGATGATACTGTACATGAGCGAGAATAGCCGTGGGGTGTAGGATATGTATACATATATATTTATATATTTAGCCGTGGGGTGTAGGATATGTATACATATATATTTATATATTTATCTGTACATATAAATATATATATACTTGTATATATGTATATATATATATTTATTTATTTACGTTAATATATATATGAACGTCAGTAATATATATATATATTATAATTATAATAGATAGAAGAGGAAGTCATTGGTAATTATTATGTCAATTGAATTTTTGTGGAATTAATTGGGATAGTTAAATAAGATGATAATCGTGGGTTAATCTGATAACGATAACATTGAGGATATTTTGTGGCCTCGGAGATAATTTTGAGACCTCGAATTAGTTAGAAAGAATTTAATAAAATATTAAATCATTCGATCAAACATTTATAATATCCTTGGTACCGTTATTTTCCTTCCGATAATGGTATTATTTGCATTGTCTTTGAATTGTGTGTGTATGATCTTTATTAGCACCAAATAACAATTCTTTTATTGAAATTGCAAAGCCTTCTTTGTGTCATGCTTGATTGCGTAAGTAGTTGAGTTATTGACTTCCTACAGTTAAGGTTAAGGAAAGTGTATGAAAACACTAAGGTATCTAGTCGAATGGGAGGCTATGACACCTTAGCGTGATCTACACTTATTCAATACCGATTTCCATATCATAGTGATAATGAAGTATATTGTTTATTATGAATGGATGTTTATAGCCATGTGATCATCGTAAGAGATGATACCAGGGATATCATTTGGCGAGGAGTATCACGGATGGTATCGGCATACTACGGGTACAACCTCTGGGAGGACTGTAAGGGTAGTGAGATACCATAGACAACCTCGTTACACTTACCCAGCTGGTGGAAGCATAAATACGCAGCCTTTAGTTCACAGTAACAGAATAAGGTCCAAAGAGATTTATTATAATATTCGTTATTGTTCATACCTTTTGATTTTGGGATTCGGTTGAATCCACGTATTGTATTCGGTAGAATCCATGGGTCAGATTTTATTATATCCGGATTCAATGGAATCCATGTCGTTTCTTTGTATTCAGGTTTCAGATCGTTCACGCTGATATTCAAACCAAGAGATCCCTTTTATTCTCGTGAGATCGGATTCTTAAAGATCTTACCTCTTATTGGTAAAATGTCATGATTTTTGTTATATCGGTATTTGGAGTGATCTATTTTTCTTATACCTTTGAATTGTAAATACAATGAGATGTATTTCATTGGATATATTGATCTGTTAGATATTATATTGTTATTCATAATTATTGTTATACCTTATATATATATTGTGTATCTGTGATTGTTATTGTCATTTCATATTTGTTTTGGATTCGTATTACTTGTTGGTATTTGGCTCACTTTTACTATTTTTCTTTCTTCCAGAGTAGCAGGTTAGATGGGGATGGCTCTAGAGTTCAAT
This sequence comes from Nepenthes gracilis, assembly GCA_033239525.1. Lineage (NCBI taxonomy): Eukaryota > Viridiplantae > Streptophyta > Magnoliopsida > Caryophyllales > Nepenthaceae > Nepenthes > Nepenthes gracilis. The sequence continues at coordinate 1,104,340 of BSYO01000019.1, read as the reverse complement.
AAAAAGTTGTGGCGAGATAGATTCAGGCCCAACTGAAGATAGTATTAAAAAATGCTCTAGAGATATATTTTGACATTTTGCTTTATTTTCTTGGGATTATTTTTGAGACTGTGTTTTTTCTTGGATTTATTTCAATATGAAGATTTTAGATTATTATAGTTGTGTTTTATGAGTTATGGATGCACAATATATATATTAGGTTGGGAATTTGGATTTATTTTATATGATCAGGTTTGGATATTAGTTATGGAATTGGGGTTAGGGACGCCACACATAGACGACCTACCTATTCCCTTATTGAAAGTAACGCTTGAGGTGGATCGTGTTCCATGTCCGTCGGACCAACTTGCCATTCTAGGTCCGAAATTTGTATGCTCCACTCCGCAGAACGGCTGAAACTAGAAAAGGACCTTTCCAATTCGGGGAAAGTTTATTCCGGTTGGTAACCTTACCCGTAGCTTCAATACTTCGCAAGACTAAGTCTCCAATTCTGAATTGCTGCATTTTTACCTTCTTATTGTAATAGTGGGCGACTCGTTGGTAGACCATTGTCTGCATTCTAACAGCGTCGCAGGCTTCCTCCAGCAAGTTTAGGTGTTCTCTGATTTTCTAAAAGTTACCTTGTGGCTTGAATGACTCGACCCTAAGACTTGGAATCACAATCTCAACGGAATTACCGCTTTGATCCCGTAACAGAGACTGAATGGCGTCTCGCGAGTTGGTTCCTTTGAAGTCGTCCGATAAGACTATAAGACGGAGGGTAGCTCGTTGACCCTGGAACCCCTACGTCCTCCAGCTTAGTCTTCAAACCGTGGAAGAACGTGCGGTTTGTGACCTCCACCTGTCCATTGGCTTGCAAGTATGCCATCGAAGTGTGGACCACTCTGATGCCTAGAGTGATGCAATCATTAGTGAAACTTTTCCCTAAGAATTGGGTTACGTTGCCAGTCGCGATGACCTCGAGAACGCCAGATCTGCTGACTATGCTCCTGCGAGAAGAACCTAAGGCATCAGGCTCGATGATCTTGTCTGTGGGGGCGCTTCAACTCACTTGGTGAAGTAGTCGATACCTGCAATGATGAACTTCCTTTACCCGGTTGTGATGGAAAATGGGCCGAAAATATTAAGCTCCCATTGCGCAAAAGGCCAAATAGCTTGGAGAAATCTCGGCTCAGCAGGCGACTGGTGGCGAAGATTGACATGGAGCTGGCAATTCTCACACTTCTTCACGAATTTAAGTGCATCCTTATTCATTGTAGCCCAATAGTATCCTTAGCGCATGATCTTAAATGCTTGGTTTTTGCCACCGATTGTGATCCGCATATCCCGAGGTGGACTTCGCTCAGGGCATAGTCGACCTCCTCAAAAGTAAGGCACCGGAGGTACAGAGTTGAATAACCATGGCTATATAGCTGTCCATCGACCACGGTGTACTAGCCGACCGTCTCCTTGATCCGTTTGGCTTCGTCCGCATCATCTGGTAGTACTCTGTCCGCCGATACTTCTAGAAAGGCATCATCCAGTTTTCCGTGTTGGAAATTTACATGGCTTCCTGTTCCTCGGTCTTTGGGAATGCTAGGACTTCCCGCATATCTCTCGAGTCTTTGCCTGGGCTTTTCGACCGCCACCGCTCTAATAAGTTTGTAACCTTCGATTTTGATTTTAGGGTCGTGGACCAAGTTCAGCTTGTCAAATCTCCGGATGGCGTCCTTCGCCTTAACCAAGTGTTTAGCTAAGTGAGGGTTGCACGCCTTGAAGTTCCCGTTAACCTGGTTTACGACTAGATTTGAGTCACTATACACGGTCAGTCGCCTAACTAAGTACTCTTTGGCTAGTCTTTACCCGGCTTGCAGGGCTTCATACTCGACAATGTTGTTTGTGGCTAGAAAATCGAGCCTAAATGAGTACTTCACCTCAAACCTGTCAGGGGTCTTTAGAACCACTCCGGCGCCGCTGCCTGAGTCAATAGACGATCCATCTACGTTGAAAACCCATTCTGGCCCTTCCCCATACTGTTCTGCGTCCTCAGTGGGCTGTTGATCAGAAATTGGTGTTGTAGTCTCAACGATAAAATCGGCCAGAGCCTATCCTTTGATTGCAAGTCTGGGCCGGAATTTAACGTTGAACTCTCCTAACTTGATAACCCACTTAACCAGCCGTCCGAAAACGTCGGAATTCTGGAGAATACTCTTCGGTGGCTGGTCGGTCAGAACTACCACGCAATGAGCCTCGAAGTAAGGTCTCAGCTTCCTGGTAGAGAAGACAAGAGTCAAGGCTAACTTCTCTGCGTGTGGATAGCGCATCTTTGTGCCAGCCAACATCTTGCTCACATAGTAGACCAGCCGCTGAAAGTCGAAGTCCTGGCATATGAGGACAGAACTAAGAGCCACCTCTGACACTGTTAGGTAGAGGTATAGCTCTTCTCCGTCCTTGGGTGACGTTAGCAACAGTGCACTAGCCAGATACTACTTCAACTCGTCGAAGGCTGCCAGACACTCAGCTATCCACTGGAATCCGTTTGCTTTTCTCCCCCTTAGAGTCTTAAAGAAGGGCTAGAACTTATCTCCCGACTTTGCCAAAAACCGGGACAAGGCTGCCAGTCATCGGGTTAGCCTCTGGAAATCTTTCAAACTCCGTGGTGGAGTCATATCCGTGAGGGCCTTGAGCTTCTCCAAGTTTGCATCGATCCCTCGTTGAAAGACGATAAAACACAATAACTTCCATGAGGATACCCCAAAGACACTTTGAGGGATTCAACTTTATTTGGTGCGCACGCAGTACCTCAAAGGATTTAGCCAGATCACAAATACGATCGTTGGCGGTTTTGCTCTTGACGAGCATGTTATCGACATACATCTCCATATAGCGGCCAATTTACTTCTCGAACATCTTATTCACGAGCCTTTGATCAGTGGCACCCACGTTCTTCAGACCAAAAGGCATCACCTTATAGCAGTAAATGCCTTGATCCGTCACGAACGAGGTGTGCTCTTCGTCCTCTAGGCTCATCCAGATTTGATAGTAGCCCGAGTATGCATCCATAAAACTCAATAGCTCTTGTCCAGACGTTGCATCCACCAGCAGGTTGATCCTAGATAAAGGGAAACTGTCTTTCAAGCAGATTTTGTTAACGTCGGTGAAGTCGACGCACATTCACCATTTTTCGTTGCTTTTCTCTACTAGGAAGACGTTAGAGAGCCAATCCGGGTATTAGATTTCTCTGATAAAGCTAGCGTCCAACAGCTTCTTTACCTCCTCCCGAAAGTCGATGAGCTTCTCCAAAGAGTGGTTTCTCCACTTCTGCCTGATTGGCTTGCGGACAAAATTGAGCCTAACTTGTGGACCATTACCTTGACCGGAATCCCAGGCAAGTCAACGGGAGTCCATGCGAAGACGTCAGCATTCAATCGCAAAAATGCTATCAGCTCATCGTGCAGTGTCCCGGTGAGTGAGCCCCCAATCTATGTGCACCTATCCGGGTCCTCCGGATTTAGTGAGATTAGATCAGTTGCCTCACCAAACTATGCCTACTACAAGGTCGCTTCAATTCGATGGTCAAGTTACCCTGCCATCTTTGTGCTGCCACTTGGTGTGATCTGGTACATGTAACATGTCCGCCCAATGACTTGATCGCCCAACACTTCACCCATACTGCATACTTTCAGAGAGTGTTTGTGATGGAAGAGTGCTCTCGTTAAGAAAGGCTTTGGTTGCTCGTGAGGAACGTTGGCTCTAAATACTGTGTTTGCTAGAAACGTAGTAGCAAAGAGAAGAAGAGGGCGTTACGATGCTTGGAGCGTGAAAGCTTTGCAATTGATGGTTTTTTGCAGGTAAATGAAAGCATGCATTGGAGTGAGAACTCCATGACCTTTTATAGCCTCTATGCTGGGCTGTCTTCCTTGTGCAGAAGGACTTAATTCCCGCACTCTGTTGGGAACGCTACATTTTCTGGCATGGAGCCTTTATGACAGTAATGGTCATTGATTTAATTACTTTCCTTCTGCGTTCTGTAACCGTTAGGATTTATTACAAACAGGAAGAGGATTCTAGCGCTTTTCTTCAGGGATGCACGTCGATCCTAGAAGCAACCGTTACAATGGAGATTGCCTTCTATGAAGAGTGCGAAATCAGAGGAGAAGACCGTTGTGGCTTAAAGACGAACACGTGGACCAATGAGACACGTGAGTCCTGGTCTTCAGCCAGTCTTCTGGCTACGCTTCCGGTCAATGAAAGCATTAACCGTCTTTAGCCCAAGTGGACCGTCCTGTTCTTGGGCCTGTGCTGACTCATTAGCATTTAATCCGGTCAATGGTTGGCGTTAACCGTCCAGGCGCAAATGGCTGTTGTGAATTTGGGTCGTTCCTCTGTCGTGGGCCAGCCCATTACTGACATACCCATCAAAATTCAATTTTATAGCCTTCAATAACCATACACAGTTGTGGAATCCATGACCTTTGCAACTCAGACGCGATGGGGTGCAACTACAGCACTGTAGTTTAAATCAAAGAACATAATGATACCTCATATGGTCATCACAAACAAAAAATACTAGGAAAACGCAAAAATTGATTTGAAATCAAAAACACTCCAAGGTGGAGAAAATTCATGAGGAACTAATTGCGTCTCAAATAACAATGGAATGAATCAACTACAATTGTGTCAACAAGGGACTATTCTCTAGCCTGACATGTGGATGTTGTGCAATGCCAGATCCACATTGATTGGGAACATGTCAAGAGACTAAAGTCGAAGATACAAATGAACCTACCAAACAAGGCCAAGTAAACCACTTTTAATGTGACATGATCATGGAATAAGATATCAACCGATATTTAAAATATTAGCCGATATATATTAGTAACACCAAGAAAAAATAATAATATATCATCTCAACTATCTATACTAGTCAAATTGTCCTTATTAAGTACGATTTGCAGAAAAAATTTTATTTATGAGATGTCAGATACAAACATGGCCATGACCAATACCAATATTTCAATCCGTGGATATGATATCTTTAATTTTGAGCTATAAAGTTTTCTTGAAGATTTGTTCAAAAAATATTTTTGCTATAAAAGGGCAACTCAATGTATGAAGCTCCTATATTTTGAAGTTTAGAGAGGGTATTGTCGCTTTACTCCTCCTTTGTAAAAGAGGCAATTTTGTGATTTGAACCCCTAAGCATCCAATTCACAATGGAACAACCTCTTCATTACATCAAGACTCTCTGAAAAAATATATTTATTGCTGTCAAACAAATTCAGAAGTATGTAATGTTCAAGAATTCAACAAAAGAATAAAATTGAAAAGAAACAACTGACTTAGATATAATTGCTAATCATTAATACATATAATAGCATTTTCCCCCCTACTCCAAATACAATTTATTAACTAATTTAAAACTCCAGTTAATTTTTTTACAAAAAACTGTAACAATGCATATATATACTTAATAAAAGAAGATAACATCTGCAAATAAAAGATATAAAAGATATTGTACCTCTCCAGATTCTGATTTTTTCTTCAAACACCGCACATGGTGTGATTCATCAACTATCAGGACAGCCCATTCAAACTCCAGCATGCTTTTTCTCAAATGGTGAAGCATGGTATATGAAATAACCACAATTTTAGGGCATCTTGGCAAATGAGCAGGATTATTTTGATGGCTGAAAACTAGAACACATATGGCTACATCACTGAACGCACAAACGATGATGACAGAAAATAAAAATTGCTCAACAAGCACATACCCACTCTTGAGGGAAAAGAAAATCTATAAATTTTATCCGTAGATTCTATTTGAGGTTCTCCAATAAGCAGAAAGTGAAATTTCTCCAGGGTTCCCATTTGAAAAGTTGTTACAACAACAGAGCAGGCTGCTCATTGCATCTTGCAAGAAACCAAAAAATTGAACTTGACTCATATACTGACAAAAGTTAGAAAGTACTGAACTAGATCAATTTACTCTGATTTTATTTAAAATTTTATCTCGCTAGATAAATTTAGTTCAATATCCTCAATTGCTTCTACTCTTATCAAATTCATGAGAAAGCCAGAAATGCCCACCTGAGAAAAGAAAAAAAGTATCAAAACAAAGGGGGAAGTACTCCACAAAAAGGGAAAAATCTCCCCCACCTCTCTCCCCCAAAATAATATTAAAAAATGGCCCCACCCCTTGCCTCCAACATCTCCTGGATACAAACAGATCCCCGTATCCTTCCCTCTTCCTCCATCCATCTCTTACCTTTTGATCTGCCCTCTCTCTCTCTCTCTCTCTCTCTCTCTCTCTCTCTCTCTCTCCGAATTCCAGGGAGGGGAAGTAGGACAAAATCACTAAAGGGGAATGGGAGACACCAATGACCAGGGAAAGGGATGGGCAGTGAGTCCGGTCTCCACAATGAGGAAGATGAAAAGTAATACAAGGGAGGGGCACACAAAACATAAAGTCATGAGACCTTCACACCCAAACAATAGGAAGGGATACCTAGATGGATATCAGCTGGCAAACAATATGGAAACCAACGCTCTAATTCTTCTGCCCAAGCGTAACGGAGAATAGCAGGGCAAACTACTAGTATAGAGCCTTCAGACGCAAAACAGCTTGCAATAGAAATGGCCTGAAACTCAGAAAGGAAGAAACAGAAAAATATGCATCAGTAACTTTTTTCTTGGGCGGTTGGGGGGCTAGCATGAATAAAATAAGAAGGCCAAATAAGAGGTCTGAAAACTAACTTCACGCAAGGAGGTCACCAATGACCAAATAATAATTGATATGACAAAGTGTTGCTTACCCAAAAAAAAAAAAAAGATATGGCAAAGTGTTTTAAGGAAAAGTACAAATTCATTAAATCTAATTAGTAAGTTATACAGTTCCCAAAAATTTGCATAACAAATAAGAGATCTAACAGTTCATGTGAAATTCGCAAGTCTATAAAATCAGATCAATCAAGGGAAAACAAATTCAGCATATCAATCAACTGAAAATTGTCCACTTTGGATGTTGCATATTTAACCCTTCTCTTGGAACTGTAAATAATCAAAGACAACTAGCAGGTATGTAAGTGACACGCTGAATCCTTGTAAGGCATTTGACAACAAAAGGTTGGCTAATGTGTATGTCATATGCAGGAAAGGAGCATAATCTGAATTTTTCCAGGTGGCCAGCAAGTCCAACAGTCTTATAGATAGATACTCAGCTATATAGAATATGAAGGTTGAACAGCTTGATATCTCATTTCTCCTCGTTACATGTATAAAGAGATTGATAGCATGGATGAACTTTTTCGTCAATCATCCGCTTTAACACAAAATACTTGCCCGTTTACAAATGCGTCACAAAATGCAGGTCTGCCTTCCTTCTACAGCATTGTTTTCTTCCTCGTCATTGAGAGGCACATGATTTCCAAGACTACTCAGAATTTCAGTCATGTCATTGCTTGGAAAAATTAAAGGGAAAGAGCATAGAAGTATCTGAGTTGTGATTTACATAACCAAATTCCACTGAACCCAGTAACGAAAAGTCTTAAGCCAAACACATTACAAGCATCACCTAATTGCATAAAATAACGGAACAAGAAAAATGGCGATATCTCATACAGTCAAATCAACCAAACTGCATCATATTGTAGGAATTCATATCATACAATTAATTTAATAATCAACATATGATGAAAACAGACAACAATGTTTATATTATCCTCAGTACTACCTGCAGGGTCTTTCCAAGCCCCATTTCATCAGCAATAAGACACCGTCCACCCCTTTGCAGACCAAATTTTATACCATCAAGCTGAAATGGCAGCAGTGTATTGAGTAGTTTTTTCGGTAACTTCTTCATCAATTCCTCCACCTTTTCATCAGACAAGTGTTCAGGCCTGCACGGAATCCATCGGCCCACAGCAAAGGAATGTGAAAGTTTCATCACCACATTATAGGTCGTCCATGGTACCTCTTCAATTTCGATGCAGTTCGAGTTCTTCAAGCATTTAAGAACTACATCATAATCTTTAAGCTCATAAACAGAAGCCTTCAAACCATCAGAAATTTGTGTATAATGTGTTGGCATAGCCTAGTCAAGGAGGAAATTGAATATGAACATGTCATTTGAATGTCAATCTGAATATCAAACCTGATTTTATCTCTGTCTATGTCACCATAGATGCTTTATAATATATGTTCATAACAACATCTCACCACAAGAAAGTGCACATATCCTACAAAGTTCTAATAGAAAAATTGGTTCTGATAGGAAAATGTATGCATGGGTACACCATAATGCAGAAGTATCAAGATGAGCACATTTGGTCAAAAAACCTGTGTAGATGAGCCAATGGAAATCCAAGCCAAATAAAACCTTGTTGCGCTTGTTGGTAACAAGCCACTTCAAATTCACTCATTAAAGGAAAACTAAGAAGGTCAGGGTAATCCTCCCAGAAACTTGGCTTCTATCTTTAGCCAAATGATAGAAAACCAACCAAATAATAGTTCTCATCTAGTATATTAGTAATCAAAAATTTCTTGTTAAGAACCCCGTAAACTACGCTGGCTTTTTATAGAGCAACTAACCTAGACTTAAGAGGAACCATAAACTAACACAAAACGTGTTGCAAGACAACATTTCTAGTCAAGGATATGGCCTACAATGATTGACAGGCAGGTCTTCTCCGTATGTATTTAACAATAGCAGAATTTCAAGTGAAATTTCAAAGGCTTTCCTACTAAACCAAATCAAGATCTTGAAGTTTTCGTCAGTAAGGCCATGGCATACTATGTTTTAAACCACATCGTCAATCATAATTCATGTATCTGGAATACAAAACAATCGTTTATTCAAAATTGTATATATTCAAAAAAAAAAAAATTGATTGAGTACTTCTTCGTTTAAAAGTCAACTTACCTGAGGATTTCCCAATGAGGTTATTAGAATCAGATAAGGCGTTGGAAAATAGACAAACAATAAACAAATAAAAATGCATCAAAACATTGCAACCAGCAATAATCAGTCGCGGAGCAAGCCAAGAAAACAGGACATACCCACAATTCATCAAAACCTAGCAAGAAATAAACATTGTAGAAAGTCCCCAACTATTAAAACAGCATTGGGATGTTTCCTCAAAGTTAAATTGCCAAATGCAAATTGACTTTCCGAGGCAAAAGCAGGTTGATCAAAAATTTACCACCCAAGACACGCCCGTTTGGACATTCTTCCAGTGTATTTGAACATTTACCCAAATATGAAAAAAATAATCAAAGAGAGGGAAAAAAAACCCAAAATCAACAAAGAAAATGAAAGAAGAAGGAAACAGAAGTTCATACATTTGAAAGCCAATTCTCCAACTTATGAAAGCACTCAGCTTCGCCCGGATACAAAAACCCTGGGGCGGGCTCAGGGGTCACAGAAAACGAATTGGGCGAGCAAATTTCAAGCCTGACCCGAAACCGTTCGGGCAAAGGGGTTTCGGGTTTATGGACGATAGAAGCGTCGGTGGTTGAGAGATTGTTGATGGGGTTCGAGGAGAAAGAATGGTGCGAAGGTAGTTCTGAAGAGAGTTTTCGACACTTGAAAAGCCTCCAAAAAGGATTTGGAACCTGCGGATCAGTGGAGTGCTGTAGTTGTTGCCGTTGAAGCTGCTGGTCTAAAATTGACTTGCGTTTTGCCAAGGCTCGTACACGATTAGCTTCGGCTCTCAGTCTTTGTTCTTCCGTTAACTGGATTGGCGATAGCGAAGAATGTTCCTCGGCCATCTGGGAGTGAGAAAAACTCTGCAGTTAACGACAGTCGTGAAGGAGGCGGGCAAATGGAGTTTTGAAGGACTTTAAAGTTCGAGGCATTGATGCGCCCGCAGACGAGAGATGATATACTTAAATTAACATTTGCAACGGGTGAAAATGAGGGGTACTGCAACGTAAATTCATATGTTATTTTGTATGATGTTATACGGCAATAGTTTGAACCTCATCTAACGTAATTCACAAATTTTTTTATTCTAAATAAAAATATTTTATTATTATTTTTTAATAATAAAGAAAATAAATGTTATATAAAAATCTGATAGTTATCATATGAGGTTATATGGCCACCATATGGATCCACATCGCAATGGCCCAACTCTAGCAACAAGTATGGGATGAGGATAGTTATACATTATAATTCAAAAAATAAGAAAAACTATATTATATGTATTTATATTATAAAATATATAACTGTTACTGCCACTAATATTTACATCAAATATAATTATGATTTTGGATTGCAACCATTGCACAGTGATTTATTAGTACTGTGTCCTCGGATCCTGGCCTCTGTACGGATGAAGACCCGAATGCAGAGTAACACAAAGACAGTTTTGTGAATATACAGAAATGAGAGAAAGAGGAGTACACGGTATTTTTTACATAAAAAATCCTTTTCTGAATTAGAGAAAAAATCACGGGACTCTGAGTTCAGAAACAATTTTACTATCCAGGCGTATGAGTATAAAGGGTGGAGAACATAATGTAATGGTAACTCTTAAAGATCACTCTTACTATTACAAGTGTATTCTCAATTGCGCAGTGTAGGCGTCTTTCTTTTTCTCTCTTATGAGCGTAAATACAAATACAAAACATTTCAATTCTTTTCTAGATACATAGTTAATGTATATATAATTGTTTGAATTCTCCTACGTGGAGCATCACGTGGAGTTGGCGTATATAGGGGATCTTGCCACCAACTCTACGAATCCATCTTGTCATATCAGAGACGTCGCGTGCATTCGAGCTTGCTCCATAAGACGTCACCTCTACGGTAATTATGCGTGCTTTGCAAGTCATTATTACCTGTGAAGATTGCGTATTGCTAAGATCGTGCGTGCGTTTGTGAAAATCAACCCTCTGAATTGGCGTTATCGGTTGTCTTGAGCTTCCATTTCTGCTCTCGTGCCATCGAAAATTTTTCAGAATTCTCATCCTTAATAAATGCTTTTGGCATTTATCAAGTCCACGGGTGTTTGGTACCAGATGTCCTCAAGTTTCAACTAATTTTTAGTTAGCAACAAGTTTTCGGACTTTCTGAGCCATATCCTCAGAGCCATATCCTTAGGGCTTTACTAGAGACTTTGTTCTCTTACAGAATCCTCAAACATTCCAAACTAAATTAGTCTCTCGAATCAATTCAACTTTTTGGGCATCTTGGGACAAGGGCTTAAGTCATCGGGCCTCTAATGCCAATTTAGCCCATCGGACCATATCGGCTCCCTGGACCTTTTAGGACGTGGGCCAAGTCCTCGGAGCTCTTCAGTTAATTTAGCCTCTTTGGCCAAATCAGTATCATGGACCTCTTAGGACGTGGATCAAAGTCCTCAGACCTTTAGAGCTAATTTAGCCTCTTTGGTCAAATTAGTCTTATAGATCTCTTGAGATATAGGCTCAATTTTCAGACCTTTTATCTGGGCTATGGGGTATTACTACCCATCAATTAGTAACACCAAATCATAATATATTATATTCATCATAAAATACGATCAAATTTAGCTTATTTAACTACAAATTTTTGTCCCTATTTTGAGATAAATTATATTATAGGTCATCAAATATTACATATAAAACGGTCATTAAATGATCATCAAAATTTATGACTCACTAGTCACCGGAAACAACTCTATTCAACTTGATTATTAGTACAAATTATAAATCGTATCCCGATTTTACTTACATAGCAGTTTATCATTTTAATACTACGACACTCCAATAATATCAAATTTAAATATGTCAGAATATAAATAATATTCACAAAATTACATAAAATAAAATATGCTATAAAAGTATATATTACAAGGGACAAAAAAATAAGTATATATATGATACTACCACAATATTATGAATGTAATAAAGATTCTAAACATATGAAAGTATAATTGGTATATTTATAGACTTGAGCAAGCTTCTTACTAATGGAACAACCATCTCGATGAGATGACTAAAAAACTTAATTTTTTTCTCAAAAATTTAGATGAACCATGTTTGTATAAGAAGCATAATGATTTTTTTTTTTTTTTTTATCTTTATGAAAATGGGATGTTGCTTGATGAGAAATAATATTCCCATATTAAAATTTTTAGGGTTTGTTTATCATTGAACATCTCAGTCAATGATTTCGACTAAGAAACCAATGTAACAAAAATTGTAATTTATAGAGAGGATATACACAGTTGGTTTGTCCTCATTTGGGCACAGTCTTCTAATAAAAATTTAAAGTAAAAATTACACCAAATGACTCATATCTTTCAAATATGTAATTACTTTACATAGAATACACCTAAGCATAAGCAAAAGAGAATGATCATATCGTACAGTGTTATGTAATAGGTATAATGTTGTCCATACAATGTAACTTATAGGTTTTGTCAGATTTAAAAGAAAAATTATAAAAATATAATTAAACAATATTATAAAATAATTAAAATTATTAATATATATTTAGTAATTTATTGACTCAAACATTTGATTAAAAACTCATTATAATGATTTTATGTCCTTAGTATAATCTAATTTTAATGGAATAATGGGTTGAAAGAGTTTTAAAATGACACCAATGATTTAGTGGAAAATGTAAAAAAGAATGTGATTAAAAATTTCACATAATGAAGTTAGATTAATCTTGCCATTGATAGTCCAATAATTACTTTACATAAGAATATGCCCTAAATATAGCAAAAGAGAATGATCATATTATACAATGTTGTGTAATAGGTATAATATTGTATATATAACGTAATTTATAGGTTTTGTCAGATTTAAAAGAAAAATTATAAGAATATAGTTAAATAATATTATTAAATAATTTAAAATTATTAATATATATTTAGTAATTTATTGACTCAGACATTTGATTAAAAACTCACTATAATGATTTTATGTCCTTAGTATAATCTAATTTTAATGGAATAATGGGTTGAAAGAGTTTTAAAATGACACCAATGATTTAGTGGAAAATGTAAAAAAGAATGTGATTAAAAATTTCACATAATGAAGTTAGATTAATCTTGCCATTGATAGTCCAATAATTACTTTACATAAGAATATGCCCTAAATATAGCAAAAGAGAATGATCATATTATACAATGTTGTGTAATAGGTATAATATTGTATATATAACGTAATTTATAGGTTTTGTCGATTTAAAAGAAAAATTATAAGAATATAGTTAAATAATATTATTAAATAATTTAAAATTATTAATATATATTTAGTAATTTATTGACTCAGACATTTGATTAAAAACTCACTATAATGATTTTATGTCATTAGTATTATCTAATTTTAATGGAATAATGGGTTGAAAGAGTTTTAAAATGACCCCAATGATTTAGTGGGAAATCTAAAAGGAATGTGGATTAAAAATTTCACATAATTAAGTTAGATTAATCTTGCCATTGATGGTCCAATCATGTCGTGTGACACTAATGCTGAAATAGCACAAGCTAAGTATTAATATCTCATTAATAATTTGAACGTATCACTTGAGAATTCAACATTATCATGATGATATGAAGACATAGGGGATAGAGAAATAATATAGTAAATACTATATAACTAAAACGTTGAGGCAACAGCAAATTGAATATCACTTACCGCACTTTTAATTGAAGTTGAAGGAAATAAAAATTCTATTTTCACATTATTTCTCTGAAACTATTTATTCCTCTTTTTGGTTACATTTTAGAAGAATAAGTAAGAGATACTAAGATGGTTGGTTTTAGTTCCAGTGTGGTGATTGGATAGTAAATCTACCGTATTTACTTAACATAGAGAAAATACGGTCTAGTTTATTACTCCTTCAACATTGAAGACTTCTTTTGACAATGTCACCCTATCTCTTACAATGATAAAATTACAACAGCTCTCTCAATAAAATATAAATAAATGAAATATAAATTCATCTTAATAAAAACTATGAAAATTATATGCTAAAAAAAAGACTATAATCCTAATATTTGCTTTGATTTTTGCCAAATAAAAGAAATATCTCTTCAAATTTTAAGAAGAGAACTTATATAGAGAGAGCAAGATACTCAAGTGTATAATATTTGCTTTGATTTTTGCCAAATGATAAAAAGCTCTTGTTAAGTTTGAATAAGAGAACTATTGTAGAGAGAGAGCAAGGTACTCATGTACATATAAAACCATCTCAATATTAAAGTGCTACTTTAAAAATTTTATAGGTAGTCATTCTCGAGCCTCAGAAGCTATAATACTCAATCTCTAATATTAGTATAATATTCATGAATTTAAGTAAATTAATTAATTATTAAAGTTAATTACGGGTTTAAGTATTGGATCGAAGTGGTGCATGCAATAGTGGCACCTAATATACACCTAACCCATGTATTAGCATATTAGTGGCAAGTTAATATTTGGCAAATTTATGATAAAATTAAGTGAATATAAATATATTTAAAATTGTTATTATTATTATTATTATTATTTGAAATCTATTTGTATTTCATGTTCAAATGCCCGTGCATGTGAAGTTTATTTATTTCCTTAGATTATATGTTACATATAAGTTAATTTTGTTCCCATTTTTTAAAAATTTTGAAATTTTATGCCTAAAATTTAAGTATATTACCTTAAAATCCTAAAATCTTTAATAAATTATTTTTGCATGTCTATTTTATAATAGTATTTTAATAAAAATTCTATTTTAAATTTAATAAATATGATTTTTTTTTTTTCAGTTTTAAGGAAAAATTTATATATTTATATTTTAATATCAACTTTTTAGTTTTGAATAAGAAAAAACCATTCTTACCGTATATGTGCACTCTGAACCCAAAGATTAATATTCACTTATTTATCAATCCGTAATTATCTTAATTCGATTATAAATTAAAAAATATTTATTTATTCAATTGACTTAAATTCAAACTAATAATGATACGTAAACTTATATCAAATATTATTAAATAGTTAAAAATAATATAATAATTATCTAATTATGGGACTCAAAAATCACACCCAAAGAGCAGTTTCAAATATTGACAACTAATCATAAGAAAAAAAAAAGTATCTTATTTAAAATCATATTATCGAACTAAACTTTTAAAATCTAAAATTAAATATAAACATTTCCATTATTATTTGCCAACCGTTGGATACAATATAACACAAAATATTGAAATCTAATAATTAAAAGCCACAATTCTAAACTAACAATTTACATTTGAACATTTAATCATTCTAGCACTCTAAAAACTAATTAGATAAATATCCCATCTCAATTATAATCTTCTATAAGTTAATTCAAACCCCATAATTTGAAATGATAACCAAAACTAAAGCAAGTATACAAGTTAATTCAAACCCCATAATTTGAAATGATAACAAAAACTAAAGCAAGTATGAGTCTAATATTCAATAGCACATATATATTTTTATATATGCCAAAGACAATGCCATATCAAAATTTAGAATACTAATAATATCAATTTTTAAATAAATATGCAAATTCTATTAAATCATGATTAAATATATCAAAAACCGTGTAAATAATAAAATTATGCCAAAATTATACTAACATGTAAAGTACTAAGAATCGATTACGACCTCATAAGTAAAAAACAAATATTAAAAGCTTTGGCTATAATTATTTTTAAATAATAAAAAACCATGCACTACCATTAATAACCTATGAGCAAGCTAACTACATATTATTCATTATAATTATGGTTGAATACTACTTTCTAGACTCATAGATATTAAATTTTATTTTAATTTATTCATAATATATTAAACTATATTCAAATATGTTCTCTCAATTATATATATATATTTGGGTCAAATTGATAACTTTACTCAACTACAAATATATTCTTATTTTGCTCAAGTCGAAGAAAATATGTCCCTTCACAAAAAGGCTAATGTAGAATTTTTATCTATTTTTAAATACGTGACATGCAAAAATAATAAAATAAACATTATGGATATATAAAAACTTTAATATATAATTTAAAGACATGTATAAATTATCATACAAAAATTATAGGAAATCGATGTAATTTATGTAATTTTTATCATTTTCTTATAAATAGAAAATATGTAGAGATATTTAAATAGAACTTAACATTTTAGAACATATATATAGAATTTAAAGGTATACAAAATTATTTATACAGAATTTTAATACTTAAATATAATTTATATTAATTTAAGACATATAACTCATAAAATTTTATAAAATTAAAGTAAGATTACATGCATATAAAATTTAAAACATAATAGTACAAAAATAACACAAGCATTACAATCTAAAATAAGAAATGTTCAACAATTATGAAAAGATCACCAATAAAAAAAAATTTGAATGCACTTACTTTTTTTTAATTTTTCTAAAATATTGCTTGAAATCTCCTTAGTTTTAACTTCTCATTCATTCGCTCTCTTTTTTTCTCTCAAACTTTTAGTAGAAAATTAGTCAAAATATGCCAAACAGTCTATCTATAAAAAATTAGTACATATACATCGATTAAGCATTAAAGCAAAATTTGTACTGCACATGAGTACAAATTAAGCACTTACATTCTAGTCTAAACACATATGTGTGCCTTCCAAGTATACCTCAAGAATGAATATTTTACCTAAATAACGCTTATAAGTGTATGTGTTGGTCAAGTGCCATTTGGGGCACCATTTGACGTAACTTATTTATATTTAAAATTTAATTTTTTATCTAAAAATCATAATTAGTATCAAATATTTATCAATTTAATAAAATTACTGACCATTAAAATAATGTATTGGGATTAATACCTTACAATTGTAGATAATTTATGTAATATATTTGAATATATTCTAATATAGTGTTTATAAATCAGAAATCAAATCCAACATCCATTGGTCAAAAAGTGGTGCTTGACTCAGTTATAGAAAATAATATGTGGTCGATCTCTTCCACAAATCGTAAATAATAGTATTTGGCCTTTGACTAAGTGTAAATAATATTGGGTCAAACTTTAATATTTAAAATATAGATTTATGTATTATTTTCTATGTATATACAAAATTAGGGGTTATTTTTTATGTCATTTAATAGATCTATGTATTATTTAAAATATAGCAAATTATGGATCAAATGCTATATTATAGACAACATAATCTATTTTGATATAAACAATTAAGTCCATAATTGAAATATACTTGATCGGTTATAAATATTTCTATAATTACAATCCATTATAAACAAGTTTATTATTATCACAATAATTAAAAAAAATATCAAGAATAATATTTCTTTTTTGACGATGATAAATATTTAATGCAATAACATATACACATGAAAACATAATATCAAACATATTTATTAGTGATGGGTATACCATAATATGGGCTGGCCCACTATCGAAGAATGCCCAAATAGTCTGCTGGTCGGCCAACTCAAAAACGGCCCAATAGGAGGCGAATATCCAAATCCTGAAAGGCCCAAGATAGTCAATGCCAGCATTGACCGTTTAAACTTCAGCAAGATGCCAACTCACGTACAGATGGTCAATTCGAGCGTAGACCGGATGTACTGTAGTAGCAGGCCCAAAAAGACTTTAAACCTACTACGGCCCAGGCCCAAATTGGCAGGCGAACACGTGCACGAAAAGCAACGGTCCTTTCATGATCACATGCCTTTCCATGATCAAAGGTCGCCATCGTCAGTCCAATATGAACACGCCACCTTGGCCAAAGAAGGTGGCTCACCTACTGTCCATAAAAGCTAAGGCCTTCGTTCTAGAAGACACACGCTCTTACATGCTCACACAAGCTCACATACACACAGGCATTCTCGGACACACAAGCTCACGAACAAACACGAAAGCTAACTCGAAAAACAGAAGCTCTTTGGCTGATTCTCTAACTTGTCTTCCGGAGAACACTGAGAACTAGCTTCCTGTGTGGCGACCCGGGTTCGCGAGCTCGAGTACTCGAACTCGACCCAGACCGTCACAGTGAAATTCTCGAATCGTCCAAAATCGACAATTACACGTCATCAAACAAATTTAATGAATTTAACAATATCATTTAAAACACAATCCATAATCATCATAAATATATCATCACATAAATATCAATAATAATGATAAATAACTCCAATAAATGCCATCAATATCATTTCTATCAATCCTCATAAATAAATCTAATAAAAGTTAAACAGTAACTGAACTACCAAGGTCTTAAGTCTCTATTTGAAAAGCCTCAATCTCTGATGATCACCTCTATCTGATGGCTACCCAAATGTCGTGTGATCTCCTTGATCCTGATATCAACCTGTCTAATTTAGAACCAATAAAACACAAGAGTGAGCTAAATGCCCAGCAAGTAAACATAATCAATAATAGATGAATGCAATTAAGCATCCTGGACAAAAAAATAATAAATAAAGTCAATGATAACAAATAATAGATCAACCACTGTCCAAGACTCAATAACATGTCGTGTCCACAATCCGAAAGTCACGTGAACGACTAAGTATCAAGGAAGCAATATGGATTCCATCGAATTCGATCATCAGCTCAATACGATGTCACAACTGTATGAATGACAGCAGTCTCAAGGGACCTTATTCTACCATAGTGGATCAACGGCCGCGTATTTACGCCCCCGACGGCTGGGTGAGTACCACGAGATTATCTGGTATTTATGGTATCCCCACTACCCCTACAGTCCTCCCAGAGGCTGTACCCGTAGCATGCTCATACCATCTCCGATACCCCTCGTCAATAATATCCCAGATATCATTCTCTACGATGGCCACTAGGTTATAAGCATCTCTTCTCAATATCAACGACCTCAATCCTCCGGAATAGAATCAGTATTGAAAAAGTATAGACTACTTTACGGTCTCACGGATTCCCATTCGTCTAGTTACCGTAAAGTTTTCGCACACTCTCCTTTACTTATCCATAGAGTGCCAATAAAATATACTCACACAACTAAGATTAACGCGAAGAATCATTTATTGAGTTTTATCAATGAGATACAGGAATCATAACATAACTGATTAATATTATTTCAAATGTGCCACTAGACAATGGTAATCCCCTGGAATCGACATCAATGATGATTGGGGATTTCCTCGGTCCACATGTCGTGAACGACCAACATAATCACAATAACAATCAACGTCTATAATCCTAATATTTGCTTTGATTTTTGCCAAATAAAAGAAATATCTCTTCAAATTTTAAGAAGAGAACTTATATAGAGAGAGCAAGATACTCAAGTGTATAATATTTGCTTTGATTTTTGCCAAATGATAAAAAGCTCTTGTTAAGTTTGAATAAGAGAACTATGGTAGAGAGAGAGAGAGCAAGGTACTCATGTACATATAAAACCATCTCAATATTAAAGTGCCACTTTAAAAATTTTATAGGTAGTCATTCTCGAGTCTCAGAAGCTATAATACTCAATCCCTAATATTAGTATAATATTCATGAATTTAAGTAAATTAATTAATTATTAAAGTTAATTGTGGGTTTAAAAATTGGATCGAAGTGGTGCATCCGACAGTGGCACCTAATATACACCTAACCCATGTATTAGCATATTAGTGGCAAGTTAATATTTGGCAAATTTTTGATAAAATTAAGTGAATATAAATATATTTAAATTTGTTATTATTATTATTATTATTATTATTTAAAATCTATTTGTATTTCATGTTCAAATGCCCGTGCATGTGATGTTTATTTATTTCCTTAGATTATATGTTACATATATGTTAATTTTGTTCCCATTTTTTAAAATATTGAAATTTTATGCCTAAAACTTAAGTATATTACCTTAAAATCCTAAAATCTTTAATAAATTATTTTTGCATATCTATTTTATAATAGTATTTTAATGAAAATTCTATTTTAAATTTGATAAATATGATTTTTTTTTTCAGTTTTAAGGAAAAATTTATATACTTATATTTTAGTATCTAAGTTTTTAGTTTTGAATAAGTAAAAACCATTCCTACCATGAATGTGCACTCTGAACTCATAGATTAATATTCATTTATTTATCAATCCGTAATATTTTAATTCGTTTATACATTAAAAATTATTTATTTATTCAATTGACTTAAATTCAAACTAATACTGATACGTAAACTTGTATCAAATATTATTAAACAGTTAAAAATAATATAATAATTATCTAATTATGGGACTTAAAAATCACACCTAAAGAGCAGTTTCAAATATTGACAACTAATCATAAGAAAAAAAGTATCTTATTTAAAATCATATTATCGAACTAAACTTTTATAATCTAAAATTAAATATAAACATTTCCATTATTATTTGCCAACCGTTGGATACAATATAACACAAAATATTGAAATCTAATAATTAAAAGCCACAATTCTAAACTAACAATTTACATTTGAACATAGGCCCACTGTGTTTAATTATTCTAGCACTCTCAAAACTAATTAGACCACCGGACATCTCAATTTTAATCTTCTACAAGTTAATTCAAACCCCATAATTTGAAATGATAACAAAAACTAAAGCAAGTATACAAGTTAATTCAAACCCTATAATTTGAAATGATAACAAAAACTAAAGCAAGTATGAGTCTAATATTCAATAACACATATATTTTTATATATGCCAAAGATAATGCCATATCAAAATTTAGAATACTAATAATATTAATTTTAAATAAATATGTAAATTCCATTTAATCATGATTAAATATTCATAAAATGTAAATAATAAAATTATCAAAATTATACTAACATGTAAAGTACTAAGAATCGAATTATACCTCAACTTCAAAAACAAATATTAAAAGCTTTGGTTATAATTATTTTTAAATAATAAAAACCATGCACTACCATTAATGCAGTGTGAGCAAGCTAACTACATATTATTCATTACCCATTTGGTTGAAATTAATTTATAGACTCATAATATTAAATTTTATTTTAATTTATTCATAATATATTAAACTTTATTCAAATATGTTCTCTCAATTATATATATATATTTGGGTCAAATTGATAACTTTACTCAACTACAAATATATTCTTATTTTGCTCAAGTCGAAGAAAATATGTCCTTTCACAAAAAGGCTAATGTAGAATTTTTATCTATTTTTAAATACGTGACATAAAAAAATAATAAAATAAACATTATGGATATACAAAAACTTTAATATATAAATTAAAAACATGTATAAACTGTTATACAAAAATTATAGGAAATCGATGTAATTTATGTAATTTTTATCATTTTCTTATAAATAGAAAATATGTAGAGATATTTAAATAGAACTTAACATTTTAGAACATTCCATGAATTTAAAGGTATACAAAATTATTTATACAGAATTTTAATACTTAAATATAATTTATATTAATTTAAGATATATAACTTAAAATTTTTTAAAAATAAATATTTAAATATTTTTATTTAAAATTTAAAACATAATAGTATTAAAAATAACACAAACATTACAATCTAAAATAAGAAATGTTCAACAATTATAAAAAGATCACCAATAAAAAAAATTTGAATGCACTTTCCTCTTTTTTTAATTTTTCTAAAATATTGCTTGAAATCTCTTTTAGTTTTAACTTCTCATTCATTCTTTCTTTTTTCTCTCAAATTCTTTAGTAAAAATTAGTCAAATTATGCCAAATTAGCCTATTTATTAAAAAATTAGTACATATACATCGATTAAGCATTAAAGCAAAATTTGTACTGCACATGAGTACTAACCTTAATTTACATTCTAGTCTAAACATTTATGTGTTTCATCCAAGTGTAACTCAAGTATTAATATTTTACCTAAATCACTCTTATACTTGTTTGTGTTGGCTAAGTGTCACTTGGGACACCATTTGGCGTAACTTATTTATATTTACAATTTAACTTTTGATCCAAAATTTAAATTAGTATAAAAAATTTATTAATTTAATTAAATTACTAACAATTAAAATAATCTATTGTTTAATCAACACCTTACAATTATAAATAATTCAGGCACAATATATTTGAACATATTTTAATATAGTGTTTATAAATCAGAAATCAAATCCAAAATCCATTGGTCAAAAATTGGTGCTTTTTATTATAAAAAAATAAAACATTTGGGATATTCCATCCGAAAAATAATAGTATTTAGCCTTTGACTAAGTGTAAATAATATTGGGTCAAACTTTAATATTTAAAATATAGATTTATGTATTATTTTCCATGTATATACAAAATTAGGGGTCATTTTTTATGTCATTTAATAATCTATGTATTATTTAAAATATAGCAAATTATGGATCAAATGCTATATTATAGACAACATAATCTATTTTGATATAAACAATTAAGTCCATAATTGAAATATACTTGATCTGTTATAAATATTTCTATAATTGCAATCCATTATAAACAAGTTTATTATTATCAAAATAATTAAAAAAAAAATATCAAGAATAATATTTCTTTTTTGATGATGACAAATATTTAATGCAATAACATATACACATGAAAACATAATATCAAACATATTTATTAGATAAATAAATTAATATATTAAATATAAATATTATTCTTTTTATTATCATTTAACAAATACACATGAAAACATTCTCCTCGTTTACATTTTAAAATGTGCACATAATATTCTATCTCTCTCTTCTCTCCCTCTACTTATGATAAATTAGATTTCGGGAGCTTACCCTTTTAAAAAAGAAATTCATTTAACATTTCTAAATTATAACTATTCGATTAATATTAGATTAATGAGATTAACATTTATCAATAATAAATAAAAGCTAAATAAAATATTTTTTTAATAGTAAATAATACAGTTATTTAATTAATATTAAACAACGACTATGATTAAAAAGGATTAAACAAACCCTTCTTTTAAATAGGTAGGCTACTCGAATTCATTACAAATTATCTCATTTGTTACATATAAAGCAAAATCTATTTTCCCAGTTAAAGAAGACAATTAAGTTAAACAGGAATTTTAAAAATTATAAAAATAAGCATATATATATTTTTAATTTTAGGCAGGACATGCTAAAATATAAATTTTTCTTTTTTTTTAATATTTGCACAATATTTTTAATCATTCTAATAACATCACAAGTGATCTCCAATAAACACATAAAGATTATATTATAAAAAAGCGATCAACTTATATCAAAAGAATGGTCTCCAATAAATATAAAATAACCATGCCATTATCTATATAATTGTAGCACGCAATTTTAATTTTTGGTACTATAGAAGATGCAAATATTTTCTCAATTATATATATATTATTGTCAAATATGATTGTAAAGGCTCTATCATAAGATTAATTCATTTAATCAAGCTATGCTTTAAGTCATCAATACATCTTTATCAAGCCAGAGTCAATATCATTAATACATCTTTAAAATTTACATTTTAAATTTTCTTAAAAGGTTTGCTATATATCTTGAGCATTTGCTATCCACAAATTATTATTATTATTATTTTTATTATTATTTATATACGTGGATCTCAAGTAAACCTATAAAAGAGATTAGCAAATTGATTTCAGTATCCAAATTTGTATGGACCATTCCAAGTTAGGAAGCAAATTGAGATAGTTTATGGTGTGTTTAGTATCCAAATTGTTGTAATCAGATCTTTGATTTGCATAATTGAGATAGTAATAGTTAACTACATTTATTTTATATGATATGAATAATTTAACTTAGGGTTAGAGTTAAACATTTTCTCACACTAGTAGCTGTGAATGTGATATATAACCAAGTTATTTTAAGGTTATTTATAATCAAATCTCTAAATATATCAAAGATTTGTTTGAATAAAAGGTTTTATGATTTTTTTCTTTTATTAAAAATAATTTACACGTAAAATTATTTCTTATTGTGCTTGTATATGTGGTTATATACTATTATTATTTCTTCTTGAATTAAAACAAATAGACGGTGAATCAATTTTGATTATGAATCTCAATCTTACGTTAGAGAAATTTGGCCTGTCGACAAACAAGTGATATCAGGGAGATTGGCCTGTTGCTTATATTGTTTGAATAATAGAAGGTAACATTAGTTGAGTGATAAATTAAACACTTCACGGGTACAGGCATTGGAGCATTACTACTCATTGATGCTGTGATGCTTGTAGCAGGTCTTAGTTATTTGACCAAGTTTTGGGTAATAAATTTGGTGGAACAAGCGAGGAGAAGTAATGCTCATGGATGTGCTGGCCGTTTGGCTGAGGTTTCGGCAACATTAATGTTTATATGCATGGACCCCATTAAGGAAGGTTTGTTGGGTTATGAGATTTTAAACTTATTGATTTTAAAGTTTAAGCAATAAGTTGTTGTGGACACTTGTGCCTAGGCGGAAGGAAGGTTTTCAATAAGTAAGAGATGATTGTTACTCATTGGAAAGGTGAAATATCCTACAGAGTTGTGTAAAAAAATTTGTTAAATTTTAAATCGTATCTTTTGAGCCTCTTATTCATTGGGCATATAGTTTGTCAATTTTAGTGCTATGTAGATCTTTCATAATATTTACTTAATATTTTGTTTGAACAGAAAATTAGATATGTGGTTCACTTAAATTTTGTTAGAGCAAAGACTGGTACTAATCAATCATACTTGAATGATGCTTATATATAACGAAAGTGAGGTAACTGTTCATGATAAATGCTTAAATGGTATACATGTGCTAAGATGATACAGATGCCTTCTTATGATTTTAGAGTAGCATGCGAAGATAATTCTAAGAATCTAAGTTCGGCATATAAGAGAGAAAAGAAAGAGGAAGAGGGAGGGAAGAAGATAGAGAGCTTGTTAATTGATTGAGGTTTGAATTATTGTCCACTCTTTGTTAGCTATCACTATATTGTTTTAATTTCATTTGAAAAACATATTATTAATTATTTATCGTCCTCTGACTCTTAAATTTATTTATTTATCAGATCATTTGCCATTATTTTGGGATGCAAACATGCTAACTTAGAAAAGATTAGCATTAATTAATGTTTCACAATTATAATTGTGAAAGTATTATACGATTAAATTATTTAGAAGTTTTTATAATTAAAAAATTTAGTGATTTTTTATTAATCGAAAAAATTTTTCATTTAAAGTCACTTTTTATTGGACTTATATACATGGTTGTCTACTATTTTACTTTCTCATGAAATCAATACAAAGAGATGATGAATTCGATCTAGTCAACGGATTTTTTGTCATCTTTATAATAGTAAAATTTGGTTTGCCATCAAACACTATTTATATTAATATTTATAAATTACATAAAATTTAAGAAAAAAGGCTTGAAACTGAGGTACTATTTCTATAGGCCACTATTAAAAATTTGAAATACGATGTTGATTATTCATTTTTTGAATATTAATTATATTTGTTTGGAGTGGTCATTATCAAAAGTACAACAATGGATTATTCTTTAAAAAGTTATATACATTGAATTATACCTGTTTAGAGTGGTCATTGCCAAAGGTACAATAATTTATTATTCAAAAAATAAATTATATACATTGAATTTGTCTGACCCAATTTGATCCAAATCAAGCATTGGTATATTATGATGTCCACTCAAAATATATATTTTAAACTCTTAGCTTATAAAACCATATATTTTAATTTTTATGAAAGTATTATTTATACTATATAAGATTATCTAATATTATAGTAATTGTTAATTTATTGAAATTAATAAAATTCACTGTTATATAAATTGCATGTGATGTAACCCATAATAGATCTTAGTTTAATTATGGTATGTACCATAAATTAAAATTTAATTTGAGAGATTTCAAGATGAGCTTTTGGATCTTCTAAATCAAATCATGCACACCACAAATTAAAATAAAAGTTAGAAAGAGACGAAGTGAATGGTTCTCAAGTCAATGCCCTTTAAAATTTTTACGTTATATCTGGTTATTGGAATAAAATAAGGTAAAAATAGAATAATTATTTTCAATAAATAGAATAAGATGAGAATAGAGTTTAAAATTATTATTTTTATATTTGATTATTAGAATAAAATAAGTTAAAAATTAGTATTTTAATATTTAATTTATAGAATAGTATGAGGAATAAAGTGGTAATTTATTAAAATGACTCTTTTGTCCATATTTAAGAAAAAAAATATTATTTTATCTTAAATATTTAAATAATTATATGTATAAATACATATAATCATATAAAATACATATAATTATATATTCTATAATGTATTTTTTAAATAATTAAATTTTAATAATTATATATATTTTAAATATATAATTATATATTTTTTTATTATTATATGTTTAAATACTTTAAATTATTATATATCTAAAATATTTTTTAAATACTTAATTATCATATAAATATAATTATATTTTTTAAATATTAGTGTGGGAATAGTTATTCTCGATTAAAATACAACTAAATAAGAAAATAAATATTTTTGGAGGAATAAAATAAAAATATAATTTCTATTTTCTCCAATCAAACGTGTAATTAGAGAAAAAATATTATCTATATGATAAACTCCTAAATTTTTTGTGTGCTGGCTCAAGGTTGTGAGACATGTCTTTGAATAAGTATTTGAGATGTCCCATGAGGATTAAGAAATTATATAGCAGATGTAAAATCTATCATTTAAGTCACAAACTCATGGTGACGTTTATATTAAAGGGGTTTTAGCTTCATAGATGCGTTAATTCTCTTCTTAGGGCTGATTGAGTAATCTTCAAAAGAGTAGTTGGTTGTTTTTCTACCGACATAAGTTATGGACAAGTGCCTTCGGGACCAGTGCCAAATGGGGGAGGCCATTGCAATGTGGTTAGAGAGGAGGACCAGTGCAAGGAAGAAGCAGCAACGCAGAAGAACTTCAAAATGCTTAAATGCATTTGCCATTGGACCACTGCCCAATCTATAAAGCTACTACTGCTACAGACCATCTACTGAAGTAGCCCTGGAATAATCTCTTACTCAACCGTCTACAATCAGAGCGGGTGACAAATTTGCAGAAAGAGAGAATAAAAAAACTCGATGAAATAGCGATGGCTCCTGTTTGGTGGTCCAGCGAAGAGATCGCTGCCGATACTGCTTCATTCGCGGTCCGTTGATCATATTGGTTTGCCGTCATGGCTGACCGCGTTTTATGAGAAAATTAATGCTACGCGCCGCTCTAAAATTGGTGTCGTAAGCATCGGCGATGGCGATGGAAGCGTTTCACTGAACACACGACCTTTTTATTAGTGGCCTGCTCTTCTTTATCCCTTTCTGTTTACACACGAACGTGGCTATCTCTCTTCCTCCATCGCCACGGCGTTTTTTGCTTCAATCTCTCTTTCTTCTTGCGCGCCTACGGGAGCACGACCAGGCGAGTTTCCTTTCGTGTCGATTACTGCGGCTCTGTAAAATTTAAATTTCTGGCTCGTCTCTCTCCATTTTGGTTTTGTGATGCAGAGAGGTTGTGAATTGCAGTGTTTCACCGAGTGGAAGCTTATCGGATCACTTTTGGCCAAGTGTAAGTGAAGCTAAAATTTCCATGAGATTTGTTCTCTTAAACACAAGTTTATCATGCGCTGCCCTTCTTGGATAAATTGCACTTAAGTGTCTTTCAGGTGTGACCATTTTAGATAAATTATGTATATATTTTTTTCGGGCACAAATTTAGTGTCACTCTTTTAAACAAACAATGCATATATATTCCTTTTGCATTTATTATACTGATATTTGACTACTATTGGCCTGTCATCGTACGAATATTATATGATCATTCGATTTCATTTATTGTTTGAATGATTCTCGACTAACCTTCAGTTGACTTTTATATGAGTATTGTGCGACGCTTACTTGACATATTCATTTAAGTGTATCACGCGAAAATATCGTATATCCACTTGATAATTTATCGATTTATTATGGTATTTATAAAAGAATAATTAAAAAGCCAATAATTTTAATGTTTGTAAGGTTGGATGTACCTTAGCCCCTTGAGTTTGTGTAATTGGATGCTAAAATTTAAATCTGAATATGAAGTTTTGGCATAAAGTACTTTGTGTACCATATGAAATTAAATGCACTTTTGATTTGTTAATGATGAAAAATAACAAGGAATAACACTTTGTATAATATAATAACAAGGAATAATTTTAGATTTTTTTTAAAAAAATTTAAATTTAATCATCTATAATATATTTTTTATTTGTATATAATCAGCTTATGACATTTTTGGGAAATATTTATACATGATCATGATCATTAGACCAGATGGGTTGCATTAATCAGATGGTTTACTTCCGGCCTCAAGTCTCAGTCGTAAGTGACTGCATGCATGGGCTACCATATTCGCCACGTGTAGCTGGCTCATTGGCTCATGCACATCAACTTCCTACAAACCGCCTGAGATCGGCGACGAACGTGCTGAAATACCGCCGGCGACGTCTAACTGTTCGCCTGTCCGCCGGAGACGAAAATCCGGGAAGCAGCAGCCAGGTGAACTCCCACTCAAAATGTCTCGCTGAAGTCCCTTTGATCACTGCTTGATCAATACATCAAAAAACATATATTTTTTACAACAAAAGGATATATAATTTTGATAAATATAAAATATCATTTCTATAATTATTTAATATACTCTATAACTTGCCTATATTACACCCATCTTATAATAATTATTTATTTTACAATTATTGGAATTTTGAGTTACAATTAACTATTTTATTATATATAAAATTTGAGTCGTCTCGTGGCAACTTAAAAGCTATTTTATTCCTAATAATTATTTGAGTTATAAATAGATTTTATTATGTTGTACCTTAGATATGTAGTTAGAATTAAATTTCAGACCTAATTTTAATTATACTATTTGGTATATGATGAAATTAAAATTTTAACTTATAAATTTTATTTTTTGAAATTAAAAAAATAGTATGAGAAAATTTTGAGCAGCAAAATAGATAATTATGATTATATGATATATAATTATTTATATAATTTTGTTGCGGATATGGTCCGGAGTTGGATGAAGACGATTTTTCTTCTTTCGTCTTTTTAACTTAAGCACTGACAACACAAAAAAGATACAAGATGGTGAAACTAACGAATGAAATTTAGATCCCCAGCTCTCCGATATTCAAGTTAATGACATTTTTTTTGAAAATAAAAATGAAAGAATTTGATTTTATTTTTATTTCAAATAATAATTTAGAGAGAGAGAGTGTGTGTTTTTGGGGTTTTTTTTCCGACCTCTTTTCTTGGATGATTATCTCTTCTTTTTATATAGGCTCCTTTCGGTTTTATAACTTCTCTAGGATAAGATAATTTCTCCTAGGTTTCAACCGGTTTCAACCTCGGTTATGGGCTGCTTTTTTCGAATCGTGAAGTTATCAGGAATTTTATCTATTGATGGTTACGGGTAATGATACTCATCAAATTTATATCATAAAATTCTGACAATGTGAGAACAAATGGATAGTATATTTCTGTTATATGGGTCATGTAGAAGTGAATTATTGTAGTTTTTTTTTCTTACTTTTATTTCAAAATTACATAAAAATACAATATGTAACTATTAACTATATTTTAATATTGTCAAAACTCACCTATTAATTGACTAAAATTATTGTTTATTATATAAATCGATCAAATTAAGATGGATTGAATGACAATTATTTCTATTTTAAAGATACTAAAATAATATTTATATTAAAATTGTGACTGAAAATTAATAAAATAAATATTTATATTCCTAAAATTATAAAAAAATGTATTGTTTTTTAAAATTTATATTTATATAATATTTGGTACTTCAAATAATTAGGAATTTATGTTGCATTAAATATTTATTTTTATCTATAGATCAAAATTCAGTCATACTTTAATTTTTTGTACTACATCATATAATCTAAACAATAAAAATTAAATATTAATTCATTATAATTTGTTTTAAATTTATAATTTTGCGGACGATAATTTTTAATTGAATTCCGAATAGTGAACTTTGTCACAACGAAATTCCGTAAACTGGCAGGAAGAACGCGCGAAAATAGCAGATATCGAAAAAGAGAGGAAGTTGAGGTCCGATGGCGAGGTGAAAGAATGGAGAGGCAAAGCAGGATGGAAGGGGATTGTACCGGTGAACCCTAAGCCGAGAAACGGTCTCGCCTCGAAAGCGATTGATTTTCTAGAGGGACTTATTGTCAGGTTCATGTTTGATTCCTCCGAACCTCACTACTATCTCTCCGGTAACTTCGCTCCTGTTCCCGACGAAACGCCGCCTTGCAAGGATTTGCCTGTCAAAGGCCACCTCCCGGTGAGTCACTCGCCATTGTGTTTTGATTTCGCGAAATTTATGCAATTATGCTGATTTTTCTCGTTGATTTTGTGTTTTACTACGCGGCTCATGTTCAGTGGATTTTTGGTCACGTGCTCTTTAAGACAATTAAGATCTGTTTGGTTGCACTGAAGATAGTTTTCTGGGATTTTTTTCATTTTCTTCTTTTCTAAGTCATAGTTTAATATATTGATAGCAGTCCAATCCAGCGGCCAAAGCCTAGCCTGTAGAGACCAACACACACGCACACATATACTGTTAGACAAAATTCCATCTACCATGTGTAAATATATTTACATATGGATCAAACGCGAAAATAAATTAACGATCGAGATATTTACGTTTTCGCTTTGCTTCAATTATTGCCAATTTTCCACTAGTTTCAGTCTTCAAAGTATTCAATCCTCTTCAATGATGGTGTATGGGGTATTAAGCCTCGGGGACCCAAATTTTCCATGAAAATTCCTAAGGTGATGGATACCACTATTGATGGAAGTTGGTGGTTATGGACACCGAAAATCACGAAAAACCAATTAACTCCAACTTTCAAATTCAAAAAGAAAGTATCAAAATTCAATTATGGAGAATTTTAACATACAGCTTGTTTTATTTCTTCCTGGCGGGGTATCTCGAGCCTCAAATGTTCTGATTGTACAATCTTGTGATATCATCTCACTTGTTAGAAAAGTCTAATACACCGGTAGAGCATTAATCATGTGCTATAATGTTTGGAAATGACTTTTAGGATCCTAGAAGGTTATGTTAATGGAATAGAAAGTGAATATATTTAAATAAAGAGCAATGTCATAGGTTTGAATTCTACCATCTGTATCCTATGAGATTTATCCTGATTAGATGTGTTGCAGGAGTGCTTGAATGGAGAGTTTGTTATGATCGCTTCCAATCCAAAATTTGCTCCTGTGGCTGGATACCATTGGTATATACATCCCTTTTTGCTCTGAAGAACTTTAAAATAACTAGGACTGTGACATGCTTTGAAGTGAATGGCAGTTGCAGAAGAAATTAGAATCTTTTTTTTTTGCCGCATTTATTCTCCTTTTGCACTGGTGTTAGCAAGTAGTCCACTTTTTTTTTTTTGTCATTTTTCTTTCTTATTGTTGTACTGATACATGTTATTTCTCTTTCTGCAGGTTTGATGGAGATGGGTACATTTCCTTCATCTATTTTATCTGAATTTGCTTCTACAAATGTGCCATTGGTTATTATTATTTATAACTAGAAAATCAAATTATAAAACCTTCAAATACGATGCTCTTCATGCAGAGGGAGTGTTCAATGCTACCCCTTATCTTTTTACTTGTAAACAAGAGTAAAAATGCGGCCACTATATGGTTTTCTAACTTCTTGTTGTACTTTAATTTGACCAGTAGGCAATAGCAAAGCTTTACGCTTTGCCCATTGAAGAAATAGTAGATATGTTGTGTATATATATAAATGTATTTGCACACTGTATGAGGACAGACTATAAAATCTATTGAAGCACTGGGATACAGGCATGTTGGCAAAAAAAGTTGTGCATGCAAACTGGTTTAGTTATGGGGCATACAGTAATTCTCAAGGAATTGATTTTGTGTAATATTTTGGTGTTAAGATTCTATCTTCTTGTTGCATGAGGGTAGACTCATGATATAAAAGAACCCAATCCTGGTGGCCAAATCTGTTAAGCTACATAAATATTTTTCACTTGATTCTGGTACAAAACCTACAATAAACTGACATTTTCTCATCCAGATGAAAAGTAAATATTTGATTACCTTTTTATATATAACATTTGAATTCAACCTGACAAGTTCTGACCTAAATGAGAATGATTAATTTGTTATAAGTTATGTTACTTGCCTTGTTCCAGGAAAATGTATTGTGCTGTTGTGGGAAATAGAGTTACTAAGTGTTTGGTTTTGGCATTAGGCCTTATTTGAGCAATTCTGCACCAACACATGAAATTCCTTCATATTATATATGCATAGGTGCATATGCCATCATTAGATACTGAAGTTTGTTTAGCAGTTGGACTCTGTTAAATCTGTAGAGTCAATAGATAACCATAATAAAAACCAAGGCTTATATCTATCCCCATTTTTGTTTAGCATGGTTCATGGAATACGCTTTAAAGATGGAAATGCAACTTATTGCTCCCGTTATGTGAGAACATCACGCCTTAGCCAAGAAGAGTTCTTTGGAGGAGCAAAATTCATTAAGGTATGAAATTTAAAGCAAGGTATTTTTTTTTTAATCTCTAATTGGCCTTGGTAATTTGTCTACCTCGGTACTATTTGTGTATTATTTTTGTATACCTTGGTATTGTTTTATCTGCACTTAGTGGCTTACCTGCATTTGAAGATGATATGCATCTCTGTTATAGATCTATGAGTATATAGATTTTGGTCTTTCTGGCACAACATTTCTTTTACACATTAATGACATGGATTGCTAGGTGAAATTTTGGGATTTGTAGCTGGAGAGTACCTCTATGCTCCTTCATTCAATTTATAGTCTCAGTCTCTGATGATGATAGAGGGAGGCACTTCAGATTCCATTGACACTAAAATGTGACATATCCAGAGGGGAAGAGCTACCGCGGCCTTTTATTGTAAATGTGACCTCCACTTTTTTTTTTCCTCTCCATTTGTGGTGGTCTGGTTTGAATCAGCAATAGAAGGCTTTTGCATTATTTCAATCGATATGTTCCTTAATAGGATAATCATGGTAATGTTTGCATGTGTGATTAGGCTATGATTTTATTAGTTGAACTCTAGATACTTGCAGACTACTGTGTAAGGCACAGTTGTACTTTTCAAAATGCTTGTGTTATGATGAAATTCATGTATTAAATTATGATCACTATGGTGTCTTTGATTGCTAACGTTCCTTAGATATAGTTGCTAAATTATCCACTCTAGGGGTGGCTATGTAAATGAGGAGAAGAGAAAAAAGAAAGATCAAAGTATAATATATCTAAAAAGTTTATGATTTAGTCATTAATTCAGGGACTACCATTATTGTATTTTCTTGTGTGTCTTTTTCAGATTGGGGATATTAAAGGGTTGTATGGATTAGTAACAGTTATCATACATATGTTGAGAGCAAAACTACAAGTACTGGATGTGTCATATGGCATTGGGACAGGTTCAGTTTCTAAATGTATTTTTCTTAAATGTCTTAAAAGTTTTGAGATAGTAAATGATGAAAATACTCTCAGAAGATGTATTGTTTATATTACTCTGTACAACAAGAAGTAATAAAATATTTATTATCCTTTCCACCATATTACACAGTCCACTAGATAATGGTCATAAAATCATGTAATATTGTGTTTGAAATTTCTGTGCAAGAAGTACGGAACATAAACTGATGTTTTCTCACCCTTTGACAGCTAATACAGCACTTGTGTATCACCATGGCAAACTTTTGGCTCTTCAGGAGACAGATAGACCCTGTAAGTTTTCGTCATACCATTGTTTGCATTTACAATTAAAAACGCATTCTTTTAGTTGTGCCTGGATTCATTCTCTGTTATTAAATTGTCAATGCACATGATATGATATAGTCACATCCAGCATGGTTTGCTCATGAGCAGAATGAATGGTCAGAGCTAGCCTCATTGAGTTTAGTGACAATTCTTTACTTATCATAGAAGGGTTCTCTAATGATCTTGAACATTAGTGGTGGGGACTTTTGTGAATGCTGTGGAAGTTCTGTGGGGTGCCTACAACAAGTGAGAGTGTCTAGGTTTAACATGATTATTACAGTTGTTTTAGCAAAAAAAAAAAAAAAAATTTTTTTTTTTGGTGATGAGTTGCTCAAGGCTCACAACACTTCGAGCTATGGTGCAGCTGAAATGCCATTTTAATGAAAAGGGATTGCTCACAGACCAGAGGACACCATGGTCGAATATTGTTTTCTTGATGCTTCAAGTTGAAGAGGTTTTGCCCTTCCTATGTTAAGACATGTCCCAGCTGGCAATCTTGAATTTCTTACCTGGCAGAATGCAAGTGTTGCAGTTTGGCAAGAAAACCATAATGCAGAATTGGGAAATCTTTTCATTCTGACTTCTGTCCCCTCACATCAGTGTCCTTAGCTTGCCATAGTGAAAAGGCAAGAATTACATGCCCAATTTGCTGAGTCTACTTGGAGCTGCATGAATGAGAAGGGACCAGTTTAGCTTATATTTTTACAGTACAATTAGGATATAGACAATTCTAGATTCAATGTTGTAGAAAAAAGAATTTTGATGAATATAACTTGAGGCTAATCGGTAGCTGTCTTGTCTCGATCCTAATCAGGAATTCTGAATTATTAAAAAGTAGGATTGATGCTTCTGACAGTTGAAACTTCAGTCAATTGCTGAGATTCTTTTATTGAGGCTTTGTGGACATGGAATTTATCTGTATGACTACAATATGGTGGAGAGTAATCATGGTGGTCGGAAAAAAAATAGAAAGTGATGTGTACCTTAGACCTGGATTTGGAACCGAGAGGTCCTGGAGCGGGTTTTGGGATCTTACAATCCTGATTTTGTGTACCACAAACCAAAACAGAAGTTTAGAGGGACGAGATTAACTTCATGATTTATTATCTAATGCTCAAATAAGCAATCATTATTAACCATTGAATTAGAAAGAGAGAGTGTGTCTATGTGTAGAAGATTGAAGAACTAGGCTCCTAGAATCTTTTATGGTAGGAGGTGTTCTGGACGTCAGACTTTTAACCTCTTTAATTTGTAGGCATAAGTGCTATGGGAGTTATATTCTTACAAATGCAGAGAGTTGGAGATGTTTGAGATCTTAATGATCATCTGGTGATTAGATTCTCCAAATTTTGGATATGTTGAAAGGTGCCTGTACATTCCTAAAGGGTTTTATATTTATAGGGGTGTAAAGTCCATTATTCTTTATTGTTGGCGTTGGTTTTTTTCGAAGGTTACTAGCAATTCTCATGAATAGGAATTGCTGACAATTTCTAGGGAAGGAGTTATTACACGTTCTTCATTTAGAGGGGTCATTGATTGTTCTAGTTAGTTATTAAAGAGGATTGTTAGCATTTGTGTTCTTGATCATGGGTCTTGAAGAATTGTTCCTTACTTCAAGATTGTAGAGATTGTAGTTGTCTATGTCATTAATGAGCCGTTGAAAAGGAATTTAGAATTTGGCTAAATAGGAGAGTCACCTGTCTTGCTTGACAGTCTCGATTTCCTCGGCTTGCTTCAGTGGATCAACTTTTATCGGTCTACTATTTTCATGGCCGTGTTCTAATTCTTTAGTTATTAGATAGTATAGTCATCCAATTTAGATTTATAACTATTGAATTCGACTATATCAATGGTTATTCAACCTCTGGATCAGGTAGTTGGCAACTCCGAACTTGACAGTCAGGACCCTTAATCTCATTGCTGGTATAGGCTTGTGGGTTTGGGTCAACTTGAATTTTGGGTGGATTCATCAAAAATGGGGTGATGTGGAACCAATTCTATCCAATACTTTTTAGAAAATGGATGATGTGGAACCAATTCTATCCAAACAGATCTCAATTCAAATTCATTAACTAAACCTCCTGCAAGATCCTTTTCACAAGCTACAAATCCTCAATACCTAGGAGATTAACTAGGACCAATAAACACAAAATCTAATCCTAATCAATAAAAGGAAACATATCTGTAATATCTCCTGCATTAAAGTTGATATAATCTTTCTGAACATATAAAAATTTAAAATAATGTAAACTACACGTGCAAATTAGGATTATCAGATTGATTCCTAATTATGTTAATTTCTAAATGCTTCCCTTCTGCATCGAGGGGTTTGTTTAAGAAGTGGGTGGTTGAGTGTTCGTGTCCATAGAATTTCAAAGTGTGGAGCTGGAGTGTGTGTATTAGTTGATCTAAATGAAATGCATTTGTAGTAAATCCATCGTGGGGGATGAAAAGATGGATATTTTTTCCAATAGAAACATTGATATTTCTACATCCTATAATATTTCTGTTCATATGATATGTCCTTTTTGGCAATTTAGATTAGTGTCTTCAATGCCTGCACTTTGTGTTTCAATATCTTGGGAAAGTCAAACCTAGAAATTTCTTGAAGTTCCTCATTTGATGAAGAACAAGGCTGAACTCTTTTTTCTGGACATAATGATTAGGTCACAATGTTGGTCAAAAAGACCAGTGAAACGTACCGGTCAGATTGAGATATGTATTTTAGCTCAAAATTCACATTTGTTAATTTTGATTTCATCCAGAAGTTCATTTCGAAAAGGCTAGGAGCTTGAATCATTGAAAGGTGCCAACATTGTATTCAGCTTGAAGGATCTTGAATTATGGAACTTCTTCTTATGGGAAAGACGGATCGCAAATTGTCGGCTGCCATGATTCTGATCAGACTGTTCAAATTCATAGCAACATCAGAGGAAACTTTCTTTTCTATCCATCAAGTCTAGAACCACCAAAGTATGACCAGATGAAACGTCACTATCTATCCATAACAAAGCATATTCTTGAAAGTTTTAATCCATTATCTATCCATGGGCTGGTGTGGATTTAATCCAAGAATGAGATTCAGGCCTCTTCTCAGACTCCTCCTCTATCAGATGGATTCATTCGGATGATGCTGAAACGCAGGATGGCGGCGCTGCAAACTGACATGGGCTAGTAACTTTAAGAATCTTAAATTGTAATGTTATTTTTTAATAAAAAATTAGTGAAGTTGGACCTTTAAGTGTTAAATAACATTAATAATAAAACCTTAAGTCTCACTAAGTGTTATCATTTACGTAAATCTACTTTTGACATTCCATTCCATTTAATACTATCATTCGAGAGTAAAAATAAATTTTGAATAATATTTTATCACATCACTTCAAGTGTACTAAGTCTACTTCTTTATTTATTTCTTTTAATCACAATTAACTTGTATTTTCTTATATGTACCTAGCTGACATTTTAAGTGGCTGAAATCATTTTAGATGTTATTCCCTTATTTTATTTTACATATGTTTAATTTCAAAACTTTTACAGATATTATTATTCTTTATCTTATTTTTTAGTGTGATTTGTAGAATTTTTTGTTGTAGAATATTCGATTGTAAGAGTAATTTAATACTTTGTTATTGTACGTAAATTATTTGATATTGGTGTGAATAGCAAAACCCAAAAAAATGGGTTCTTTCTTATTTTCCTCGCAACTTACTTGTTTACACGGTATCAAAGCAAACCATGGCTGCCGCTGTCGCCACCACCACCACCGCAGTTGCCATTGCCGCTACTGTTAACCCTAATCACTTGGTACTTATCATGGTTTGAATTGTTTGGATCGAAACCCTAGATTCAGTTTGGTTTGATTCTAAGTTTCTCGGGATTCCTTCACTATGATTACCATTGCTTGGTCGTTGATTGATGAAAGTTGAACCACCATATTGCTTTCTTGTGAGTTTGATTTGATTCTTGTGGCCGATTTTCTGGAACTTGATTTCTCCATGTATTTTGTGGTGTTCTTCATTTATGAAGTTCTCTATTTGGTTTTTCAATTTGGTGAATGTTCGGTGCCAATTATTTGTAATTTGATTAGGCAGTCTTCACCTTTGTGGTTCTCTATTCGGCCCTTTGTTTTGGTGCTTTTGATTTGATACTTTTGATTTGTTGTTGCGTCTAGGAGCATGATAAACCTGTTTGTGCTTTGGTGCTTTAGTCTTTTTGGTATTCTTTTTGACTTCCTTTTCGACCTTTTAGAGCTGTTTGTGGTGTTCTTTTTGCCAAATAGATCTGTTCAGGGTTGGTGGTTTGTAAGATATTTGCCGGCTACATTTAATAATATGGGAAAGGTTTATATTTTCATTTGTGAAAACATATTTATTGGAAATATTAATTTGATTATTATTTAATGGCAGCTAAGATGAATTAATTGTATCCCACAATATTGTTTCTAAAACTATTTCTTCCATATCCTCTTGGATTAAACATTTTGATCGAACTAATTATCAACATTGGAGGAAGATTGCCCTCTTACTTGATGTGGAATAGATAAAAAAAGTCATCTCAGTGCTTATCTTCCAAATTCAACAATTGATCCACTTAGGGCAAAGGTGTGGACGTGTGAAGATGCATGACTTTATAGTGGGTTCACCAACTCTATTGACCAACGAGTGGCCATTCTCGTCAGTCTATACGGATATTGTAAAAGAGTTATGTGAGTATTTATCTGTGCTTAATTCTAGGAAATGTATCGTATTTATAATGTTTGACGTATTCAAATTATTTTTTTGTATGGATCAAAAAGATTTGAGCATGATAGACTATTGTGCTAATTTTAAAAAACTCTATGAAGAGCTGAATTTACTTATGCTAATTTCCTCTAATGTGACAAAAATTCGTGAACAATGGGAATAACTAGCTATCTTATATTTTTTGACCGGCCTTTAACTTGATTTTGACTCAGTTTGTTCTTAGATTCTATCTAGTATTGTAGTACCTTTTTTACGATTGTTTTCTCTCGCATTCTCCGCGTTTATCGTGATGCCTCAATGCAAGTCGGTCTCATAGACCAAACAGCTTTGGTGAGGCACGCCTCACCAAGTTGGGCCGGAATAGTTATAGCCAAGTTGGGAAGCTCATGTTTTTATTGTGGTGGTGTTGGTTACACGTAAAACAAATGCTGGAAGCTACATGACAAGTCTATAACACACTCCAAGCCATATGCTACGACTACATTTGGGGGTGGTCCTGCCTATGTACAACTACCAGCAATTGAAATGATAACTTTGTCTATAGATGATTATTCACCTTTATTGGTTGGCTAAATCTCCTCTACCATTGCTTCTTGTATTGAGAATGGTAAGCCCACTGCTTGTCTATTGACTACATTTTGGAGTTGGCTCATTGACTTTGGCTCCTTTTATCATATGACTAGGGCCTAAGGTATATTTTCTTACTATAGACTATGCTCTACTCTTCCTGTTGTTACCTGGCTGATGGATTCTCTGTGATGGTTGTGGGTATTGGTGCTATTTCCTTTAACTCCTATGATTAATATTTCATATGTGCAATATTTTTCATCATTTCTATTTAACTAATTATCAGTCAGTAAATTTACCTGTGAAAGTTACTACTATGTTGTATTCTCTTCTATTGGATGTGAATTTTAGGATCTTACGACGAGGAGGATCATTGGTAGGGATCATCGCAATGCATGAAATCTTTACATAATGGACCTCAGACCATCTTGTGTAGTTTATTCTATTATCATCTCTTCACCCCACAATCTTTACTGTTAATTAGGTCATCTTTCATTGTCAAGCCTAAATAAATTATGTCATTGTCTTCAATCTATGTCTACTCTATTTTATGTGTCATGTCAGTGGCTAAACAATATCGTGTGTCCTATTATTTTAGAATAAATCAATGAGATTCAGCTCCTTTTAAATTACAATCAAGAATAAATTATCATGTTAGAGGATTTAATCCAAGAAGGAGATTTGGGCCTCTTCTCAAACTTCCTCCCTTTTAAATTGCAAGGGCAGGGCGGGGCTGACCGATGGTGAAACATAGCTGGGGCCGGGCTGCAAAATGAGATAAGCTAGTCCCTTTAACAATCTTAAATAACAAAATCCCATTTTTTTTAATTGTTGAAGTTCGACCTTTTAAATATATATATTTTAATAATAACAAAGCTGTAAGTTTCACTGGCACTAGGTTGGGTTGGCTATATTATGATAAGGAGTTCCTTCATGATCTTTTTAACACTAGTCGTCACTCCTGCATGTATATCTTTGATTATATTTGTCTTTTTATTAGCTTCTTTCTTTGTTAATACCCGAAATAAGAATTTATTAAGCATCCTATTATAAGTGTTTTTAGATCAATGAAATTATACAAGGCTTTTTTAGTGGAAAGATGTTGCAATTTAGAGGCCTAGGAGATGAAAATGGCAAATTTCTAATGTGATGGATGGTTTGTCAGCCTCTCATGTGATGTTTGTCCAGTAAGATTAAGAATATACTTTCCAAAACGGTGATTGTCACAAAAAAATTAAGTAAATGCAAGCTTATAAGCTTTGTGCATGGATTGAGGGTGTACTCTTCCTTTTAATCCATACTTTGACTAGTTTAATGTAAGCTTTCTCATTTATTCATTTCACTTGAGCTTCTTTTAAACATTGTGCTTCTTGCTTTGGTAATTGTTCTGAAATGTATATGGTAAATGCCATCATGCTTTGCATAATTTGTGTATACAACTAAAATTTCAGACCATGTTGTCTTGCACAGATGTTCTTAGAGTTTTGGAGGATGGGGATTTGCAAACTCTTGGCATGCTAGACTATGATAAGAGGTTGACCCATTCCTTCACTGCTCACCCAAAGGTTGATCCTTTCACAGGTAAAGGCCATTCTCAAGTCGATTAAAGCATTAATAATATAGTATTTTGAGAGTATTCCATTAACACATTTACCACGTAGCTATAATTTTGACTTTTAAAAATTCTCCATGTAGGTGAGATGTTTACTTTCGGCTATGCTTTTAGGCCCCCATATATCACATACAGAGTCATTTCAAAGGATGGAGTCATGCATGATCCAGTATCAATAACGATACCGGCACCTGTCATGATGCATGACTTTGCCATTACTGAGAACTATGCAATTTTCATGAATTTACCTGTGTTCTTCAAACCAAAGGTATGATAGTCTCATATTCCATTAATTAATTGAATATATTGCTATTACATGCTATTAGGTTGGATGTGGTTAGAATCATTGTGAAGGAATTTATTTTGTTTGTATTTATAGCTGGGACTATTCTGTACTGTTTTTCGGGGTTTTTTTGGTAAAATAGAAATCTGTATGCTAATGTTCCAAAGATATCATACGAATTTCAAAAACATTTAGGAGAGTGAATCTCTTGCCAGAAGGAAAACCTAATGAACAGAAATTCAAGAGATTTTTTAAACCTATATATTTGTCAATTGACTCTATTTTATTAATTCTCTTCTATTCATTGATATTGGATTAGGATTGATGGTATGGATAGATTACTGAGATTGACAGCTTCTAGAGGTTCCAAAACTAAATAAGGTGCTTAAAAAAATTTGTAACTGCTGCACATGGCAAGCTCACATGACTTAAATCGTGTCAATGAAATAAACTTTAAATAAAAAAGAAAGGAAAAAGGCTCCCCTCCCATGCCACCTCCCTACAATTGTCTCCTCCCTTCTTTTCCAACTTCTTATTATTGTATCTCTTTCTGTCTCTTGAAAAACTGAAGTTCCCTATTATGGAGTGCATCCCCTTGCAAAATGCCTTCTTTCTTCCTCTAAACTAATTTTCTTGCCCAACCTTTCAAGCCATTTGTGTGACAACTCGAACCCGTTCAACAATCATGGCCCGAACCATCACACTAATTTAAAAAACATCTCAACATCATCATATAATAAACCTTAAAAATTAAAACATCAATAATATAAGTCCAACTTGAATTGTGAGATGAAAATGTCCGAATAAATTCAAAACTCAAGGGGATGTAGCCCTAAAATAAAGTATCCAACAACTATCTAGAAAAGTAAATGTCTCCCCATCACTCAACATAAATGTTGCTAGACTCTCGAGATCATCGTTATTTGAAAGCTTTATAGTAGATGTACTATCTCTGGCTAGTGCTACGGTCCTGCTTTAATCTGGAGCCAACAATAATGTAAGGGTGAGTCAAATACTTAGTAAGTGATAATAATCAATACTATATCATAATTTATAACCATATTGGATAAATAATATCTAGATATTAAATAGTAATAATAACATAAAGCTCAACAATAATTCTATTCAAGATGCTATAACTTGTCATAACTATGGCTCAAGAGGAAATACAAAGATCATCAATCCATGGGTCCTACCATGCTCCAATATTATGAATATAATAAGTATTTCATTGAATCTGAATATCAACAATAATATAGGTTCTATCAAACCCAAAAATCATGAATATAATAGGAATTCCATAGAATCCGGATCTCAATAGTAATATAGATTCTATCAAACCTATTTCAATAGAGGTCTCTATGACATGAGATAATTTAATGATATTTTGAATTTTATTCTATCATTGTGAACTAAGGACTACATATACTTGTCCCCATCAGCCGGGTAAGTATCATGAGGTAATCGATACTCAATTATGATATGACACCAAATCTAGTCTTTCGAGACTTTGCCATCGTGAGTGTTCAAATGTTTCAATCATATACTCTTCTGAAGGTTCCCTCCACCTTGTTTGAGCAATTGGAATCACAACCTCAAATTTCGTCCTCCTATTTAAGGTGTAGGAATTGCCTCTCGAATTCTGTCCACCCCTTTTGTGGTATAGGAATTATAACTTTCGAATTTCCTCAACCATTTTTGGACGTAGGAATTCTACTCTCAATACATTAAACATGACGTCTCTTGTCTTGATACTACTTGATAGCACATCATATAATGGTCATATGATAATAAGTATCCTACTATAAAAACAATTGATCTTGAACCACTGGGATGTGGAATAAATTTTTGACGATCATAGCTTACACTAAAGTTTCATAAATTTTATATTTTTGAAATCGTAGTGTTTTAATATGCTATCCTTTACTTTACCACGAGGTTATGGAATTTAGCTTTGAACAATTGTAGACTATATTAAGATTCCTTATGTTTTATATTCCTTGAAACTGTAATATTTTCATATAATCTCATTAACTTAACTATAGAATAATCGTGAAACATACGTGTTTAAGGACAACACAAAAAATATCACCATTGAGCAAAGACCAAAAAAAAAAAAAAAAATCCAATGAATACTCAACACGCGGTACCCTACTGGTCCCACTATAGCTCTATACTCTTGATTTAATACTTACGCTTGGTTGCTGGAATAGAATAAGGTGGGAATGGAATAGTTATTCCCAGGGAATAGAATTAGATGGGAATAGAGTTGGGAATTGTAATTCTTATATTTGGTTGCTGGGAATAGAATTAGTTGGG
Organism: Nepenthes gracilis; assembly: GCA_033239525.1. Taxonomy (NCBI): domain Eukaryota; kingdom Viridiplantae; phylum Streptophyta; class Magnoliopsida; order Caryophyllales; family Nepenthaceae; genus Nepenthes; species Nepenthes gracilis. The sequence goes on along the minus strand of BSYO01000019.1, from coordinate 1,060,999 downwards.
AATTTGTATTTCCATTTGGTTTATAAAATGACAATTTGAATTTATCGAATGACACTTTTACCCTTATTAATTATGGGAATATATTATATAAAATAACACACGTATATATGTACATATTTTTATATATATTATATGACATACACATACATAATTATATATATATATATTATGTATATATTATTATAAAATATTATTTAATATATTATATTATTGTATCATGTAAAATACATATTTAATAAATATATAATATATATTTAATTTATAAAAATAATACAAAAAATTATACATATTACAATTACCATATTTTTTTATATAATATAATATAATATATATTTATTATACATATTATTTAATATACATAATTTATTATTAAAATAATAATTTTTATAATATAAAAATTTAAAAATATCATCATACTCCAATTAAAATACATACAAATAAAATAACAAAATCACATTCCCGAAAAAAATATTACCATGCAAAAGCTCGCGTATAATTTTAACCCAAAACCGGCATGTTAAACTTCTTTCAAACATCACAACCATTCATTACAACGTTGGAGTAGTAGAAAAAGAAAAATTTCAAATTGTTTGATAATCACATGTTTTAAAGTACATCAATTGTTTAATAAATTCCAATCTTTGATTTGGAATACTAAGTAGGCACATAATTAGTGTCTACGATGCATTTCATATATCTTTGATTTCTTTCACTATCGATAATGAACAAATTTCAGCCAACATATTATATTGCGTCGCTTGCTCCTTCGTGTTATTTTCTAAACTTTTTTCAACATTTAGCTTCCCAATATTTGTAGTGATGAATCTGCGTGGATAATAGAATATTTTTGTCATATAATCTAGACATTAACATTTTTGAATCATTATCATGAGTAAGTTTTCAATTACGGGACATCAAACATAATGATGTCCTATTCAAGATCTTTACCATAGATCATTGACAAATCTTGAAATATGGGAACGAAAATAGCACTCCCTTGTAGCTCTACATCCAAACACAAAGTATATCATGAGTTATTGTTAATATATAATAGATGCTAGATTAATAAGTAATTTTAATAAGCAATTAAAAATGAAAAACAACTACCATACCGATATGTACGCATTCCACACGTGTGGTCGCAACAACCATTTTCCGTGAATCATCCCACCCAAATCCTAAGTATTCTACCCCTTATCATATCATATACAACACTCAATCCTTCTTCAATGTTTTTATTTAAACAATATGAGGTTGCCTTCAAAGATGAATTTCGCGAAACATCCTCTCTAACTCAAGCAAAGAACCCGACTTGAAACCTTGCCTAAGGTATTATATAACTCAACCATACTTGCAACAAGAGCTTCGTCTTCATGGATCTCCCATCTTCTCTTGCTATCTTTTTCGATTGTGACATATTTAACTACTTTTTTTGTTATAATAATGGTGCAAATGAATCACGGAGATGCCATATACGATATGGAAAACAATTTTGATAATTATGACAACAAACATATAACATTCGAATAAGACAATATAAAATTGATTATATGAAACAACAAACACATTAATGTCAGTACTCATATTAACTGTGACAAAATTCAATGATTTATCCATTCGTTGAATATAGAATTTGCCAAATTATTCCTAAATGCACTCCAACCATCAGTAGGATCTAATTGTGTTATCATGTCTGCATCTTCGTCACCGAAGTCCTCATGATGCATGTTGTTGTATTCAACCTCGATAGGATCATATTTTATCTCATTTCTTATAAAATTATGCAGTAGGCAACAAGCAATGATAACTCGATTATGTGTTCTGACGGGATAAAATGGACTTCTAAGGATTCCCCACCGAGAATCCAAAACATCTTTCAATAAAATTGTTTCATATCCGTTCACGCCACTCATTTAAATGGTATCTCGCTAGATGGTGCAAGAAAATTGCAATTTGCATATCCCGCATCAACTAAGTAATAAGTACCTATTGAAAACATGCGATATCATTAGTAATATAAGGTTATTGTTAACACTATAATTTATTCAATTATCTAAAGAGTTTACCATTTGGAACTCGAGCCCATGTATTCTATTTAGCGCATCTCGTAAAATTCTAGAAATTGATCCTTCCCAACCCGATAGGACATATTTGTCACGGGTACATACTCTAACACGTTTGTAGCTATATCTCCCTTCGAGTTCGATATCCTATCTTATTTTGATGTATGTTCCATAGCGCACCCAAAAACCAAGATATATTTGCCATTTCAATATAATATCAAACATATAAAATAAGTATCATATTGGGAACCACTTCCATGCTGCGATTCTCGAAATGGGTTCTAAATAGTTGTGCTTGTAGACGTACACCGTGGCTAACACATTATTAAATATCCTACTCACCGTCTCAATCTGAAAATTATGTGCAACCACCCTATTTTCACATGATGTGCAAGAATGTGAGAACATTGCCACTTGTTCATCAACTAGCATGTGTTTTGATGGACGAAGTCCCTCAATACACATCCTCAACATGTTAATTTTATCACTACCATGTATGATTTTATTGACGTATTCTCTTTCCTATAGAAGTCAAGATGTTCAACAATTAAAATTGCACCTAATACACATAAATACCACCAAAAGGTCAAACTATAATCCATTGGACTAGATCACTATCTTCTTTTTTTCTTCTGGAGTGTAATTGATTAAACCGCAATAACAAATAATAGATACAAATCAAGTGATTGTTGTACAAGAGCTAGTGTCATCAAGAAACCGCCTAATTGAGAGTTCAATCTCTTTTTGAGACATAGACACATGCTCAAGTATTTTTGAGACCATTATCCTCATAATTCTTAAACAATTTGAGAATTTGGAGAAGAGTGAATAGATAGATGTAAACTAGAGTTTTATTTAAAAGAAAAGCAAAATCATGGCTTTGATTATCATATCGTGTTATTTTTAACTCAGAGCAGTCATGGCTTTGATTATACAAGAGGATTTTTTTTTCTGTTCAATTCAAACTCATTATATATCTTTCTGTCTTAGAGGATTGCCTCTGATAACTCATTATATATCATGGAAAAATGAAGCATGCGAAGAGAAATTCAAATAACTTGCAGCAATTCGAAAAGCAAAATATCATTCAGACTCTATAAAATTTTAGAATCATATTCATGAGTCATCTTGTCATTTAGTTGAGTTGATATTACAAAACGGCATGCATACAATGTACAGCTCAAACAAACTGAATACAAAGTAAACTGGTTAATACAATGTACAGCTCATTTAGTTAATCATCGAACAGCTCAAAGTTTGGTGGCAGATCCAAGAAACAATGTACAATAATCATTTGTGAGTAACAAGAAACCAGAGTAACAAGAAACAAAGCAGAATATTGGTTGTTTTTGTGTATACAATGACACCTTGTGTTGGAAGGTATTTGAATATTGCTACTCTTCTAAAGACAGAGAGAAAGTCTAATACATCGCCGTTTTGTCTCTGTTTCTCACTAGATTTCTCCATCCGATTCCAAGCCCCCTCCGTTGACTGCTCAATCGAATCGGATCGAATCCACCTCCGGTGGGGATGAAATTGCATCAAATCAAAATCCAAGTGCAGCCTAAAAACAAAACGAGAAAAATCTCACAGGCAAATGCTAGTATGGATCGAAATCGATCTAAAACGATTAATTCCAAACGAAAGTATCACATACCTCAACTTCGGACAGATGCGCAATCGGAATGCGAAAGTAGCAGAGAGAGAGAATCGTATGGTTTCGAGGGAGTGCGGCTGCGAGAGACGATTTCGAGATACAGGGAATTAGGGTTTCGAGAGAGGGAAGATTGGCTGCGAGAGAGAGAAGGTAGGTTGTCGAGAGAGTGAGGTTTGGCTTCGAGAGAGAAGAGAGAGTGTTGTGGCGAGAGGGAAGAGATGGTGTCGAGAGGGAAGGTCGTCTGCCAGGAGGGCGTTGAGGAAGTAGGGTTTCTGGGCAACAAAACGTGCGGCAAAATGGAGGGCAAATTTGGGTTAATTAAAAAATTGGGTGGGAATTCTTTTTCCTCCCCAACCAGGAATAAAAAAAACCTAGTGGCATCAAGGAATAGTTATTCCTTGTAATCAAGGAATAACTATTCCTTCGGGAATTATTATTCCCAACTTAAAGTGCAACCAAATTGTGGAAGAGTAATTCCACCAAGAATAAGGAGGGAATAAAATTTCTATTCCCTCCAACCAAACATCACCTTAAAGTCGAGTATCTCGCAAGGTCTAGCTTGAACGCTCAATCTATTTATCTAACGTTCGAATGCAAAGTCACATGCCATACCAATGCCAGAACTGCATGCTACTGAAATGTCACCAAAACATTCTATACCATGGTCTCTATTGCTAAGGCCATTACAAACAGATAAAATATCCTCAATTTTATTATTAATATAGAATTCATGAGACTTTCTAAATTGTCCCAAAACACTCTTAGCATTCGAACGTTGCTTCACACACCGATTAAACATCAGCTAGGACCTTAGCAAAATCACTTCTGATTGCTACGTGATTTGACATACAGGCACTCAACCTATCTAAAATACACCCACCAAGATATATTTGTAAAATCACGTAGCCATGCTCGTAGATCTACAGAACGCTGCTTCATAATGATGTGTGGGGAATGAGTCCTACTCTTTCTCATGCTCAATACAAATATTTTATCACATTTATCAATAATTATAGTAAATTCACTAGGATATACTTTTTAAAATCCAAAAATGAGATATTCTTTATTTTCTAAGCTCTTGTTGCATATGTAGAAACTCAGTCCTCTACATCCATTAAAATTCTTCATTTTGATTTAGGAGGTGAGTACGTCTCAAGAGTTTTACACTTTTCTATAAAAGAAAGGTACTTTCTCTCAATGATATTGTCTCTGTAGACCTCAACAAAATGGTGTAATAGAACATAAAAATCGATGTCTTTTGGATGTTCTCTCCCTATTACTTGAATCATTTGTCCCACCTTATTTTTTGGTGGATGCCTTGTCCACAACAGTGTATTTGATTAATCATCTCCCTTTGATAACCTTGCATCTTGATTCTCCATACTATCAATTGTTTGGCATTCCTCCACACTATGACTCTTTACATAATTTTAGCTGTCTGCTTTGTTCACTTACCTCCTAATAAGTGACACAAGTTTGCAGCCTAGTCTTTAAAGTGTGCAATTTTCGGCACAACAACTCCCCCAAGGGATTCATATGCTATGATGTGGATGCAAACAAATTCCTAATCTCCTGCAATGTTATCCTCTTTAAAAACTAATACTTCTTTCCATCTTGGGAAAATGCTACCCCTTTATCTACTATACTTATTTCATTTGACACTCAGAGTGATACATTTACTTATTTCTAGTCTAGTGTATCAGAGACCCATCATGAACTGCTACATGATCCCATGTCATATGTATCTCGTCAGCCAACTCGAGTTTCACGACCTTTTGAGAGGTATGGCTTCTCTCATTCTGCTATGCAAAGCCACTCTTCATAGTTTTGTACCCTATGACTTGCTCGCAAGAATCTGTTGATGAGTGTTGGTGGCTAGCTCTACTAGGGTTGATTCTATTGGGTTCCGCTGGGTATAACATCAAGCATCATGTTGGTGCCTTCATGGATAGGTATAATGCTATCTAGTGATACTGATAGGAATACAAGATTAATTATGAGGAAATATTTGCTCATGTGGCAAATATGATGATAGTTCATACAATTATTGCTATTACCACCTCGAAAGGTTGGCAGCTCCGCTAAATGGATGTTAAGAATGTATTTTATATGCTGACCTGAGAAGAGAAATCTTTGACTTCTCCATTGTTTTCTACTGCTACTACCACTAAGGTTTGTCGCCTCAAGAGATATCTATATGGTTAAAGTAAGCACCATGTTCTTGGTTTGAGAAATTTTGTACAACCACCTTGGATTTTAATTTTATAGAGAGCAAGTGTGACTCATCTCTTTTCTTTCGATGGACTAGTATTGGAATTGTTATTCTCCTTATATATGTCGATGATATTGTCATTATAGGATTTGATCCATAGTTGACTACTCAGCCTCAGTTATGTCTTTAATCTTCATTTCTTAAGAAAGATCTTGGTCCCTTGCATTATTTTTTTAATTGAGAGTTAATATTGTTTGACTGATATTCTGTTACATCTGTTTAAGTAAACTCAAGAGCTTTTATTTTTAGTTGGCCTTTAGGGTAGTTGTTAGGTACCTATACCTATGAAGATGAATTTGAAGCTCCAAAAATAGGATGGCGACCTATTGATTGATCATTCATTATCTTAATGGCTGGTTGGAAATTCGAATTATTTGAATATTACGCTTTGATATTTATTGCATTGTTTAGTAGATCAGCCAATTCATGTAAGATAATTGCTAGATTCATTTGCTAGATTCATGTGGCTGTTGTAACTCGCCTACTTCATTACCTCCCAAATACCTTTGGATGCGGTTCAGTCTTTCCTACCAACACTTAATTAAAGTTGGAAGGTGCCATCCAAATTGCTATGAAACTGATATTCCATAAACGAATTGAGCATATTGAGGTAGATTGTCACCACATCCGTGAAGCTCTTGTTTAGAATTTGATCACACTCTCCTACTTTTCTACTGAACACCAATCTCAGATGTTATTACAAGGTTTTGTCTTAATATTGATATCAATTTATGATTGACAAATTAATATTTTTTAATCATTGAATACCAATTTGAAGGGGGCTGTTTCTAAAAATATTCACTACTGAAGATACTCATTACCATTATTGAAGATATGCACTGCCATTATCCAACCAAGCAAATATATCTTCCAAATATATATCAATTTCTAGTTTAGCATATTTTTGTATTTATTATATAATTTCATATGTACAAAAAGGAGAGGATACGTATCTTGATAAAGAGATGTAATTGCTGATTTGGGGAATGTAATTGGGAGTTCCTTCTGCTATTTAAATGAGAAGAGACCCACTGATTTAATGCATTATAGGAACTCTAAGTTGGCAAATTAAACATGTAGGAACTCTAAGTTGACAAATTTCATGTAGGAACTCTAAGTTGACAAATTAAACATGTAGGAACTTTTAAGCACAGTTCCTATTTTTTAATCATTAATCCTCTAGTAAGTATGCCATACATCAATAAAAATATCAATCGATATAATATGTATTGACCGATATATATCAGTTTGGGGTCCCTCAATTATGATATTTTTTTAATATTGTGACAATATTTTGATGTGTCTGTATCAGCCAATAAAACCAGTATATTGGTCGATATAGGCAATGTATTGGCTAATTCGGTTCTATCAACTTAGATTTTCAAAATTTTTTTCTGTCTAATATGTTCAATACCAATATGTATTATCTAATAAGTTCGATACTGATTTTTTCATTTATGATACCAATTAATCAACAAGTTCTTTTGTTTGTATAAAGTGATGTTGATTGTTATGTGATAGTTACATGAAACTTAATATAATACACTGGATCCGAGTAAATGGGAGAAGGACTACTATACATATTATTGAGTGTTTGCCAAAGCCCTTAAGCTTCAAGCCATTATGAAGCAATCTTATCTATGAACTAAAAGTCACTTTTTAAGAAAGGCTGATAATTAGAGATAAATAGTTAATCCAAAAAAAAAAAAATTAAAATTCTTGGATCAACTCCACGAAACTTATTGCTCTATTTCTTTGTTAAAATGGTTTCCAAATTTTAAACATGACTATTTTTTTTGAATAAGCGTGTTGTACGTGTTCGGGGTTTGTTGTGTGCTTGTGTTAAGGCACAATAAGACCATTTAGGAGTAGTGTTCATGATTTACACTGAAATTATACAATCATCCTTTTAACATACTTTTTCATCGCTCTCTCTCTCTCTCTCTCACATTGTAGAGATTCTTAGATGATGTAGTCATGTTTTTGTGCGTAAATATTGCTATGAAACATAACATGGATTCAAATTCGTCCAGGATATTGTACTAGAAAACAAACTAGCATTCTCATTTGATAAGACAAAAAATGCTCGCTTTGGTATACTTCCACGATATGCGAAGAATGAGCATTTGATCGAATGGTTTGAGCTTCCTAGTTGTTGTATACTCCATTGTGGTTCGTTCAAGTTCCTTCTAACTCTATTTGCATTTGGTTTCATGTTGCATCCAAAAGCTTATCATTGAAGATTTTTCTTATCATTGTGATGAACTTTTCATGAGACTTTTGACAGCCAATGCATGGGAAAATGAAGATGAAGTTGTCTTGATCACGTGCCGCATTGAGAATCCAGATTTAGACATGTTTGTCAGTGCTGTAAAACCAAAACCCGAAAATGTTGCATTTGAGCTGTGGGTGGACTCTAACCTATTCATAGATGTTTGTTTCCTGTAGGTTTTAATCATTGTCATATTTGTCAGGTATGAGATGAGATTCAATATGAAAACTGGCCTTGCTTCTCAGAAGAAATTATCACCACCTGCTGTAGAGTTCCCTCGAATTAACGAGAACTACACCGGCAGGTACATGTTTTTGACCTTCCATCTTGCAAATGCATTTGGATCTCTTCGATTATCCCACATTGGCAGGGAAATTATTTTGATTTGTGCTATATTTACAGCCACTAGACAAATCCATTTGTAAGTTTTTTTTTGGAAAAGGGCATACAATTGAGTTTAAGAAAATTTGGAATGACATTAAAAACAAAACTTTAAAAAAATTATTTCTTCCACCTTAAAAATAGAAAATCAGATTTCATAAAAATGAGCACTTAAAAAAGGAGAAAAGTACATTTTTATCTTTGCCTTTTACCAATGTGTACCAAATTTGTTGAATTTGCTTATTGTAATTTTTTTTAAAAAAGCAATTGTATAAAACGTTGTAGAGGGATTTTAAAAAAAATAATTGTTAACATCTGAGTTAGCAGTTATCTGTGATATGAATAGGAAGCAGCGATATGTGTATGGAAGTATATTAGAAAGAGGACAAGTCACTGCAATTATCAAATTTGACTTGCATGCTGAACCTGACACCAGCAAAATGAAGCTTGAAGTTGGAGGAAATGTTCAAGGCATATTTGAGCTAGGTGCTGGACAATTTGGATCAGAGGGTATTTTTGTACCCCGTGAGCATGGTATCAACTCTGAAGAAGATGATGGGCACATAATTTTCTTTGTAGGCAATGAGAAGACTGGGTATCTCTCTATCTCTCCTCTTGTATTCTTTCAATAATCCACATGTTAGGCGGAAGCAACTTAGGGATGTTCTTGTGAATCTATTGTCTTCAGTTTTTAAAAAAATTTGTCATGAAAACCGTCTCTTTAGAGTATATGTCAAAATTGTATCCGATCCATTTCAGACCCCACCATGTGGGAACTCAGGTATTGGGTTGCCATTTAGAAAGCTATGTTCCAAAAATCTCGTTCAGCTACTTTTTAACATAATAATGTCATTCCTGCCCAAAATATTTAAGTGTCTCAAAACATTCCAGAGATGTGATGGTGCCTGAAATTATTAGGTCTTGATTTGTTGTGAAATTCACAGGTTGTTACAGCCAAACGTCACTTTATCATTGGGACATGATCTCTCTCTCTCTCTCTCTCTATACATTTGTAGCATGGTGATAAACCTATTCATATATTGATAGTGATTTTCTCGTTATTGACTATGTATGGGTAAACAAAGAAGTGATGTGTGACTAAATTAACAAGTGAAAGCTGAAAGCATTGCTTCTTTTTCTTAGATTTGAGTAAATATGATTAAATTACTTTATCCATTGGTTTATTGGATTTTAATCATTGAATTTCACCCCCTCAAAGTGCAGAAAATCATCTGTTTACGTGATTGATGCAAAAACAATGGCAGCTGATCCTGTGGCGGTCGTTGAATTACCTCGTAGGGTTCCCGTTGGGTTCCATGCTTCCTTTTTGACAGAGGTTAGTACACTCTTGCTGTTAAAGTTATACAGAATGCATGGTGTAGGAGTAACACCACAAGCTCAATGTATTGACATGCCAAGAACATTAATCAAAGGGAAATCTGGTGCTTGGTAAGAGGCTACAATCGCATATGTGACACTTAGAACCTTGATCATGCCTTCTGCTAAAACAATTTGGCTTTCTTTTTTCTGTCTGCAGGAGCAACTCAAACAGCAAGCAATGTGAAAATCATTCTGGTGTAAAAATGGGTTGCACTGTGAACTTCATCAATGAGATTATTATGGTAGGGATACAAGATTTGCTTAAAGCGATGACTTGGCTCAGGTGCAGATGTTCCACACAATCGCCTAGTATTTTCTACTTGTGCAATAATGCTGCAGAAGCAAATGGACTCAGATGTTATCCATCATTTTAGGAAATGATTTTTCCCTTTAAGGTTAAAGATTTAGGAACGAGGGTACAAGATAATTCTATAACCATGTGATCCGGAGGGTATGACGATCGGGCACTTGTTGGCCAGTCGATTAATTTGAAAATGGGTCGGCAAGACTAATGGTTGTTGGGGTTGACGAAGGAATGCATATTGTTTTGATAGATGAAGTTATAGAAGGTTTAAAATAAATAGAAGTAAAGTCAAATATATAAAGTATAATTTTAGACATGTTAGAAGATAATTAACAAATTAAAATTAATTATTAAGATATTTTTATAAGAGATTTTTCCTTAGATTTGTAGTTTAAGAAAATAGAGATATAATTGTGAGTAGTTAAATAATACCATAAGCAAAAATTAAAGATGAGAATATAAATATGAATGAGTAGAATTATTCTAAAAGGTCAAATAAAGAACGATAATTTTATACACATTTGAAAGATACATTTACAAAAGATAAAGTGACAAAATGGTGTCTAATATATTTAGATAATTAAAACACATAATAAATGAATCCTCGGTGAGGAAACATGAGATGTTATTGGATGAAACAAAAGAATAGATAGACTTAGAAAAATATAAATAACATGAGATGTTATTTGGGGTATGTTTTTCCCATACCCCAAATCATTTGTTGCTGTTTGATACTGAAAAGCCTTCATTATCTTATTTGTGGGCAGTACATGATTTTCAAATGGAATTGCTCATTTAGATGGGCTTCTACACTGCATAGCAATGCATGGATCTTCGCTTTATCTCCCTCTGGGTTTTCCACTCCAACAGCAGCCCTTCGATCCTCTGAATGCAGTAAAAAGAGGAGATGCTTCTTAGGAGTATCGGCATGGATGGGTTTGATAAGGTGATCGCTCCGCCACATACGAATCATTCTCGGCCAATATCTTCTGTGTCCCATGATGGGTTCGGTGAGTGTCCCTGCCAACAAATATGGCAGTCAAGTTTAATCCGAATGCACCGAGCAAAAAGCCAGAATCGGGCTTATTACTTATTATAACTCAGTTGTTCCGCTACGAATCAACACGGTGGACCATAATAATTAGTGATATTTGAAGTAGTTTGAGAATAAGAGAAAAACAATTAGTGAGATTATAGGTTTCTAAGTAGTAGAGATAATATAAGTGTCAATAATATCATAAGCTGTTTGAAATACAGTCTTACTAAAATATCTAAAAATTAATAAGACAATAAAGGAGTCTTGCAATCTCTAATTATAAAATTTTCATATTTTGATATTGTCCGTACCTGCAATCTCTATAACAAATATACGATTTGCTTTGACTCAGTATTAATCCTATCTATCCTGAAGCCAGAAAAACGTAATGGTGAGCTAAATATCTAATAAAAAAATATAATCAATAATATTTGAATACAATAAAATATCTCAAATAATAGTACAAAATATATTCAAAATTAATAATAATTCGAAACTTAATACTATGTTGTAATCATAACTTAAAAAGTTATAAAATAACTGAATATCAAAAATATAATAACATTTCATTGAATTTGAATATTAATAAGGATATAAATTCTATTGAACTTTTCTTGATAAATTAGATAACATATCCTAATAAACTTATGGCCCTTATATATCACTGTGAACCAACGACTATACAGTCGTCACAAATAGTAGGGTAAAAATCTATGAGGTGTAAATACTCGCAAATTTGATAAGCGATCACCTCTATAATCTTATAAAATATTGCCACTCATAATGTACGAATATTGAACTTAATTCGAGTAGTCAATATTTTCGTTATTCTCTTGAAGTAAGCTGAAAATATGTCGTGCACATATTTTTATTAATATCTCAATATATATTTTTATATGACTATAAGTATCTCTGAAAGACCTCAATCCTCAAGATATGAAAATCGATATCAAATAATTATATACTATATTATGGTATTATAGGTTTTATATTTCTTGATACAATGATATTTTCACTAAATTTTTTTACTTTAATTATAAATAATTAAGAAAATCATGAATGTGAATTAATTTAACGTCCAAAAATGACTACTAAGAATATAAGAAATAATTCAAGAATAACTAAATATTCAATTTACCCTTAAAATATTATCCGATTTTTATTGGATTCACCGGTATACTAATTTAATTTTTAAGGCCATAAAAATATATCATATTTTATTACTATTGGATAAAACTCACAAAATTTTGATTTGGTCAAATACGTCTCAACACTGAATGTGTCCCCAAATTAGAATTGTTGGATGAGTTAGAGAGCCACCAAATTTGCGTGTCTAGCTGAAAGTGGGTCCAATCCTCGTTTCTCTAAACCTGGATCTTACACACTATAATTAACAAACAAGAGGTCAGAAAATGATAGGACTCGTTCCCTAATATGTCCTCCGATATTCAAATAAATAATCTTTTCACTTGAATGAAAAAGATAGGAGGATGAAAGAAAAAATACGTAGAGGCAAGATTAGGAGGGGATTGAGTGTAGGATGGAGGGCTAGACTCCATTGATGCGCTCAATGCTTGAGCTGCTTTCTAAATCGTAGGAGATTGGCTCATTTGGAATGATAGTTGTACTCATTATAGAGTGGCTTTATGAGAGAGGATGGCACTCGTAGAAGAGTGGTTCCTTGTGAATGAGAGTTGCACTCGTGGGAGAATGATTTTTCGAGAGAGAAAGCATTGCACTCGTTGGAGAGTGGCTTTTAAGAGTTACACTCGATGGAGAGTAACTTTTTTAGAGAGATGCACTCGTTGGGGAGTGACTTTTTTAGAGATTCACTTGTTGGGGAGTGGCATTTGCTTGCCCGAGTGTCGCCTTTAGAATTAGGGTTCCAATCCCCATCTCCAGTGGAGAAGAGGGTGTACTTATAAAGTAAGGTGTCATTTCAACTGCCTTTGGGCATCACGACTTTGTGGTTGGGAGTGGCAGCCAGCACGGCTATACAACTCTGGGGGGTGACGTTATGCTTCCACCACCAGTGCTCAATGTTTTTCAGTTATCATGAGGGCGACAGGTTGGAAACTGTTGCCTGCGTTCCTATTCCTGTAGTCATGGAGGGCCACACGTTGGTAATGGTCATTTGAACTCATTTGCTAAGGTGGATAGGCTGTAGCTACAAGGGTAGCCCATGGGTTAACCCCAACTGCTTGATTGTTGCTGACAGTTTCGGTTGAATCATTTGGGTCATCCACAGTGTCTTCCTATTTTTGAGCCTTGAGGGTCTGTTGGTAGGCCATCACTATCTGGGCCTCCCTTCCTTATGTAGATTGAGTTTTGGGCCAGCCCATGGTGTACTGGACCTATCACTAACTCCACATTTTTGGAGTTTTAAATTTTTAACTGTCGACATATTTATGATGGGATGCCGGCAATAAATCTTCATGGGTGCTCCTTCCTCAGGCATTCTACAGATTTTTGCTCTGATTGACAATATTTGATTTAATCTTGATTCAATTCTCTGCCACCGGTGATCTTTGGCCATCAGCGCAATCTTCTCAATTTAATACTAGCTGATCTTCTTCTTTAGCTATAAATAGAGGGGCTCTTTATGCTTTATATCATGAAGCAATACCCATCTGCTAAGGAGTGGGCATGCTTGAAGCTAGCATGGTGCCTTTATTGCCACAAGCTAAAATAGGTGAGAGTTTTTCTCCAATGTTCAAAGCTGATGTTTAAGGATGCGCTTGAAGTCTGTCTCAATTGTCATATTTTATATGGAAATCCACCTTAGTTTTCCTTTTTTTTATGTTTGGCCCAAAACCAGGCTTTTGTTATTGGAAGGGGGTCCTGGGCTTTAGGAGGCGACTTCCTCTTCTCCTAACTCGCGTTGAGTGATTCTTCTTGCAGGAGGCCGGCAGAGGATGGTTTCAGTCTTTGGTTGGACAAAGTTCATTTCCTGCCAGCCGTTTTAGAGACTCTACTCCTTTGTAACTTTGCTTTCGGCTCTGGTTGGGGGGAGAATTTCTTTTTCTTTTTTGTTTGCCTTCAGGGTGAAAGCAAGCGCAATAATTTAGAGAACTGCGGCTTGTCCTTGCAGGGAGAGCTTTTCTATTTTTTCTATTGGTATGGCAGCCCGATGAGTAACACAGTAATGGCCAATATATGAGCTTTCCTCATACTTTTGTTTGTCTCGAAGGTCAGTTGAACTACTATAATCATGTTATTGCTCCATGTATTTCCATTTCATTCTGAGTTGTATGTTCGTTATTGTAAACTTATTGTGCTTTAGAAAAAGAATTAATAAATGAAACTTCACGAGTATTTGTCTTCATTGTATGGCTCTAATATTCTTACGTGACTCGAATAGTTGAAGCATTTGAATGTTGTTCTTTTGTTGTTGTATGCTTTTTGACAATTTGGACCATTGATAGTTCAATTTTCTGACAATTCGATTGATAATAATAATTTATCCTAAACACCTGACGAGGATGTAAATTAATCGAATATGTCTCAAGTTCGTCAGGGTCGTGCGTCACCAATTTGCCATTTTTGAAAATGGCGTGTCAGGGCATCGTAACCAGAGCTTTGCTGTAGGCTTGCTAATCTAGGTGTTTGAGCCGTCAATTGTTTGTAGACTGCTCAGGGAGATGTACCCACAAGTTATGATAATAGGCTTAGCGAAATTGACGCGCTACAGCACCCTTCGGTGCGGACACGTGTCACGACTATCATAGAGACACTCCTCTTTGATATCCGCAAATGACACCGTTTTAGGGCCAAGGTTTTAGCTTTTTAAGCCATCGCCTTCAGCGGTTTCTATGCTTTTCCATTCTACGAATCACTCCACCTCACTTTTCTCTTCTGTTCTCACTTCCATGGCTTCTCAATCTATTTCCCAGGGTATTGCCGTAATCCAGTCTGTTCTTATTGGTGGGAAGTGGATGCCCTGTATGTCACATATAGCATTCCCCATGCCATTTCATATGTGATGCTCAGGGATGAGGATAGGGCTTGTGCTCCTCGTCTTAGATTTATCACCATTTACAAAGCTCATTTGAAAGCTGTCCTTCAACTTCCATTTGCTAAGGAGCTATATGCGATCTTGGCAACTTTGGAGATTCCAGTAGCTCGCCTCTATCCTAATATTGTGCGATACCTGGTGTCTTTGTGCGTTTCCTTCGCACCAAAAAGCTTCTCCTAGATGCCCGTGCTATGAATGTGATATTCTGGTTCAACCATGATACAGACTAAATTTCTTTGACCACTTGTAAGGATTTTAAGATAAGTGGGGGCAACTTAAATTTAGTGAAGGGTTGAAAAGACTATTTCTTTTATGCAGTGGTTCCCTCCGGCCAGAACATATCCAACGATTGGGGCAGAGTCAATGGCTTGTACTCTGAGGATGTCCTTGAGAGGGAGCATCAGATGGCTTGGTCTCTGACAAGGCTCGTGGAGGAGAACACTGTCATTTTGTGCCGCACGAGTCGCTAGCTAACTCGAAAGGCCTTTAGCAAAGTTCGGTGGGAGATTCGGGTGGACGGGGATGATATCACCGCCATATCGTTCCATCAGCTCTGGAGAAAATCAGGGGATCTATTTATCCAGGATTCTCCTAAGCAGGCGGCTCACAGGACAATCCCTCCCTCGCCACCTCTTTCAAGGATATTCAGGATATTGATGAGGCTTCAGAGGCGTCTCACTTGGTTGTCGACAGGCCATCACGGAGACCTTGCTCTGGCTCATTCTTCTTGGCTGATTGATATTTTGGATGAGTCGACCGAAGATGCTATGTCATATCCAAAATCCCAATTCTAAATTAATTTCTTAATCAAATAACTATTATTAGTTAATTAATTAATCCTCTAATTAGCTTTTGGACGTGAACTCCATATTGATACCTTGATCGACTATAATTAAATTACTACAAATTTGAACACAGGATAGCCACCTCTCATGGAGCTTCGACATTGATTCAATTATAATGTCGGACCTTACGTAAAGAGTGATGCCTACTCAAAATACAATCAGAGTATACAAATACAGAGATATAAATCATAAATACTGTTACTGGACAGTGAACACACATGCCGACCAATTATAATTATAACATCAAAATCGACATCTAATCAATGAACAACCGACAATCCTTAATACTAAATTATAACATGGTGTCCGCAATTAAAAACATCAAATTATTACATATCCCAACACAATTAAAAGTTGTCCAAACTTAAAAGGACACATCAACTGATATCGAACAACATAATACAATATTTTAGACATCTAAATGCTGAATGAAAGCCAATTACATCACAAACCATTGCTTAAAACTAAAATTTAAGTTGAAATTACAATATTAGTTACTGTTCAAAAATATAAAACATTAAATATTGTCTCAAATAACATTATAGTCCATAAACATAACAATCTAAGCTTTTCATATCGGCCAATTCTTCGTTCTTGTTCAACTGGTAAGAACTCGTGCATCTTATTTGAGGGGGTTAAAAACAATAATGTGTGAGTCAAAAGCTCAACAAGAAACTATAATATATAAACATTTATACAGTGCATTAAATCATAACCGAAGAACTATAAAATATAATAAAAAATAATAATATGATATTTTAATAATACTTATGCAGGAAATTCAGTTTATACATTTTTTGAAATATGTTTGATTCTTATTTTTTTTGGAGACTTCTTATTTTTCTTAGGGACTAAGGTTAGTAGATCTTACCGACTAAAAAAACGAACAATCAAAACCAGAGTAGTGTATACTTTCACACAATCAAATGTTATACGCTACTGTTTAAGAAGTCGTATGCAAAATCATTATTGATTGTAAGAGAAAGCGTCCATATTCCCAGGGTAAGTTATGTGACGGGAATAAGAAAACTCAATTATTAAAACTTCAGCCACAAGAATATGCCTTTTGGTGGCAACCTAGCAACAGTGATTATTTAGGAGGAAGAGGATAAAAGGCAGTCTTCCTATTAGGACAACCCTCTCAAAATTCAACTCCAAAGGGCTTGATTAGAGTTTGCTCGAGCCTAATTCAAATAGCTTAACAAGTGAAGCTCAAGCATGTTTACCAGCTCATGATTCACTGAAAAAGCCTAACTTGATGTCAGCGATGGACATCTAGTTTATGGCCATACTCCCATACGGGCCATGGACCTTACATGGAATTCAACAAAAGACGAGCAAATGTCGCTTAGAAGGCAGACTTGAAATTCATCTATCATGGGAAAGAATAGATATAAGAAGAATAAAAATCAATTATAGCGATGGAAAATAATATACAACTTTTCTGTGCTCAATATTTGCATCCCAAGTTAGTTCCCAAACAATCCCATTGGCATTTTTCATAAATTCCAATGTGGTTTTCCTCATATTGTTTCGAGAACAGACAGCCACAATTAAGCATGCCATCATGATTAGACAGGCTACACACAGATATTTCACAAAGAAGGGTATAATTACTGATAAGGTCTAGGATTATCTTGACAGTTATATTAATCGGTGGCCGCAAGAGATTGCCAATTACATATCCAAGATTATTACAACCAAGTAAATTCCATTCTTCCAAAAAATTTCCATAACAGCGTGCTCTGCCAAGATTCGAAGAAAAAGAAGAAAGTTAGTAAATGTATAGCCATATATATGTGTGTGTGTCTGTGTCCATATGGCATGCATGATTGATGAGTAAAATTTTTCTTGTAAGACAGCAGATAGTAAAGCAAAACCCATCACATGTCAAACAAATAATCAAACGACTCCCCAACGTCATCCTCTGTGATACGGCCTCTCAAATTAATAATATTGATAACCACTAACCAAGACAAGGAAATAATATATGCTTTGAGGAAACACCTGATTTGTTGAACAAGTCCATGGTTGCATATCTCTTCGCTACAGACCACCATCAGATATTTCGGTAACAATACTTCGCAATCGTCCGGCCAATGAAATGTCTTCCCACTCCAAGGCATCCCACCAAGCCACCTCTGCCATGATCTCTTCAATGCTGGCTTCAACAAATGAATCCATGTGAAGGTTCTTGAGATTTGGGCAATTGTAAAAGCTGATAGACTTCAAAGAAGGCCAAGGCCCTTTCCATATGCCAGTCAATTCGGGCAGATAATGAAGTTTCAGTATTTGTAATTTATGAAGCACAATTACCCCAGGAGTGACCATCTGTGGGTTATCAACACTTTCCTTAACTGAAACACTATAATTATCACCAGTGAAAGCTTCATGCTCTGTTACAACATCTTTCAGGGATGGACAATCCTCAACAACCAACTCCTCTAAGTTGAAAAAGACGTCGATCATAGAGCAACTAAAAAGAAAAGTTAACTGAGGGCATGCATGAAGTGATAAATACCGTAGCTGAGAAAAGCTTCCTGTTGGAAGTTGGCCAACCCAAATCCTATTCAAATTCCATAGATGATAGATCCCCAAGTGTTCTAGATATGGAAAAACGCTTGTTTCCAATTCTGTATCATTTATTATTGCCTTCAGCCTTGGACAGTCCCTCACTATGCAGAACTTCAATGCTTGGGTATTAGTGCTCCCAAAGTCTGACAAGTAGCAGATACTAAGGTGATGATCCAAGTATAAAGAAGTACTTTGTTTGAGTACTTGTACGATTGCATCAGGGATATTTTCACCATTTACATATCTCAAGCATCGATCATGTTGGCTGCACATCAATTCAACATCATATGAAACCTGAGACACGATGCGCTTGACATCTGGACCAACAATAAAACTGTACACACTTAGGCTTCCAAGTTTCCAAGATGGGTTTTCATGGATGAAATATTCAAGATGCTTTAGGTCAGGAAAATGGAAAGCAAGGGTACTCAACTTCAAGCTGCTCACATCCATAGTGACATCAAATGCATTTGATGCCCAACGCTGATCTCCAGGATATACAAATATGGCTAGTTCTGTCAGTTTAAGGCTTGAAATAACCCCCTTAGAGATCAAATTTTTAGGCAGCCTAGCATTTTCACTCTGGATAACTGATCCATAGAAAGATACTTGTAAGTGCTTTAAACTAACCAAACCAACAACCGTATCAGGTAGGTGGATTAATTTAGTGCCACGAAGATCGAGAACCTCGAGAAATTTAAGATTACCAATTTCTGGTGGAAGCACAAGCAAACGTTCAGAGTTGCGCAAAATTAAGACCTGGAGGCATTTAAGCTTAGAAAGTGATTGAGGTAAACACCTAATTCTGGTTTTCGAGAGGTTTAGAACTTGGAGAGAAGGCATGAGGTCGAAGAAAGATGCAGGTATCACTCTCAATTTGCAGTTTCTTTGAAGGAACAACACTGATAGGTTGGGACAGTTAGGCCTCACAGGTAGACTTGATAAATCATTGTCTGTCAAAAAGATCATCCTAGCGTGCTCCCACTCTTCCTCCAATGGTGGCATCTTCAATCCTACATGGGCTAGGGTCATGTATTCATTAACATCAGGGGACAATATTTCAGAGGCACCAAATCCTTCAACTGACTCGGATGCTAAAGCACTCTTTTGGCGGGATGGAGACATCCCTCTTTTCAGCTTGGGTAACTGTGTCAACATAAAATCAGATCTCACCAGTAATTGAGAAACTTCCATCTCTGATGACAGTATAGATAAAGCCATATCTCTTACAACGTCATGCAATTTAACGATATTAATGTCATCTGTAGTCTCTAAAAGAGAGGCGTCAACAAGATGTCGGACAATAACATAACCCCTTTCAAATGCAGTTGTCATTGTACCAGCTAGTAATCTTTCATCGACAAGGCACTCCACCAGTTCAGAGACATTAATCAATTTGTCCTCAGGAAAGAGCGCACAGTACAGGAAGCAAGACTTCATGTCCGAGGCCTTCAGTTGATCATAACTAAATTTTAGTTGCAGATTTGTAGCTTCTCCTATACTGACAGTACCAGGCACTAGGAGTTTTTCCAATGCAAGCTTCCATTTTTCAACATTTCTTTCCATTCTCAAGGCCTTTCCAGTAACCACAATAAGCAAAGGCAACCCACCACATTTCTCAACAATAGCCCGAGCATAGGGTTGGATTTCCAGATGATCAATTATCTCTCCGGCTTGACAGTGGAACAATTCCCAAGCTTCAGTCCTAGAGAGAACCTTTAATTCAAACTGTCTGTCTGCCATTCTGAGACACATATCCAGACTACGAGAAGTCAGAACTAACCTCCAGCCATTTTCTTGATAAATATTAGGAATTCCGATTTCCTCCAAATTAATCATTTCCCAAACATCATCCAAAAGCAGAAGAAACTTCCTGCCCTTCAAGTGATTGAATATTGCTCCTGCAATTTCATCTTCTGAATTAGAATCCACCTGTAATGTTAAATGCTTTAATATTTGATCCTGTATCTTTTTGCGGCAAGAATATCTGGACACTGTCACCCAAATGACAAAATCAAACAATCTTTTCATTTTAAAATGACTGGTTAATGCTTTTAGCACACTAGTCTTGCCGATCCCTCCTTTACCGTATATACCAACCTTTCTGACCTGAACATCCTTTAATGCAGCAAGAATATCCTGCACAGTGCACTCAATTGATTGCTTGGTATTTACTTTAGGTGGTGAAAGCACCTGATTTTGATATTTATTTTTTGTTAAACTAGAAAACCCATCAGCTTCATTGGTGGATGAAATATACATATTTACAGAAGAACTAGCCATTGTTTCAGGGTGCATTGTTTCATCACTAGGTCCACGTAATGCTGCAGCAGTTGGTATGTTTGACTGCATGGATTTGTCAAAATATGATGTCTGGTCAGTCAAAATCGGCATTTGTTGTTCTGTATTGGAATGATCAGTTAGACTTTCCATCTCAAAAAATATTGAGTCAAGTTCTATTAAGTTGAGGGGTACCACATCGCCTTCTTCTCCGACATTTTCAAGCTGGTCATTTTTCAATGACATACCCTCTGCTTCTGTGAATTTATGCCACATTCCGAATTTAGGCATAGAAAATAATTCTTCAACTGATGGTGCTGTCTCAAAAACTTTCCCATGTATATTCTCTTCCCTATTCACATTGCCTGCTTCTCCGACATTTTCAAGCTGGTCACTTTTCAATGACGTACCCTCTGCTTCTGTGAATTCATGCTCCTTTCCGGATTTATGCACAGAAAAAATTTCTCCAAAGGACGGTGCTGTCTCAACAACTTTCCCATGTATATTCTCTTCCCTATCTTCCAGAACTTCACTGATCGATATTTCACCTGGGAAGTTGTGACAAAATATAGTGACTCAATATATGCATTGACGAACTATCCTAATCACAGATTAGGTCTATAAGAATGCATTCCTGCAAGCATCAAATACCAGACAAAATAGATTGAATAAAACTTGAAGTTCAATGGGAATGATGACAGTCACATTGCCACTATGGTTCATGAGCTGAGGGGAAGAACAATTTCTCATTGGAAATGATATTACTTCTTAATCCAGACTATAGCACATCTTCCTTGACTTCCCCTCTTCAAGTGGCGAAAACACAAGATTCCACGAGGGGCACCCAGAGACGTATCAATTGATAATAAAATACCAACAAAATATACAGGTCTTCACACAATTAGAACTATAATCTTATTTCTGATGCCAAAGTTGCATTTGTGCAAACAATGTGTTGATCTCAACTCTAATATCTCCCGAGACATCAGCTGTAAGAGAGAAAGGTTCTATTTTTCTTTCCTCTTTGTTAAATTGGCCACTCATTCTGTTTAATTTTCTTGTCAGAGATGTATGCTGTATAAACTATTCCTTTTGTTATCAGCTGGTCATATTTTATCTTTCCTCAAGGATGAGTCTCTTCTTAATAAAATCTACATAGTCCTAGCATTAATAAAGTCAAGAATTCTTTCCATGGAGTTGTTAAAAATTTATTCAAGTTACTGAAGTAGGACAAACTATAATTTGGGGTAAGCTCAAAACACTCATAACAATTTAAATTCTAATCTTCCTAAAATAATGAAGTTGCAAGCCAATATTTAAAATTTTGCTAGCTTGTGCTTAAAGGAACTTCCTAAAGGTGAATACCCCTGTCGTAGAGGTTGGAATGGTCAAGGAAAAACAAATTGAATGCTTATGCCTTTGTAGTTGCTATATTTTGCACCGTCAAAATTGCAATTCTCAATTTCCCAGGGTTTTGAATCTAAGTAGGCTTCTGGAGTATTTCATGAGCTTTAGAGCAAGTGGTATTTTCGTAATTTTGTTAATCTAAGGTCCTTAGTTAGTATGGATCTGGTGTCAATCTTTGTTGGGCCTAGTTGCTTGATATGAGTTTTGTTTGTATATGTCAAAGTAGTCTATAGGATGGTGAGATGTTTCATTTTAAGAGTTTCAGTAGTTTCCAATTTTACTAAAAGGGCAAGGATTCAATAAAGTGTGTTGTCTCTATGCGTGTCTGTGTATCTGGGTGAGTGTGTGTGCATGAGTGTGTGCGCACGTGCCTCTATTCTTTGTGTTGGTATGTGTGTGTGCGTGTGTGTACTCATCTATGAGAGAGAGAAGCAGAAAAATCACAGTGACCTTCTCAAATAGGGTTGGCTATATGTAGACATGAATATAATAAATCATGAATGACTGAATTTGATGTAATGTGGTTGGTAGCCTGATAATCATATTACCATTGAAAAGGCTCATAACTCTTACACTTAAGGACATCAAGCAATTTTTGAAGTCACATCAATTCAAATAAATGGGCCAATTGCCAATATTCTTACCGATATGCAATTTAGTGGTTGTATTCAATTTTTTACTATTCAAGGAAACAATGCCACCTCTAATAAAAATACAATAGCATGTAGTTGATTTTCAAACATTTGGTGACATAGCCTAGTTAGCATCATGGAACACCTTAATTTGAGTATGACTATGAACATTGTAATGTAAGCCTCATTTTGGCGTACCCTTAAAATATCTTAGAATATGAATCACAGTATTCCAACATGTAACACAATAAGACATAAATAAACTCACAACACTTGTTGAGAAGACAATATTCTAATATATAATACAAGATAGTTTAGCTTACCAACCATTCGTTGATATTGTTTTGGTTTGAAAAAATTTCCCAATAATATGAAGTACGTAGGTCCATGGTTTAACCATATGGTTTTGCACCTAGCATACTTTACCATTTAAAAGTTTCCTAGTCATATGGTATTAATCTTATACATAGGTCCATGCTTCAACCCTAAGGTTTTACAACACATAATGTAATAAATCAAGAGTATGCTTCTCTAGGAAAGGAAGATGCCATGATCAGCTTACCAACTATTCGTTGATATTGTTTTGGTTTGAAAAAAATTTCCAATAATATGAAGTACGTAGGTCCATGGTTCAACCATATGGTTTTGCACCTAGCATACTTTATCATTTAAAAGTTTCCTAGTCATGGTATTAATCTTATACATAGGTCCATGCTTCAACCCTAAGGTTTTACAACACATAATGCAATAAATCAAGAGTATGCTTCTCTAGGAAAGGAAGACGCCATGATGACACTTGGTCACATCAATACCAACAAAATGCTACAAACTCCCAAAGTCTTTCATCTAAAAGGTGATGAAGAAATAATTTCAATTTTGCAATACCAATATGCTACTACTAATAACCACAATATCATCCAACATATACAACAAACAGAATACTACCATAATTAAAGTAATAATAGAACATGAGTGATCACTATCATCTTGAAAGTGTCACGTCCGGATATATAATCTGTAATACTTGGATCCTCATTTGGTTTATTTTGATATTAATAGTGATTTTGGGTTGATTGGATGTGTTTGAAATAATTATATATTGTTGAATTTTGAAGGATTCTCGGTTCGCAGCTTTGCACTCGAGGCGCACCTGAGGCAGCGCTCAAGCACCAATGTGGCTATAAAAGGGAGGCATGGGCACTGTGTCGCTAGTTTTGCACTAGAGAAGTAAAGAGGAGAAAGAGAGAGCGGGAGGAAGAAGAGAAAACGTGGAGTTCAAGTATTTCAGAGCATCCTTTTGTCAGATATGCTTAGTATAAAGTCGAGTCAAATATTTATAAACCCTATCTTTTGTTTGATTTCGTGTATGATAACTTTTGTTTATATTTTGGAAGGTTTTAGTACATTCATGTTATTTTTATATACCTATTTTGTTTCCTGTGAACATGTATACTATATTTATCGGTCGATTTGGGATTTTTGTTTGGCTTTTGTGATTTTATGGGTCCTATTGATTTTATGGAAAAGAAAATGGGTATGAAACTTACATAGGTAGTGCATTGGTACACATGCATGTGTCGGGGATGAGGTCGCTACCTTTGTGATTCGATATTTGATCCAATTCGTTATGTAATTTTTGGCACCTCTCCTGATGGGAAAATTATGTGATTATATGACTCCCATTTCCGTCGATAGGAAGATGGCTTTGTTTGTAGCTAGACCTACCCCACTTTGTGTTAATGAAAACCACTGTAATAAAATTAACGAAAATTTTATATATATTCAGATGTTCTAATATATCTGATAAATTTGAGAATTATAATGAATGCCACGGGTGACAAAACAAAGTGAGCTTGTTCCACGTTTATGGGAGATAGGGTATATAGATGACCTAACCTGCTGGCCTAAACTATAGTTGATATAGCTTAAGACTACCGGACGTATGTGTAACCCCTTTTCAAGTTAGTTTTTTAAAATATTTGGTTCTCCAATGCATGTTTTGTATTTCGGTATGGATTTGTATTCTGATTTCAATTTGAGATTCACGATTTGCCCATGAATGGGAAATTGGGTTAGTCTTGTACATTTGAATATGTGATTTGTCCCTGAACATATTTGATTTATATGATTTTGTTTTGGCCTTTGTCTATTTGTATGTGATTTGACTCTGAATTATGTTTTGTTCAGCACGTGCTTGATATGAATATAATATCGAATCACAATTTGTTATATGATATGTTTTGGATTATGAGATTTGACTTTGGATCACGATTTGATATGAGTACGCCTTGATGGGACTTTATTTTGATATAGACTGTAATTTGAGTATGAGAACACCTTTAGGATTTCTATTAATTTCGGACCCCTTGATTCATTTGAGACGATTTGTGCCTCTTGATTTGTTTTATATGATTTGTTTATGTTACTTGACCTCCCTCTCTAATTGTGGACACACACATATATATATATGTATTGTTGTTTGCATACACTGATACTTATTAATCTTTAGGCTAACGTCTTCATTTTCAACGATTCAAACTAGTGGCTGGATACACTTGTAAGAGTTCGAACGCGATCTAACGCAGCATTATTCGTTTGGTGAGTATGGGTGTTTTACTTTGATTTGTGTTTGATCTCGGGAGATGTATTTTGGATATTTGAATATGGCCGGATGAAGGCTCTTGGATTATGTATTCAAAATTGTTGGATTGAATAAATTATGTGGATGAGTTGCTATTATCATTTGGTTATCTCCCTTGCGTTATTTGGATAACATGTTGTTTTTATGTTGTCCGGATTTATGAGATCTTGAGTGGGCTATATTTGTTGGGTCCTGTATATGTCTGATTTGTTACACCCGGGTTTAGCATTTGTTATTTATTATTGCAATTATTTGAAATTTTAATTTTGTAAAATATTATTATTAGACCTATTTTGGGTCGGGTTTGTGACAGTAAATGGCATTAAAGAAAGTTATAATGGGAGATGTTTTGGGTCTATTTGGGTCATTCTAGGGGAGATGATTTATTTGAATATTTTGCATGATAGGTATTGTCGATGGCGGATAACTGGAATTCTGGTGTTGGAGGCTCAGGTTCCAATCAGGAAGAAGATTATCTTGCTATGATGAGTTGTATGAGCGACATCATGAATAGGATGATCCAGTGACATGATCAAGACATGGACATTATGAGGAGGATGGCCAAGTAGAGCCAGGGTAGGCCATCTTTTGATCAGTTTAAAGCCGAGCACTTCCTAGAGTTCCATAGAGAGTTTGATTTGATAAAGGCAGAAAATTGGCTCTAGAAGGTAGAAAGGGTGTTTGAGGTTATTGATTGCTTGGATGAGGACAAAGTCAAGTTTGCTGCGTATAAATTGGAAAGAAAGACTAGCTAATGGTGGGATGTGCAGTGCCACATAGAAGAATAAGGAGATTTTTTGTGATGTGTTTCATATAGCATTTCTGGAGAAGTTCTTCCCTTCGAGCATCCCGGATATCAAAGGAGATGAAATCGTTTGGCTGCGGCAGGGGAGCAAGTCAGTGGTTGAGTATGACACGCAGTTTACAGAGTTGTCCCGGTTTGCTCCACATCTTGTTGGGGACAAGGCTTTGAGAGTTTTGAAATTTTTGCAAGGGTTGAATGATTCGATTAGAAAGCAGTTGATGCCCCTCCGTTTGAGGACGTACAACGAGGTTTTTGACTGGGCTTTACTGATAGAGTAGGAGCAACTTCAGGAGAAATATTTTCAGTGGAGGGCGGAGCATTGAGGCTAGAGTTCACGGGGTGGAGGCTCCCATTTGAAGTATAGAGGCCAAGAGAAAGGGAAATCAGTTGGAGTGAAGTCTTCTCCTCCAAAGCCCCAGTTTGAGAGATCTGCTTGCGAATTTTGTGGGAAGAATCATATTGGGCGAGTATGCTTCCGTCAGAGTAGAGCCTTTTTTAATTGTGGCCAGATGGGCCACCTGGCAAAAGATTGTCCATCTCAGAGGCGTGAGCATCCAGACAGGAGGCTAACAGCTTCAGGTAGAGCCTATGCAACGAAAATTTGTGATGCCAGAGCAAACTCGTCAGTGGTGGAAGGTACTTTGCAAATCTTTGATTCTATCGCTCATGTTTTGATTGATCCCGGGGCTACACATTTTTTTGTGGCCCCCAGGTTTATGTGTAATTTGTGTGTACCTTCCTAATTTTCGGTAAGTGCTTTGATGGAGTCTACCCCGGTGGGTAAATCATTGATGGCTGATATTGTGTATCCCCGACGTCTGGTTTCGATTGATGGCTATGAATTGTTGGCTGATTTGATTTTGCTTGATACGCCGGACTTCGATATTATTTTGGGAATGGATTGGTTGGCGTATTATCACGCTAAGGTAGACTGCTTCCACAAATCTGTTTTGTTTTGCATTCCGGGGTATGAATCCTTAGAGTTTCAAGGTGCAGTTAGAAAGGAAGCTTCGGGGTTCATTTTGACTCTTCATGCAAGCCATCAAATGCAAGAAGGGTGCCAAACTTATCTAATATATGTGACCACATTTGAGAGTCATTCTGTGACCATTGAGGATATTCTAGATGTTTGTGAGTTTGAAAATGTCTTCCCGAATGATTTACCTAGATTACCTCCCAATTGGAAGATTGAATTTGCTATTGATGTGGTGCTAGGGTCAACACCGATATCGAAAGCTCCGTATAGAATGGCCCCGTTTGAGTTGAAAGAATTGAAGTAGCAGTTGTAGGATTTGTTGGAGAAAGGATTTATTCGGCCTAGTGTATTGCCATGGGGTGCTCCTGTATTGTTTGTAAAAAATAAGGATGGATTCATGAGGCTGTGTGTGGATTACAGGGAGTTGAACAAGATTACAATTAAGAACAATAATTCCCTCCCAAATATTGATGATCTCTTCGACCAACTGTGAGGAGCTCGGGTGTTCTCCAAGATTGATTTTTGATCAGGGTATCATCAACTGAGCATTAAGCGGGAGGATGTGCCGAAAACAGCTTTCAGGATGCGGTATGACCATTATGAGTTCCTGGTGATGCCCTTTAGGGTTAAATAATGCGCCGGCATCGTTTAAGGATTTGATGAATCTAGTCTTTCAGCCGTACCTGGATCAGTTTGTAGGGGTTTTCATCGATGACATTCTGATTTATACGAGGAGTTTTGAGGAGCATGAGGCTCGTTTGAGGACAGTGCTATAGATTTTAAGAGCAAGACAGTTGTATGCTAAATTGAAGAAGTATTAATTCTGGTTGGAGGAGGTGCCATTCTTAGGTCATATCATTTCTAAGGGCAGTGTATCTGTGGACCCAAAAAAGGTAGAAGTAGTGTCAAATCGGGAGTGACCAACGAATGTTACTGAGGTGTGGAGTTTCTTGGGCTTGGCTTAGTATTATAAGCAATTTGTTGAGAATTTTTTGACATTGACTCTGATATTGTTGATCCTGGATGGATCGAAAGAATTTGTTATGTATTGCGATACCTCCAAAAAAGGGTTGGATTGTGTTTTGCTACAGCGTGATCGGGTGGTGGCATATTAGTCTAGACAATTGAAGTTTCACGAGCAGAATTACTCCACCCATGATTTGGAGTTAGTGGCCGTGATATTTGCTTTAAAGATATAGAGACAATATTTGTATGAAGAGAGATTTGTAGTTTACTTTGATCATAAGAGTTTAAAGTATCTGTTTTCGCAGGAGTTGAAGTAGCCGAGATGGATGGATCTGTTGAAAGATCATGATTGTGAAATCCAGTATCGATCGGGAAAAGCGAATGTAATTGCTGATAATTTGAATCTGACGTATTCCGGTTTAATGGCCCATTTCATGATCAAGGAATGGGAGATGTTGCATGGAATGAAGAGTTGCACGATTCGTTTGCACTCCCAAGGGTCAAGGATGATGTCATCATATCTCCCGGTGCAGCTAGTGATTTTAGAGAAGATAAAGAAGAATCAGATAAATTACCCATATTTGATAGAGATAGCCAAAGATCTGGGTAGCGAATCACGAGCAGATTTCAATGTGCGGGCTAATGGGATTCTTCGTTTTCGGGAGAGAATCTGTATTCCAAACATTGAAGAGTTGAAGGAAGAAATTTTGAATGAAGCCCATAAATCAAGGTATACAATTAATCTTGAAGTGAACAAAATGTATCAGGACATGAGGAAGTCCTTTTGATGGCAGAATATGAGGAGGGAGATTGCGGCTTATAAAAAGCATAAAAAGCCTCTAGGATTTTTTTCATCATTTGCCGATTCCCCATTGGAAGTGGAAGCATACAACGATGGATTTTATTTCGAGATTACCTAGGACGGTGAGGAATTTAGATGTTATTTCAGTGATTGTAGATTGATTGACAAAGCCTACTCATTTCTTTCCAGTTTGGATGACGTATTCGAAGGATAAGTTGGCCTGTTTGTATATCAATGATATTGTAAGGTTGCACGGTATTCTGGTTTCGATTGGTTTTGATCGTAATCCAAGGTTTGTGTCGAAATTTAGGAAGAGCTTGCATAAAGAGTTGGGTACTAAGCTAAAGTTTAGTATGACGTTCCATTTGCACACAGACGATCAATCTAAAAGAACAATTCAGATTCAGGATGATATGTTGAGGGCAACAGTTTTGGAGATAAGGGGCAATTGGGATGATTATTTATCGCTTGCCGAGTTCGCGTTTAATAATAGCTATCAGTTGAGTATCAGGATAACCCATTTTGAAGATTTATATGGATAGAGATATAGGTCTTCCATTAATTGGGAAGAAATTGGTGATAGTAGATTATGGGGCCCCGACATCATTCAGGATATTTCTGAGAAAATTAAGATTATTAGAGATTGGTTGATTAAGGCTTAGAGTTGCCAAAAATGCTATGCTGGTGAGAGGAGATCAGATTTGAGGTTTGATGTGGGCGACCATATGTTTCTAAAGGTGTCTCCGATGAAAGGGATTCCGAGATTTGGAATGAAGGGTAAACTGAAGCCTAGGTTCATCGGACACTTTGAGATTTTGGAGCAGATCAGAGAAGTGGCCTGTAGATTGGCTTTACCTCCAAATTTAACATATTGTCATGACGTGTTCTATGTGTCGATGTTGAGGAAATATGTATATAATCCTTCGCATGTGATTGAATTTGAGTAGTTAGAGAATAATGAGAATTTGTCTTATATTGAAGTTCCCATTCAGATTTTGGATTGGAATGATCAAGTATTGAGGAACAAGACGATTCCGCTGGTCAAAGTTTTATGGAGAAATCATTCGGTCGAGGAGGCAACTTAGGAGCGCGAGGCTGTAGTCCGAGAAAAGTATCCCCATTTGTTTGAATATTGAGGTACATAAATTTTAAGAACAATTTTAAATGGAGGGGAGAATTCCTCGAAAATTTTTTATGGAGGGGAGAATTGTAATGCCTGGATCCCCATTTGATTTATTTTGATATTAATTGTGATTTTGGGTTGATTGGATATATTTGGAATAATTATATATTATTGAATATTGAATGGTTTTTGGTTTGCAACTTTGTGCTCGAGGGGCGCCCGGGGGCTACGCTCTAGTGCTAGTGTGGCTATAAAAGGGAGGCGTGGGCACTGTGTTGGCAGTTTCGCCTGGGAGAAGCAAAGAGGAGAGAGAGAGAGTAGGAGAAAGAAGAGAGAATGTGGAGTTCAGATATCTCAGAGTATTGTTTTGTCGATCTGTTTGATATAAAGTTGAGGTAAATATCTATAAGCCATATTCTTTGTCTGATTTCATGCCTGATTATGGTTGTTTATGTTTTAGGAGGTTTCAGTATATGCCTGTTATTTTTATACATTCCTTTTGTTTCCTATGAACATGCATGCTATATTTACTAGTTGATTTGAGGTTTGTGTGATTTTAGGGGTCTTACTGATTTTATGAAAATCGTTATAAATATTTGAGTCCGTATATGTTATGTATTAATATGTTTATATGAAAATGGGCATGAAACTTAAATAGGCAGTGCATTAGTACACATGCATGTACCAGGAATGAGATTACTACCTTTGTGATTTGTTATGTGATTTGTAGCGCCTCTCCCGACAGGAAAGTTATGTGATTATGTGACTCCTACTTTCGCCGGTAGGAAGATGGCTTTGTTTGTAGTTGGACCCACACCACTTTGTGTAAATGAGAACCACCGTAATAAAATTAACAAAAATTATATATATATTCGGACGTCCTAACATAACTAATAAACTTGAGGATTACACCTAATACCGTGGGTGGCAAAACAAAGTGAGCTTGTTCTGTATCTATAGGAGACAAGGCACATAGATGGCCTAGCCTGCTGGTTTAAACTACAGTTGCTATGGTTTAAGGCTACCGAGAATATATGTAACCCTTCTTCAAATTAGTCTTTTAAAATCTTTGGTTCTCCAATACATACTTTGAATTTCGGTATGAATTGGTATTCTAATTTTGATTTGAGATTCATAATTTGCCCATGGATGGGAAATTGAGTTAGTCTCATACATTTGGATATGTGATTTACCCCGAATGATATTTGATTTATATGATTTCATTCCAACCTTTGCCTATTCATATGTGATTTAGATCCGGATTTTGATTTATATGTTTACGCATCCTCATTATACTCGTATATCTCTCTTCAGCTTTATTTTGCTTATATTGTTTATCGTTTTGATTACACTGCACTTGTTGAACTTTTGGCTCACCATTGCTTCTCCTTGTCTCCAGATTAGCACAAGTCTGATATACCCGGTGGAATAGTGTAAAGATCAGAAGTGGACTAGGCTTGGATTTGGAAGATCTTATCGAAGACTTATAATTTGTAGCCTTGTGTATGTCATGGGGAATTGTATATGTTTATGTTTCGGTTGAAAATCTTAATGTATATTGTATATATGACTGATGATTAGATAGTTTAGTTTCCGCTGTGTTTGGATTTATTTATGTTTTCGCAGGTTATTGTGATTTATAACAGGTACCTAGTGACATCTCTCTTCGCCAATGTTGTGTGTAGATATACAGTGTTGGAGCCACGCATTATATGTGGTAATTGGATCCTGTGAGATTTTGTATTATTGTTGTTTGATGTCGGATGATGGGATTATTGGATGTATTTTATTTTGTACAGGAGATTGTATAGGTTTTTGTATTGGCGGATGTCCGTATTATAGACAAAACTTTGCCGAATTTTTTGCAGAAAACACAGTCTGTCACAGTTAGTATCAGATAAAAAGAGATGTCTTAGGTTTGATTTGAATCATATGCGAAAGTTTAGAATAGATTAAGATAGATCAAATAGATGGATATAGGCATAGGACAAATTAAGTTAGATTGGATAGTTCTAGTTATCCTGACTGGCTAGTTTAGGCTTGAACTAAGTTAGAGTTAGAAAATGAGATTGGTTGTCCAACTTTTGCGTCCTAGTTAGTGTCTTAAGAGCAACATAACCCGTGTTGTTTTTATTTCAGAAGGGTATTAGAATTGGCTCTTATACGAGAGTTTACTCACGGTAGTAGTCGACCGCGAGGACGAGAGGAGCTGTAGGGAGGTGCCTTGAGACTTAAATTTGATTGGGGCCGATTTGGTGCTTGAATTGATCGGTATTGATTCGAGGCCTAGGTTAATCGATTTTGGTTCGAAATTTAGGTGATTGGCTCTGGGTTGAGGTCTTCAGGCTAGTAAATTGCTAAGAAGGAATGCTTGATTAATGTATCAAGTATGATGGGTAGGGTGGAATCGATAGCTTGAGGTTAAAATAACTTAGAGTCAATCCGGTGTAACGAGTCCTAAGGTGTCGATTCATAATCGATTTAGTGATGCCTAAGTACCTAAAACTTTTGGGGTGACTCAGATCCTATATAGAAGTTGAGATACGGATCTTGAGAATTAAGATGATATTGTGATGATCCAAGGTTGGGAGAAGATAAGGTAGTGTTGCCCCATGCATGATAGGAGGTGAAGTCGACCTTGAGTGGTTGACGTGAAAAGTATCCTAAGTTTCGAGAATAAAGAGATATCGTCAGATATATTCATGGATGCATTATGAATGAATGTCTTGTTTCGGTGGGATTTTTGGGAACATGTTTCAAGTGTGGATAGTTCGACCGCATAATTAAGGATTACCCTTATTCTCTGGGTCGGTCAGTAAAGGAGCCTAATACCGTTGATCGAGGCTTCGCAATAATGGCACGAAGTATAGAAGTGTCGTCCATCGTAGCGAGAGATAAGGTTTTTGAATCTTGATGTTTCGATATATATGTTACTTTGGAATCCAGTGTTTCTTAAGCTTATTCGTTTATCTGAGGATCGTAACTCTTATACTGGTTGTATCGAGGTCTGCAACATTTTTTTAGGTCTATAGATATGATTGGTTGGATAAATTCAATTATCCTGTGATGTTAAGGCTTAATATGATTTTGAGAACGATTTGGTTAGTAAGATTCCATGTTAGTGTGAGCTATGATGGTAAGGACATGACATCTTGTAATCGGGTGAAAAGGTTTGAATGTGAGGCATCGTTGTTTGAGTGGCGACGCAATTAGTATTGTTTCGCCTGCAGATCGTTTGATTAGGATTTGTGCGAAGTTTAATTAACATATAAGACCACACTTGGAAGTCATTTTGTGGTCGCCAAGGTGTTTGGGTAGTATAAGTGTTTGAGGATGTCTCCTAGATAGAATGATCGGCTCAAATCATCTCCTGATCGTTAAATTGATGGTTGTTGTGGAGTTGTGCCAAGGTTGGTACCAAATTTTGAGGACTCTGTATTGAACCAATAAGGTATCGGCTGAGTATTTTGCCGTGAGGTACTTCAGTGCTTTTTGGATGGCCCCATTGATGAATTCTTAGAGTGAATTAGATGTGATGACCCTATTTGAGGATCGTATTATAGAGTGCAAAGGATGGTTAGCTAAGTGCTCAATTATGAAAGGGATGTTAGTTTGGGAGAAATGTTATGTCGGACATATGGTTTCTCCGATAGCAGGAATGCGATTCCTTAGAGTTGGAGTGATGGCTCATTTGGAGAAAGATTGATTGATGTCTCGAAGGTGTGTTACTTTTTTGGGTTTAGCTGAACCTAGAAGGGTAATCCAATAAGTATTTCTTGAAGATTGCAACGCCGTGAGGCGTTTGGCTTGGAGACGATCAGTATCCGTTGGAATGGTTCATGCAGGAGTAACCTTCGAGGAATTAAGGATTAGATGTTTACCTTATTGTTTGGGTTGACCCCTAATGGGTCTAGCAAGTTACGGTCGAATGTGATTTTTTTGAGGAAGTTCTAGGATTGTATATCTCTTGACTTGTATGGGTGGTTATCTTTGGTTAAGAGGATGTAAAGCCTATGACCAGAATTCCCTCACCCATAGTTCGGGGTCGGCCATTAAAGTCCTTGCTTTACGAATTTATAGGGTTACTTATAGAGATAGTTATTATTGAATGAACCCTGCGGACTGAGAGGTTATTTCGCAGGAAGAGATGGCCATGCAACAATATAAGCGAGTAGATTCGCTTGAGGATAGTAATGGTGAATTTCGATATCAGTCATGAAGGGTTGATTAAGTGGTAGTGTAGATCAATGAGGTTATTGAAGGGTTATACTTATGAGGGTATCATTAGTCTTGAAGAATATTATTGCCGATGATTGGATGACGAGAATATTTAGATTAGATATGTCTTGCTGTATCATAGGAGTTATTGTAGGGTGAATCTCAAGTGACTCCTATATCTAAGCAAAGGGAGTGCTCTGTATTGGTTTTAGGAGAGGGAGTTGCCTCCCACGTAGTAAGGTCATGGAATTATGAGAAAAGAAGCCATCACTGTTTCGATTTCGAGGACATTAAAGGTGGCAAGGATTAGAGGTACCATTTGGATATCATAGAATTGGCAGACTAGGATAGCCCCTTTCATCGTGAATTTGGGTGACTTGACCGGAGCATATAAGTTGGCTCGTTGGTATGCCAACAAAACGGTAAAATTGGATAAGTATTCGAGCTCGAGGTTTTTGGGTGATTGCTTCAATTACATTGCCTAGGTTGATTGTAATCTAAAGATTTTGGGCCCTGCTTTAGTTGTATCGATGTCCCTAGAATTTTCTTTAGATTCATAATTGCCAGGTAACCTAGAAGTCTTGTATGAATTAGTAGACATGAGTTGTGAGAGGATTTTTAGTGTCCTGATAAATGGTTAATCAGAATAGCGCGGCGGAAGCATTGTGGGCCATTGGCTCAGAAATTTTGGAATGGGGTTAAGGTTCTAAGTGGAAGGTCATTCTCGAAACTTAGGAGGTGTCGAAGTGAGAGCCTGTTAGCTCATTTGGTATTTTGTATTAAGCCGGAGAGGTAGTCAATAATTAGGTTTACCTTTCAATTGGGGTAGGTTATCGTGATGTCTCTCATGTACCGATGAATGAGGAAGTAGGTTTATGATTAAGTTGAACCGTTGTGGGAGATTAGGGATTTGTTTTATAATGATGTTTCAATCTCAAGTTTTAGATAAAAGGCATTAGATGTTAAAAATCAGGATAATTCGAATGACTAAGGTTCGCTAAAAATAATCGTCTCTCCAAGAAAGTGATCTGGGAGTGCATAGGCGAAATCTGGAAGGTCTTTTCCCCCTATTGTTAAGTTATGAGGTTCGTTAAATTTCGAAAGATGAAATTTTATAAGTGGGGAGAGTTGTAAGGTACTAATTTTTGGAACGTAGTAAATATGAGTAATTAAGTTAATATAAGTGGATCGAGATCTAAGGGCACGGGAGGAAGCGGATCGAAGGACAGAAGACCTGGAATTGTTGGAACCGAGAACCGGTGTTATAATCTGGAAATATTAATCCGTAATTATGATTTGGATTTTAAATGATGACAATCTCGGGATATTAAATTAATATAACCACAATTAGGCTCGAGGTATGTGAAAAGATATATTTCGGAGTTGAAAATCGAGTGGCAGTGCTGGGTGGACTGCTGGGTGCTCGAGCCCTGGCGAGTGCCGATTCTAGCGCTGGTGCGCCTACTGTGTGCTGCAGACAACGCTCAAGCACCAATCCGCGTAAAAGCTTCGTCGGGCTTTTTAATCGTTGCTGTTACGCGGTTTAGGGAGAATAAAATCAGAGGGCTTCAGGTAGACAGAGAGAGGGAGGGAGAAGAGAGAAAAATGGGCAAACGAAGGCTCTCGGGTTCGATTTCGGTTTCGAGCTAGTTGGAGAAATCGTAGAAACCGAAATCGTAGATCAAGTCGAGATAAGTGCATCCATACCCTTTTCTTCCGTTTTTTTTAATTTTTATTCGATCTCCTTTGGGTATTATTGTCCCGATACCCGATTCATATGTGTATATGTAATACCCATAACTTGATGATGCATATATATAATTTCATGTTCAAATTTGTGGATTTCAACCGATTTCCTCACTCAAACCCTAGTCCGGCATCTGAGTGGTTTCGGCCTCCGATTTTTGGGGCTTTTACACAAATTAGGTCCAGAATATCATTGCCCATATCCTATATAAGTTAATTTATCGATTAGATATCCAATTTGATAGTTTTATATGTATTTTCGTTTGTCGGAACCCTAAGATGCGGCCGGACCTCGTTTAGGCATTTATTTTGAAATTTATGCATAAATTGGCTTGAGATTATGATTACCTATGTCTTGAATTTGGTGATTTACCCATTGGATGCCTGAATTCTCAAGAATCGTCTGAAATGCACAACCGGGTACTGTTCACGCATGGATACTGTTCACCCGAGCCTCTTTGGTAAATTTTACATAATTCTCGCATTGTTCAATTGTTAAATTAAGTTGCATATATATTTGCATGTGTTTAATTGCATATCCCGAAATATATGTTTGTTAACCAATTGCGAAGAAAAATGTTACTCAGAAGCCTCTAAGATTATAATTGTCTCTTGGTGGTAAGAATTCTTATTCTTCGTTATGTTTATGATATTCGTATATGCAAATTAAATCATGAGAAGAGTTAAATTCGAAATAAAAATAAAAATCATGCAAGTATTGGAAGAAAATTCCATAATTGTTATATGATTTAATTGTTTTCCCGGATGGAAATATTGTGAAAGAAGCATGGTGTACCTTCCCTCAACAAATAAGAAATCATGAAATTAGGACCATGAAATTATGTTACGAAGGGTAATAATTCTTGGCATACCATTGGTGTTATAGCAGAGACTCAAGGATTATCCTGGCCACGTATTGTAGCGGGTAATACTCTTGGTAAGCCTTAAGATATTATTGTGGAAAAACGATGACTGCCTCTGGGCCCCGGGGGTACATGTGGGGGCATATCGTTATCGGCCCATCTATAGGCATGATATATAGACGGTCCCTCCACTAAGTCTAAAATAAGCGCTCACGGTCTTAGATCATGTGGGGTATCATGATCATTTCCTCGTTCTCCCGCACCTTTAGCTAGTAAGACTTTGGAACATAAGTAATTATACATAATTTGCATCTCAAAGAGAAGAAAAATAAAACATGAAAAGTTCATTGTGTTTCAAAAGCATATTCGATCATGTCTTATGTTTACGCATCCTCATTATATTCGTATATTACTCTTTTACTTAATTTTGCTTATATTGTTTATCGTCTTAATTACACTACACTTGTTGAGCTTTTAGCTCACTCTTATTTCTCATTGTCTCCAGATTAGCATAGGTCAGATATACCTTATAGGATAGCGTAGAGATTGGAAGTGGATTAGGTTTTGGATTTGGAAGATCTTATCGAAGACTTATAATTTGTAGCCTTGTATATGTCATGGGGAATTGTATATGTTTATGTTTCGGTTGAGAATCTTAATGTATATTGTACATATAACTGATGATTAGATAGTTTAGTTTCCACTGTATTTGGATTTATTCATACTTCTATAGGTTATTGTGGTTTGTAATAGGTACCTAGTGGTACCTCTCTTGGCCAATGTTGTGTGTAGATATACAGCGTTTGAGCCACGGATTATATGTAGCAATTGGATCCTGTGTGGTTTTATATTGTTGTTGTTTGATGTCGGATGATGGGATTATTAGATGTATTTTATTTTGTATAGGAGATTGTACAGGTTTTTGTATTGGTAGATGTCCGTATTACAGACGGAACTCTACCAAATTTTTGGCAGAAAATACGGTCCGTCACAATCTAATTTTGTATCCTTTGGTAGATTCGTTGAGTGGTGACTTCGTACATGAATCACTTAAGAATGGTCAACTGAGTGCTTAGTTTCAATATCTATGAAGAGTGGTGAATAATTATCCATGTTTGTGTGTTCGGGAATCTAATTCCAAGTCGATCCATAATGATCTTCACAGATCTTAGTCATGTTGCCGTCCACTTCTCCAGCATTTACATTGTGCAGCAGCAGAGAATGAAGGAGCAAGCCAGTATGCTAATGACAGCTACCACTATTGGGGATAACTTGGCTAAGGATCTACCCTTGTCATCAAAATAAGGCAAGCATGAACAAGCAACTTTGATGATCGTTTGGGGTGGGCAAGAAGATCGTAGACATGGTTGTTGCCGAGGCAGAGAGAGACAAAAAGGGATGGATAGAAGGCAGAGTTAGGTATGAAAGATAGGAAGATGAGATAAAGGACTAAAAAGGATTTAGCAATGATGACCCCCTCTTTTCCTTTTCAAAAATAAGGTACTACTTTTCCTACCTTTAAAATCTAATATGGCGTGCATTGTTTAGCTTTTCATTGAGAAGAGACTTAAACGATTATACATGGGAGTGTTGACTAGGAGATGAATCCTATCTTTTCGAGGAAGTTTCCGCCTTTCGTGAGAAAGGAAATCAAACTCACAAATTAAGACCGTTTCACGGAAACGAAGCAGCTGCTTGACGTGGAAAGGGGGAAATGTAACAACAAATCACTGGGTATAAGAAGACATTCAATCTGCAGTAATGCAGCACTGCAAGGTACCTCCATAGGAAATTGTCCTAATACATATATTGTGTCAGATTCTTGTTGAGATTCATAGAAAACAAGCACACAATTGGCACAACGAGAACAAGCCTGCATCCTCTGTCAATCATCAACCACCAAGCCCTTGAGTATAAAAACGCATACCAACCAAACACACAAAGTTGAAAAATAATATTTAACGTGAAAAACTATTCTAAATTAAGAAAAAAATCACGGGACAATCTCCTAACAAATTTACTATAAAATAGTAACTAGTTATAAATATAACCCCCTCCGAAAGCTTTTTATTATAACTCGAGTGAATAATGGTTGAATACAATCCCTTTATCACACCTTATAACCCATAAGAGAAGAATGCAACGAGGACAAGAGTAACCGATTGATATCCTAAAATCAAGACTAGAGCAACACTAATCATAGAGAAGAATGAAACTTGAATTAGACTTCAACTAAATGTAAAAATCTTCCCCCTTTCTCTTTTCTCCCACATCTGTCTCCATGTAGTGCCCTTACATTGAAAATGCTCTCAAATCTATCGTAAAAATCGTATGAGGACATTTTATACCATTATGTGTGCTTTAGACGTGACCCTTCTAGATAAACTACGCATGTGCATCTTTCAGGCGCTGTTTAAGTATGAATCTTTTGAATAAGCTATGCATGTGCTCCTTTCATGCACACATATGGCGTTAGAATCTTACTCATGATGGCACGTGCGCCCACCATATGCCATTCAAAAATTCCTCCGTTTGAGCAAATTTTCGCATAACATTGAGCGTACCTCCGGATGATTCATTTTTATTGGGAGTGTGATTCACAACGGGATGACTCAAAATCCAATAATTCTTAGGACTAATTACGTGCACTAACATGCCCTTTTCTACACACTTTCATCTTCCATATTAACCAATTTGACAAAAAAAAAAAAAAAACGGCTGGAAGAGAAGTATTGCATCCTAAATTATGATAGAATTCACTGAAGCACGAAATGACATACAAATGGTGTTGGTATAGAAGAAATATTATAGCCATTGCTTATGAAGCATTGATGCAGTTGAAATCTCATATGGTAAAGTAATGAAGCAACAAATTTGATTCAACTGAAACATACCATGACTAAGGCTATCCCGTCGCTGGGAAAAAGAGGAAATCCAAGATGGCTTTCTTGGTTCTTTTCCACTGAAATTATAACCTCCAGAAAGCATAAGCACAACTTCAGACATACTGGGTCTTAGGTTTGCAGGTGCTTGGAGACAAAAGAGTGCAGTATTGATGAAGTTTATCAACAGATCCTCCGGAAAATCAACCAATGCTGGATCGACAATATCCAAAAGCATATTGCTTTCTTGGAGTCCCCAAACGCGGTCCACCAAACATGGCTGCCTATCATCTTTCCTCAAAGAATTCCTATCGCCGCTGATGATTTCAAGCAAAAGCACTCCAAAACTGTAAACATCCAGCTTCTCCGTAAACTGTCCAGATGAATAATACTCAGGATCGAGATACCCCAGTGTTCCCTTTATCGTATCACTACAGTGGGATGCATCATCATCGAAAGACTGGGCCAATTCGAAATCAGCAATTTTAGGGGCCAAGTTCCTATCAAGAAGTATGTTTTGGGGCTTAATGTTCCTATGTACAATTCGGGGATTAATTTCCTCGTGGAGATAAGCAAGACCACGAGCAACCCCAATGGCTATGGCGGCTCTCATGCCCCAGTTGAGAGCAGATCGACCATCCTCTGAAGCGAAAAGAAATCTGTCGAGACTAGAGTTCTCTGCAAATTCATGCACAGTGATCAAACTATTCTGCTCAATGCAGCAACCGATAAGTTGAGTGATATTTCGGTGTCGAACACGGGACATAATCTCGATCAACGACGAAAATTCATCTCTTCTCCTAGAACTGGAGTGATTCTTGACTGCGATTTCTGTACCGTCTTCCAGAATTCCATGGTAAACGCATCCGAAACCGCCTCTGCCCAACACTTCAGAGAAGTTTTTGGTGGCTATTTTCAATGATTTTAAGGAGAAAATCCTTATATTTAGAGAGGAAATATCTTTACGGAGATCAACAAGTTTTTCTAGTCTTGACCCGTGACCACAGAAACTGTTACCAATAACACCAAAGCAGCTCATTGATGCACACCAAGGTATTTGCTAACTCAAATTAACAACTGAAGACCAAAACAAAAGAAAATAAAGAAGGAAAAAAGCAAAAGAAACAGGGAAGAAAGCACAAAAAGGCGGAGAGAGTACGTAACAAAGGCTACGGTCTAATGACAAATTAGACAGATGCTAGATTCCTAAGCTTGAAATTTTGGCCACTGGAATTCGGCACAAGGATACGATAAAGAGAGAGAGAGAGAGGAGAGAGATTTCGTTGGCGAGAGGTAATTCAAGACGCCATCGCTGGTCGAAGTGGAAGAACAGGGCGAAGAACCTACATCGATCGAAAGAATCACTGTTGGGGGTCAACAGCATCGGGTCGGGATCTAGATTTTAGCTATGATTCAATTACATAGCAAAAGCAAATAAAATATTCAAAATGCAGTAAATATAAACAACATAAAATTCAACCGTAAAGAAAATTCAACAACACCACTTTCTGCAATAATCTCAATGAATTATTAGCCATGTAAAATTAACTATTATCTCAAAGCCAAGACACTCAAATTTAAAAAAAAAAAAAACTATGTTTTGGATCTTTCTTTTTCCTTTCTCCCTTATCCCAAAGTGAAGACTCAACCCCCTTTTGTTAGAACAGTAAAAGCAATTGGAATGAAATGAATGCAAGCCGAATTGTATGGAGAAGATGAAAATTTATCTTCTCAAGTTTAATCTAAGCCATTACACCCGTGGCTGTAGCAATCAGTTGAAATCAGTAGCGAAGAGTCCAATCACTGAGTTTGCTGTCAATTGTGGTGTATCAAGGAACTGGTATACTGAATTTCAGCAGTACAAATGGACATGAACTTAATTGCCAGTGAGAGAACGTAATTTGAAGGCAATCCAATGTGATAGTAATTTTGGCTTATGAAACAGAACATAATTATAGCGAGTGTTTTGTTTTGTTGCATGGCTGTAATACAATGCTTCTACCATCATGATTTATATAATCATTGATCTGTCCTTCTGGATGGTGATTGAATATCATAAATTTTCATCTTGGCGGATAAAAATCGAAAGACGTTGGTAAAAATATTAAAAAATTAAAAATGAGAAAGATCGAATTCGATTCATATGATATCCTTTTTATTTTGTCACAGATGAGATGACAAACTAGTTTATCGCGTCTGACTCTTTCGTGAAAAATACGATTTGTGGTAATGTACAAAGCAATTTGGTCATTATGAGAAAGAATAATAAGATACAAATGAGAGATTAGAAAATTAGGAAGTAAATATTTGGTCCAAATAAGTGGAACCTATGGAACGATATTTAGCTTTTGCAAAACTATGTGACAAAGTAGATTGTTTCCTTATTTTCCAATTGTGTCTGTTGTTTCTTTCTTTTCCAAGAGATACATGATTCACTAAGAAAAATGCAAAAAAATGGGTAGTGGATGTATTGTTCTTTAGACAAGAAGCCCAATTAGAATAATAATAAACAGTGAATTGAAGAGAAGAAGATGTGGAAAATAAAAGGCCTTGGGCAGGAATATCTTTCAAATGCTTCAGAACCTCATGAGCTGCTTGTAAGTGAGGTACAAGATGGAAATGCCACAAATTGACTGAGCCACAAATCTGTCAATGAGCTTTTTGTACATGGATGGTTGGGAAAAGGATCCCTATCATCTTTATTGAGCTTGAAATTTTGGTCCATAGGATGTTTTCTTGGCTTATATCCAAGTAATATGGAATCATGAAGAATATCAAGAGTATATTTCTGTTAAAAAATGTGAGTTTAAGTGTTATTTTTTTATAATTGTAAGGCCAAAAAAATATTTTAATAGTTCTAAATTTTCAAATTGAATATGAGGTTGAAGAAAATCTTGAAAATGTGATACCAGTTTGATATCATTAGAAGCAATAATTATAATATCAATATAGATAATTAAAGCCATGAAACTAGAACAATGTTTTTCAATGAAAAGGCTATAGTTTGCTTGAGATTGTATAAAGCCATAAGTCATCGAAGAAAAATAGAATTTGTTATTTTATTAAGGCTTACTTCAACCATATAAGCTTTTCTTTTAGGTTTGCATACTTATTTAGACGAAATAATAGGATAACTAGGAGAAAGTTTCATATGGACCTCTTCAATGAGGTCACTATGCAGAAATGCATTGCTAACATCCAATTGGTGAAAGCTCTATTTTTTAACTGTTGCCATAGCAAGCAAGGATTTGGT
This sequence comes from Nepenthes gracilis, assembly GCA_033239525.1. Lineage (NCBI taxonomy): Eukaryota > Viridiplantae > Streptophyta > Magnoliopsida > Caryophyllales > Nepenthaceae > Nepenthes > Nepenthes gracilis. Next base: position 1,017,606 of record BSYO01000019.1, on the reverse strand, counting down.
AGCAACAAGTTCAACTATAGGAGAAAATATTTTATTTAAATCAATACACTTTCAATGGTTATATCTTTTGCGAATAAGTCATACTTTATATGTATCCAATATGCCATCAAATTTCCTTTTAATCTTGTAAACCAATTTAGAGTCAATGGTTTTCTTTCGATGAGTTAACTCAATAATGTTCCATGTCTAATCTACTTTGAATGCATTTATTTCACATTCCAAATCTTACACTAGTCAAAATAAGAGGTAGCTTAAGAATAAAGGGTTGATTCTGTTTCAATAAGAAGTGAGTAAGCTATATATAAATATAAGTTATAAGATGTAGATGGTAGAATAGTATCTTGTCTAATATGATTTGATAAAGAGAAAGATAATTACGATGCTTGATAGTAAGTAATATGAGACTTTTGTCATCATAATTAATATAATCTTTAATACTTTTGATCAATTTAGTAGATAAAATTATTCAAAACCTCCGATCAAAGTAGTTTACAAAAGTTAGTCATGGGTTATAATTGTTTTCACTTAAAATGAAATTTTTATTGATACCCGTAATTTTAAATTATATTAAAACTAAAATATTTTCTGTGAGCTTAATTATCATTGCTATATCTTTGCTTTTCATTCAAAGTGATATATTAGAATATTTTTGTACTACATACATCTAAAGCACAAAGTGCAACTTATACATCAATTAAATTAACAAATATATCACAAAAGATGCTAATATCTTCACATCTAACACATAACATCTACTCTTAGATAATCACCTATGAAGAACATATTTGGTTAAAATTAGCCAATAAAAAATCCAATTGAAAAGAATCAATATTGAAGGAAAAGGGGTATAAAATTCTTATGTATTGTTAAATATATCAGGGTTGCCTCATTAAAACTTTGTAAAAGAAAATAAATGGGATAATAATTTAGGGAAGAAAAAAGAGTATACTTGGCATAAAATTTTTATATCAGAATTCCCTTTGACAAATCATGATGGATGTCTTTAAGTCATTGCATCAATTATCCTACACAATCTTCTTACATTTTGTAATTGGCAATACTTTAGTGATTGCCCATTTAGAGTTGAAAGAGTTGATAAAAAAATTTGTTTAAAAATGGTTTATTCCTTCCAAGCTTGTCACTATAAAGTATATCGGCGTTATTTGTGAAAAAAATGACAGATCTATGAGATTAAACTCAGACTATATATCTTTAATATTTACTATTAAATAAAAATTTAATCGTAAAGATTTTAAGATATAAAAAATTATAAATTATAGTATTATTTATTTATTTTTTTATAATATAAATATAAATTAAATATTCAACTCAATAGTAATTTTTTTTTAAAAAAATAACAATTTAGACTATATTTTCAAGATTTAAATCTCATCCCTTAAATCCATTCAACAAATACAAATCTTATATACCTCTCATTTTTTTTTTTTTTTTTTCAGAAAGAACTAATCTTAAATCTCAACAGAAATATCTTTTTTTTTTTTTTTCTAAGTCTATGCTTATGTATTTTTAAACTCATTCACATTTACTGCACTCCCATATTATAAACAGGGAACAGATGGGCTCCCACTTGATTAAATGTGCTAGAAATTGAAGAACTTGTTTATTCAATTAATTAAAAAAGAAAAGTAGTGGGCAATATTAACTTATTGAGACCGCATATGTTGACATTTCCTCCTTTCTGTCCTTTTCATCCCCTCACCCTTCCGAAGAATTTTCAACAATCCTCACCTTGGAAGTCACTCCAAAGATGGGCCTACTTACCAATAGTATTACCAATTTTACAACAATATTTAATTTTATTTTCATGTATTGGACTGGAAGTGATTTAATACTGTCGCATTCTAGATTCACAGTTGATGGTATTAACGGGTGGGAATCATCACATATGGGATCACAACAACGAAGGGCGAGATGTGAAGGAAGCTCGGGAATTTGCAGCAATGCATCGATAATTAAACCGACACAATGTTGCTGGACTTTGGTTGAAAAATGACACCAAAAATAGGGAAATGTAACAAAGGGTATGCATATGAGCGTGGATTCTTTTATGTGTTTTCTATGGCCGCCCGGGCATCATGTCGATGCTGGCTACCCAGGGGGCATCTTTTGCATCACCCAGGGGTTTCTGAATGGTTCTATTTGGTCTGCGACCGAGATTTAGCACCCAGGGTTATAATCTAAAATCCGTGGAGGGCGAGAGAGAGAGAGCGCTTTTTGCTTTAGTTGGAAACCGAATGTTTGGAGCCTGTCTTTGTACTGATCAGAGCTGTGCCAGCTTATGCTGGTGGCCTAGGCCAGGGGGGCCTGAAACGGTGCGAGCTGAACTTGATTGGTCCAAGCCTATCTAGACTAGCACAACGCGACGATGGTGAACTTGGCGAAGATTTGCAAAGATCCCATTCCTGATATCCAAGACTCTATTCAAGAGAGTAGACAGTTGTTCTCCTTAAATGGCTTCTCTACTCGTTAGAGATTGCAATAAACACAAATCTTTAAATTTTCCATCTCCTTTATCAGAAGATGGCCACCCAGATCCTTTACAATGAAACAAGCAAAGGGTTCGTCAGCAGTAGCTTTAATTAGTGTAGCCTTTGCCAAGACAGTGGCTAAACTTCGTATTGCTTCTGTTGGAAAGGCTGTAGCTGCTGGAGAAGCTACTGCTGATTCTACTAAAGCTGCTGCATTTTGGCTCTACCAAGTAAATTACATGGCCTTACTTCCTCTCTTATTATTGAATAGATCTCTAGGAAATACAAATGATGATGGCCTAGAAGAAGCTTATGAAAGACAGTCCAAAGAAAGCTTACAGCTGAAAAAGGCTAATGGACTCTGTAGCAAAAACTTAAAGGAGATTGAGAGTGCTACAGACACTTTTCGGGTCAAACTTAACGTGTCTCCAAGATTGGGCATTGAGATTAGCAGAGAGAAAGATGCCCGGAAGAAAAAAGGTGTGGCCGTTAGAAAGCAAGCTGGAGAAAATCTAAATCTGAGCAGCAATTATAATAAAGATGGCCTAGAGAACAGGGCTTTACAGATTATGTTCATCATAATAATAACAAATCTAAAGCTTTGTTTGTGTTTGCCTCTACCAGTAACGAGAAAAATATTCATGATCAAACAAGGATGAAAATTTTAAGATGATCATTCTAACTTAAAATATTGCAAAACAATCATCTCAAAATGTTTCTTACAGATCTCAACCTATATCACACTCATCAAGAACTCATAATCGAAATGATTTTGTCAAAACTTATTCTAAATTACTATCATAAAATACTCAACTTAAAAATGCACCGTCTCCTGATTTATCTGCACTTATCATGCATGCGGTACCTAGGGGCATATTCAGCCACATTATAACTAGACCAAGCCCCACGTTAACTATGCAAGTGATAATCGAGTTCAAAAGTTTCACCAATCATGTTCAATGCTTGAATGATAGATGGGTTGACCCCATTTGACCCAATAGGTCAATTCTAAAAAGCTCATCTGAGTCAGGAAATGGTACACTACAAGCCACAACGGTACAACTTACCTTCAAAATTCACAATGCTTTTGCGGTACCTCCACGGTGGATATTCTTGCCATATTTCAGTAACAAGTCATTGTCGATAATCCTTGTTCACAACAGAATAGATAGGGTCATGTTTGATGATGGTGTCAGTACCCCAATTCTCGAAAAAGGACAGTTGATAAAGGTGGCCTACCTACCTTCCATAATGTCATGTATGTAGATAGACTTAAATCTAATAAGGAAACATTGTTATGGAAAGAGATGGTACTCCTGATAATTGTTATAAAGTACCTTTTGAAGATTCAAAGTGTCAAGGTAGAAGTCACTAGGCCTTGGCATCAATGTCTTGGTAATATGAAACACAAGAATCTACCTAAAATCCCAAAGAAAGAGATTATAATTACCCAACCAAAATTAGAGCATTTTGAGAGTGTAGTGTGCGGCCTTATCAAGCTGGTAAACAAATTAGAGCTTGTGATAAGAAAATCACCAAAATTATTGCCAATAACCTTTGGAACTCTTATGTGGGTCTCATGGGACCATCTAAGACTAAAAGTCCAAGAAAGGAAATATATCCTAGTTTTAGTTGATGATTACACAAGATACATTGGGGTTGAGCTTTTGAGAGAAATATTAGATGCTTCAACAGTAGCTAAGATGAGCAAGAGGAATTGATTGTCAGGATTAGAAATGATCACGGGAGAGAGTGTGATGACGTTGATTTCTAGGTCTTTTCAATGATGGTTTCATCATGAATTTTCTACACCTGTTACTCTGCACCAAAATGGGGTCATAGATAGATAATAGAACCTTTCAGGAATTGGCTCGGGGGATGATGCACAACAAGAATGTGGCTATGCATTTTCTGGGTGAAGTTATAAGCACTCCATGCCACGTAATAAATCGAAATGTATCCTAGGCTAGGGGTAGACACGACACCATACAAATTTTGGAAAGGAAATAAATTGACCATAGAGTACTTTTGGAATTTTTAGTAGCACGTAATGCACCTTAGGGACTGTGAAAACTTGGAAAGTTTGATTCCAAGAGTGTTGAAAGCATCTTCTCACGTTACTCCCAAAACATTTGAACTAATAGAGTTTGCAATCTTCATACAATGACTATCATGAATTTTGATAATGATGAACATATGAGGAAGCTTATATCATGTGGTTGACAATTTTTGAGGAAATTATTGATGAGGACACTAGTGAACAAATTAGCACCAGCCTTCATGCTTTAGGGAGCATAAAGTCAACTCCAACAAGGAACCATGTTCTACAATTAACCTCAGTCATCCCAAAGACATCATAATATGAAGTGCAAAGTATGAGATTATAAGGTAGAGTATTGAATCAAATGGCTTTTAAAAAATTATTTCTCTAAATTGAAACAAATAAGATTGACAAAGTTCTTAGTGATTGGCATTGTATTAATGCTATGCATGAGAAATTAAATAAATTCACAAGGAATGAACTATGGCACTTAGTTCCTAGGCCAAATGATGGTAATATAATGTTGCCAAACCAAATGGATATTCAAGAATATGACTGAATAAAATAGAACTACCACAAGGAACAAAGCCAGACTTGGAGCGAAATGGTGTACTCAAGTAGTTGGTATTTCCTGCCATAGGGCATTATCCCATCGTAAGCCTCTAAACTAGGCATCATGAATCTTCTAGGAAAGAAATTTCCTAGGACATCATCAACAAATGGTGCCTGACACATTGGGGCTGTTGGGTTTTCTCTGGCACGCTTGAAATGCAGTTCTCTCATCTGTATCAATAGAGCAGGCAATCCTCCGAGCATTGAGGGATGCCCTTAATTTGGTGTGGTTGGCCGAGACCTTTCGAAGGTCATAGTGCTGCTGTATCTCCCTTCCTCTCGCTCTGAGGTGTGATCTAATCTAAGACATCAGTCGAAAGAGTGGTATGGCATTCGAGCATCAGATCTCTTCCCTTGGTGTTAATCCAAGCCTCTAGTCGGCAGGCATCCGTTCCTTCTTGAGTATTGATCATCTGGGGCAGGGTGCATCAAGTGTGCATCCTCAATGTCTGCTTTTCTCGGGGCCCTCTTCCTTCTAGAAGTTTACATTTGGATTGACCCTGGCAGGTCAGAGAATTGTCTTCAAGAGTGAATGCTTCGCACACTTACTCAAAGATGGTACCAGAGATGTATAACTGGAAAATAGATTTGATCCAAGGAGATATGGATTAAGATATGAGTCTCAGAATCACAAGTCCTACATACAACAAATATAAACAAGAGGTCATCGTACTGTGATAGCTCCATGAGGTCCCCTCTAGTTCTCAATTTAGAAGCACTAGACAAATTAGAATACAACAAAAATAAAAAATAATTACCTCTTTGATTGTAGGAATGTGAGAATGTAGGATGTGGGAACTCCCATTGAGGGGAAATGGATGTGGTCTTTCGGGGGGACTAGCTTTGTTCCCTGATGAGTCCTTGAAGATTGTAATGAGCAAAATGGACCTGCCAGATCCTAGGCTCGATGTGATTGTGGGATAAAAGAATAGATTCTTCTTGAGAGGTACAATAATGATATATCAATTGAAGTGATATAACCTAGATTTACCTATTTGAGTTCCCCATCTTTGTAGATTACTCTGGCTTTTCTAGGAGAACTTGGAACATTATTGTGGGGATTTCTAATGATAGGCATAGTGATGCAAACATAATGCAGAGTAGTAATGACGAGCATAATTTGTTTATTTATTCATGCCCTTTGATTTGTACCTTCTTTGGTGTTTTCATTATGCTAACAGGGAACCCTTTGTCAACCAATGATTTGGTTATCTGTTCAGATTTTGAATCTTAGTTCACCTTGGTTTGAAAGGATTTGGTATGCTGGCCCATCTTTGCAGTTGTTAGACCGATATCTGAGGACCAAGTCGGTGGTTACAAGCCCACTTTTGGGTTGCCTTGACGTGGCTAATTTCCCTCATCATTTTCTGGAAGCTAAGGCCATGACCGATTATTTTTGCTAGAATCCTGTATCTTTTTTGCCAGGTTCAATCAAGTTTCACAGCAAATATAAATGCCCAAATTATCGGGAATCACGAGTTGGCTAAATTCACCAGCACTTCAGATTGCAGTAGACTAAATACAAGTTTCTCTGTTAACTTGTTCATTCTTGAAACTTTCAATGGAGATTATTGTCACAGAAAGTTTTAACATAGACCCTCTACTTTCCCTATCTTCTGGAATCGCAGGCCAAGAAAATCAGCAGTGCCTAGCAGCCTCTTTGCAGCTAATTAGTATTGTTGTGGTCCTCCCAACAAATTACCCTAGTGGGCTCAGTCTATTAAAGAGTTCATACAAAAATGAAAAGTGCAAGTCTTATTTAACCATTCAAGGGGCCCACCATGACTGAGAATGAGAGAGAAATTTGAAAGCTTATTTGGCTTTATCTTAAAAAAAAGTTAAAAAGAAATATAGAAATATATACTAACTAACCATATTTCTACAACTTATCTGAATTTAATTAAATAAGTATCAATTTTAATTTAATTTTTTAAAAACAACACAAAAAATATAACAAAGATCAACAACAAAACATTGCAAGTAAGATGGATGGTGAACAAGAGGGATCAGATGGCCATAATTTGCAACAGGTTTAAGATGAGGAATTGAAATATGAGAAGGGTTCACAAAAATAACTGTTCACAAGAACAGTGTTACAGCAGATCGGCTATTCAGCCCCTTATTCATGTTATCAATTCAATCAAGCAGCACACAAAGCAAAAAGGGAAGACTTAACTAGGATTCCACAGAGCCAGACTTGACCTTCTCCCTCAGAAATTGCAGAACATGTTCACGTTTCCAGTTGTCAATTCTGTCACCAAAGAGTTTTAAGAAAACACTGCAGTAAGCATAACTGAAGAAACTAAGATGACCTGAATATGCTATTCCTTATAATTACAAACATGGAACATCTGTTTTCATACAAAAAACAGTTGCCACCACCACGTAAATATCATCAATATATTTTGCCAGGTGTGTGAAGCTGTCTAAAAGATATGAGTTCCGGTGTCATGACAGAGATGGCCCTAAACATCAAGGTTTAGACAGATTATCCACTGTCTCATTTAAAGGTATGTGGCAGATCACTTTGAGGGATGATTAAGTTATAGTAACATCAGAATAACGACAAGAATTCAGCATACACAAGACAATAAATTTTACATGGTTTACTCTCAAGAAGAGAGCTACGTTCATGGACACAAGATAAAGTGGTTTCATAATATTGAAAAATGTGCAAGTGATGAAAATAACCCGGTCACACTTTTCTCATCAAGAATCCTCGGTTTTCGTGAAACCCGAACACCCCAAATCTGGAAACACCCAAAAACAGTGCACTAAATGGAGCACACTGTTGTCCTGTGTTGGCTGTACTATTTTGTGTTGTGGAGGTATTTGATGCACTAAAGTCATTGGCACAGTTGACTGTAAATGGATACAAGTAATGTCTATATGATTAATGCAAATATAGGGCTTCTAGGAGTGATTAAATGGGTTATTATCAATGGATTCATGGCTCATTCTCTTGTCATAAAGCTATTATCAATACCCCCCGATTCCCATGGTAGCCATCATTGTCTTGCATACTTCAAATGATCATAATAACAACACATTACTTTGTGCAAGATCATAATCAGGTGCATAATTAAAGTGCCACTGGAATGAACCTCCATAATTGAGAGTTACGGCTTCATAGATTAGAGTGGTAGGATGGTGGTGGCCTTACTTGGTCTATATCAACACGAAATTACGAAATGCAAAAAGAAAAGAAGAAAAGGAAACAGAAAGACGAAATGGCAACCCGTCACCCCCCCCCCCCCCGCCAAAAAAAAAAAAAAAAAAAAAAAACCAAAAACTAAAATATTCTGAACAGGGAAAAAGGGAAGAAGACAGCAGAATGAGAGAGAAGAAAAAACTCACCTGATTATTTCCTTCTGTTCACCATTATCATCTAGCATAATCAATTTAGGCGGGGAATTGAAAGCATACTGGACTTTGACCGTTGGAAATTTGTCCTTCTCTTCTTCTATGAAGCCAACCACCTCAGGGTAGAACACCAATTTCCTCATGCAGACCTCCAGCACTGCACCAGAGTAAGTTATCTACATAATAACAATAAGTTAGACAGGGATGCCAAAGAGGTTAAAAGCCTGTCAGAAAGGTGAATGAGGATTAATATCTGATTAGGATATATTGGAATAGTACAATTACTACGTATCAATTCAGTGTCGTAGGGAACAAAGAAGCAGATTTGGGCGCTATTTGGCTTGCCACTGAAATGTTTTTCAGCAGAAGACTTTAAGGGGATATAATGCCTTTTGGTTGCAATAGAAAATAATGTTGCTGGAAAAAGAAAAAACACATGGCATATTTATTTTGATCAATAAACATTCCACATTTTGTTAAAACATTCATTTGTGATGCGAAGGCGAGAATTACCTCTAATGACTTCAATGAAGGGGAAGGAAGGAGGTAGGAAAATACATAAACTAGAGGAGGAAATTGGAAAACAGGAGTAAATAAGAGTTTTGGAGCAGAAGATCCATAACAGAGTATTCGATTACTTTTCAGTTCACATCCCAATTGTTTTTCTACACTAATTCTTCTAGTCTTTACATCCGTTGCTACAAAAATATCAGCTAATACTAACCACTACTAACAAACATCTAATACTAACTACTACTAAACAGTGTCTTCAAGTTTTAATTAACTACTTGCTGATCTTGATGCTGATGTTGCTGCAGCTTTGCTGATTGGTATTAGTTGCTTTCTTGCTTGCTACTGAGGTTTCATGCTAGCATTATCTTGTCTAATGTCATAAAGATTGGCTCTTCGGTGCATTGCTGTTACGATTGGTGCTTCTGTAGCTAGAATTTTACATGACATTATTCTCCGTTCAGAGATAGATGTAAATACTTTTAGATATTGAGGGTTCTGCATGAGGTGATGGGGGGGTTTCAGTACTGGCAGCAGGTGGAGGTCATGACCGGGGGGGGGGTGGAACCAGAGGATTATTTAGTGAGGGTTATTGTCAATGTTTAGGCTGGGACCCTTGTCATGATGAAAATTCAGTTAGGGTGGTGCAGATGGCTGTGCATGAGAAGTGCTGGAGGCAGTTTGAGGCTTTCGGGCCCACTTCCTTCTAATCGAAAGATGCCTAAGATCTTCATACCAAAACTCTTGTACCTCCTACTCAAAGTAGATTTGGTGGTGGTACACATGGTTTGGGAGGATCAAGTCATGCTAAAGGTTTTAGGGCTAAGGGAGTAAGAGGCGGTATAAGATTACATGGGTCCTTGATGACGGCGTTTGATGATGGTAAAGCTGGTACCGCTTAGGGTGATCCAACATATGGTGGAAGATTTGGATGTGGCATAATAGCTTCAGTGACAACGTAGAAGCTTGTGCTTTTTTTTAACCTTTGTATCTTGGGGCACTGTTAAGAACAGAGATGGTCATGAAGAATGCCCAAACTTCTTTCCGGTTTCTACTCTCATCACTGGTATTTGCAAGTTATTTCAATTAGCAAGGAAACACATGTTCAAGCAAGGAAAAGAAAAGGTGTAGGCCTGTTATTTGAGTATATATAGGACAAGGTGTATGAGTATATTTAAGTAGAAGCAAGGAAACACATGTACATAGAGCAGACCAAACAAACAAGGTATAGGCCTATGTGTGATTTACAAGTTTGAAAAAACAACATAAAATAACATGAAATTAACAATGGAGGGCAAAAGAATTACATGAACCACAGTGGTTTCTTGATTTATGAATGTTTTGGGCATCACTATAAGGCCATATGGACATCTTATTATGGATTACGGTGTTATGGGAACAAAAAAAAAAAGGGGATATTATGAGGAACATAGTGTAACATTGGAGTAGTAGAACTCCAAATGATGAAAATGACGAAGATAAAATGATAGCATGAACATCTGAAGTAGAATCAGATAAATGATTTTAAATCAACCTAAGCACACCCAGAGCAAATCTAGGTTAACCGAGATAACTACCTCAAGGGTCCCAAGCTTACTGCCACTAAAATGCACAGATTCAAAATATTCCACCACCTAGTTTTAGGCAAATTTTTATAGCCACCTAAACCCCAATGTTGCCTACCATCCTAATTACAACAATGTGATTTGATATGATTAAAATAATAAAGGAACTACCACATCGGTACCGCTTTCCCACATCATGCAATTCAAGTGCAATTACTCGGTTCGGGACTACAGATCAACATCTTGGCATGATTGGGCTTGGCAACTCTGTCCTTGGTAAATCGGCAACTTGGCCCCACGGAGCTCTTACTTACCGAAGGCTCATCCATCTAGAGCTTGGCCTCTCCCAAAACCTTGGCCACCCACAGTTTGGTCTCCCCAGAGCTCAGCCTCAATGGCACTCAAAGTGAGTTGGCCTCAGTTAGTTGACCTTTTGAGAGCCTGGCTGTAATCCGGTTGATCCAAATTGCAGGGCCCTCCTTTTAAGAGCTTATGAAATCAAATGTAGAAAATTACAATACAAATTCCTATCAAGTGTCCAAAATGGATACATCCACTAAGAAAAATGCTTGAAGGTCATTAGGCCCAATCTTAATTTCCTCCTTAACTCTTTAACTTTCCCCTGACTTTTGACTCTCATGGTAAACCTCTCACATTTATACCTTCACTGGAATCATCTTTATCAATTTGACTATGACACGTATTTTCATCATGTTCAACCCTTACGTTTAACTTGACCAATCACCCAGACTTCAGTCAACCTTGGACTCTTAGACTTCCATACATCTCATCCACTCCCTTAAGAACCTGAAAAAATGACCGGATCTAGTTCCACGCCTTACTTCTAGGTATGAGCCACACACCGAAACTCCATAAGATTGCAGGCTAAGAAATGTGTTTAAAGTACCTGGGTGAGAGATTTTCATAAGGTTCAAATGTAGGGCATTGTGGAAATATGAAAATCACTCAAAAGGTTGGTGACTCTCTAAAAGATAGTGTCTCAATGAGCCTTCAAATACTAGCCACACTAGGTAGAAGTTAAGTGGTTATTTATAAATAAAAGGCAATGTCAAAGCATTATCAAAGAAGTGAATAATAGGCATTGGTAAACCATTGATTGCAGAGACATATAAATAGAGAAAAATAATTGTTTGGTAATAGCCACGGTTAATAGTTGGTTTGTCAAAATAGTTGCGGAAACATGCATAATGGCAAGTAATTGTTAAGCAGTGGACACATTTAACCTATCCTAAGTCAAAGTAGTTGCAGAGACATAGTAGAAAAAATCTGTTTTTTACTTGAGGCAAATTTCAAGTCAATCTTGAATGAAATCCTCTTCCATAATATTGATGTTTGAGCAAACTTTGACAGAACACCCAGACATTTTAAATATGACTCATGATATAAAAATTTGTCATGAAATTTGCCAACACTACTGACAAAATTAGCAGTTCCATTTTATAAAACTCACCCTACTTAGTGGAATTGACCATCAGAATTGCCTATCACTTAATCTTTATCCCTAAGGCATGCCCATGGTTCATGAGACTTGCAAATCAAGTATTAAAAGCACAGAAAGGACTTTTGTGCTTAATCAGAATTGATTCTACAATTGCATAGCAGAAATTCAAGGCATCTGGTTCCATGGTTACTAGAGTGCTCAATTGTATTCTGCTGCCAGTTAGAAATTGCCACATTAAATCTTAGCCTAGATATTTTCCTTCCCACTCACAATACACTTTTATAAGGGTAATCATGTCATTGACCGACACAGCCAGGCTGCGAAAAGCAGCCATGATCACTGGGGTCAGGGACCTCTTCATCCACACTGGGGCCGGATCACCCATTTGAGGTAAACTAAATGAGACACATGCAAGTGTAATAAGTAAGCAAAATGAGAAAATCTTTTTAGTGAGGCAGAGAGAGAGAGAGAGAGAGAGAGAGAGACTCTGTTAGCAAGCAGCTTTTGTTTGAAGAAACAGCAGAAGGCTTCCAGTCAGTGCTCATAATTGACAACACCAGTGATCCTACCATCATGAAGATCGGCCCAGGCCAAGGCAAGGACAAGGAACCTGGAAACTTGAACTAGTGCACCATGAGAAACTCAGGAGTTAAGAAGGGCTCTTAAAGATTCCTCTTTGACACTCAAGTCGGCAATCCCTCATAGACGTGATTTATCAGTAAGTATGTTGATAAGTGAATAGGGACATAAAAACCTGTACAACCAACAGGAGGAACAACTGTATTGATCAACTAGGTATGAAATAGTATTTCCCTTTTAAGAGTGAGATGGGAGGCAGCTAGAGATCAGTGCATGGCCAGATAGTAAATGTCTACATGAGGATCAATTCAAGACCTAGTTTTCAATAACGCGAAGGATGTTGAGCCTGGTGGTGCGACAGTTGAGATGAGGTGACAACATGAATACTCCAGCAAAACATCATATATCTTCATAGTGATGGTGATCAACATTGTGGACAGCAAGGTTAATGGACATAAATATAAAGAGGTCAAATTATAAGCTTGTGGCTCAAGATAGATGACTTGATCTGAAACTTGAATCCCTTGTCCAGAAGTTAGCTGACTTCGTCTCAAAACTTGGCCAATTTGTAGTCAGCTAGGTTTGATCTTGGCTGATCTAGTTCGCAACAGTCGCTCAGTCTGGAATTTTGTTGGCCTAGATCTAGGTAGATCCAGTTTGAGCTTGGCCAACCTAGTCTACAACTCTACTGACAGTGTGTGGAACTTCATTGATCTAAGCCTCAACCAGATTTAACCCAAGTCACTTTTTTGGTGGACCAGATTTAACCCCCATCAGGAATTGATATGATGACAAAACTAGTTTTATGGCACGTTTGGTTGGAGGGAATAAGGTGAGAATAGATATTCCTTCATTTGGTTACAAATTTAACAGGAAATAAATATTCCCTGGGAATTGTTATTCCCACATAATAACAGGGAATAAATATTATTATTATTATTACTATTATTATTATTACTATTATCATTATTATTATTATTACTATTATCATTACTATTATCATTATTATTATTATCACTATTCCCACATTATTCCCCATACTATTTTACAAACCAAACAATAGAATACTAATTCCTACCTTATTCTATTCCAATAACCAAATATGAGAATAACAATTTCAACTCTATTCTCATCCTATTCTATTCCCTGGAATAACTATTCTATTCCCACCTTATTCCATTCCAATAACCAAACGTACCGTTAGAGTCATCAAATATTACATCAGAAGTTCATCTCTTTTAGCTTCCTATTATTTCTATTTGTGAAGGAACAAACAGATGATTCTCAAGTATGTCGACCAGACTTTTCCAAACCTTATCCCATCAGTTAGGGCCATGACCATGGGTATAGAAAAGCACTAGAAAGGGGAAAAGAAAGAGCTCAATGCCCACTACCAAAACATGAAACCCTAGAAAACATTATAGCCTGTTCATCAGTGGAAAACTGACACAATTTTTTGGAAAATTGCCAAGAAAAGAAAATTTTGAAATTGTTGGAATCTTTCTGATAAAGTTTGATAAATAGAGGAGAGCTTTTCAATTTTCCAAAGAACTTAATTTTCCAAAAGTAACAAAACATCTAAAAGATATTTTTTAAAATCTTCCACTGGTCACAAAGGAATAATTTTCACAGTTTTATATATCTAACTTGTAAACAACTCTAGCTTACAGGAAAAAAATGATAGTAATGTTTGTTGTAAATACTCGAATATTGATTTAATTTCATATAATCTTTTTTTTTTTAATTTTTATTTTTCCACTCTCATCAAATAATTTTAAACAAATTGTAACATCATTAACAAATTATTTTTCTTACACATCATAGAATATGATCATATCACTTCATCTGAGGAGATAAAAAGTGTGATCCTTTTATTAATACCAAGGTACCATCTAATGTTTTCTATAATTTAAAAAGTTAACTATTGAAAAAATAGTTTTTTTTTTTTGTTTTTTAAGTTTTCAGTTTTACTTTTCTTTTTGTTCTGCTGAAAAACCTTTATTTTTATTATTAGAGACATGAATATTTCAACAAAATGTCGGTAAGTAGTTGTCAGAAAACTTCAATTGTTAGACATATAATTAGACTTGTTAATCAAATTAATTTATTTGGTGCTCAGCTTGAAATTATTTGTTGAGGCTCATTTGAGTTAAGCTCAATAAGGTTAACAAGTTGAATCAAGTCTTTTTTATGAGTTTTAAGTGAGGAGAAAATTTTAAAATAGTCGGTACTTGGAATTTTATTTATAATAAACTAATTGCTCAAACTCAATTTGCAATAGCTTGTTCAGTTTCCGAAGTTTGCTAAAACCCTTATATATTGCAGATGGATGAAAATATTCGAATCATTATCGATCATGGTTATATCAGTATTAAACATATTAGACAATGTTTATCGATTTATATTTATCTCATGGAAAAATTTTTCTGATAAACGTAAACTAATAGAATTATATTAGCTGATATACCTGCAAAATATCATCTGTATTGGCAGATATTGTGAATATCAGCCAATATATCGACAGTATCAACTTATATGGAAACATATTACGATATTATCATGGTATTAGTTAATATTAGTATTAGAGCCTCCCAATATTAATACATATCGACCGATATACATTATATCAGCCGATAATTACATCGATAGTATTGTGTACTGTTGTCTTATATTAGATGCAGTTCTTAATAATTGCTGTTTATATTTTTTGCTATGTTTCACGTGGTGTTCTTACCTACATTATATAATGAACTAGCATCTATTCGTCAGTTAGAAGCTTAGGCTAAAATTTCAAGCTTAATTTATCAGTCTAATCAGTCTAAGTTGAATCTAATTTTAGGCTTGTCAAATTTACAGTCAAGTTTAAATGTATTAATTCTCAATTCAATTATATTAGTCTTATGGTATTAGCTGATAACTCAAATTTGACTATTAATGTCATATTAAATTTTATGACAATAATCTTTCAAATTATTATCATATAACTAGCTTAACCTTTTTATTAAATCAATGATCGTGTCCACAAGCTAACCTTAAAACCCTAACTATTCATAATCTCATCTAAAAACTGGTCACATAGATTATCATAACCCAACCAGAAATCCCATGCAAGGAGACCACATCTTTCACTCCATGCACCATCCAAATCTGTGACCCACCACAAAAAAATCCAATATCTTCCTAACCTAAATAAAACATTCAAACCCAATTAATAACCCCAAACCCTATAAACACTAATAACAAATAGGACAAAAGCACCTAGTAATCCTAGAGTGATCTGCTGAAGGAGTGCTATAAAAGTACAACACATACTCCTTTCAAGCGACCCATCAGAATAAAAATCAACCACTTTATGAGATCATCCATTCAGTTATCCAAAAAATTTGAGAAGGTCAACAATGATCCTTAAAGAATACGTGGCTTTACCATTTTCCACAATTGGACAAATTTTGACTTACAAATCCCACACAAAGCAAGCTTGGATCGACAAAAAATTGCAACACTCACTAAGCATGTCAACATGACTTGACACATCTCATAAATGTGTCAACACAATGGACCCACAAAGCTAGAATATGATTGTAATCAATTAATTGAATCAACACACATGCATGCGTACACAATTATATGAATGTACATACAGACACACAAACACAAACAAACCCCAGTGAGGTGTCATAGGTCCAATTTTTATTCACATATATATTATTCATATACATATGTATATATTATATACTGAACCTATTCACTATGCACTTGTATTATGTCCAATTCATATTTTTGAAGCTTATATAAGGTCATTTAATGCTAATAAAATCACAAAATAAGATCAAAAAATATATGAGCTATATGTAACTTCCAATACTATATTATCAACCAATCAATCATACAACATTTTACTGAACATTTTAAGTAGATCAACATGAAATCAACACAAATATTAATGGGTTTTGCTATAAATCTCAATATGAACCTGAACTAAAATATGACTTGACAAAACATAACACCATTGCCACCAGTACTTGTCCATCTCAAATAATTCAACTGGCATTCTGCAACAGTAATTAGACCTAATACACTAATTTCAATCATATGGTCACATTAATTTTCTATAACATATTAAGCTATATATAAGGTCAAACGCTATCATTACTGCATTAATCAGAATCATGGTGCACTGGATCGTTCATTAAATGTGTCAAGACGTCTCACCCCATTTCACAACATCCAACTCCATTACCAACATTTCAAGTTCAGTTATACTCGTTACTCACGTTGGAAATTTCCAAATCTAAAGTGGAAATTATTGTGGAAGGATCCAGCATGGTGAAATCTAGCAAATTAGAGGAGAAACTTTTCTCCTTTTTTTTGGTAGAGTAAAAAGTCATAGGAGGGGTCTAACAGACTTTGGAAAGAGATTCTCTCCGGGTGTTGCCACAAGATCCCTATTGGCAGGGAAACAATGCATGGATGAACTTAGATGGCTGGGGCCTACCATAAGGGTCTGCCATGGAGACTGTAAGAGCAGGTTCTCCTCTCAGAATGTTGAGCCATAGCCTCCCTCCAAGCCCCACAAAGGGTCTGGTGGTAAGGAAACCAGTAACCACAATAATTAATCAATAGTGTCCCCCCAAGGTGGCTTTAATCCTTAACCTTACTTTTCACAAGATCATATGGAAGTGAGCCCAAACACTAACCACACCTGTTGGTGGCTCACTTTTGGAAATCATGTTTTTGATTTCCAACTCCCTTAAGAAGAATTTTTGAATTTTGAGATGTTATATGTTTCCTTTTCATGAAAAACATTTCCTATATTTCACTTTCACATGAAAAAGAATGGGAAACATGAATGAATACCAGAGATTAAAAGAAAATGGAAAACATTTCTCTGGCAGTGAACACACCCTCACATTCTCTGACATTTAAGGACCCAAAAAGAGAAGCAATATTGAATATAACCCTTCCGAAAGTAGCCACCAACATTCTAAACAGAAACCAAAAGCAACAATTTAGACCAATAGTGATTTCTCACAGCACAGTTTACCTTGCTAATGGAATCATCAGAATCCTCAACACAGCATTTCAAACAGTCAGATAGTAGATCTGCAACAGAAACATACTACAATGTCAAATCCAAATGAAACAATCTAGGAAGTTTAATCGTGATTACACTGGATGCTACCTTTTCCAAATCTTAGCAGCAACACAAGGCTTCCATCTCCATACTCACAAGGCATGGAACAAGTTGAGAAGGAGAAGCATTCATTCATATTATGAAATAGGTGCATTTTTCAAGAAAAATAGATGTCTACACAATCTCCCAGTTTTCATTTTCCAATAAAGTCAGCAGCAGATTGGTCTTCTATAACTTTGGAGTCAATCAAGAATTTCTAGTCAAATTAGCAAACCTACATGAAAGTTATCTATTCTCATTACCTTCATGAGGACCTACAGCACCAAAATAAAGTCAAAGAATGGAAATATGTTTCCGATAAGGAAGCAATACGTACCCAAGGCACCACATGGAACCACAGATGAAAATATCAGCTGATATATATCTGTATCAACCCCCCATACTGATATTTTCTAATACAACAGCAAAATCGCAATATGTTACTATATTAGCATTATAATATATCCTGATATATCAGATAATATTTAAAATATTAGCTGACATATCTCATATTTGTCTGTCATTTTATGATTTTTAAGAAAAAAATTCTTCGAATAAATCTAATACCTACGCATATTGCTCAATACCAATATAACTACAATCGATACCGGTACCGATATTTTTATCCATGCATGACACTTAATGATTGCAAAATATATATTAATTCATCATCCAGAACTTTAATTTTATAGCAGCAAGTAAAGTAGTTGTATGCACCCATAAATTGATTAAAACTCCAAAATAACTAGCTGTGGCAAGTCGGCTCAATGATAGGCACAGGATCAATCAGTTATCAGAAAAGAAAGGCCCCACAGTATTATACAATAATATAAACTAAGTGTGATCCAGTGCCAGGCTAGTTGTTAAAGACACCTAAAATTTACACTGACTTGCAACAACAAATAGCAATTCCATTAATATAATGAAGATGAGGCACAGGTTAGTTGAATAAAAATAAAGTGACAACGTAGAGATAAATGAAAAGGAGTAACAGTGCGAAAAATTCTGTTCTTCCCAAATGCAATAAAACTGGATAAGCAACACTGGTGTTGACGGACTGTATATCAACAGCTCAACTGAAAGTAGAGTTGCAACAGCATGTCATTGGGCACAAAACTCGCCCTCCTCACGATATATGCTTTTCCAGAAAAGAACAAACCCCTTGAAACTAGACTTGAAGAGGATTCAATACATTATAACAACTTTTCGCTTCTTTTTTTGCCACTTCATGTCTCATTTTTCTGCTTCCTTTACTTCAGTTTTTCACATCCCAATCATTGTCCTGAACATCTTGGCTATGAAATAGATGACTGACTTATGAAACATTGACAAACCAAACAAATCAAACAGTGTTACCTATCCTCTCTTGGCCTCTTCATTTTATTTTCTTTCACGATATGAACCAAGTCTAAGACAGTCTAGTGCAGCAAGATAGCATACGAGTCTTTGTTAAGCCATGTTGAAGAAGAAAAGGCTTATTGTGAAGAATGAAGACAAGACAAGGAAGATGAGTTATTGTGCAGAACTTAATCGAATAGAAAACAAAAAGGAAAGCATAGATGGTGGTTCATGAAGATTCCCCCATTGCAGGGAAAAGTCAAATATATTATATACAGCCTTATCCTGAATTAAAAGAGAGGTTATTTTTATGGGTTGGACCTATGACTTCCAAGTTACAACAAAACAATCTTACTATTAAGCCAAGGCTTGGCTTAGCCTCATAGTAAAAAAAAGAAAACAAACTTAGATCTTTCTCTAGTTGGCAAGTGTTTTGTCATAGGCAATACGAGTTACAACAATAGTTCTTATTGTTTTATTTAGGAATTCGCCTTTTTAAGAATAGCAAAAATGGAAATAACGGAAACAAAGCATACTGGAAAAAATATTTGACCTAAGAAGGTAGAAGCATAAAAGGGACCTAGATCCAGACCTAAGGACCTAAATCCTGCACACAAATACAAAGACAAGGATCAAAGGGCCATGATATGTTTCACTAGGAGAACCCATCCAAAGCTCAAGTTGGTATATAGCACCAGCCAAAGTTGAAGGCAAAATATCATGAAAGAAAACAAGTCTATGAGATGGAAAAGTCATTACACACATGTTTGGATATGACATAAACAAGATGGGTACCTCGAGTGAAGGCCATCTAACCCATGAATGGTTGGAGAGGAGTGGATCGAGGTGTGAGTTGGTTGTAGGGTCCTTTCTCAGAGGGCCCTTCAGGACAATTATGGAAATTGAATGGATTGGAACGAGTCCATCATGAATTAGGAGGTGAAGGAAGATTTAAGGCAAATAGCCTTTCCCTAGCGGGACAATGAAAGCTCAAAAGTCTGCATGTATCTTTGGGTGTTCTCTTGTTTATGAATGAGTCTCTCTACTCAGGAGTTTTCCCAATCAGTAAAATTGTAAATATGACAATTTTTGAATGCTCCTGTGCAAATGAGTGTGTATGTATCCCTCTTTATCTCTCTCTAAGGATTCCCTTAGAAGAGGGCAGGGCTGCTTGAGTGGTGTCCTTTGGAGGGAAAGACATTGGATAAATTTTATATATTTGACAGTTGAATGATCCTGCTCCGCCTGGTGAGATCGGCGCTAGCTAGGTCCTCTAATGCGCTTGTCACGCTACCTGCAACGTGTTTTTTTTTCTTTTTTCCTGATATTCTGTTCTTAATTTGGTGTGACAGATGGGAGATGCGCTTGCAATAGTCATGTCCTTGTGCCATTTGCAACACTGTAGTCCTTTTGCTAAATGGCCCTTACATTCCTTTCCTAGCTTGGAAGGTGTGACATTAGTCAACTAGAGATTTAGCCATTCAATTAGGCTTTGGCCTAGAAACCACAATATCAAGACTTTGACCTTCGACGGATACTCTAATTCTTATCGATCCTTGACCCTCTTCTTTGGAACTTCAATCTTCTTTAGGGACTATAACTGATCCAATCCGGGGCTTCAGCTTTTCAGGACTTTGGTCGTCCCAAACAAGACTTTAATTTACTGACTTTGCACTCTTGTCTTGGGGTGCCTCGACACATTGATGATCTGGGAAAAACCTTTTAACTTTTCCTAACCCTAATAATAACCACGAACCTCTAAGGGTGAAGTTCGGGCTTCGTGGCTGCAATTAAGTGTCTGCCAAGCTTCTTGCACTAATGTGGTCTCAAAACTTGTGAGGCACTAAATTGGTTGAAGGTACCTCAACATTCCAAAGAAGCTTTTGAATTCTTCTGAGGTATGCTAGATAAGCATGCAAGGTTTTTCCAACTTTGCCTATAAAAAGGTGTTTGTGTTTTCACCAATATTTCAATGTATCTCCTAAAATCCCAATCCTGCATAAAAGTAGAACTCCTCCTGCTTTCCCTTCCTTCTTCTCTGACTTATCTTTCTTCACATGACACCAAAATCCACTAAATTAGCAGGCATCTTGCATCCGCCTCTCAACTGGGATTTGAAATCCATCTTCTGTAACTGCCAACAACATGGTGGTATGGCAGCATCATGATTCAATCCCAGCAGACTTCGACGTAATTCCTCCAACTTGGCCAGAGAGGGACAACAAGCTTCCAGCTAGGACCATTTGCATTTATGAGGCAACACTTGGGATGGGTCCACTTTCCTCTTGATGAGGATTTTGCCATCATCTTGACTGCTCTCCAGGTCCTATTTGCCAGGTTTAATCCAGGTGCTGTCATCTTGAATGCTTTGTCCTTTTCTGGCATCAGGAAGTGGTGCTGCCCCAGCGGCCATGAAGGATGCCTGTAAGTTTTAGCTGGGCTGCTCAGACTGTTATTCCATTTGTCCCAGGCCGAAAGATTATCTTAAGGGCAACAACCCCAATTTGATAAAATCTTGGAAGGCCAATAACAACATTGATTAGATCCGAGATCTTGGAATATTTTTTCCTTTAGGACCTGAAGGGATGGAATGTCCCTTTCCAATAGCACACTCTGAACCATGGGAGATATTTTCTTGATAAAGAAGAGTGATGTACATTGGACAAAGCAAAAGGGGTTGCCTAGGGGGATGCTTCATATGGCCCAATGCTGGGTCCCAGTCAATGACATCCATATCATATTCCTTCCTTTAGTTGCTGAAGCTGCCAGGATCAGTGGCACCTATTTTCCGAGGATCCAAATAGCCTAGCAAAACAATGCTCTGATTCAGAGACCAGCTCACTACAGGCCCAAAAACCACTGTGCAATCTGGATACCAGCTATTGTTGGACCTCTGTAAGGCCCACCGTCTGCTGCAGTTCCATCTGATGTTGGCCTCAGGCTGCAGACAGCTCCATAGCCACAGCTGCAACTTTGGAATCAACCACAACAGCCCAAGGCTGGTTCACCTCAACCTTGATAGTTGTGGACTTCAATGCGCCTGGGCCTCTGTGTGTCTCCTCTCAACACATTGGCTTGCTACCAGAGGGCCTCCAACTCCCAGAAAGCTTCAGCAAGCAGCCCCCTAAGCTCTGACACCTCATCCAAAAAGAGCCCAGGGCAGCGGCCATCAATTGTGCAGAATAGCCGAAGACCATCATTCCATCAGTTATGATCCAGAATCACCACCACAGGAGCAAGAAGCTCCAAACTCGGAACCAGAGCAGCATGCTTTGAAATTCCCATCCATGTTCATCACTCGCTGCTGCCAGACCTGAACTCTTCTCTGCCAACTGAGAACATGTTGCCTCTTCCTTTTCAACATAAAGCTCCTCAATCAAGGTTGTCGCTTCCAGATCTGAGCTATCCATCATAGCCAACCTTGGCGAGAATCTCATCAGGCTTCTTGGCAAGGGAATGTCATCAGAATCCTCCTCTACTGGCTGCCCAGCCCCAGTCTCCGTCTCCAAGATCCCGATCAACTTCCTAGTGGACTCTGTCCCTTAAACCAGGCTCTTGCTGACAGCCCTCCACATGGGCTCAGCAAGCAGGGTCCACATAACACATTTTGGTTCATCAGTTAAGAACTTACATCACGTCAAGCTCCATGTGCAGAGTGTCCAGATCCACTCAGCTCAGGTCCCAAACATACATCAGGCTCATCTATCACCAATTGAAGGGCAAGTTCCACAAAATCAGATCCGGAATCAAGAATATTTGTCATTCCAACCCTTCATGGTATTAATGTTATCACCCCTAATGATGACTTTCAGCTTGGGACCGAGGTAATACAAATCAGAGGTACCATGTGCAATCTTAAAGGTGCCAATCAGTACTGTCGGGGCCAGAATCACACCTCATGCCTGAAAAATACGCACAACACAATGAGGTACCTCACTTCGTTAGGGTGAAGCCTTGCTAGTGGGATCTGAGAGGAGTTGAGGATGTCAGCAAACTCCTCGGTGAGGGTGAAGAAGACTCCAGCCTTAAGAGTTGCCCCATGTATACATATGTCTACAGCCGGTGGCTCGATGGCCCTTTCCAACCAGGTAAAACGACCTTGTGATACACCACTGGAATGGAATAGCAGCCACCACACCGCCTAGTCTCCAGCATCCATAGAGGAGGGAAAAATTCTGACACCTGGTCCTCAGGCAGTTGCCAAAAAGGACCAGGGAGTTGGGAAACTTCTCTCCATTGGAAGAAGAGACAAGGCTAAGGAAATTTCTGTGAAGGAGAATAAGAGAAGATAAAAGACCAACAAAAACTCATTTCAACTAAGGAGAAGAGCCTATCATGCAACGCATGGTATGAGATCAAGCATCGCCTTGGCATAAGATGAATTAAGGCTCGAGACCACATGTTACCTCGGCATGGGGAATGACTCAGCTCACCTCCCTATTTCACATTAAGTACAATAATGCCAAATGCCTCATGGCGCATTAATGGCTAACACATTTACACAAACCCCAGAAGCTTTGGAAAGTTGCTTCATTGCAACCCTAGAGCCTGAACTTCATCCTCAAAGGCTGGGGGCTTATGATAGGACCCGAGAATGTTGAGGTCTTGCACAAATTGTAAGAAGACCAGGGTGATTCAAGGAAGAAATGTTGGAGTACCAGAAATGACTGAATTCTTGTCAACAACCTAAGTTCCTGAAAAGAGAATCAAGACTTTGTGCATGACAATGGACTCACTGAGAGCCAAGAATGCCAACAGCAACAGGAAGATACCAAGTTTTCGGAGCTTCAAATGAAGTTTGGTAAATGTTGACCAAGATACCAACCAGCTAGCATCACTGAACAGTAGATTAATGGAAGAATCAAAGAACAATAAGGAAAGTAATAGTTATTTTTTAAGGGTGGAGGAGACTATCACAGCCACAATCATCGTGTCTGCAACCCTCTCCGAATTCCAGATAAGTATTCACAACCACCTTCCATTACGAGGCTTGAGTTCCAGAAGACTCAAACTCTTTTAATAAAAAGAGGGAGAGATACCCAAGATAGGGAGGGACTTTTTCTAAATCCTCAGGCTATTGAGTATTCTTGATAGATTACTATTGTGCCTTTCAAGAAAAGCTCACTCTAGCCATCTTCATCCACACTCACGGTCAATGACTCCAGGCCCCTCCCCCCAATCCATATTGTCAACCTCAATCCTCCTAGATGACCAATCAAAACAAAGTTAATCCTCCTGATAGTTCCTTCTCACTCACATCAACGAATGAGCTTCAAGCCAGCCTATGGCACTATCCACAGCTTAACCCACGTCTTACTTAAGCAAGTTAGTTTGCATAATAAACTAGCCTTCTCCTCACTATATGGCTTTCCGGTTTATGTGGTGCTTTAGACTAACTTGGCTACTATCTCTGTTGTGGTGTGTAAGATTCTCAATTCAAGGATTCATAACTTGCTCCATCTAGGGCTAATAGCTTCTCGGGTCAAATCCCTACTCTAGGTAAGCATATGGACATAATGAAAAAAATGCAAGTTTTGAGACAAAATTTAATCATCATTTACCCAAATAAGTCATATATCTATTAATCTCCAAACAACTGAGATCATTCTCATGTTAGCAAGCAAATTGGAAGGCAAATTACAAACAATTGGATTAAGTTCTCTACCATTTCCCCAAGGAATAACAACAAAAGATAAGGCGTCAAGAGCAAAAAAGGAAATATGAATACATGTATTTTATTTGCAAGCATAGACAGTTGTAAAATGGCAAAAAAGGAAAAGGCTAAAAGTCCATTTAATTGCAGCCGGACAAATGAGGAAGTCACTGTCAACCAGAGCAATTCGTGCTGATCAGATCTGAGCTTTGGTTATTAAATAATTCAAAAATCAGATTTTGCACGGAGCCTTGCTCCAGATTTCCATTTTTTTCTTTTTAATTTTTTACTTTTCGATTTACACAGTTTTAGAATTCAACAAAAGAAGAGACCAATACTTTAGTACCCTCAGTTACTGCACAGTATACAATGAGGTCCTTTCCAGTGTTTAACCTCCTTGCTCAATCACAGAAAGAAAAAGAGGATAAAGCTCAACCAAAACTACAGAAAAATTGAATCAAGTATCAAGACAGTATAAGGATACGAAACACTAAATGCTTGTTCATTTTATAAAACTATTTTCTATTCTTCAGAAAAATGTGTTCCTTTATTCTATTATTATTATTATTATTATTATTATTATCTATTTCCAAAAGTCAATTTTTACCAATAGTTGCTAGCAACGTATTGATCAATTGACATATTAATAATGTTGTTAATTAAACCCAATTACTTGAAGCTTGACTTGAAATTACTGTTTAAAGCTCGTTCAAGCACAATTCAAAAAGCTCAATAAGTTAAGTAAAACTTATTTAATGAGCTTGTCAAAAAGATGAATGAATTTCAAACAAGGATTTAATTGGTGGATTCTTCTATAAATCTTTATAGCTCAGTTAGAAGCTTAGCTCAATTCATTCAAGAATAACTTATAAGTTGATGAATCAAGCTCAAACCTAATAATAAGCTTACAAACAAAATAATTCCAGTCTAAGCAAAGTAATACTATGACTATTGATAACATACTGATTTTAATAATGTTCAGTATTTAAATTGTTAACAATTAGTTCCAGTATATCATTAAATTAATAACACAAAAATGATAAATCTTTAATTTATAGAAAACGTTTGACAGTAACTTTTTAATTAAAAGTCACACTTGGCTTCTTGTATTAAGAGATATAAATGCATCATCAATGTGTAAAAAATCACTTATGTTGATTACAAATTCACATAAAACTGTTAGTTATTCTAAAGAAAACGTAATTTTAAAAATCTAAATTAAATGAATTGTAAATTAAATCAAATTTTCATTATATATAACGTGTTACTTCAAATATGATATACACTAAGCTCATAAATAATGTCTCTATTCTACTCTCTACAATGAAAAGATTACTTATTCTAGCCTTGGTATTCAAAATAATGAATCAATAAGACAGGCATATGAGCTAGATTTAGAAAACTATGTAAAACCCTTCTTAATAAACAATGAAAAAAAGAAAAAAATATTGTTTGGGTGGTTCTGAGTTTTCCTAAGTTCAGTTCAAAGGTAAGAAACTGAAAAACATTGTGCTCTAGTTTTCCAAGTAGAAAATATATAAATTAAACAAAATTTTCATATTTTCTATTCTCCTAGAAACACTCTAGAAAAGAATCTTAATTTTTGACAACCGAACAGGCCTCGATGTTTGATAAGGAAACAGCATAACTAAAGCCAAAACTAGTGCATAATAGATTAGATCAAGGTGAAAAATGGAGATGATGGAAGGAGTCGTCTCCTTGATAGATTCAGAGGGACAAAAGTAGCAAATTGAACAAGCCCTACAATTAAAATACAATTAATGGATTGAATCTCATATCTAAATCTATCAGCATCTTTAGCAGGAGAAGTATCTAACTTATAGTTGTCCTGGGCTTATCAAGCACAGAATGAAAGGAAATCAGTACGATGGCAACAAAAGAAACAATTGATATTAACCCAAAATAGATAAAAGATGAATGATTTGAAGATTAACTATGTTTTATCTAAAAGAAAAGATAATAATTTATTTAAAACTGGCAAGAATGGGGGCATTGATGAACTACAAATATGAGAACATTGCCTTTAGGGTATGCATTGAAGGCTAAATTCCCATACACAGAGGTGCAATGTTTATTCAAAACCAGATCAATAAAGTTTGCTATGCCCATATTGTTTCATGACAAATGATATTGTGCTTTTTGGTTTGGTAACACAAAGTATAAAAGTCCAGTTCTGGAAAGGAATTGTTGTATTTAACTACAAGCCTTTTATAATCAGGGAATGTACTCAAGATTTTCAATTAAGAAAATAAGGTAGATTTTTTACTTGTATGGAGTTAAATCCCTAATGTTAATTTGCATACCTACTTATACCAATAAGTTTATAAATGAACCTGGGAAAAGCAATATGCAACATTGTGCTGACTACAAAAGTGTTAAGTTCGTAAGTCTGGCAATGAAGTTATTGGGCTGACTAATTAAAGGAGGCTATCAAAGTAAGAGCATATCAAAGTAAGGAAGCAACCTAGGAAAATTCAGAATAAGATGATCAAAATGATTAAATTAACTTATGCTTTCAGGTGATGGGCACTAAATCAAGTGGAATTGCAAAATAGGTGCCCCAACTTAGTTGAACTTAAGGCTCTGTTGTTACTATTGTTGGCCACATATGGAATCTACGTTAACTGGAGATAGTTCAAGGCATGTGTTCTTTCTTCAGCAATCTTGTATAAAAATACATTTTTGAACTTAAACAGTAAAATAGTAGATATTACAGTAAAATTTACAGTACAAATTCACTAACTATAAATTGATATTTCTATGTTTGAGGTTGCTTGAAACTACTACATGACAAATCCCACAGGCCCAAATCACCCTTGCCCTCGAGGGTGTAGCCAATTGACCCTTGGATGAACCTTATCGGACCTTTTTATAGCAGGCTTATTCAGAAAGAATCTGCCCTGGAGCTTAAAAAAGAAGTATGTTCTGAAACAATTTAAGGAATAGCAATTTTAATGCAAGTCCAAATTGTACCAGGTGAAGAAGATGTATCATGGCATCTTCAAGTAGAGAGGCCAACAGAGGATGGATCCTTGAAATAATTCATCACGTGGGATACGCTGCATATCCTCTTATGGGTAAAGGGTGAAGAGCACCGGGTGACAAGATTTGTGATTTGTTTAGAAGAAAAGATTCACGGAGCCTGAGGGTTGTGGGATCCACAGAAGATTTCCTTACCCAACTTCTGGAGGCTTTATCATTGATGGAAATTCAATTTTTTAAAAGGGCATTGAGGTTAACGCAATACATGTCAGGGGCTCTGAAAAGACCACTGAAAGTTTGTGTTAATAACACTAGATTAGCCATTCGGATGCTAACCTCACAATCCCTAGAAAACAAGATAGATAAATGACAGTCATTTCAATGTTAAAAACGAAAAAAGATCATTCAAGGCATATATTAGAGAGATGGGTGGATGGAAAAGAAACCTTCGTCTTTGACGTACTCTGAGAAAGTTTTACAGTCAGAGCAGAGCGCGAGACCAGTGAACCCTAAATTCTCGCAATCTTTAGTGCTTAGCTGCTGACCCCAAGAAACTGTAGCAATGTGCAACAAAAGTATGATACAGATTAACCCACTCATCCCTCGCTCCCTCTCCATCGTTGCGGGGTTGGAGGAACTAATGTCTGCGTTCCGCAGGCTGATGAATGAAAAAACAGAAGGAAGACGGTTCGTACCAGTGTGGCCCACGCTAGAGTTACCTGTTATTTTTAATAGAAATTATAATTTAATTATTTTTAAAAAATAAAAAAATATTTAAAATTAATTATTTTAAAATATTTAAATTATAGCCATTATTTAAAAATAAATGTTCAATATAAAGAGGGTAAATCTTCCTCAGTCCTCTTAGAGTGGGGAGAGAAATTTCTTGTATGTAATGTAAACTTTTTGTAATATTATAATTTCGTTGTTTGGTAATTTATGAAATTAAAATTTTAAATTAAAATTAGATTAAAATTAAAATTATTATAGGATAACTTTTTATGATTTTTAGATGAGAAAGTAAAAAAATTATAATATTAATATTAATAATTATTTGTCAATTTAATATGATATAAATAAAATTAAATCTGATCAAATAGATAAAATATTATGAATTATTAGGATCAAATAAAGTTATGTTATTAATCTTTGAGTTTATAATTTCATTAAGATTGTGTAAAAATAGTGTTTGTTTAAAATTACTTTTATTATTTTGATGATAATAAATATGTATTTATAATAGATTATATTCTTAGTGGATCAAATATTTTAAATTTAAAATCCATAATTTTTTTTTAAAAAATTACTTTTTATATGAATACATACTATCGTCACGAAATAAAAATTTATACATATTACGGAATTAATTCTGTGACGATCTAAACCCGAATCATTCGATCCAATTCGGACCGATCATGAGAAAATTTAAAAATTTTAATCATCCTTATAAATTCAATATAATAATTATAATTCTCATAATAAATTCATTCGATAAAATAAATGTATACAATATTATTATATTGGGAATGCAATCCCAATAACATATCTAAATAAAATATCAATTAATAAAACTGACTCTAGATTCTCCTCACAAACCTCTATCTCCAATATCTTCTCTATCTCGAGATTATGTAGCAACAGTAGGATCCGTCAATCCGTACTATGCAATCAACTAAATCTAGAGCCAATAAAATATAATAGTAAGCCAAAATACTCAATAAGTGATAACAAATTCAAAAACAAATAGGGAATAATGAATGTCATAGATATATAACATATAATGTATGCCAAGAGTCATGAACAATCATATATTATCCAACAAATAAATATATTCAAGAATTTGCATTTCATCACATCCATGATTTAAATATATAAGAAAAGGCAGGTCACTCCAAATCTGATGTGACATCGATCATAAGATTTCAATACTAAGAAATAAAGATCTCTCAAAATCCGATTTCACAAAAAATAAAGGAATCTCCTGATCCGAATGTCAGCGTGAACGATCTGAAAACCAAATAATAATAAATAATATGAATTTCACTGCATTCGGATATTGTAAAATCTTACACATGGATTCTATCGAATATAAAATATGGATTCTACCAAATTTCAGATTTGAGAGGTATCAATAATGACGAAATATTATAATGAATCTTCCTGAATATTATTCTTCTCTCGTGAACTAAATGTTACATATTTACGCCCCGAATGGTTGGGTAAGTGTAACGAGATTATCCATAGTATTTCACTACCTCTACGGTCCTCCTAGAGGTTGTACCCGTAGTATGCCTATACCATCCATAATACTTTTCACAAAATGATATTCTTGATATTATATTTTACGATGGTCACATGGTTATAAGTATTTCTCCACAATAAACAATATACCTCATTATCATAATGATATGAAAATCAGTATCGGATAAGTGTAGAGCACGTTAAAGTGTCGTAACCTCTCATTCGACTAGATACCTTAATATTTTCATACATTTTCCTTAACATTGACTGTAGAAAACCAATAATTTTAATACTCACACAATCAAGTATAACGCAAAGAAAGTTTTGCAATTGCAACGATAAAATTATCGTTCCGTGCTAACAAAGACCGTATTCACACAATCAAGATTAACACAGAAGAATTTATCACAGAACGATGAAAGAACAAAAGCGAATCGAAAATAACATATTTCAATCAATTTATCATTTGACTAATCCTCCATTATCTTTAATATACAAAACCTATAATTAATACCATAAATAATTAATGCACAATGTATCTTCAATTTTGTTATTATCGAACTAACCCATAATTCTCATCTTATTTAACTATCTTGATTAATTTTACAAAAATTCAATCGAAATAATAATTATTGATGACTTCCTCCTCAATCAATTGACAATTACTATATATATATATTTATACACATACACACCCATACCCTTACGGCAGCAACACTGCCAGCATACACCAACGACAACACTCAGTCGTGCACACACACACACACACCTATGCATACGACTATAGCACCCACACACCTCTCATACAGATGATTATGGCGGCGCATGGCAGCGCACACAACTGCAACACATACACATTCTTACATGCAAGCACATGAATTTTCTACTCGCGGCCTATACATATATTATACGTATATTCATACTTCCATCATTTTATACTAGAACCCATACACTCATACACTTATATACCATCAATGATTAGTTTACTCCCATCTACTAATCACTTTTCGTCACCATTGTTCTACCGTGTTTAAGTCGCACCGTCAAAACAGAGCAGTTTGTTTTGTTTCTTGTTTCCTTTGATTCGTTTCGCAGGAAACTACAAAATCTCCAACTTTTCTCTTCCCATGTGAAAAATAAGAATTGAATATTACTGACTACAATTTTTACATCCAAATCGTCATTTAATCCTAAAAGGTTTGGGTTTTTCTCACCACAAGGCCGATATTCTATTTTCACAAATTCTTCACTTTAACAAAATAATGCAATCCGATTCTCGATATTTATTTATAGATTAAATCAATGAAGAGAAATGAATGGATTTATTGTAGCTGCTTCAGCCGAAGCCGTCAGCCCAGCCGGCTTCTTCAGCCGTTTGAGCGGCCGCCTCAGCCGATTCACTCCTTCTCTTTGATTCATCTTCACGACGGCTGATCTCCTTCACCCGTTCCCTTCAATTGATTGCTGAAATATTAGTGGTCAATTTAAATGCTGATAACTCTCCCATTACTGCGCTCATTAATCTCGACCGGCTGTTCGTTGGTAACGTTCGGTGAAGGCATTTGATGGAATTGCCTTATAAATTATGCAATTGGTTTTGTTCCTGGCACCCCACTCAAACAATACACTATCTAGAAGAGAAATACGTGTCCAGAAGCTCAAAATCGGTCCGAATCTCAGACCCTGAAAACAGAGCAAGCAAATGGCTGGAGGTATAAAACTCGATCCTTTATTCCGCTTTCGTGGTTGTTTAAGCCACATAAATTACTTACATTTACTTGTTAGAAAGTAGGAATTTTACTTGCAAAAATTGGAGTAATGCAAAATAGAAAGATTATGAATGAAAACTCAAATCAATTTGCCTGATACCTTCGATTTTTCTCGGCATGTCTGAAGCGGCTTCCAGTGGTGACTTGCTAACGATGTCTCCGACATCAACTCTGGCGTCAACGACAAGCATCGACGGCAGACTTCTAGCTATCCAATTCCCACTCTCTTTCTCTCTTTGATTTTGCCAGCGACCCTCTCCCAGAAAAAAAAAAACGAAAGCAATGATTTAAGAGGGGATAAAGGAAACTAAAATGAGAGAATTGGGCCGGTGACCGAGAAAAATAAGGGAAAGTGGCTGATTGGCAGAAGGAGAAGGAATCATCATAGTAGTTTCTGCCGATAGTTTTTCCCTCTTTCTTTTTCTTCTTCTTCGTTCATTTGCTTCTCTATTTCCTCCATTTACCTTTATTATTACTATTATTATTATTATTTTCTTATTTATTATTATAATAATTTATTATTAAAATTTTATTAATATTTTTTATAATATCATTTAATATTATTATTTATTACTAATTATTAATAATATATATTATTACTCCTATTTATTATTAATTATTTAATATCTATTATTATTTATAATATCTATTAATATTAATATATCATATTATTTATTACTATATTGAGTCTATCACTATATTATCCGAGTCAAAATACCGGAGTGTTACAAATTTAATTTTATATTTTTATAATAATTTTAAAAACTAAAAATGATTTTTTATATAAACTAGATGTATTAACTTTATTATCACAAAATTAAAAATGGTCTTCTTGATTTCATCTGAGTGGCAGGGCAAGTGCCGGAGTTCTACATATAGAGAGGGACAGCCACAAACAGAAGACATCAGGATTGGCAGCATCCCTAGGAGCCTCAGTTCCAAGGCACCGAATAAAGTGGTCTAGCACAACATTTTTATCCTCAAGGAGGCTTCTTGTGCTTGAGCCATTATCATTGTAGAGACCAAAAAAAAAAAAAAATCTGTCTGCATTATATCATTCAAGCACAAATATGAAGAAGAATTTCATATAATCGTCCCCCTTAGAGAGCCATATCATTTTTATAATTAGGTGATAGTTAAATTTTTAAAAAAATTATAATATTAGATAATTAGTTAGAGTTAAAAATCTAACTCATTCGGATCTCCAATATATACTTGATGATTTCAAAAATGGCATTAGAGAACATATTATTAGGAATCATTCATCAGGTATTATTAGTCTGTATTTTACTCACTGTATCATTGGTCAGCTTGCATCTCACCATTGGACAGCCTTAGTTTTGGTGGCCTTAATTCAATAGAAACAGTTCATATTAAGTTTAATATCATTTGTTCATGATCTTTAATAGCCATTATTGTCCTACCATCAAAATTTTTCTTATTATAAATTTATTCTATTTGTTTAGGTGGAGTAGTCTATTTTGGGTAATCAGTTATAGTTGGAATAAACAAAGACTATCTTGAGCTTGTTTTGTTTTATTTTTTCTAAGTAATTTCTTGGATCTAGATGCCAAAATCTCCTAATTAAAACATCAATTAATTACTAAACAAGCGTTAATAATGGACTAAATCGGGATCACCAAAACTCGGGCTAGCCAACGGTGAGATGCAAGCTAACCAACGACGCAGCGAATAGAATGAATGAAGACTAAGAATGCATGGTAAATGATTTATGTAGTAATTAAAATAATATGGTCCGATACCATTAAACAGCCAATACAAATACCGATTCAAAATAACAAATAAAACGACTAAATATAAAGAGTAAGAAATAATACCAAAGCTGGATTACTACTTGTAATTGGATACAGAGACTGTACATAAAGAATTTGGGTGCAAGTGTTTGAGAGAGAAAATAGGAAAGTACAGAAGAAGGCTTAAAAATCTCCATCAGAGCTAATAACCACAGAAGCCTTCCTCTTCAGCTTTGCCTGTGCTTAAAAATAGGATCCGGGGGGCGTCCAACGTCCCCCCGCGTTGGACGGCGTCCAACGTTGTGTTTGGGCCGTTGGATTGAAAAATCCGACGGCCCAAACTTTATAATAAAAAAAAAAACATATTTTTTGTTTTTTGTTTTTTTTTTTAAATATTTTTTTCATATTTTGATTATAAAAATATAAATTTTAATATTTTTTATTTTTAAATTTTATAATATTTTTTTTAAAAAAACGGGGCCGTTGGATGGGGCGTCGCGTTGGACGCCCCCTGATTCCAAATAGACACTATTTTTTAACCTTTGATTTCTTTTTCTTTTATAGCATTGATAACGGGATTGTTTGATTGAACTGGTCCATTGTTGAGAACTAGAGGCCTCATTGGCTTGATTATTAAAAGGTTGGTTGTTGTTTTGATTCGAGTATTAATAATCTTCTATCGATTTGTAATTCTTTGATTTTTTTTTATCTTATATTTGAATTTTTAAATATTTTATTTTTATTTTTAATTGTTTGATCTCTTGTTAATGTTTTCCAGTAGTGACTTGGGTAGTCATTTTCAATATTTGCATTCAATATTTTTCTTATTTTTACTTTTAAGTTGTTTAATTTTCTAATTTTAGGATATCTTGTCTACTATATCTATTAAGAATGCTCTTTTATTTGTTATTTTATGTGTATTAACATGTTAAAATTTGTAATCATATAGATGTTGAATTTCTTCTTATTCAGATTTAGAATATGAGAAAAATGAATAACTAGATTCATTTTTCTATATTTCATAAATTTGATCAATATTTTCTTGACTAATCTCATACACTTAATAATATGTTGATTAAATTGACATGCAGTGTTCATCATATTTGAATAATTTATGTATAATCATTATTAGTATTTATACTTTGAATAATTTTTATTATAACATTAGGTCAAAAAGTTGGTTGAGATGTTGAGGGCTTATTGATTATCTCTTGTATTATGATTTCTAGTAAATTATTTGTTCTTTTTGAGGAAATTTAACAATTTTCTTAATATTATTTTGATATATATATATATATATATATATATTCAAATTGATAATTATTTTACTTATAAATTTTTTTAATATTATTTAAATTTGTATTATCCATAGAATAACGATTAGATTTTTTTTTTGAAAAAATAGTGATTGTAATTGTTATATTATCTATATTTAATTTTAGTGATGCTAAGGGTGAATGTATTAAAATAA
The DNA here is from genome assembly GCA_033239525.1 of Nepenthes gracilis. Taxonomy (NCBI): domain Eukaryota; kingdom Viridiplantae; phylum Streptophyta; class Magnoliopsida; order Caryophyllales; family Nepenthaceae; genus Nepenthes; species Nepenthes gracilis. The sequence continues at coordinate 982,583 of BSYO01000019.1, read as the reverse complement.
TATGTTGCCCGATTGAGGTTGTCCATTGACGAATTATCCTGGCATTAACATTAATTTGTGACTGAAACAGGAATTAATGTATTAGTCTATTTTTATATACATATGAAAGAAAAATCATTCAAACAATGAAATATTAATTTCTAATCTATTCATAATTTTCTAAACAAATGCATTTTAACCATTTTCTCTTCCATTTTGAAGCCAAATTTCAAAATTTCTTCATTCCCATGTTAAAAATATGCGCAAAAAAAGAAAAAAAAGGGATCCTAATTTTGACAAATGGATTATGAAACTTTAAATTTTTAACCGTTCAAAATTTCTTCGTGCGTAGAAGGATCCGATCTCCGTCTCTATTAAGTCTTCGAGTTCCTAGTCGCTCAAGCGTGCGTGGAAGGGTCCAATAAATAAACTCAAAGGTCGCACAAGAGATTCGGAATTTTTCTCCAGGTTTTGAAAGATTTATCCTCCAAGACTACTCAAATCAAATCAGCAAGTTCCCGCAATAAACGGAAATGAAGCGCACGCTAAGAGATGCGCGGAAGTATGCTGGAAATGAGGAGACGGTGCGTGTTTGTTTATGCGAGGGAGAGAGTAATGAGCGGGTGGTGGGAGGGCTGGCTCTCTGAGCGCACCGTAGTGGGTGGCTGACTTTTAGTCGCCTGAGTAGGCTCAGGAGTTTGGACCTAGAGACTAACTGGTAAGCTTAGTGCTTATGGCGCAAAGTCGATGGTCTTGGATCCAATTCTTCTCTTCGTCGAAGAAGGGGGACTTTATAGGCCCCTTGACAGGGGATTTTTGGGCGCGAGAACTCCTATCACCAGGGATCGTTGGCCGCTGATCGTTGCTGGAGATTGCCGGTGCTTCCACTATCGTTTTGCTGTGGCAGACTGATTATCAGGCGTTACCGGCTACGCTTGGTCTTCCCCCTAAGTTGGGATTGGTAGGCCGCCTGTAGCAGCCGCCTGAAGCATAACTTTGTAGCGTTGACCACTTTTCTATTTGCTGGTCCCTCCTATTCCCTATTGTTTTTTGGCAGCCACATTAATGAGTTGCGGGGCGCTCGCAAGTTGCTGCCGGTGGGCCGTCACGTGGGCACCCCGTGCATTTGGGCTGGGTTTCGATTTCTCTTGGGCCTCCGCGTTGGACCCAACACCTTGTTAAAAATATGCGCCAAAAAAAAAAAAAAAGCTTATTATCATTTTCTAAACAAATGCATTTAAACCATTTTCTCTTCCATTTTGAAGCCAAATTTCAAAATTTCTTCATTCCCTTGTTAAAAATATGCACACACACACACATACAAAAAAAAAAAAAAAAAAAAGAAAAAGAAAGCATATCATTAGTGTGACCAGCAATGGTGCTTCTGTTCAAACTTCTAACCGATCACAAGCTTTACATGGTCTATGGTTGAAATGTTATTCTATTAATTATAAGAATCGAACCCGCTCACATAGATAGTGTGACCAGCATCATTAGTGGCACGGTCCGAGAATTAGGTTAAGAGAGGTTGTCGCTGTGTAACTTGATACGTTTTTATTTTCTTTGCGGGTATTAATGTCAACACCATATAGAAATTGGCATAGGATATTTTTCGGCATACCAAAAAATTATCCTCGACATTTTCATTTTTATATAATTTTTAATCAAACAGTAATTTTAGGCTATATAATAAGCTTATTAGAATTCAGCACGTTTAACACCTCTAGATACATACATGATGTAAAAAGTTCTCAGATATAATTTGATTTTCTTCCTTTTTTTAACCCAAAAATGAAATCGATTTAGAGTGAAATTCGATAGATATAATATTTTTATTTAAATAAATATTGAGAGACTATGCGAAGGAAAATTTGATTGATTCACTAAATAAATATTAAAAAATATTTATTGATATTATACAAAATTTTGTTCCAGATAATTAAAATTTATTAAGAAAAAGTAATAATAAAAATAAAGGAAATTTTTTAAACCAATCAAAAGAAATCTAGCACAAATTAATTTACAGATTAGGTGATAGACACGTTAATTTTTAGTCGACTTATTCCTAATAAGTGATCCTTATTAAAGAACTCCTTAGATTTGCTTTTTTTTTAAAAATAGAACCAAATACCTTTATAACTTCTTATGGACTTTAATAATTATTCATCTTAGAATGCCTAACAATACAAGAACTCCAACATCCATTTCATCAACAAAACTTCCGAGGCTTATATGTTAGAATAAATGTTTTAGACTTTAGAAGGATTTTAGAACGATAAAACCATAACAATTTTGTCTCAAAAGCAGTATGAAGTTTTTCTAATGTTTATCCACACTCATTTAACTCTATTTTCTTTCAATAATTACTAAGATAGAGGCTATGTTAAGTGTTTTTATATCTATGGATAAAAAATACTATTAAAAATGCATAATTGAAAAAACTATATGCTGATATTCGAACATTAACTTACATAAGCATGCACGAGCATGATTTATTCGTACTTTATATGTAGAGCCACTGTTAATTAATTATTTTATGGATAAGGCAGTCTTAGATGTTAGGAATTTAAAAATTTTAAATTAGAATAAATTAAAATAAATGTAAAAATCAAAAACATTTTGAAATTTAAAAGAACAATGATCATCGATAAAAGTGGATAAGAAGTTTGTCCTATCATTAAAGAAAAAGAGAAGAGAAGTCCGAAAAAATAGAGAGAGAATGAGAAGGGGTGATTGAATAGTAAAAAAAATAAAAAATTGATTTCGGTATTTTTCCTTTGAAAAAAATAAAATAAATTTCTTATTTTTGTGATCCATTCTTAACTTAATTTGCGGTATAATATTAAAGAAGGTTCAGAATTGAAGAGAGTTGAAGTATGTATTAGTTCATAAGTAGAATTTGACATAAAATGTCTATTCTAAAGGAAGATTTTGAAAAAAAAAGCATGAAATTAGGTTGTTTAGATTCAATTTTGTGCAATTATTCTGTTATATTTAAAGAATTAATACACATAAGGTATACTATAGTCTTTTATTTTGAGAAATTGCATGATTAATCAAAAATCTATTTTATTTACAGCATTTGAGATGGTATTTGAACATCAAATTGTCGGTTTGAATGGATTGTCAAGTTCTCGAATTCCATATTCAAACTATTAATTTTGATAGCTAATTTCAGTCTGGCAGTATGATGTTTAAGTTTTAAATTCTCTTAAATTTTAGTATTCATTCCTTTGTTTTGATATTTCTTTTACATTTGAATATGTTGATATATTCCATTATCATTGTTGTTCATATCTTAGGGACAAGCCAAGGAGACATATGTAGATGTATTCTTGTCTTGAATAGTCATAATACCCACCTCATTTTCGTTGCTATACCTATTATCAGTTGAAAGATGGTTTTCATTAGGTTTGTCACTTAAGAAGTGTCCTTAGATACGCATCCATTTATTTAATAAGAATATCTTTTATTAGCATAGTCTATGATTAGGAAAACAGGTCACTTAAAAGACATTTAAGCATCTCTTAATAATGGCTCACACTTGATGCATACCTATTCCACACAGGAGCACAATTCATAGGATTTAAGGTTAATATTTTTCTATTTCTTTCGTAGGAGAATTAATTCATAGATTTGAATATATTCAATTAACTCTTCAATTTTATTCTTATCAAGGTCTTTACTCTCATCAATAATTTTGACATTCAGTCAAACAATTTTAGTAAGACCTTAAGACTTTTTAGATAATTCTCATTTTAGTAATTTTCTCTTCGAGAACAAAGCTAGAGTTAACTGTATTGTTCAACTTGGCATAGATCTTGTCAAATACTTCATTATTTTTCATCTTATTTTTCTCAAATCTATGTCTAACATTTATAATTTAAAGTTTTTAACATATTGTGTTTTCATGTGTGATTTATAGAATATCCTACGCTTCATTAGTACTTTCATGCGTCAACACCTGTCTTAACTTATCCGAAAATTGTCATGAAAATAGCATGAATGCATTTACTGTTCCAATTATTATAGTTCAACACATCGTTACACCATGTGGCTAGGCCTTTAGTAATATTTCATCATCCTTAGTCTTGATAGGGGGTGTTGATTATCTCTATATATATAACCAAATATGTTTTTCCAATGATTTTAGAAAAACTTTTATGTAAATCTTTCAATATATGTAGTCCTTTCTGTCAGAATCTGGTGTAATTGATAAAGAATGACTTATAGTAATCTAAACATAAATTAATCAAAGATTTGGGTAGTCTCCGGTACCAATTAAAAAAATAGGTAATCCTAATTAATTACAGTTTAGATCCGATAAAAATACAGAAGTATAAATTATTTAAATATCTAATACACAAAGAAAATATATTATTGTATATTACGAATATGATATGACAATCCTATTTATACATCATGACCAATATTAACAATAAATTTAATATAAAAAATAAATCAATACAAGAAATAGTGATAAATGAAGAACTTATGAACTACATGATTCTTAAGCAAAACCCTACCGGTTCCACCCAAAATAAATCTACTAATAAAAGTAAACTAATATACGATGTAATACAGATTTGTTAACATTTATTCAACTTACTCTTGGCAAATGATTATTACTGAAAAATTTATTAAATTTTCTTTCTATCAATGAAATCGAACACCTTTTAGTCTTCTCGAAGACTTTACTTCACCCTTTCAAAATATCTCACGTTACTAGAATTCTAATGTCTGAGCCACCAACAAAACTCCAAAAGCTCACGAGTTGAAATAAATATTTTTTATGGTAAAATAATTCTAAGATGAGAAAATCCTAGCAATTTAGCTTTAATAATATTAGTTTTTTTCCCCCTTTTTCTTCATACCTACTAACTTTCTTTTCCTTTAATAATTACCAAGATGATTGCTAGGTTACATGAAGGGAATACATATATATATATGCCATTCAAATGCTAGTTTTTCCTAGCATGTGTTGAGCTGCTGTTAACCATATATGTGAATTTTTTATCCGCCCATAATGTATAAATTGACGATAAAGTACATATATGAACCCTTTATGCATTTTTCATGTGAAGTTATACCGTGACTACGATGTGTCTTTTATTCATTCAATTATTTTCACCATGAAAAAGTTTATTTTGAACTAAGTTTTACTATAATTAAAAAAAAAAAGCCAAATATAACTCCATTAGAACCAATGTGCTATAGAAATTAGTCAATATATTATGCCTAGCTCATCATATTATTTTATACAATCAATAAGTAAATTGCGGTATTGTATCTACCTTAAAATCTTTTTGAACAAACTTTACATGACCCTTGTGCATTCACTTGTGAAGATTGTGCCAATTAAATCTATATATGTATTAATAAAAATTGTTGATAATTAGACTGAATTATATTATCTAAATCATCATAATCAACTACTTTGACTGATATGTTTAGTTATTTTAGTTAGATATTTTGTTCAAAAATAATCACTTTTTTGTTAAGTTTTCAAGACTAAAGATTATTTTGATTTTTTTTTTTAATTTTTTGGTTATTTGATGATTTAAAAATGATAAATACGTGGACACCAAGGTGGCAATATTTCATTATTTATCCAAATTTTAAAATTTTTGACGGATATTTTAGGGGAAAAAAAACCTTAAGTATATCTGATTAATAAAAAAACAACCCTCCTAGGTTTTTTGTTTTGAGAAAAAAACAACGTTTTGATTTTTTAATTTATAGAATATTAACAAGCAAATAAAAAAAATAAAATTCAAGTTTATATCAAATACTAATCCATAAAAAATAAATATTACCTTTATTACATCTATATTTTAATGACTTTTTAAAAGGATTGAATCAATTCATCTTTTAGAAAAACAAACTCCCTAAATCCATACCCTATTAAGCCCCATATTTTATTAGGATAAATGCAACCGTTGGCATTAAAATTTGCAGAAGTGCGATGGTGCATATGGCATGAGTGTTACCTAATTTATTTCCTAGCCATTCCCACGATCTTTGTATTTTGTTTTGTTGAGATTGATCTTACGTTGGGTTGTACAATACGAAAGGTTCCCAAGGGCTTTTATTTTATTTTTTTAATTTATAAAGATAATAACCAATAAATATGAACTATTTTATATTTAAGCATTCACTACGGTACTCATCTAACTATTTATACTGACCATTTGTAAAAATTAAATAATATTTTCTAAGTTTTATAAAAGTATTTAGAACATTATCACTAATATATAATAAACAAGTTTAATTATTGCTAATGCATATTGGTCTCATATATTTGTTTTTTTCCCCTCTAATATTAGCATTAATCACTATCCATTCTACATGAAAAAAGAAAAACAAAAATAGGAGTTGTACCTATTCATCCAACTTTTTAAATTTAGCTTTTTTTTTCTTCTTTTTTTTTTCTAAAAAATTAACTATACAGCTATTAAATTAATGAAATTTAAAACAATACTTATAAAAGATGAAGTTAAAAAAAATTACATTCATCCATCTTAACTTTAAAAAATATATAATTAAGGTATAAAAAACATAGTTTTTTCAAATATTGATCAATCAAAATAAGTTTAATTCAAAAATGGAATTATATAATAGGGTGTGCTTTGGTTGAATAAATACATGCTCTGTATATCAATAATGATATAATTAAATATAGGAGGCCAAAAAATCATGCAACATTGCATCATTTTGGATTTTGAATATCATATTATACGTTTCTTTTACCTTTTATTGTTTAAATAGAGAAAAAATATCACAAGAGAAGCCATAGAGCTTTGAGAATAATGGCCCTGATGTTTGGTCTCCCTCTCATCTTGTCTCCACAGTCTGCATCGTTTCTTGGTTCAGTAGAGGCTCGTGGTGGTTGGTATCCCAACGGACTCATGGGGGGTAATTCCTCACAACAGTTCCCTCGACATGTGAGTTCATTTCTCTTATTCGAATCTCGTGATCTTCCACCACCCTAAAGTCGTGTATACCGTCCATTTTATGTGTTTGCTATCCTTTAATTTTTGAAAACCAATGATCATGTTGAGTTTTGTGGTCGGTCTTGTGTTCATTTTAAGCATTATACTCTTTAGAAGAACATGTGAGATGTATTCAGTTTCTGCTCCAATTTTACATGATTTAATCGTTGAAAAGATGTTTCAATGAGGATTAAAAAAGTTTTTCATACTCATTAGCACGATATTTTCTCTTTGCTTAATCAATATAAGATAATTGACCCTTTAACAATTCGAAACACATATAATTAATAAGATGAACAAGATGAGTTTTAATATAATGATATTTTTTTTTATTATAATCAATAGATCAGGCGTTTGAACAATAAATCAAACTTTATGTAGTAAAAGACTAATGTGCATATAAGACAATTTTCAATATGATGATGTGGGATTTTTGCTTAATAATGGTACCCATGGTGCTAACTACTAGTCTAATATATTACTATAGACTAAGAAACTATGAATTCTGCAAAATATTTTCATATCATACTGCTTATAAGTATAAGATATCATTTGTGAAGAGGACTCTGTAGGACAATTTGTTGTTTTTCAGTATCAACAGAATAATGAAACAATCCTATTATTATTAAATTCAGATTTGACCTGATTATACATTAAAAAAAGATAGATAATATCAAAAAAATTCTTGTTTCCCAATAATAAGACAGTTCTAGGTTTGTTACATATCTCGTGCATCTATGTGCCACTTCATTGTTAATTCTCAAAATTTGGGAGGATTGGAACAATTGAAAAATCTTAAAATTTAAGCACCAAAGTTACAAATGTTAGGATAGTTATAGACTTAGAATCCATTAAATTTTATTTTTTTTTAGAGTTTCAAAATAAATTTAAGATTATCATCTGCTGCCAAAATTCAAGCGTGCCTACAACCCAAAATACTCCAAAATCTATAATTGAGTACCCTGTTGTCATGGTCCACCAGGGTGCATAAAATGCTGATGCTCTTCTGTGGCTGTTTCGTGGCCCAAGAGGTTTCCTTACACAGAATGCTTAATAAATAACGCCTGACTTTCTTTTGTTTTATCTACACCCACATTCTTAAGCGATCCAATCAAAACTGTGTAAATGATGCTACATGTTATTGTTGACTTTACGACAAGTGCGAGATGGTTGATAGTTAATTAATTATATGACCAAGGTATTATGACTACGAGTTATACTTCTTCATCTAACTTTTTACGTTTAACTTTGAAAAAAACACAAAAATTAAAATATACATTTATTAAATTTGTATAATTTAAAGCAATATTTATAGAAGGCAAAGTTAAAAAAGTATATTTATCCATCTTAATTTTAAAAAATACATAAATAAGGTATAAAAATATAGTTTTCCCAAATATTATTCAATCAAAATAAGTTTAATTCCAAAAATTAAATGTTAATTACAAGATAGGGTGTTATTAGGTTTAATAAAAGTATGCTCTATATGTCTACAACGATATAGTTAAATATAGGAGGCCAAAAAATCTTGCAATGTCGAATCATTTTAGATTTTGAATCTCACCTAGTATATTTCTTTCACATTTTTGTTGTTTAGATAGAGAGAAAATATCACAAGAGAAGCCATAGAGCTTTGAGAGCAATAGCGCTAATGTTTGGTCTCTCTCTCATATTGTCTACACAGTTTGCATCATTTCCTGGTTTAGTAGAGACTCGTGGTGGTCGGTATCCTAACGGACTCATGGCGGGTGACTCCTCACAGTTGTCTCCCCGGCATGCGAATCCATCTCTCTTCTTCAATTCTCTTGATCTTTCACCACACAAAAGTCGTGCATACCTTCCATTTTATGTGTTTGCTAACCTTCAATATTTGAAAACCAATGATCATGTTGAGTTTATTGGTCCGTCTTGTGTTTATTTGTGATATTATATGTTTTAGAAAAACACAATTTTACCCCAATTCAGTTTTTACTTAAATTCTACACGATTTTATCAGTGAAAAGATGTGTCAATGGGGATACTTGCCAACTCCTCCCGGCTGTTCCCTCACCATGTGAGTTCATCCTTCTTCTTTGAATCTGCTGACCTTTCACTGCATCAAAGCCATGTGTTCCTTTCATTTCATATGTTTGCCATCCTTTAATATTTGAAAATCCAATTATTCGTTTGAGTTTTCGAGTCGGCCTCATGTTCATTTGACATATCATTCGCTTTAGAAAAACATGTGAGATGAATTCAATTATTAGTCAAATTCACACAGTTTTATCATTAAAAAGACATTTCAAAGAGGCAAAAAAGCATTCTTACTTATAAGTAGAATATGATCTCTTTACTTAATTAATATAAGATGATAGACCTATTAAAAAATAAAAATTTATATTATTAATAAGGTGAATAAGATGAGCTTTGGTATAATGATATATATCTTTATTATAATCAATCAGTCACGGGTAAAGTGCATATAACACAAATTTCAAAACAATGAGGTGGGATCCTTACTTAATAAATGTATATCATGGTGCTAGCTACTGATCTATTATATTACCATAAACTAAAAAACACTAACTACTTATAATATTTTAATATCATATTGTTTATAAGTGTAATATATCCTTTATAAAGAGAATTTTGTAAGATAACTTACTATTTGATTTGTGATTTTTTGAACTTGCAATGTTAACAAAATAATATAACAATTTTGTTATTAAAATCAGATTAGATCTCATTATACATAAATTAAAAAAAGATATATAATATCGAAAGACTCTTATTTTCTAATAATAAGACAATTATGGCTATCTCTTGCATAATTGAGTACTTATTTTTTTTTTCTCTCAAGCTCTAATTGTAAACCTCAAGCTTTAATTTGGTCGGTTGAGTCCCATATGATACATTATTGTTCTTTAAAATTTTCTCCAAAAAATCAATTGCTTCATTCAACTTTCAACTGCATTGATCAAGTCTCAAACTCTATTTTGTACCCAATTTTACCAGGTTTTCAATGGCATCCCAGCCCAATTTTGGGAAAAACAAAAACATTTCAAATAAACGATATCTTAGTTATTTGAAGGGAGCTCAATTTTACTTTTTTTCGTTGTAAATTGCAGTCTAAATAATCAACCTCAGAGGAGTTAAATTATGTTTTAAATAAAAATTTAAGTAATAACTATACTCAATAAAATCTACACATTAACCAATTTTTTTATTTGGTAGAAGGAAAATCACTTAATTATACAATAAAATTAAAAAAATAAACGAATAGGAAATCCACTATCTTCACTTTCTCCAATAGTGAAATAAAGTATGTTCTAATTCACGACCAATGACTTTAATATCATGGCTTTCGCTTAAATATAAAGCATATAAAATTCTATTATTAAAATAATTGATACCGAAGGGATGGTGATAACCAAAAATTCAGAAGGATTAGAACAGATGAGAAATCTTAGAGTTTATAATTTTGATTAAATTATAATTACTCAAAAATCTATAATCATAGCCATGTACCATGTTGTCATCATCAACCGGGGTGCAGTAATTGCTCAGCTCTCCCACATTTAATTTTGATTAAACTAAATGCAAAAGCAGCTGGGTAGGGCCCTCAAATCGGCCTAAGGGGCTGATTTAGAAAGTTTTTTGACAGCATGCCTAATAAATGAAGCCTAACTTTCCTCTATTTTCATCGACACCTACCACCTTGTTGTACTACGAGTTAAATTAAGAAGAAATTAATTCTATGAACAAGGTATTATTATGACTATGAGTTACGCATATTCATCCAATTTTTTACGTTTAGCTTTGAAAAGAAAATAAAAATTAAAATATATAGTTAGTAAATTTGTATAATTTAAAGCAATATTTATAAAGGATAAAGTTAAAAAAGTATATTTATCTATCTTAATTTTAGAAAATATATAACTAAGGTATAAAAATATAGTTTTTCCAAATATTATTCAATCAAAATAAGTTTAATTTTAAAAATTAAATGTTAATTACATGATAAGGTGTCATTAGGTTTAATAAAAGTTTGCTTTGTATATCTATAATGATAAAATTAAATGCTGGCGGCCAAAAAATCATGCAATCTGGATTTTGAATATCACCTTGTATGTTTCTTTTATCTTTTTGTTATTTAAATAGAGAAAAAATATTACAAGAGAAGCCATAGAGTTGGGAGAACAATGGCGCCAATGTTTGGTCTCCCTCTCATCTTGTCTCCACAGTCTACATCATTTCTTGGTTTAGTAGAGACACGTGGTGATCGGTATCCCAATGGACTCATGGTGGGTAATTCCTCACAATTGTTTCCTCGGCATGCAAATTCATCTCTTTTCTTCGATTCTCATGATCTTTCACCACACAAAAATCGTGCATACCTTCCATTTTATGTGTTTGCTATCCTTTAATATTTGAAAACCAATGATTATGTTGAGTTTTGTGGTCCGTCTTGTATTTATTTATGATATTATATGCTTTAGAAAAACACAATTTTACTCCAACTTAGTTTCTATTCAAATTCTACGTGATTTTGTCATTGAAAAGATGTGTCAATGGAGATATTTGCCAACTCCGTGCGGGTGTTTCCCCATCATGTGAGTTCACCCTTCTTCTTTGAATCTAATGACCTTTCACTGCATCAAAGCCATGTGTTCTTTTCATTTCATATGTTTGCTATCCTTTAATATTTGGAAATCCAATTATTCGGTTGAGTTTTCAAGTCGGTCTCATGTTCATTCGAGATATCATCTACTTTAGAAGAACACGTGAGATGAATTCAATTATTTGTTAAATTCACACAGTTTCATCATTAAAAAGGTATTTCAAAGAGAGAAAAAAAATATTCTTACTTATAAGTAAGATACTATCTCTTTATTTAATTAATATAAGACAATAGACCTATTAAAAAATAAAAATTCACATTATTAATAAGGTGAATAAGATGATCTTCGATATAATGATATATTTCTTTATTATAATCAATTAGTCTTGAGGAAAGTGCATATAACTCAAATTTCAAAACAATGAGGTAGGATCCTTACTTAATGAATGTATATCATGGTGCTAGCTACTGATCTAACATATTACCATAAACTAAGAAATACCGACTATTTATACTATTTTCATATCATATTGTTTTTAAGTGTAAGATATCTTTTGTAAAGAGAAATTCGTAAGATTACTTACTCTTTGATCTGTGATTTTTTGAACTTGCAATGTTAACAAAATAATGTGACAATTTTGTTACTAAAATTAGATTAGATCTCATTATATATAAAAAAAGATATATAATATCGAAAGATCCTTATTTTCTAATAATAAGACAATTCTGGCTATCTCTTGCATCTATGTACCACTTCATTGGCATTCTTATTTCCGAACCTTGAGATAATGCATAATTTAGTAATTAATTTTTCTCTCTTGAGCTCTAATTGTAAACCTCAAGCTTTAATTTGGTCGGTCGAGTCCCATATGATATATTATTGTTCTTTAAAATTTCCTCCAAAAATTCAATTTCCTCATTCAACTTTAAATTACGTTGATCAAGTCTCAAACTCTATTTTGTATCCAATTTTATCAGGTTTTCAATGACATCCTAACTCAATTTTGGAAAAAACTAAAACATTCTAAATAAACAATATCTTAGTTATTTGAAGGAGCTCTATTTTACTTTTTTTCATTGTAAAGTATGGTTTGAATAATCAATCTCAAAGGAGTTAAATTATGTTTTAAATAAATATTTAAGCTATAACTTTACTCAATAAAATTTACACATTAACCAATTTTTTTATTTGGTAGAAGAAAAATCATTTAATTATACAATAAAAGTAAAAAAAAAAAAAAAAGAGTAGGAAATCCACTATCTTGACTTTGTCCAATAGTGAAATAAAGTATATTCTGATTCACACCAAAGACTCTAAAACTACGACTTTATATTCTCTGGAAAAGCATTCCCCTACCCCGGCACCCTTGGCAGTTATTGAAATGATACCAATTGGCACCTTCGCTACTAGTTAAAGTAGCGCATATATGATTCTATTATTAAAATAATTGATATTGAAAGGATGGTGATAACAAAAAATTCAGAAGGATTAGAACAGATGAGAAATCTTATAAAGTTTATAATTTTGATTAAATTATAATTACTCTAAAATCTATAGCCATGGCCATGTACCCTGTTGTTATCATCAACCGGGGTGCAGTAATTGCTCAGCTCTCCCACATTTAATTTTGATTAAACTAAATGCAAAAACAGCTGGGCAGGGCCCCTCAAACCGGCCTAAGGGGCTGATTTACAAAGATTTTTGACAGCATGTCTAACAAATGAAGCCTAACTTTTCTCTATTTTCACCAACACCTACCACCTTGTTAGACTTCATTTAATTTATATCAGTTGATCTAATCGAACTGTGTCAATGAGTCACGCTATTAACTTTTGGGTTTGAGCCTTCAAATAATCAGCCAAACAAAAAAAATTGAATCATACTTAACGATTTGAGTAGACGAGACATGTGAAAAGATAAAAAAATAATATAGGTTAATCAAATTAAACAAGTAAGATCCAATATTCAGTAAAATTAAACCTTAATTTCTTTACATTCAAAGTCTCATGCAATTTATATGCACTCATTACTTTGGAAGATTTTATCTCAACATCTATCTATCATGCTTTTGAATTCTGGTATACTTTCATAATAGATAAAATTTAAATAGACATTTATGTAATCATTGGTAAAAAAATTTCCCCATAATGTACCCCTTCCCTTGAAGGTATTGCTTTGCAGCTAGCGTTGCTTTATAATCTCCACCCTATCATGTTATTTTTTAGTTATCTACTTATTCCTAACATGTTAATGTAGATTTTCGAGATTTCAAATATCATCAACCCTTGTAAGGTAATATTGTAAGCACGGATTGTTGCTTGACAAACTCAGCCTATAAGGAGAGTGTCTCATCTCCAAATTGGTAAAGAAAAAACCATCTTCTCCTATAAGAGAGACAAAAGGATAATGTGTCCACTCCTTGCCACAAAATAAATGCTTTTTGTCTCATAAATAAATTGTTTTTCTCCAAATTCTTCTCTTTCTGTACTAACTGAAGTTTACAATCCTCCTATCTTTGTTTCTTCAAATCACAAACGAAGATAAGGAACAGCACCACGAGGAAACCTTGTTGCGTGAGTCAGAAGGCGGCAAATCCCAAAGCAAGCCCTTGGTTACCATACGAGAAAGCTGAAGTTATCAAATCTTTAGAGGACTGGTTTGAGAACAACATAATAACCCTTCTAAAACCGGTCGAACAAGCCTGGCAGCCGCATGACTTTCTACCTAACCCAGCTTCCGACGGGTTTTACGAGCAAGTAAAAGAACTCCGGGAGCGGGTACAAGAACTACCTGATGAATATTTTGTGGTACTAGTTGGAGATTTGATCACAGAAGAAGCACTTCCTACTTATGCGACCATGGTCAATAGTGCTGAGGGTATACGAGATATCACAACCTCTAGCTCGGAACCCTGGGCAAGATGGACTCGAGGATGGACAGCTGAGGAAAATAGGCACGGCGATCTCCTTAACAAGTACCTATTTCTTTCCGGGAGAGTTGACATGAAGTACGTTGAGAAGACTATTCATTATCTGATTCGATCGGGGGCGGTTAGTATACTTTTTCAATTTTCTTTAGCTTGTATTCAATCATAATTTGCTATAGCTCATGCTTTATTTATGACTGAACCATGCATAAAAAAGCCAAAAATACTATCGGATTAAAAAATTTTGAATCATTACTGAATATATTATATTGCAGAATCACATTAATTTAAGCTAATATTGTTACAGTTGGCAAAAATGAGATAGAAATAACAAAATGGATAGAGGGGTAGATTCATGGGCTAAAATATATCAAAATCGAGGCCATGCGAGGCTTAGGCCAAGCCAGTACGGAACATAAGCCAAACAAGCTCGAATAGACCCAAATTGGTTCATAGAGACTCGGCCAAAATCTCTGTCTCTCTCAAATTTTCCAATTGGTTCTGCTTGTTCCTCATTTATATTTGTAATTTTTTAGAATATATGTTATTATTAGTAATATTATTTAATAGGAAAAAAATTAAAATGTCAGTATTTACACAAAAATAATATCTAGGCAAAAAAATTTGGGCTTAACGAACCACAAAGGCCTGACTTAGAATAAGTTTGATGTACACTTCGACATCACGTGGTATCTCTCGCAAGGCAACTTCTTCTTGGTCGTCTAGCATCTTGAAATGGGGTGTCTTCCACAAGGGACGTAGGGCAGCGATAATAAGGTGGCTTGGAAAATCCCAACAACGAGAAAAAAATTGACTTGGGGGATCCTATTCAGCTGGCATTGTCACGACCCGGGACCACAATATACGCAGGTCAAAATAAAATCAATAATAAGATTTCCATCAACAACAATAACCCATCCCGGATGTGACAATCAAAACATACGGGGCCAATATAAATAAAACCCATAAGATCTCATCGGATAAGAATCGGACAAACATAATACACTGACCTGCTAACCATAATCGAGGAGGTATATCAATCTACAACAACTCATCCATAATACTATAACTTCAATATTTCTCATACAATGATCAGTGCACCATAAGGCCATAAATAATAACCATAACACATCCTGAGAGATAAAATATACCAAATATAATATCTCCACTCGCCAAAAGGAATATCCGAGCCCGATCACGTCCGAGCTCTGCAAGCGTATCCATGCCACTAGTCTGAAGGGATAAAACATGAAAACGTGAGCGCGGGGCTCAAGCAAAGCATCATCGTATAAAAGCGATCTTCATAAATCGACAGAGATATCGCAAAGCAATCACGTAAAACAAAACATCATGTCAGTGAAATCCCTGAAAATCGAGGGAGATGTCTCGTACTAAATCGTCGTCGCGTTAACTCGTCCCTCTCGGGACAAAATCATATAAATCACGATCCTATTAAAGCGCCATAGACGATGTCATATCGTATGATCCGAGGTCACATGAGCCGTGCTTGATCACCACATCCACGTGGAGACACACACCGTCGTCCAGGATCTAAAACTCATAATGCCGAAATCAAGAGAAAACCGTAGGAACTAAAACATAAATCAAAACACGTTAGGGTTTTTATCACATCGATCGCGTCTGAGACATTCTATCGCCCATCCGTGGGCCAAACCACGTATCTCAAATCATCATACACCCAAATACGTGCGAAATACAAAGATGCACGAAATCGGAGAACCAAAGATCAATGATACCAAAAAATGAGGAAGGGTTACATCGTCCAGTGTGTGAACGGTATATATCGAAGTACGAATTAGGCCCGATGGGCTGAGCGCATCCAGTATCTTCATCCCATAGATAGGAACTTTTCCATTTATGTTTCCACCCATGAGCTTTGTAGTGTAACTCATTTTTATTATATATTAGGACGTCCGAATATATTAGTTTTTTCCGTCGGTCCTTTGATGGTTACCGATTAAATACACATTGGGGCGATCTCATCTTCCTTATGGCGGAAGTAGCCAATCCTCATCTTCCTTACGGCGGAAGTAGCCAACCTCATCTTCCTTACGGCGGAAGTAGCCAACCTCATCTTCCTACTTACGGCGGAAGTAGCCAATGCCTCGGATCACGTAGTGATCCCACCCGGAAGATCGTGGTTGGTGCAAGGATGGTTCGTGGTTCCTTGATATACGGATATACAAATGTACATATACATACTGTGTCAAGGTGTCAAAACCCTCCAAATTATAAACACCAGTGTAAAATCACATGCAACAAAAGGTAAAACATACATGCATACATTATAATTTATAAATTTGGGGTGTATAAAAATACATGACAATGTTAGTAAAGCCCTCCCACAAAATGATCAAAATATAAATCTTAATTAAATCGAGGCCAAGGGAATAGGGTTAGAGGATCTTGCTTTTTAACATCATACTACTGCAGATCTGAAGAAAGGAGGCCCCAAAGACTCCAATCGAGCCTTTCTCTCTCCTGCCTCCCGTGCTGCCCTCTCTCTCTGCGCACAGGGCCTCCGCCGCACCGCCGCTGCTGCCGCCGATCATCTGCCGCCACGAACGGCCGTCGCCGACCTTCCCGGCGACCCCCGTCACCGCTGCTGCCCCCTGTTCGGCCGCCGTCCTCTCTCGCGGCAACCCTCTCTCTCCCGCGCGCCTTTCCTCTCTCCACCGTGCACGGCCCTTGCCGGCCGCCCCGCTGCCGCCGATCAACCACCTCACCACCTCACGAGACCGTCACCGACCTCCTCCGCCTCACCCAGCCACCGTCGACGCCGTCACACGGCCACCCACTGCACCTCCCGTAACCTCGCCGCTGCTCTCCTCGTCCAAACCACACCACGCCCGCAATCGCCTCAGCCCACGCCGCCGCAACCTACATCGCACCACCGCTGACCACCGTCGCCGTCAATTTCCTTCGCCGCGCCGCCGATTCTTCCCTTCTCCTCCATCTTCTTCGCGCGCAGAACCCTAATTTCCCTTTTCCCCCTGCACTCTCTCTCCCCGACACTCATCTCCTGCTTTCTTTTTCTTTTTCCTTTTCCTTTTCCTTTTTCATTTTCCCATTTTCCTTTTCTTTTACTTTTCCCATTTTCTTTTTCCCCTTTTTCTATTATATTATTATTATTATTATTACTTTTATTATATATATATATATATATAACTTTTCTTTATTATTTTAAATTCCAACTCGGCCTCCGAACAACATTACGGGCACACACCGGTCCCCACTCCGCACTTCCGATCATTTCTAAAAATTTTACGATATTATAATTTATTTTCACCACGTCCGAAATACCCAAAAATCACAATTAATATTAGAATAATCCAATTGGGATCCGAAATATCACAGGCATAGCGAAACTTTAATGAGCTAGATTATTCCTTGACAAGTGCCTTGGAATATCATTGATGAAAAAATTTAAGAGTTTTATTGATAAGGTGCCGATGTGCTCCTAGATGTCTTAAAAAATCCTCAAAGTTGGTCAAATGATTCGAAGCACCCTTGATAAGGGGTCTATTTTATCCATCAATGCTTAGTAAAAAAAATAATTTATGCAAGTTTTAGGGTAAATTCCCATGTGAAGCCATGACTCATTATTCGTCTATGTTTAATGGATTGTCCAGACTATCGGGATTTTGGAATCCCATTCATAATAATAATAATAATAATAATAATAATAATTATTATTATTATTTGAAAAACCTCCCCAATATTAAAAGGAAAAACTATAATATCGAAATCTACTCAAAATTCGCTATGACACTTTTATAACTTGTAACTTTTAGAAAAAAAAAATCATAGCTGATCTAAGAGAATAACTTTAAAATCCAGTGTGAAATACTACAACTACAATGACCAAGGTAACTTTGATCATGATTGTTTTGAGCCAAATAGGTAGCACATTAATCTACTTCACTTTCTAATGCTTACTATTCTAGCACAATTTTGCTCATTGAATATATTCTTTAAGGGATTATATTTTTATAATTCTCAAACTATATAGTCAGAGATGAAGATATACACATTAAGCATTATAGAATTTTCTTGTGACATGATAGGTTTACAAGTAAAAAACAACCATAGAGTTAACTAAAAGGGATCGGCTCATACTAAAAGGGATTGGCTCATACAAACACGAGTTCCATGATGGCTAAACTGTTACGGGCCTAATAGCATCCCGTTTCTTTTTCCGTTCTCTGTTCTCCATTTCCGTTTACTGTCATATGCTTGCGGTTTGTTTAATTTGTTACGGCCCATGGAGGGTTTTCCCGTTCTCTCCATTACCCCATTTCCCTATATAGTGTGCTGACAGTGGTATAATGAAGTAGAAAATATTTTCCGTTTTTCACTCTCTCTCTCTGTC
Organism: Nepenthes gracilis; assembly: GCA_033239525.1. Classification (NCBI taxonomy): domain Eukaryota; kingdom Viridiplantae; phylum Streptophyta; class Magnoliopsida; order Caryophyllales; family Nepenthaceae; genus Nepenthes; species Nepenthes gracilis. The sequence goes on along the minus strand of BSYO01000019.1, from coordinate 963,692 downwards.
CTCCCTGTCCCTGTCACGCTGCGCCTCTTCCTCCCTTCCCCTTTTCCCTTTCTCTATCTCTCTCAACTGTTCCCCTCTTCCCCTGATTTCTCATCTGCCAGACTCCCCCTTCCCGTCCACTCCACTGGTTTTCATCTCCGCTGTTCTTCCGGCATGACCGTCATCAACGGTGCATGCACCATAAACCCTTTTACCCACATGATGTTTTGTATATAGTTTGTCTATATAGTTATTTTTGTATGTTCAAGTTTTGTAGTGTTGATGTCAATAATAGTATGAACAATTATAGTTTAATAATATTGCAAATGTTGTTATAGTACTAGATATTTGATATAGTATAGTAATTATGTCTAGTGTTATTTTTAACTATTGACATATCCTTGTATTATGAATGCAGAGGTGAATATTTGACATGCTATGTAAATTGTCTTGAGCAAGGACAACTGAACTGTTTATTAAAGAGGCCTTATCAGGCTCACTTGCCAAAATTAAATTTTCCAGATTTTAATATTATTTAGTTAGAAAAACAATTAGAATATCATTTGACAAAGAAACTAGAGCTAAATATCGATTGCAATTAGTCCATTATGCTATCACTTTTCTAAGGAATGTAAGGGAGATGAACTGGACCATAAATCCATTATATTTGTTAATATTTGCATACATCTTTGTTAGTTTTTTTACTATTTTATAAGTTAAAAAACACTTTAGATATTTAGTTATTTAAATCAATCTCATAACTAATTAGATAGAAAAAATTGATATATTTTCTCAAGAATAAGAAGGATTTTAAGATGATTCTATTCGTTAACTAAATTTTTGCCCTACCTGTGTCAGGGGATGCTTTGGAGCTTGCATCACTTAACTAAGCACTGGTTACATCATTAACATCTGCACATAATTAACTATGGACAGATAAACTAGTAAAAGCTATTTAAAAATGAGCATATGTTACTTATTTTCATAACTATTCTTATAAATATAAAAAATTATGTCCTAGAAGAATGAAATTTTATCTTTATTTAACACTCTAACGGGTAAAAGTTTTGGGATTTGACAAGAACATGCACAATTCGACACAACAGAATAGACCCAAATCCTTGTCAAACGTCAACTATTAAACTTGTAAGTATAATATTTTTAATATGAAAAATTCTTTTCGACTAAGAAAAAAATTATTGGACAAATTCTAAATAAATCCACTATAATAATAGTACCGATTAGAAATAACCAAATCCGTAATCCTTTACTATAATTTCGAGTGAAAATGATTGACTACAAACCCCTCAATATAACTAAAACTCACAAGATAAAGTATATTGAGAGATAAGAGTAACTAACAGAAATACATTATTAAAATTCATTTTAAAGCAACGTATCCGACTTTGACAAAAAATAAAATTCAAACCAGATATCAATTGGATACCAAACATCTTTATCTTCTCTTTTTTTCTCTTATCTCTTTCTCTATGCGGCGTTTTTGTATGAAAAATGATTTCGGATACCCTAAAATTATATCAAATGCCACTTCATATTAAGAATTATGGTTAAGCGCCCGTTAGCAGTGTATCGTGCATGATCCCACTATAATTTGCACACGAGTTTCCCCTTGAATGCTTCTTAGGTAGCCCCATTCAGTTAATGCGTGTATGTGCATTTCTCAAGCTCCCCTCGAGTGCCCTTAATCTAGAATCGACGCACATGCATGAATTAGGCACATGTTGTGCATTACTTTGCTAATTTTAATCGATCATTGGTTGACCCTCATACAAATATCACATGACTCTTCAACATCATCTGCCACTTGTTAACCCTCGATCGACATTTGGTAGACCTTTGGACAAATATCGTGTGCCCTCCTAATGATTATCCATTTATTATGGCACTCATAAGAGAGTGATAAAAAATCCAATAAAATCTTTCTCACGACCTTATGGAAAATCCTTCACTTTTACTAGTAACTGCCATCATGTATTCTTCGACAACTTCCCCTCTAATGGGATTTCGACGTTGGTTTCTATAAGTTTAAATGATGCCCTATTCTACTTTAATGAATTTGGACTATTTCCACTCTCCTTCGGCTTCTCCTTTACAGTAGAATTGATTCCCCTTACACTCTCCCATGGTCTCCTCTTCTCGTCACTTTGACCAATATCCCTATTGGTCACATTGGTATTATTCTTAAGAATTGAAGCTTTCATCAAGTAGCAACTTACTTGTTTACTTTCCCTTATCATAACCGAGGAAGCTTTAGTGAGTTTCCATTGATCTTTTCTGAACACCATGCAGAAGCCCTCTATATTAAGTTTCACGGTTAAAATTACATTCAATTATAAATTTGGGGCATGTCACACGTCATTCAATATGAATTTCATCTTGTTATTTGTTTGCAAGCTAATATCCTCGATATCAATAACCCTCAATGAACTATCATTATCCATCTGTAATATCCTGTAATCCCTAGGCGTATAGGTGGTGAAGAGGGTACGATATCGTATGGTATGAGGAACCACTATCCATCACTCAATTCGTCTCCTAGCTTGAAAACTCCGTGTCCTCCATACATTGACAATTAAAATGTCTCCACAAGAAGTAATAGAGACCAGACCATTTTCATCACGATTCCTTCTCTCTTGACGCTTCCCACCACCCTCTTTCTCCTACTTTTTCTTGAAACAATCCCACTTTATGTGCCCTTTTAGTCACAATGAAAGTATTCTATGTTTTAAAGTTTGGACCGACCATTCTTTATGCCAGCCTTGTTGCCTTAGTCCCTCAATCTTTCATTCCTTGACTGTTAATAGATACCAAAAGTTTCAACTCCTTAAAACCTCAACACTTCTTGTTATGTCCCAAACCCCGATTCCAATTTTTATCATGAATAATAATTCAAATATTGATTAACCAATTAGTTATCCAATTAATATTGGATGTGAATTTCATGTGGATATCTGGACCGACCAAATTAAAATAATATTAAACTATACACAATATCCAAAACATGTCACGTAATCATGTGGCTCTGGCACCAACTCAAATTAACATGTTAGACCTTACTTAAGGAATTATGCTTGTCTAATACTAAATCAGAGTAAACTACATTCACATAAAATTTAATTAATCAATATTTATCTCATGATTTAGAAACTGTTGTCCAATAATCATAGATATACTAATTTTTATCTGAAAATTTACTTAAATACATTAACTACATTCCAAAACCACAATATACATTTTGAACGTTCTGAAGTTGTTCGAAAACCAAATATAACATTAAATATTTCATAATATCAGATGCTATGATATTTCAAATGGTGCATCTTTTAGTCATAATCGTCCTATAAGTATCGGAGCCTCTCATCTAAGGGGTTTAGTAAATAAAAGTAGAGAATGAGCTAAAAGTTCAACAAGACATATAATTTAACCATCGACTATATATATTTCACATGTAAACATATCAGAAGGAACAATATATCAGATTTCAAGAAATGTAATAAGTTTATATGACAATGCATATATATAAAACCAGCTTATCAAATTTCAGATTCATTTGTCATACTCTTGTTCTATTCATGTCATCCAATCATGAAATTTGATTTTGTTAATGACCAAAGGCCGGTTAGACCTCATCAACTAAAGAAATATATAATCAAAACTTAGGTTATATTTATTTTTGTAAAACCAAAGTCATGGTTGTAGAAATCAGAAGCATGATAATGGCATAGTAAAATTCAATTTAAGAAACGTACATGCAGAACTAATTTTTTTGCTGAACTTAGAACATGCAAGCGTTTCCGTGAAATTTTAGCATATGTTGGAAATTCTAATTGAATTTTTAAAATATGTAGTGTATTATTTAGCATGCAGAAAGTTATATTTAGCAATTTATAGTTATGCAAGAATGTTTGGCATGAAATTCAAACATGTAGAAGCATTATATCAGATTTTTAGATATGTGTGAAGGAATAATTACAGAAGACAACTAAATTATACCACACAATTGAGTTTAGATATAAATTTTATGTAATTTTACAGCAAAATGAGAAGAATTTCTCGTGCATGTTGTTCCTAAACCTTTAAAATTATTTCATATATGAATATTTGAATAAAGAAATACTCAAATAATTTGAGAAAGAATAGCAATAATAGAAGAAAAGCTTAAAAAGCTCTTGAACTGTGTCCAAATTACCAAAATTCTAGTTTAAATTCACTTAATTTGAACTTCTTTGACTTTTTCTCTCTTTCTCTCTATTCTCCTCGTTTCCGTCTCTCTCATCTCTAAAATTATGTTAAGAAATGATAAAAAATCAGTTAGATCCTCTATTTATATTAAAGTGGCACACGAGCACTGGCCCCATTGGAATTCGCGCTCGGGCATCCCCTCAAGTGTGCTATAGGCATCGACACTCTAGAAAGTGCACTCAAGCACTGCGTGATAGATCGTGTCTCATAACCAGAATCCGACGGAGTTTTGACAGTAAAACACCCATCAAGCTTACACAATTTGTACAAATTCTTGTACAACATACATATACACGTCCACACTGCATAATATAGGATCCAAAAGCCATAAAACTACACATGATACAAATGTCATAACTTCGGTACGACGTTGACTCAGACAATATGTCACTAGGTACCTAAAAAAATCATAGTAACCTGCGAAAGTACATACATCTGTTAAAATACAATGGAAACTATACTACGAGTATATCATCATACAAATACATTTATATATACAAAACATTCAAAATATACAAATGAGCTCCATAAAGTGCAAAACTATGAAACTAAATCCTCAATGGTCTCCTCTAAGTCTTTGTGCCTAGCTGGCTCCTAATCCTTACTACGTCTCATCTGACATAAATGCATGCTCATCTGAAGGAAGGATAAATGGCGAGGGGTGAGCAAATTATTCAGCAAGGTAAAATATAATAAGAATAATAATTAATATATGTAAAATAAAGCAAATTGAGGGAGTAAGAGTAGGGTATGTATGTATAAATGTGAAACATGAGTAAATACCTTTTTGGAACACATTTTTCTTTCTTATTTTATTTCCAATCATTTTAGATTCTAAAATATTTAGAAAACTCATTATAATTACGGAGTAGGGCCAATAGGCCTTACCAGCTATCTGTGCGGTCTAATGAGGAACGAAATGTGTTTCTTTCTACACATTCTAAAGTGCAAACCCATACAATTCAACACTCTGTGATAAACGGTATACCTTTAACTCGATATACGGGGTCATAAACATATGCTACAATATCCCCCATGGCTTAGAGGCAATCATTGTTTTTCCATAATAATATCCTAAGACATGCCATGAAATACTACAATCTGAAATATAAATCTTTGGTCCAATTTCATATTTACTTATTCTTTGAAAAATTTGATATTCATTCTTATCACTTAGTTCTCACTTCAAGAGAACGATACATCAAACATGGCATGTCATGGAATTCCTCTCTTATTCTTTTTATCATTTGCATAATTCTCAAGAATTTGGGATCCACATGACTTAAATTATATGTATTATTAACATAAAGTATGGGAAAAATTAGAAATCCTTACCACTATGAGACAAACATAGCTTTAGAACTTTCGGATAATAAATTTCCTTCACAAATACATATAACATAATTTCTGGAGCATAAAAGAAATAATATATATAATGTACATGTGAGTAAATATCCCAATTCACGTCCGATAATATTCTAATTTACATAAAATTAACGATCACGAAATATATGCGAGTAAATATCAAATAATCAAAATACTCACGTCCATATATATAGGGTTTCAAATTTTCAAGTCCAAATAATGTATAAAATTTAATTAAAATAGGTAAAAAACATGGGGCATTGGTTAGGGTTTCGGAGGACGAAATACGACACAAATCTTACAAATCGAGATATGAAATCAGAATATATACATATTCAATACATGTGTATCATAAAAATAAAAGTATGGATGGGTATCGGGATAAAAATACACAAAGGGATTGAGATGAACAGTGTAAAAAGAAAAAGAAAAGGATATTAGTGCACTTATTTTGACTCAATCTACAATTTTTCTAACTAACTCGAGGCATGATTCCAACATAGAAGCCTTGATTTCCTCCTTCTCTCCCTTCTCATTCGCTCTCTTTCTCTCTCCTCTGTTTCTCTAGACTGTTGAAAATGACGCGTACAAATCCCAAACGCATTTTTATATTTGGATTGGTGCTCGAGTGTTGTTTGAGCACTGGTTGAGCGCCATCGCACCCGAAGGGCCGCGCTCGAGCGCCCATCGGGCACTCATCGGGTGAACCATTTTTCCAGCACACGCTCGAGCCATACGAGCCCTGAGCACACCTCGGGCACCACCTAGGGGCTAGCCTCCCGACTTCTCGTAACGCTTTCGAAGTTAATTTTCTGCGTACACTAAAACCTATCCTTAATTATATTATCTTAATTACCTCTTAATTACTATGTTTGAAATCCGAAACCTCGCACACTGATCAGGTATCCATCATCTTGATGTTACTCAATCCAACTTTGACTTTTGACTAACTTTTCTTCATTATTTAATCTTAATTTTAATTATATTAATTATAATTATAATAAAATTCGGACTCGAGCCTTTTACTTTCCTTTCACCTTAACTCATTCATAAGCAATGAAATGATAACCTCACCGAGGTTGGGTATGCCTTTTCCAAATAATAATATAATGACAATATAATCGCACAAGTCTTGCAAAGAAGCTAGCACAACCAATGCTTTGCCCACCATTTTCATTATAATCGTGACAATATAATGTATAATATTTTTAACATAAAAAATTTATTTTAACTAAAAAAAATTATGGGATAAATTTTAAATAAATTCTCTATAAAAATAGTGTTGGTTATAAATAACCCCATCCAAATCCTTTCATTACATTTTCGAGTGAATAATGGTTAAATACAAACCTATCAACACATCGATGAACTCACAAGAGAAAATACGATAAGAAATAAGAGCAATCAAATGAAATATACATTAGAAATCGACTCTAGAATAATATAACCGACTTTGACAAAGAACAAAACTCAAATCAGATCTCAACTAGATGCCGAATATCTTCATCTCCTCTATTTTTCTCTTTTTTTTCTCTCTCCTGTGTGCCACTCCTTATATGAGAAATGATTTCTGATATCCTAAAATCATGTCAGGCCCAACATTATATCAGGAACAGTCTCAGACTCACGTTAGGTACATATCGTGCAGGAGTCCATTGTAATTAGCAGATGAGCTCCCCCTCAAGTAATTCTCAGGTGGCCTCATTTTGCCAGTGTGTGCATGTGCGCCTCTCAGGCACCACTTGAATACCCTATTGGAATTGGCGCAAATGCATAAATTAGGCACTGTCGTGTGTTATTCTGTTGACCTTTGACCAATCTTCCGGTGACTCTTGCATGAATACCATGAAACTCTTCAATGTTATTTTTTACTTGGTTGGCCCTTGAGCGACTTTCAGTCAACCCTCATACGAATATTGTGCGTCCTCCTAATGACTATCTATTTATTATGACATTCATATGAGAGCGACTAAAAAAATCTTACAATGAGTTTATTATTAAACACACTAATGTAAGTGACCAAAAAACACATAGAATATTTGGATCTCACAATTTTAGAAAAGGAATTTGCTACTAGAAGAGAAATAGGAAAGAATGTTCCTTTACATGAAATGATATATTCACATAATGATGGTTCTTGGCAAAGTGAGGAACATTTAGAACCGCCCGTCTTACCAAAACAGTGGGAAAAAGTTTTCACTTGGTGTTAACACTCCACTAGAATTTCAATCATAAATGTGTGTTAAAAAGCATGTTCCTTTTTGTCGGCTTGTAATTGAGAATAAATTGTTCAATCCAACATCGAATGTTGTTGGAAAACAATGGAAGCAATGGAGAAAAAAGAGTAACAAGATGAAGCATAAGGTTAACAGATACATTGAAATGGTATTTGGCCTACATCAAGGGAGAATTCGATTTGATAAGGTATTAAATATCATTTTGCATATGATAAATGATCTATGAAATACAAACGTTATTAGATGATTATTCTATTGGCTAGAAAGGACTTGGAATTCCTTGTTACGAGAGTAGTTTACATTTGAAATGAAAAACATATTGAAACTAAACTTATTTCTGGAGTTAGAATTTGTAAGAATCAACAAAAAAGGCTCTTATTTTGTTGCAAGATCTATATTTTGATAATATCTATATACGATTTGGAATAAAAGAACGCAAATCAAAATAAAAATTATACTTCTTTTATAGAAGGTGATATCTCGAGCATTGTTATATGTCAAAAGAATTGAGATGAAGAAGAAGATGCATTGAGACATCCATATTTTGACACTCCAAAAATTACTCCAAAAATTATACCCACATGATGCGATCATTGTTTTTATTATAGTCAAAATTTTTTGTTTTTAATTTAGACGAGCATATATCAAATGCATAAACAAATTAATATAAATCAATAAGGAATATGGAAGGTAAGAGTAAAATTATTTGTTCTATTTAAGAAAATTCACAGCTTTAGTTCTTACAAAAAATATAATGGTTGTACTTGAAATGAAATTAGAAAGATGGAAATATAAGACAGGCTCAGTTCTTTTGCTCTTGCTTGCCTTTTTGTTTGCTTGTTCCTACTTTCTTATTCTCTATCTTCTTAATCTAGGCAATATTATTATCTTAATCATATTTTTTAAGAACTTGTATTCAATGGTAAGTTTGCCATTCTAAAAATTTATACATTTAGCTTCATGCCATGGCAAGAACTACATATGAAATTAAAACTAAGAAGCTATATCAGGTTGAGAGGAAAATGTTATACTCCTTGAGATTTAAGCAAGGTAGACTGACCGTGATGAGCCTGCACGGTGTTGATTAGCTCTAGCCAACCCCAAACTGCTTACTAATTGCCAAGGCACTTTATTAGCTACAACAATTCTTCTTGGGGTGGTATTTAGATTGGTGCGAACCCATTCGACAATGGAAACCTGCTGTTATATGGGCCTTGGATTGAAGGAATTGTAAGCGGCTCTAAACCTTGCCTCTATTTTCATCCAATGGAGTTGACTATTATCACCATTTACTACGTTAGTCCCTTGCAGGTGGGGAAGCTTTGCTTAACCAGTGAGCCAAAGGGGTAGCTATTTTTTCCTATTGTCCAACATGTTTCTCTCATATACTCGGATTTCTTAGTTTTTGATTTTATTCTTTGTCGCTTGATGGGTGTCTGTGGAGTTATTTATTGTTTGATACTCATAGAGTAGTTGGCTTGTTATTTCTGGGATATTGTACGTATAAATTTTAATTTTAAAACACTTAATTACTTACTAAAAGAATCACCGTCATGACTTTTGCAACTAATTTATTGTAGGATTCTATGAGCAAAAATGATGCTTATCGTGGTATAGTATACACTTCTTTTCAAGAAAGGGCAACGCATATTTCCCATGCTAACACGGCCAGGCTTGCCAAGCAGCATGGGGATACAAAACTAGCACAAATATGTGGCACCATTTCTGCGGATGAGAAGCGCCATGAGGTTGCTTACGTTATGATGATGTCAAAGCTATTTGAGGTTGATCCTAACTACTCGATCCTATCATTTGCCGATATGATGCGTATGAGAATCTCAATGCCCGGACAGTTCATGTACGATGGCCATGATGAAAACCTTTTTACGCATTTTTCAGCTGTTGCTCAAAGGCTTGGCGTCTACACCACTAAGGATTATGCCGACATAGTAGAGCATTTGGTAGATAAATGGAAGATTGAGAAGTTAACCGGGCTTTCAAGTGAAGCATCAGAGGCACAAGATTTTCTATGCCAGTTAGCACCAAAGATAAGAAAGCTTGATGAAAGAGCTCAAGCAAGGGGTAGGTATAGGCATGGTGATGTGCCTGTTCTCTTTCCTTTCAAGTGGATATTCTCTAGAGAAGTGAAGTTATGGTAAGCATTGTCTTAAGTACTTACTTTTTCTCTCAATGAGTCTAGATATTATTGTGCCAATATAACAGTAAGAAAGACTTGAGAACCCTCTTTTACTTGTCATCAAATTAAATAAAATAGAGAATATTGAAGTTCAATTCTTCTAGTAAAATATTTATTGTTACCTGCTAAATATACAAAAACAGTGGCCGAATGCACAATCGAGATTCCTATAAGATTAGGCACGAATAGAAATAAAAATAAATAGTTTTACCCATATATTATGGGAATATTGTTATACAATGAAGCATCTTATCATAGTGCTTAATTGTTTATACTAGTGGCTGCAAAATGTCGAGTTTAATTTCATATAGGATATTTTTGTGCCAATATTTTTTTATCGTCTAAAATTAAATCACACAGATAAAGTAAATTTTAATTTTTCTTATTGCATTTTCATTTTTATTTGCTATATATAGAAAAATGAATAGCCGAGTACATAATTGATATTTCTATAACGTAATGTATAAATAGAGTTAGAAACAGATATTTGTGTCCATGTATTATCGAAATGCTATTCTATTGTGAACCAAATGTCTTTGTCATTGTACTTAATTGTTTATACCAATTGTTACAAAACAAATTAATTAATTTCTCATAAAATATGACAAAATCCTAAGTCATTTTGAGGTTAGGAAATTTTAATTTTACTTACTCTTAAATTTTCTTATTTTTATTTATTTCATTATGACTCCAACTGCCTGGTAAATAATTTTGTTGAACATGGGCATGGTGTGGATTAAGCATTACTTGTTATACAAAGGGTAAAAGCAAATTGAGGATTGTGGGATGATAAAATTTTTATTAGATATCAACCTAAATGCTTAAAACTTATGGCATCAGTGGACTTATAAATTATATATGAATTAAAATAGTTGATAATGACGATTTGGAACATTACAATTGATTCATGATAATGAGTTTAATTTTAGCTAATATATATTAAAAACATATAATACATAGCTTTTGCGGATATGGTCATATGGCCGAGTTTAGTGCAAAATGAAAGCTGGGGTTCTTCATAAAAAGAGTGCCTGTCGTAAGTATAGATTGTTGAATTAATTAATTTTTTTATTATAGTTATTTTTTTCCTTCAATGTTAGCATTACTCACTTACTTTCTATGTTTGGAAAGAAGAACAAAGAAGAAATCTTGGCTAAATTTTACTATTGGTATGCCTAATTGTTACCGGGTTGAAGGGTGCTGTGCTGCAGCGTGTTGTGCAAAATAGCAACTACACTTGGTTGGTAAACAAAGCACATATTGAGTAAAAAAATTCAACATATTAAAAAGAAGAGTAGGAATATCAATGACAATTATTGAAATGATCTAATTGATTTATTAATAAATAAATAATTACAATTTGGAAGTTTGAAGCTTTCAAAAGGAAGGTACAATGACACTACCATCTGCCTATACTCGAACATCACAACTATCCTACAACCCATAACCCCTCAGAGATAGCGGTGCTCGATCCTCACCTAGCTTTGAAAAATCCTTCAAGTCTGAATGGTGAGAAGTTCTAAAATTTATCAGGCTCAACGTAGTCTAGAGGAAAATTGGGAGTGACTAAGGACACGATCCACCTACAATGAAAGAATCCATCCTATCATCTGTTATCCAGAGCAGCACCAACCTCTTTTGGTGCCGAGCACACTTGTTTTGGAAATCGATAAATTACTGCTTAGCCTTCTAAAGCATATCCTCGAGTGAGGCAATTTGATCCAGAGCGAAAGATATTTTCACATGAGAGCTTTTGAGATCCTTCCAACCATTCAGACAACTCTGTGTTTAGGAAAGCGGCCAAATCTCAACTCTGTTGAATTTCAACAATGATAGCATCAACCCTTATCTCCATCTTCTTGAGAATAGTAAAAACGGCGTATGTTTGAGACAGGCGAAAAATTTTAGCATCGCATTGGTACAGCCCGTACAGCCCATATGCAACCAAATGAATCAGCTTTTACGACTACCAAGCAAAGCAAAATAGTTAGTCAGAAAAGATGATAAAAAGAATAATTCAAAAACAAAGGACACAAAAAGTGATACCTCAATGGGAAATGGCCTCACTTGAAAAGATAGATTGGGAGAAACTTTAATCCTAGAAACGGATGGAAATTTCCAGCACAGAAGAGGCAAAGCATAATGCTAAAGAGAGACTTCGAAATAGGGGGGAGAGAGGAAGAACCTAAGTCCTTCGGTTGTTCTGGTGCTGGATTATTAACGCGAGGAATCTCCTCCACTTCAAGAGCTTCTAGATTATTGTTGAATGCATCTGCCACCCGACCGCTGTCAACATACTCTTCAACAAAAACAGCAGGAGGCATGGAAATAGGCACATCTGGGGACAAGTTAAACAAAACTAGGACCCGGTTCTTAGCCATAAATGGAGTGTCAATTAGCTCATTTGATCCGCTAATGACAGTGTTAGAGACATTTGTCTTATTGGCATATTCCGTGACCATATGTATCATTGTTTTGATGTCGGGTTGTGGGTTGCGGGTTAAAGTTCGTTCGGTCCGCTCTCCACACGCTCGAGCCCACCCAAAGGCCGCCCGCTCGTCTGGTGCTCGCTAGCGGCTCGAGCCTAAAAACCAGAACCTCCCCGCTCGCTTCATGCTCGCTGGCCGCTCAGTCGAAATCCCCGAATGGGGCGCTCAGCTGCGCGCTCGATCCGGCTCGGCGCCCGCGGTTTCCCACGAGCCCCTCGGCCGCTCGGCGGGGCCCAACGGGAGGCACATTTTTAACGCGATTTTTGGCTCTTCTATAAATATTGGCTTAAGTTTTGTTGGAACCCTAAGGATTCAAAACTGAATATTTTCGTGCCTCCTTTGAGAAGAAAGGTTTCATACTTCAAGATCATTGTTTCTTCTCTTGAGAAAACTAACTACTACAAGAGTTTCTACATGTTCATAGAAGTTTTCTCACCCACCTTCTTAAATCATTGAAACTTTGCCTTCTACCATTGTTGGAGATCCGTTCGTGAAGAAGGAGATCCGTTCGTGATTGGCAATTCAAGTGGCACGAGAGGGAAGAGTGGCTTGAAGACCGGAAGGTGTCCGGTTCCGTTGCCACGGGCAAATCCAAGGAGTTCCTTGGTAGGGATCACGTGTCGGGAGTAAGTCGGCTAGGTTAGCGCGTCGTTACCACCCGGCTGTAAGTTGATTTTCATAGTGCATTTCTTCCTGCCGTTGAAGCCGAGTGTTTTTCGATACCGTGGGTATCAATTTTCCTGCGTCACCAAAAATCGGATCTTTTACTATTGTTTATGCTTGGCTTGATCTCTATTGCTTGTCATTATTATATTGTGCATGATTGTGAATCTCGTCATCATCTAGAGTTAAATATCCCTTACGTGTATCGGATATTTAATTTAATAAATTTATTATTACTTCCGCTATACTTGTAACGGGGTCGAAACACGTAAGCACCGAAACGTGCTCTTTCAATTGGTATCAGAGACTCACCCCGATCCACGACCCCGATCTAGATGTACTCGAGTTAATCACTATCCGTTCCTCCCTATTTTGATGGGAGAAATTATGCGTACTGGAAAGTACGGATGAGAGCTTTTTTGAAATCAATGGATGAACGAGTTTGGGTTAGTACCCCAGTTGGGTGGACTCCTCCCACTAGTTCCACCGATAACGAACCTAACGCCTTATCCTTGTGGACTAAAGTAGAACTTGATGCATGTAATTGGAATAGTAAGGGGTTACATGCTATTTTTATGACTGTTTCTCCCGATGAATTTAAGCGCATCTCTATGTGTGAAACATCAAAAGATGCCTGGGACGTTTTTGAAATTACTCATGAAGGCACAAAATTAGTCAAAAATTCAAAATTACAAATGCTCACCACGAGATTTGAAGAAATAAAAATGAAAGATGATGAGACTTTTGATAAGTTCTATGCCAAATTGAATGATATTGTAAATTTTACGTTTAATTTAGGAGAACGAATCCCCGAAAATAGGATTGTTAGAAAAGTTCTCCGATCTTTGCCTGAACGATTTAGACCTAAAGTGACAGCAATTGAAGAAAGTAAAGATTTAGATAATTTGAAAATTGAAGAACTTGTAGGGTCCCTACAAACATATGGGCTTACATTGCCTCGGTCAAGACAAAATAAATCTCTTGATTTAAAATCAAGTAGGGAAGAGCATAACCGTGATTCCGATGAGGAATCATGTAGTGATGACGATTTTTCATTATTTGTTAAGAATTTTAAAAAATTCTTAAAGAAAAAGAACTCATCGTCGGAAAAACTAGATGTGGACTTAAAACGATCACATCAATTTGAGAAGAAGGACCGCCGTGAGAGTAAGGACTCCAAATTGAAATCTACCCAAGGCGTCCAATGTCATGAGTGTAAAGGCTTTGGCCACTATCGGGTAGAATGCCCAAACTTTAAACGCCAATAAGGCCAATCCTTTAAAGCTAATGTGACCCTTAGCGATGATGAAGAAGAAGAGGGTGAAAATTATTCTGCAAATAGCCCTGTCAAGTACATGGCTTTTATGACCTCCATGTGTGGAAATTCAGTAGATAATATTGATCAATTTGATGACTCTGAGGCCGAGTCAGAAGCTGAATTTGATGGCCTTCAAGAAGCTTACGATAAACTGTTTAGGAAATGCTTGAAAGTAAAGAAACAAAATAAAACCCTAAACAGTAGGGTCATTGAGCTGGAACAAGAAAGATTAGCTTTTCAATCCGAATTAGATTCTAAAACTCAAGAAATTGAGAATCTGAAAGTCTCATGTACTAAACAAATAACAACTTTAGAATCTGATCTTGAGGCCTCTCGAAAAGATTTGAAACAATTCATAAATGGGTCCACAAAATTAGATCACATGCTTGGATTGGGAAAAAGTGGTGGAAATAAAAACGAGGGGTTTGGGGTATGCTGCAAACATTGTTCGTAATGACATAAAATCTAAAAGCTGTGTTTATTCCGCCAAGAAAATTTCATATAATCATACCCCACACACCCAAATTCATCAAGGCCGTGCCTCAACGTGTGAATAATGATTTGGCTCAACCGATCTAGGTAATCACAAGAATATGACCAATTTTTCCACCCCTAAATTTGTGCCTACATCATGCATGTGGAAAAGTTGGTCACATTCGCCAAGGTGCTACACCATGAATCATTTGCACAACCATAAACTAGGGCTTAACGTGAATAAACTTGTTGATCACCTTCAACATTTGGATGCACAAGTTAAAAGCTTGAATACAATAGTGCATTCTGTGAGACAAGTTTTGGTTAAAAAAAGTGAGCTACAATACCCCTTGGCTATTCGTGACAAAAAGGGGGAGACTTGATCTCTTTGATAGGGGGCGTTTGATTTAGGAGGAGTTTGATTGGGGGAGATTAGGGGTGCCTTTTATTTGCATGTTAGTTCAAGTTATTATTACTGTAATGGGGAGTACTGTTTATTTTCGTTAGGGGGAGTATTGTTATATGTTACATTACTGTATGTTCTCATGCCTATGTACCATGTATGCCATTAAATTGTTATTATCTTTTATCTTGTTGGTACTAATCTTGTTTGATCAGGACACTAAAGTATACAGGATGTCACCGCAAGACTTCATCGCATCGCCTCAACAGCTCTCGCATAACTTATTACATTGCTTTATGTATTTTTTTTGTGTATTACTAGGCGTAGGTTTTCATGTACACGGGTTCTATCTCTGTGGTATCTGAACTCGTGATTCTCTTGTATTTCTTTATTTTATGAATTTTGTCACGGAATTACCAAAGGGGGAGATTGTTAGAGACATTTATCTTATTGGCATATTCCGTGACCATATGTATCTTTGTTTTGATGTCGGGTTGTGGGTTGTCGGGTTAAAGTTCATTCGGTCCGCTCTCCACACGCCGAGCCCGCCCAAGGCCGCCCGCTCTTTGGTGCTCGCTGCTCGAGCCTTAAAACAGAACCTCCACCACTTGATGCATGCTCGGCGGCGCTCGAGCCAAAATCCCCGAGAATGGGGGGCAGCTCACTGCGCTCGATCCGGCTCGAGCGCCCTTGTAGTTTCCCACGAAACTCTCACGACCGCTCGGCGCGGCCCACGGAGCATTTTTGAGCGATTTTGGCTCTTCTATAAATATTGGCTTAAGTTTTGTTGGAACCCTAAGGATTCAAAACTGAATATTTTCGTGCCTCCTTTGAGAAGAAAGGCTCTTATGCTCCATTGTGATTGTTCCTTTTGAGAAAACCAAAAGTTACAACTTTGAGCTCCATGTTCTAAAGGTTTTCTCATTACTTTTTCTATTTCTTTCACCATTAAAGCTTTAATCATTCTACCTTCGTTGGAGACGATGGTGCGTTGAAGAAGGAGACCCGATCTTGGTTGGCAATTCAAGTGGCACGAGAGGGAAGATTGGCTTGAAGACCGGAAGGTGTCGGTTCGTTGTGCGGACAAATCAAGGAGTTCCTTGGTAGGGATCACGTGTCGGGAGTAAGTCGGCTAGGTTAGCGTCGTTACCACCGGCACATAAGTTGATTTTCATAGTGCATTGCTTTGGCCGTTGAAGCCGGAGTATTTTCGATACCGTGGGTATCGAGTTTTATTTCGTCACCAAAAATCGGATCTTTTTACTATTGTTTATACTTGGCTATATCTTGATTGCTTGTCATTATTATATTGTGCATGATTGTGAATCAAGTAAATCATCTGAGTTAAATATCCCTTACGTGTATCGGATATTTAATTTAATAAATTATTATTGCTTCCGCTATACTTGTAACGAGGTCGAAACACGTAAGCACCGAAACGTGTTTTTTCAATTGGTATCAGAGACACACCCCGATCCACGACCCCGATCTAGATGTACTCGAGTCAATCACTATCCGTTCCTCCCTATTTTCAAAAAAGCTCTCATCCGTACTTTTCATATTTATTAGCAGGATATTATCTCGTTGGTTAATCCCTCCGAGATAATTGACCCTTTAACAATTTGAAATACATATGATTAATAAGGTGAACAAGAATAGTTTTAATATAATGTTATATTTCTTTATTATAATCAATAGGTCTTGCGTTTGAACAATAAATCAAATTTTTTGTAGTAAAAGACTAATGTGCATATAAGACAATTTTTAATAAGATGATGTGGGATTTTTACTTAATAATGGTATACGTGGTGCTAACTACTAGTCTAATATATTACTATAGACTAAGAAACTATGAATATTACAAAATATCTTCATATCATACTGCCTATGAGGGTAGGATATCATTTGTAAAGAGGACTTCGCAAGACAATTTGCTTTTTAATTAGTGATTCATTGGCCACTTCAAACTTGCTATATCAACTGAATAATGTAACAATCCTATTATTAAATTCAGATTTATCCTAATTATACATTAAAAATAAGATAGATAATATCAAAAAACTCTTCTTTTCCAATAATAAGATAGTTCTAGGTTTGTTAAATATCTCGTGCATCTATATGCCACTTCGTTGTTCATTCTTAAAATTTGGAAAAATTGGAACAATTGAGAAATCTTATAATTTAGGTACCAAAGTTATAAATATTAGGATAGTTATAGACTTTAGAAAATATATAATTAAGGTATAAAAAATATAATTTTTTCAAATATTAATCAATCAAAATAAGTTTAATTAAAAGGAAGGGTTACATAACAAGGTGTGATTTGGTTGAATAAATGCATGCTCTATATATCTATATTGATATAATTAAATATAGAAGGCTGAAAGATCATGCAATGTCACATCATTCTAAATTTTGAATCTCATTCTGTCAGTTTCTTGCACTTTTCATTATTTAGACAGAGAAAAAATATTACAAGAGAAGTCACAGTGCTTTGAGAACAATGGCCTTGACGTTTGGTCTCCCTCTCATCTTGTCTCTATGGTCTGCATCATTTCCCTGTTCAGTAGAGGCTCGTGGTGATCGGTATCCCAACGAACTCATCGGAGGTAACTCCTCACAACTGTTCCCCTGACATGTAAATTCATTTCTCTGCTTCAAATTTCGTGAACTTTCAGTATCCTAAAGTCATGCAAATCTTTCATTTTATGTGTTTGCTATCCTTTAGTTTTTGAAAACCAATGATCATGTTCGATTTTGTAGTCAGTCTTCTGTTCATTTTAGACATTATATGCTTTAGAAGAACATGTAAAATATATTCAGTTTCTACTCTAATTCTACACGATTTTATCGTTGAAAAGATATTTCAATGGGGATAAAAAAATTTTTTCATATTTATTAGCAAGATATTATCTCGTTGGTTAATCCATACGAGATAATTGACCATTTAACAATTTGAAATGCATATGATTAATAAGGTGAATAAGATTAGTTTTAATATAATGATATATTTCTTTGTTATAATCAATAGGTCATGCGTTTGAACAATAAATCAAACTTTCTGTAGTAAAAGAGTAATGTGCATATGAGACAATTTTTAATAAGATGATGTGGGATTTTTACTTAATAGCTGAGTACCCTATTGTCACCGTCCACCGGGGTGCATAAAATGCTGACACTACAACAATATTAATCTTCAGTGACAAAATAATTTATCACTAAAGATTATAAATTTGTTACTAAAACTTTTAATGACAAAATATTAATTTGTCACTAAACATTTGTCACAAAATCTTTAGTGACAAATTTTTATTTTGTCACTAAAAAAGTTTTTTAGTGACAAAATAATTTTGTCACTGAATATTATTTGTTAGTAACAAAAATTAGGGACAAAATAATTTTGTCACTAAAATACAATTAAAATTTGTCATTAAATATTATATTTAATAACAAATAATTACCATAAAAATCATATAATTTTTACATTTAATTTATATATTTTAATGGGCAAAAATTTAACACAAATATCAAATTGATTTCAACACAAATATCAAATTGTCTTACAGCAATTTAAAAAAAAAAAGATTCTCTCTTTGAGTTTCAATAAACTTATTGCAACTTTGTAAAATGAAAAGGTATATAAAAAAATTCTATTTTGTAAAAAAATAGAATCAACATAACGATGTTCCAAAACATCTTACAAAAAGTCTTCATCATCATCATGTTGAGTGCGGGGATCCCAGATGGGCTAATAGCACGTCACAAAGGACCCAAGGTGGTCATTGCTAATGTCTTCCGCTGAAAAGCCGAGAAGAGGAGCTTTAGTTCAATGCTAATGTCAGTTTGTTCTCATATTTGGCTAGGCAAATGTAGCACTCCTGTTAATTCCACAAAATCAATTGCACACAATTTTTTCATCCATTGACAGACAAATCACACAAATTTAAGCAAACAAACTTGTTTGTTTTATTGTTTTGGCAAATAAAAAAACAAACAAGCAAACACAATGGTATTGTCCTTTACAAAGAAATGAGCTGAGTCAGTAATTCAGTGTAACTCACGGGATTATCGTTGATTGGGCGAAAATTCGGAGTCTCTGAAGTGCTGTCAACTTGTTTGTATCTCCAACACGGCAGGCGGCCTATTTGATCACCGGAGGCTCCTCGATCAGTGGGAGTCATGCTGATATTATAGCTGACGAGGCTGCTGATCAGGGGGACGCAAATGCAAGGCAGCACAAATAGAAGGAAGGGAAAGGAGTAGCTGACAGCATTCCATGAAAGCAGAAGAATGCACAGGACGTAGAGTAAACGATCAGTGCTTCTTGGAACGATGTCAGCCGAGAGTCGAACACCCAAACATTGCCCATCACAAACCACATTGCGTAGAACAATTCTAGTCTATAATTGATTAAAAAGGATAACCCCACAAAAGAAATTCTTACTGACGTATTAAAATGTCAGCACCATCATGCCACAAGCACAAGAACTAGCCACCTTCAAACCCAACAGTGCTGGTGGTGAAATGCAAAGACACACACTAACGTATAGTAACCAGAAGAAATCTGGTTATAAACTAAGGGTATGCAAGTAGAGACTCAAGAATTATACAAAATGAGAGTAAAAATGAGAAATCTGAATTAAGAAAAGTGTTCTGAATATAATTAAATACAACATACCTAAAAATGAAAAAAAGGGTCTATGAATAACACCCTTTTTTCTTCATGTCGATACTTTGATTAACATTCTGATTCTCGCTACTCAACCTCACAATGTTAGTCCGCCAAGATCCTGACACTTTGCTCAAAATATTATCAGATCAAAATAATTCATACAGCTCAAATGCTACCAAGTAACATTGTGATTCACACATTAATCACTCAATCGGATAAAAAAAAAAAGATAGCAATCAATTAATTTACACATTAAGCACTCAAAATTTAAAGTTTACAACCTGAACTTGAATTTGCATGTATACCTCCTTTGAATACCGAGATCATCGGATCTGGTCTTTAATTTTTTTGAATATTCGGCTGTTATAGGCAATGAGTTATTTTTCAAATAATTCTAGTATATAATCCGAGATATCTTAATATAATCTAATCATATTCGGGAATAAACTAAACAAATATAGGAAATAATATTTCAAATAACTCTAACCTCTACTTGTTTTAGCACACGATCGATCGATGAAGAGAAAGCCAGCTGGCCTTTTAAGACTTTAGATTGGCTCGTAGTTCTGCTAGTAGGCTCACTAGATTGATCACAAGTTCGCTTCCTATTCTTGTCAAATGGCCTTGCAACTTTTGCCTTTAATGAATAATATGTAAAGTGCACAGCCAAGTCATAATAAAATTTAACGGCAACAAAATTTTATCAAGTTATATGAACTATCTAGGTAGCTCCAATTACGCAAGAAATCAAGTATACACATTCATTTGATCTCAGAAAAGAAACGCACAAAAGGGACATTAAGATTCTCGATTCAGAAGGCAACTACTCAGATTACCTGAAGCTTAAATAATGAGCCACCATCCGCTCATTCGACACTTTTATCATTCATTTGGTTAATTGCATTCTCCAAGTCCTGCAAACAATTACTATTGATGTAAGATATGGTTTGGGTGGGGTGTAAATCTGCCCACCCATTGTAAACAATGGGTTAATACAGAGAGCTTCCAAGCAAAATAATGAGCCGAGAGCATTAATGCCATTTTTCATTGTAAACAATTGAAAACATAATAAGAAACGATAGTTATAAATTTACCGTTTTTTTAGTTTGCATTGTACATAATTCTTCTTTAATCAAAGTCGTAGCAACCTTTTCCTTGGAATCAATAGTTGCAGGACTTAACGCTGTTGCAACCTTAGAATGGTTTTAGCTGGCAATCAAATGTTTGTGAATCTCTATAACTCTATTTTGTGATCCAGCTTTAGAAATTTTAGCAACTGCTCTATTCCAACGTGACAACATTATTGTCACTAGACAGAACATTCGCATACAATAGTATAAGTTTCATAAATTCTAGTAAAGCTTATCCGACAAGGCACAAACTAAATATCAAAAACTAAGAAAAAATACAATTACATTGTATGGAGAAAAAACAGATGCTATAACAAAAACATGCACAGCAACCTGGCAAGACATCATATGCTGCAATTAGATCAATTTTTAAGTATTCATGAATGAGATGCTTTAGTTTCTCCATCCTTCCCCAGACCCCATGAATCTTATACAATGGGCCACCCCTTTAAGAGGAACTATTGATTTCAATAATATCAAGCTTCAAATAACAGAGTATTTCACAACTCCTCAGCAGTGAAGTATTCATAGTAATAAATGCTTGCATGGAACAGCTCAAAATGGATGTATTACTCTGCTAAATAGCTTTGTACATTAACAAGATTACGTCTCTTCATATTTAACTAAACAAGCATAGTCAACTAAACAATTGACTATTCAATTGTTTCTCATGATCATCTAGTCTAGGTACCAACATTAGATAATACCTCCTTCTGTATTCACAAATTCGGCAAGGGCCTCAGCAGTACACGTACCTTCATATCTGAGATGCAGAAGAATCTTTTATAAAAAAATATTGGGGTGGAAAATAACAGATAAAAGTTGATACATACTCTCTTTCTACTTCACCCATGATTCTCTAGAAGTTTTTCAGAGTTAGGTACAAAAATAACCATTGCAATCTGAAAGCCTCCCTTTACCATTCACCATACAAGAACTTCACAAATTGCAGGTTCAAAAATTCAGTTAAATGCAGCAGTATAGCATGCACACGTGCACATCCTACCCGCCCCCCTCTTCTGTTGAATGCATTTGTTTGAAAAACAGGATCTTCATAGATTTCAAATAAAAACACTCAACTAACAGCTATAAGCAAGTACTAGAGCATAAAGGCAGATGACTAAAAAATATGCTGTAAACAAAATCAGAACATAAAAAAGGACATAAGAAATACAAATGAAACACAGAACATAAACAAAATCACCATAAACTTTAATTTGCAGAAATAGTTACAAACTTTTCCTCTATCCCAAGGACAACATGATCACTGCAGCAAGATTTCATAATCAAGCCACAAGAATCCTGCTAGATATGCTTCTGTCATAAACTCAACAAGGTGACCAGCTGTAATTATGACAGGACTGAAAAATGCCCATCCATGACAGATGTAAACCCATTGAAAAAATCAAAAAAGTCGTGGACGTGAGAGACAACATCACGCTTCCTTAAGTTTATCCGCATAGACCTTGGCTAATATATTACCATATGACATGCAAAATAGTTATACAGGAGTCGGGGCAATAGTGTTACCTTAGTCCATCCAAAATATCAGTTCTATGAAAAACCACCTCAGTCTTGATAGCTTACACACTGGTTGAAGCTTAAGCTAATCAATTGTTCGTTCATACAGCCTCAAGATCTCAGACTTCTTTTCCCTCTCCCATTTTAGAGAATATTGAACGGTATCCTATCTACCTAATTTACAAAATAAGCGGTAGAAGAATTGCCAAGACTAAATAACTATCAATTCCGTTTTTGCTGTTAAATTATACTTTGCATTTATGCTTTCAGTGTCTCAATTAGTGATGCCAAATGCCTCCCAAGCTTCATAGATCATGGAATTTCAGGTTACAAAGTTATAGGTATGAACCATACGCTATTTTACTATTTCAGTATCTTGATTCTTTGTATTTATTTAATTCTTCTAATTTTTTTCCCTCGATTTAACGAGAAACCCTCAAAATTCTCGAATCCTTCACCATTAGAGTTGAGATCCGTTTTCCCTCAAATTTACCTCACGGCAAAATATAACCAATTGCTTTCAAATCTCAGCACACAAAAAAGAGATCTAGCCTCTATAAAAAGGACGGACCTATTTGTAGAAGAACAGGAAAATACTAGCAAAAGAGTAGTGGATTACTTGCAAAATAGTAGTAGAAGTACTTGTAAGAGAAGCAAGATTTTTCTTGCCTGGTTTGAGACGGTTAACAACCACGGCAATGAGAAATAGCAGCGACGGAAACAGTGGCTTTCTTTCCGGTGATATCTGGCGACAATAACAGCAGCGGCACATGTTCTCTACTCTCTCCCATAACGAAGAGGAAGAAAGTTGAAGGGAGGAGAAGAATGAGAAACAGAAGAGGAAGGAAGGGAAACAGGTGGAACAGTCCAAAAAGTAGTAAAAGAAGAAATGGAAGGTGAATAAGAGGGGAGGAACGGTAGAAGAAAGGGAAAGGGAGGAGAAGGAAAAAGAGAAGGATCGAGAAAGAGACACGGAAAGAGAGAGACGGAGGATGAGCGGAGAAAGCTCGGCAAGAACAGGAGAGAGAGGAAGAGTATTATTATTATTATTATTATTATTGTTATTGTTATTAAAATTTACTACTATCTATTATTATTATCTTATTATGATTATTATTATCATTATTTATTTTTTATTTTAAAATTTTAGTGATAAAATTATATATTTATCATTAAATTATATATGTTAATTATTAATAGTAATAAAAATATAATTATCACTAATTTTTTATCACAAATAAATATTTTTTTTGTAGTGTTAATAAATTTTATCAATATAAAATTTATTAAAATTTTTAAATATTTAATGTATTTTTTATAATGAGTGACATTATATTATTGTCACTCTTATTTTTTATTACTTATTATTAATTATTTTATTTTTTTATAAAATTATTTTTATTTTTTCTTAATATTTAGTGACAAAATTATATATTTGTCACTAAATTATATATATAAATTATTAATAGTGACAAAAATATATTTGTCACTAATTTTTCATCACTAAATATTAGTTATTTTGTAGTGTGATGCTCTTCTGTGGTTGTTTCGTGGCCCAAGAGGTTGTCTTACATAGCATACTTAATAAATAATGCTTAACTTTCCTTTATTTTTAACTACTCCTACTTTGTTAGTCGATCCAATCAAAACTATGTAAATAAAGTTAAATGTTATTGTTGAGTTTAGACCAAGTGCAAGGTGGTTGATAGTTAAGAAGAAATTAATTCTATGACCAAGGTATTATTATGACTACGAGTTACACCTATTCATCCAATTTTTTACGTTTAGCTTTGAAAAGAACATAAAAATTAAAATATATAGTTAATAAATTTGTATAATTTAAAGCGATATTTATAAAGGATAAAGTTAAAAAAGTATATTTATCCATCTTAATTTTAGAAAATATATAACTAAGATATAAAAATATAGTTTTTCCAAGTATTATTCACTCAAAATAAGTTTAATTCAAAAGATTAAATTTTAATTGCACCATAGGGTGTGATTAGGTTGAATAAAAGCATATTATATATGTCTATAATGATAAAATTAAATATAGGAGGCCAAAAAATAGTATAACGCCGCATTATTTTGGATTTTGAATCTCACCTTGCACATTTCTTTTACTGTTTTATTGTTTAAATAGAGAAAAAAAAATCACAAAAGAACCCATAGAGCTTTGAGAACAATGGCACCGATGTTTGGTCCTCCTCTCATCTTGTCTCCATAGTCTATATCGTTTCCTAGTTTATTAGAGGCCCGTGGTGATCTGTTTTGTGTTTATTTCAGATATTATACTCTTTAGGAAAATATAATTTTACTCCAATTCAGTTTCTTCTCCAATTCTATGTGATTTTATCATTGAAAAGATGTGTCAATGGGGATAAAATTTTTTTCTTACTTATTAGCAGGAATACTATCTCTTTATTTAATCAATATGAGATAATCGACTCCTTAAAAATGGTCACTTTTTACTAAAGTTTTCAAGATGAAAGGTTATTTTGACTTTTTTTTTTTGGTTATTTGATGATTTAAAAATGACAAATAGGTTGACACCAAGGTGGCAATATCTCATTATTTATCCAAATTTTAAAATCTTTGATGGACATTTTAGGAAAAAAAGGCTTTAAATATATCTAATTAATAATAAAAAAAAAGCAACCCTCTGTGATTGTTGTTTTGAGGAAAAAACAATATTCCTAATAGGTATGACAGTATTTAGACTGGCCTAAAATCAATTGCGCAGAAGGAGGACAGACCCAAGTGGCAAAGGCCCAATAGAAAATCTTCTGAGCCCAATAAACAAAAGGCTCGATTGATGATCCATGAGGCGTGACCCGAATCGCCCAACAATAAAGGAGCAATAATTGATAGTTATTGCACAATTTCAGGCAATTACCTTATCAATTCAATTGTCGAAAATCATACGGCCTAATCGATAAATGCAAGTGACAGTTATATAAGTAACTCCCATCTTAAATTCAGAGGCGTAACGCCAAGTGGCCTGCCAATCGGTGCCTGTCATTATAAATCTAGCATCACTCCCGTAGAATAGGTGAGGGAAGAAAAAGGGTTTTGACAAGCATACAAAGGAATTCGCTTCCAAAGCCACTTTCCTACGCAAGTGCATCACTCCTACAATTGCTTACCCATCCAAGTGCATCCTGTGGAGTGTAGTCATCTATCAAACACTCAATCCCCACTAACGTATATTCTAGCATTTAATTTATCATATCTTTTTTTTATATAGAAAGATTACTAATTTGAGTATCAAAATATATATCAAAAAACATATCTTACACGTTTGTTGTGATGTGCACAATCAAAATTTAGAATAATGAAGATCGGACCCATTTTCGATCAAATGCTCGAGTTTAGGTAGCTTTCTAATTCGTTCAATAATTTAAATTTACAGATATATCAGTTTCTATTTTTAGATTTATAAAATATTAACAAGCTAATAAAAAGAAAAATAAAGTCCAAATTCATATCGAATACTGGTCCATAAAAAATAAGCATTTATTGTCTTACTTTAATATTTTAACAACCTTTTAAAAGAGTTGAATGCACTCCTCTTTTAGAGTAATAGGCTCCTTAATTCCATATCTTAATCAGCTTCATATTTTATTAGAGTAAATGGAACAGTTTGTATTAAATTTTGTAAAAGTGGGATGGTACATATGGCATGAGTGTTACCTAATTTATTTCCTAGGCATTCCTATTATCTTTTTATTTTCGTTTATTAAGTGTAGCCTTACTTTAGGTCGTACAACAAAAAAGGTCCCCCAGCAACTATTTTTGATTTATAATGACAACAATTAATAAATATGAACTATTTTAAATCTAAATGTTCACTGTGGCACTCATCGAACTGTTTGTAATAACCATTTGTAACAAGTAAATAATATTTTTAAGGTTTTATAAAAGTATTGAGAACATTATCATTCATATATAATAAGGAGTTTAATTTATGCTAATGCATATTGATCTCACATAGTTGTTTTTTCCCATGAAATATTAGCATTAATCGCTACCCATTCTACATAAAAAAGAAAAACAAAAATACGAGTTATAGCAATTCATCCAAGTTTTGTCATTTATCCCTTTTTTTTTTTAAAAAAAGCTATACAGTTATTAAATTTGTAATGTTTAAAACAATATTTATGAAAGATAAAGTTTAAAAATTATATATATCCACCTTAACTTTAGAAAATATATAATTAGGGTATAAAAAAATATAGTTTTTTTCAAATATTAATCAATCAAAATATGTTTAATTAAAAAAAAAGTTACATAATACAGTGTGATTTAATTGAATAAATACATACTCTGTATATCAATAATGATATAACGAAATATAGGAGGCCAAAAGATCATGCAATGTCACATTATTCTTGATTTTAGGTCTCATTCTGTTTGTTTCTTTCACATTTCATTGTTTAAATAGAGAAAAAATATCACAAAAGAGGCCACAGAGCTTTGAGAACAATGTCCCTAACATTTGGTCTCCCTCTCCTTTGTATACATGAAGTACATTGAGAAGACTGTTCTTTATTTGATTCAATTGGGGGCGATTAATATACATTTTCAATTTTCTTTAGCTTGTATTCAATCATAATTTACTATAGATCATGCTTTATTTATGACTGAACCAAGCATGGAAAAGACAAAAATATTATCGGATTAAAAAATTTTGAATCACTACTGAATGTATTATATTGCAGAATCACATTAATTTAAGCTAATATTGTTACAGTTGGTAGAAATGAGATAGAAATAACAAAATGGATAAAGGGGTAGATTCATGGGCTAACATACATCAAAATCGAGGCCATGCGAGGCTTAGGCCAAGCCTGTAGAGAAAATAAGCCTAACAAATTCAAATAGACCCAAATTGGTTCATAGAGACTCGGCCAAAATCTATGTCTCCCTCAAATTTTCCAATTGGTTCGGCTTGCTCCTCTTTTTTATTTATAATTTTTTAGAACATATGTTATTATTAATAATATTATTTTATAGAAAAAAATTAAAATGTCAGTATTTAAACAAAAATAATACATGTGTAAAAAAATTTGGGCTTAACGTACCACAAAAGCCTGACTTAGAATAAGTTTGATGTACACTTCGACATCACATGGTATCTCTCTCAAGGCGACTTCTTCTTGGTCGTCTAGCATCTTGAAATGGGGTGTCTTCCACAAGGGTCCTAGGGCAGCGATAATGAGGTGGCTTGGAAAATCCCCAACAATGACAAAATGTTTGACTTGGGGGATCCTATTCAGTCGGCATAGAGAAACTTCAATGAGCTAGATTATTCCTTGACAAGTGCCTTAAAATATCATTGATGAAAAAATTTAAGAGTTTTATTGATAATGTGCCGATGTGCTCCTGGATGTCTTGAAAAATCCTCAAAGTTGGTCAAATGATTCGAAAAACCCTTGATAAGAGGTCTATTTTATCTATCAATGCTTAGTAAAAAAATAATTTATGCAAGTTTTAGGGTGGGTAAATTCCCATGTGAAGCCATGACTCATTATTTGTCTATGTTTGATGGATTGTCAAAACTATTGGGATTTTGGAATCCCATTCACAATAATAATAATAATAATAATAATAATAATAATAATAATAATAATAATAATAATAATAATAATAATAATAATGGGAAAAATCTCCCTAATATTAAAAGAAAAAACTACATGACCGAAATCTACTCAAAATTCGCTACAACACTTTTAAAACTTATAACTTTTAGAAAAAAAAAATCAATTGATCTAAGAGAATAACTTTAAAAGCCAGCATGAAACACTACAACTACAATGACCAAGGTAACTTTGATCATGATTGTTTTGAGCCAAATATGTAACACATTAATCTACTTCACTTTCTAATGGTTGCCGTTCTAGCACAATTTTGCTCATTGAATATATTTTTTAAGGGATTATATATTTAGAATTCTCATACCATATAGTCAGAGATATATATATACACATTCAACATTATAGAATTTCTATTGTGACATGATAAATGTACAAGTAAAAAACAACCATAGAGTTAACAAAAAGGGATTGGCTTATACTAAAAGGGATTGGCTCATACAAACTCGAGTTCCATGATGGCTGAACCCTTTTACCCACATGATATTTTACGTGTTCTAAAGATTTGATAAAACTTGGTCTATATAGTTATTCTTGTATGTTCAAGTTCTGTAGTATTGATGTCAATAATAGCACGAACAATTATAGTTTAATAATATTGTATGTGTTGCTATGGTACTAGATATTTAATGTAGTATAGTAATTATGTCCAGAGTTATTTTAAACTATTTGCGTATCCTTGTTGTTGTGTCATCGAGTTCCGACCGCCATACAACGAGTGTCCGGGTTCGCTCTTTGCACTCTTTCGATGCCCTCAGACGGTCGGAATTCTGTAACACAATAGTAATTATTAAACTCAACGAGAACGACGTTACAGGAAAGAAAAAGGGAGAAGGGCACAGTGCACGATGATTTTATATGGAAAACCCCTTCTTTAATGAAGAGGGGAAAAATCACGGTGATGGACGTTGGGTCTGAAAGGTTCCACTACACTTAGAATGGGATACAACTGATCACAGTGGCACTTTTGGTTACCACACAGGATTACAACACAAGAGATCTTGTTCCCTCTTTTCTTTTCTAACTTTCTTTCTCTTAGAGGTTGTTCACAGTGTGCATGAAAAATGCTAACCGTTGGAATCCCTTCTTCTGTCATTTGAATGAGGTATTTATAGATGGGGAACGTGCCCTTGAAATGGGACATGTGGCATTGGCGTGTGTTGGGAAGCCTGCTACCAACTTTGCTGATTTAGCGTGTGCTGGGAGACCTGCCACCAACTCTGCTGATTCGGCGTGTCAGGTGACGTTAGTCCCGTAATGATTGCGCATGCTCTGAGCGCTATGATTTCCTGTGGAGGTAGCGTGTTTGCAGAGAATGTGTACTCCTTGGTAACAGTGAGACGTCTGAGTTGGCATGCTCAGTCACCTTGGCCCCCCTTTTCCCTGACCTGATGATTCAGAGATAAAAAGATTATCCTCGTACCTAGAAATCCTTCTGGGTTTTTGCCGAATCCTCTGGCTCATTGAGTTAGGTTTTCAGATATTAATTGGGAGTTTCACTTGCTAGAGGCCCTCGGGACTTCAGTGTTATATTCTTGGCTTTTTGTCCTCCAGATTTCATTAGTGATGTTGCTCTCTTTTGGCATCCTCGGGCCGCCTGGGTCAAATTGGTCTCTCGGACCATTGTTACTGTTTGGGCTTCTTGGGATGCTGGCCCAGGTCCTGGGTTTCTAAGGCAAATTTAACCTCTTTGGCTAAGTTAGGTTTCTTGGGCCCCTTGGAACGCGAATAATTGTCTTTGGGCCTCTTGGGCCAAATCATACTCGTAAATCTCTTGGTTCATAGACTTGACTTTTTTGGCATTCCTTTCTGGGCCCTAGCTGCTGGGACCCATCATTAGCCCCCCATGTCAAAGGATTTGAGAACCTCAACCGTTTGACATGTCTGGAAAGTGCTCTTCTATAGTGGCAGTCCACGGGCGCCGCACTTGGATGGTAGGAGTCCTCTCACGTCCGTCCGAGGCCTTCTTATTAGTCTGAGACCCATCTGGCGCTGCCGTTTGGGTTTCAGCAAAGCATTAAATGCGTCATTAATTGAGGTAACGTTGCCTCAGGAAGCCAAAGCCCACGACCTTTCCCTGGGTACGGGCCACTGACGCGTGGCAAGGGTTATGATGAGGGCGCTGTTTTATATTTTCAAATTCCTTTAAGTTGCCTTCTTTGCTTTATTTTCTTCCTTCTTCATATCTGCACCTCCTTACCGTTTTTCTCGCTTCCAAACCCTTCGCTGTCGTTCCCCTTTTCTCGTTCCTGCGGAGATTTTTCTTCCGTTCCCATGGCCCCTGGGGTTAAGGAAATCGCTGCCTCTCTTTCCCTTAAAGACCTTGAGGACATTCGTGCAAAGTACAGTATTCCAGACTCAGTGGCGATGGTGGTTCCTGGAGTCGCTGAGAGAGCATGCAGTCCTTTTGACGGCTTCATCGCTGTTTACGAAATCCATCTCATGGGTGGGCTTTGCTTCCCAATCCCTCTGGAGCTGTACCACATTTTGGTGGAGTTGGGCATTCCGTTGGCGAGACTTCAACCCAATGCTATCAGGTATGTAGTTTCTCTTTGTGTGTTTGCACGCTGCCATAAGAAAGTACTTGAGGTATCCATGGTGAAGGTGATGTTTCGCTCCACTCATAATCTGGACTGGATCACCGTGACCCCTCGTCCGGAGTTCGCCATTATGAGTGGAGGAAACCTTGATTTCACCAAAAGGTGGAAGGATAAATTTTTTTTCTTGGGCGTCCGGGAGAACTGGTCCCTCTCCCTCACCTGGGGAAACGTGGCGAGCAAACACTGCTTTGATGCCACCAAGGAGGAGAGGGAGATTGCTAAGGTGGTCACGGACTTGGTGATGGCCAACCTTGGCAACTTTAATGTTGGAAAACGAAACACTTGGTTGACGCCTGAGAGCTTGGCGAAGGCCAAGTGGGTGACTACAGTCGAGGACTCCAGCGCCGGCGCTCGTACATAGAAGAAGAAGAAGAGATTGAGGAAGAAAGAGAGTTCTCTTACAATTGAAGAGCCGTCCGAGAGGCCACGGAAGAGTCATCGGATTAAGGCTTCGAAGCGTCCAGTGTCAATCATCGAGTATTCCTCGTCCGAGGATAAGGATGCCTTGATCGCGTCTCTTGTTAGGAGGTCGAGGGGTTTGGCCATTTAGCCCACTATAGAGCCTAAGGTCCCAGGACCTTCTTCTGCTGCCGAGATCATCGATGAGGTCTCAGATTTTTCTGGTGGTCCATCCGAGGACCTTAGCATTTTGGAGACCGCGGAGGGGGCTGAAGACAATCAGGGTGAGGAAGCGGCAACGATCGTAACCGTTCCAGCCCTGAAAGCTGCTGAGGTTGGGGAGCCCTGTGGAGTGGAGCCAACTGCCGACGCTCCTGTTGAGGATACCGTCGAGATCCTAAGCGGCAACGAGGTTGAGATCGGGGCTTCAGAGCCCCTAAGGTTTTCGAGCTCCCTGTTTCTGACGGTCTCTCGCCCAAGGCCGTGGTTAATGTCCATGAGGCGCTCACAGATGAGCCGCTGGAGCCCAAGGTCGCAGGGGAGGGTGGCCAAAGCCACGACTCTCTCGTCTCTAGGGTACTTCACTATTTTTCCACCTGCCTTGCTTTCTGTTATTTATGTCTTAATGAACTTGCCTCTTCTTGCAGTTTCAGGATTTGGCCGGGAGTCTCAATTAGCTCATTGGCGAGGTTGCCCAAGCCTGTTCGGAGATAGAGTCCTTAAGGGGTCGCTGGAGACGACATCCAGCAGCTGCAAGTGGAGCTTGCTGAGGCCAATGCGAAAAATGCCTCTCTCGAGGACATCCTAAAGCTTTAGCAGAGTCAATACGGACTTCTCCAAGATAGGAACCTCCAGCTGGAGGAAGCGTTGAGGGTATCAGTGAAAGCTGTGGATATAGCGCCTCAATTGGAGAGCAAGTACTGGGACTGCATCAATTTGTGCCGCCGGCTAATGCAGTTGCTATATCCGTGGTTTCCCACGGCCGTGCTCGATCCTCGGAATGGCAGCGCCACATGCCCAGGGGATGTGTACGACATCGTAGGGAGGCCATTTCTCGGATCCCCACATCCAGGTCCTTCGGTTGATCCTCGTCCTTTAGAGCAGCCGGGAGGTTCAGGCTAGGCAGAGGCTTCTCAACCGCAAGAAGAAGGGCAGTACGGGACCACCCCTCTGCGAGGTCCCTTCGAGAGCTAGCTGTAGTAGAGCTCTCCTTATCTCACTCTGTCTTTTTTTTTGTTGTTCATATGTTGTGCACATGAATAAAATGGACATTTATTTTAAGCTAATGTGTTTGATTCCTCCATCCCGATTTCTGGAGTATTTGGTCCTGGCGGGTTGTGGTGCTAAATAAGTTAGCCTTGTGCCCAATTAACGTCTGAGTTTTTTGTCATATGACCTCTTGAGTCACTTGGATAAATACAAGTTTGATATACGACCTCCTGGGCCGCTCGGACGAAACAGAGTTTTAAAATACGACTTCTTGGGTCGCGATCTTCTCTTTAAAGCAACTTACCCAACTTTGGCAAAAAATAAAATTCAAATCAGCTATCAACTGGATATTAAACCTCTTTATCTTCTCTCTTTTTTTTTCTCTTTTCTCTTTCCCTATGCGGCGCTTCTTATATAAGAAATAATTTCAAATGCCCTAAAATTATGTCAAGTGCCACTTTTTATCAAGAATTGTGGTCAAGCGCCTGTCAGTAGTGTATCGTGCATGAGTCCACTATAATTTGCACACGAGTTTTCCCTTAGGTGCTTCTCAGGCAGCCCCATTCTGTCAATGTGTGCATATACACATCTCAAGCACCCCTTGAGTGCCCTTAATTTAGAATCTACGCACATGCATGAATTAGGCATATGTTGTGCGTTACTTAGCTAATCTTTGACCGATCTCAGCCGACCCTTATATGGATATCCAACAACTCTTTAACATCATTTGCCACTTGTTAACCCTCGACCGATATTTGGTAGACTTTTGCACAAAAATCGCGCATCCTCCTAATGATTATCCTCTTATTATGGCATTCATAAGGGTGTGATAAAAAATCCAATAAATCTTTCCTCACGACTTTATCGGAAACCCTTGACTTTTACTAGTAACAG
The DNA here is from genome assembly GCA_033239525.1 of Nepenthes gracilis. Classification (NCBI taxonomy): domain Eukaryota; kingdom Viridiplantae; phylum Streptophyta; class Magnoliopsida; order Caryophyllales; family Nepenthaceae; genus Nepenthes; species Nepenthes gracilis. The sequence goes on along the minus strand of BSYO01000019.1, from coordinate 930,225 downwards.
TCATCATGTGTTCTTCGATAACTTCCCCTCTAATGGGATTTCGACGAAGGCTTCTGTAAGTTTAAATGATGCTCTATTCTACTTTATCGAATTTGGACAATTTTCACTCTCCTTCGGCTTCTCCTTTATAGTAGAATTGCTCCCCTTTATACTCTCCCTTGGCTTCCTCTTCTCGCCACCTTGATCAATAGCCCTATTGGTCATCTTGGCATTATTCTTAACAATTAAAGCCTTCATCAATTAGCAGTTTAATTGTTTGCTTCCCCTTGCCACAACTGATGAAGTTTTAGTAAGCTTTCATTAACCTTTTCTAAACACTGTACAGAAACCCTATTTATTAAATTTCACGGTTGAAATCACATTCAATTGCAAATTTGGGACATGTCAAATGCCATTCAACCCGAATTTCGTCTTGTTATTTGTCTGCAAGCTAGTATCCCCGATGTCAACAACTCTCGATGAATTATCATTATCGATATTTAATATCCTGTCATCCCCAAGCGTATAGGTGGTGAAGAGAGATTTTCTCGATATTATATGGTGTGAGGAACCGCTATCCATCACCCAAGTCGTCTCTCGATTCGGAAACGCTGTGTCTTCCCGACATTGACAATTACAATGTCTCAACAGGAAGTAATAGAAACCCGATCATTTTCACAATGATCCCTTCTCTCTTGACGCTTGTCACCGCCCTCTTTCTCCTACTTCCTCTTGAAACAATCCCACATTATATGGAATTTTTAGTCACAATGGAAGTACTCTATGTTTTAAAGTTTGGACCGATCATTGCTTATCTCAGACTTGTTGCCTCAGTCCCTCGATTTTTCATGCCTCAACTACTAATGGATATCAAGAGTTTTAACTCCTAGAAACCTCAATACTTCTTGTCACATCCCAAACCCCGATCGCTATTTTCATTATGAATAATAATTCAAATATTGATTAACCAATTACTTATTCAATTAACATTGGACGCGAATTCCATGTGGATGTCTCGACCGATCAAATTAAAATAATATAAAACTATACGCAAGATCCAAAATATGCCACACAATTATGTGGCTTCGGCACCAACTCAAATCGGCATGTTGGACCTTACTTAAGGAATTATACCTGTCCAATGCTAAATTAGAGTAAACTACATCCATATAAAATTTAATTAATCAATATCCATCTCATGACTTACAAACTGCTGTCTAATTATCATATATATACTAATTTTTATCTGAAATTTACTTAAATACATTAACTACTGTCCAAAATCACAATACAACATTTTGAACATTCTAAAGTTGTTTGAAAATAAAATATCTGATAAGTAGAGTTTTATTGGGTGATGTAATTTATTTTTTCTTCTTATAGGTAAGTTTATTTTCTTATTATAATATCTTAAATTGCTACGTCTAGGAAGAAGATATTTAAAAAAATAGAATAATATTATTTAATTTTTTCACATAAGAAGTAACAAACAACAGAACATCATTAATATAAAATATTAATAATATGGCATATATATTTTATATAAAATAATTTATCATTTAAAATTAAAGAATTATGATTTAAATAAAAATAGAAATACTATTATTTCATATATTATCAAAAGCAACGGTAAAAATTATATTAAATATTTCAAATTTGTTTATAATAATATTACCTATTTTAAAAATTACGGATGCAGTGTATGAGTACTTAAAAACCTAAAAGCTAGTTTTTTTGTAACTCTTAACTTTTAGCAATTTAATGTGTGATAATGTAAATATAAAGTAAGTTATTATGTGACGGCCAAATATCACTAGTTAAAAATATTAAATTTTATTTATGTTAATTTTAAAATTAATTCTTATTTAAATTATAAAAAAGTAAATATTAACAGTATGTTATGATATTTTTATATCTTTAAACTATAAAGACTTTTATACATATCTTTCAAATTTGTAGTCTTCTGCCATAAGAAAATGGTTCTCTGAATAAACAATATATTTGACAGTTCTTTCTAATTTAACCATTAATCATATTAAACAACTTTTAATCCTAAACTACCCAAAAATATTAGTTCAGTTTGAATCAAGAATTATACTTTTCTCAATAATTACGATATGAATAATTAATCTCAGAGGAGTTAAATTATGTTTTAAATAAAAATTTAAGTAATAACTTTACTCAATAAGATCTACACATTTACCAATTTTTTATTTGGTAGAAGAAAAATCACTTAATTATACAATAAAAGTAAAAAAAAATAAATGAGTAGGAAATCCACTATCTTGACCTCCTCGAATAGTGAAATAAAGTGTATTCTAATTCACGACCAATGACTTTAATACTATGGCTTTTGCTTAAAAGCAACGCATATACGATTCTATTATTAAAATAACTGATACCAAAGGAATGGTGATAACCAAAAATTCAGAAGGATTAGAACAGATGAGAAATCTTAAAGTTTATAATTTTGATTAAATTATAATTACTCCAAAATCTATAGCCATGTTGTTATCACCAACCGGGGTGCATTAATTGTTCAGCTCTCCCACATTTAATTTTGATTAAACTAAATGCAAAAACAGCTGGGCAGGGCCCCTCAAATCGGCCTAAGGGGCTGATTTAGAAGGATTTTTGACAGCATGCCTAATAAATGAAGCCTCACTTTCCTCTGTTTTCACCGGCACCTACCACCTTGTTGGAATTCATTTAATTTATGTTAGTCGATCCAATCGAACGGTGTAAATGAGTCACACCATTGGCTTTTTGGTTTGAGTCTTCAAATAATCAGTCATGTAAAAAAAATAATAACGATTTGAGCAGACGAAACATGTAAGAAAATAAAATAATAACATAGGTTAATCTAATTGAGTTAATAAGATCGAATATTCAGTAAAATTAAATCTTAATTTCTTTGCATTCAATGTCTCGTAAATAAATTATTTTTCTCCAAATTCTTCCCTTTCAGTACTAACTGAAGTTTACAATCTCCTGATTAGGGGGGTTTTTCTTATCTTTGTTTCTTCAAATCACAAACGAAGATAAGGAGAAGCACCACGAGGAAACCTTGCTGCGTGAGTCAGAAGGCAGCAAATCCCAAAGCAAGCCCCTGGTTACCAAACGAGAAAGCTGAAGTTATCAAATCTTTAGAGGACTGGGTTGAGAACAACATAATAACCCTTCTAAAACTGATCGAACGAGCCTGGCAGCCGCATGACTTTTTGCCTGACCCGGCTTCCGATGGGTTCTACAAGCAGGTGAAGGAACTCTAGGAGCGAGTACAAGAACTATCCGACGAGTACTGTGAGATCCCGAAATCAAAGAAGTTTAAAATTAAAGTAAAATATTGCTACTTAAAAACCGGAGTATTTTGATTTCGACTTAAATCGGAGTGGCCTTACACCACTGGAAGACCGGAACTAATGGTAATCAAAATGTTGACCGGTTTTAAGGAATGTTGACCGACGTCGAGATGTTGACCGTCGTCAAGATGTTGACCGGTGTCATGATGTTAACTGGCGTCAAAATGTTGACCAATGTCAAGATATTGACCGGTGTCATGATGTTGATCGGAGTCGAGATGTTGACCAGCGTCGAGATGTTGACCGGAAGGTTGACCGGTTTTTAGAAATGTTGACCGATCTTAAATAAAAGAAAAAAAAAACGTTGGCCGGCTTTGAGTAAAAGTTGGCTAGATTAAAGTAAGAAGCGTTGACAAAAAAAGTTGACAAATAGAAAGGTTGGCCGATTTTAAAGAAAATGTTGACAAGCTAAAATTGATTACCGAATTCAGAAAGTTTGACCAGGATAAATTAAGGGAAAACTAAAGGCACTGGCCAACTTTGTTGTTTAGACGGTTAGATCCCAATTAGATCCAAATTTAATCAGAGGAAGTGAACTACCCAATTGATCTTCTAGATAAAAGTACCAAGTAGGTAACTTACCCCATTCACTCCCATCTAACCCCTGAAGGGAAATACCAAATAGGTGACCCACCCCACTTACTCCACCTAATCCCTCCTCTTTATATACTAAGCTCCAATTGAGGGACGGGTGTTGAATTTCTAACGAGGAAGAAGGGTAAGGAGTGAAGAATGAGAAAAATTTTCAAGTTAGTCGGAGTGGGCGGTCAACAATCAGGTAAGTGTACATTTCCTTTTTAAACCAAGATTTTAAGAATATTTCTATAGCAAGTGTACTCCCCATTTTTAAATTCATATTTTAAGTATATTTTTGTTTTCAAATCTCGGCTTTAAGAAAAATTGTAAGTGTTCTCTTCAGATTTAAATACTTCAACGCATAGTATATCAGATTTTCCATTTTAATTACTGCTTGATAAGTTGTATCTCTGATATCATGCTTAAAATATGATTTGACTTCATGGTTAATTCATACTTTTTGCTCTCTACTTTTCGCTTTCTGCTCAACTTATGATTGAATTTGAATTGTATGAAAATGGAGAAGTAAACCGGCCTTGAGTCATAATGTTATAATAAAGAATTATTGACCGAAATGAGATTTATAGATTTGAAATCGGCTTCATGTCAACTGAAAGTCTTTGCACTTGATCGGAATAAGAAAAATGAATTTGAAATCGGCTTTGTAATATGACGACCGAAAGTTTTATACCCGTCCGGAATGTGAACTAAAGAAAAAGCGAACCGGTCTTATGACAAGATAAATAAGATCAGATTTTGGTATTGGGAGATAAAGTTCTCCGACATGCCTTAGAACATTATGGTGGTAATCGAGGATAACGAAAGGAAGTCGTCCTTGGGGCTTTGTACAAGGAGAACGTGAGAGCTGTCATTGGGGCTTTGTACAAGGAGAAAGTGAGAGCCGTCATCAGGATTTTGTACAAGGAGGTATTGCTGTGATTTTGAGCAGATATGCACAATCTATCCTCGATTATTACCCCCTCCGCTAGCAATATCCTTTACCGATAAAAAAAGAAGAGAAATTTCTATAATAAGACCGACTCTATTTTCTACCCTGATTTTCAGAATTGACTGCTCCGGCTTTCCTGATTACTTTTTCATTATATTTCTACCATAATCCGGTCAATTGTTATTTTATAATATTAATGTTGCATATATATCTATATCCGCCATATAGCATAAACACTTTACGAAAAATCTGCACGTACCTTATTGAGTTTCGACTTACTGTTTTCTGTTTTCTCCCCTCCAGATGAAACTATAGAATTCGTGCTTGATAAGATGGAGTGACTAGAGCTCCATCTAAATGATTCTAATGACTCGAAAGTATATTTTGGAATTACCACGGAAGAAGCAGCTTTGTTGTAATAATTCGAATGAAATATATGAATTTTTGTAATTGGACTTTTATGATTATGTATGCATAAAAGAGTTTTATGGGTATGAATGTGAATGTTTCGGCAGGTTATTAGATTGGCTTCCGCTACATATTTTATGGATATCGTGTATGGGTCCTAGATGGTATCTGTGATTTTGTGATTCTGTGATTGGGAGGCACGACCAACCCAGACCAGATCATCAAAACCTTGGTATCAGTTTCGGGAGGTCGCTAACGAAATGCAAAAAAAGAAAAATCCGTTCCATAACAATTGGTATCAGAGAAATGGGATTCCTTAGGAATCATTCAATCGAAAATGCGAAAGCATATGTTTAAATCTTCGTACTAAATTTTCGTAAGAAGTTGGCCAGGGTAACTTAGGCGACTAGAGTTCTAAAGAAGTTTGGATCCTAGGCTAGGTTCAATTTTAATGAGTTGATGGATATTTTCTTTTCCTGGGATTATAATATCGTGTCTATTTTGATTTTAGGATAGTTAGTAGAAGAGGAAGAAGGAATGTCTATAATACACCCCATGATCGAGAGGCCGCCTATATAGATTTATTGGAAAAAATGACAAATATAGTGGAGTCTGTCGAGTATAGGCATATGGCTCCGGTCCTTGCGACCGAGCTAGCTCTGGCCATCCTGGCTTCAACCACGTATGATCGGTTTACGGCGAAGCGAGCACCGTGCTTTTTGAGGAAGCCCGTTTCGGCGGAAGATGATATATGGCTGAAGAGGATGAAGAAAATATTTACAGTAATTGGGTGTACGGACCAAGAGAAGGTCACCTTCGCCGTATATAAGTTGGAGGGTGAAGCGGATAGTTGGTGGGGTATGAGGAAGAGAGCACTAGGAGTGCCCGATGAGATGATTGCTTAGGATATGGTCGAGGAAGCTTTTCAAGAGAAATACTTTTCATCCAATCTTTAGGATCAAAAGGAGATAGAATTCATGAGATTAAGGTAAGGGAGTATGTCGGTGACTGAGTACGATGCTAAATTCACTGAGCTGTCCCTATTCTCCCCTTATTATGTAGAATACAAATTAAGAAAGGCGAAGAAGTTTCAACAATGATTGCGGGATGATATTAGAAAACAACTGTCCACATTAAAGCTTGATACGTATGTCAATATACTGGACAGGGCAGTCATTTTCGAAAATGAAGTGGAAATAGAGAAATTTTACCCAAAGAGGGCAGCTAGCTGGGCAGGAATTAGTGCCGGACCTGTTACGGGATCTTTTGGATCGTCCAAGAAACAAGGACGACTGAAAAAGAAAAGGATGTTGTGCCGGCACAATCGATGACTGATTCAAGGACGTCGGCTATGCACTGCACCACCTGTGGGAGGATGCATCTGGGGCAGGCGTGCCGCCGGATGACAGGGGCTTATTTCAAATGCGGACAGTTTGGCTACCTGATCAAGAATTGTCCGAGACTAGAGGGGAGAAAGCCTACTATTCTGGCTAAGGCCTTCGTAGTGACTATTTAGGAACCGGAGGTATCACCAAATGTCGTAGAAGGTACTCTTTCTGTTTGTGGAGTTCTTACATCTATCTTATTTGACTCAGGATCCACCCACTTTTTTATTTCTCTACGATTTGCCTGTCTTATTGCTACTACCCATTACATATTGGATTATAAATTATCTATGTATACCTCAACTAGATTCCCTATAATTACTGATGTTGTATATCCTGGATGCGTAATGAAAGTAGATGGGCAATGTTTAATTGTGGATTTGGTGTTACTAAATATGGGAGATTCTAACGTGATTCTGAGATGGATTGGCTGGCTAAAAACCATACCACCATTGATTACTTTATGAAGAGGGTTTATTTTAATATCTCTAGGATGGAAACCTTTTTCTTCTAAGGCATTAGGAAGAAGGAGATACCTGTATTGATCTCGACCTTACATGCCAAACATCTGACGAAAAATAGATGTAAAACTTACTTGGCTTATACTTGCACCACTGGGAGTCATAAGTTGTCGGCTAAGGACATCTTAGTCATTTGTAATTTTGAGGATATATTTCCTGAGGAGTTACCTAGATTGCCTCCGCATCTGAAGATTAAGTTTGAGATCTCTATTGTTCGCGGTGTTTGCCTAATCTCTAAGGCCCCTTATAGAATGGCCCCTACTAAGTTAAAGGAGCTAAGATTACAATTATAGGAACTGTTAGATAAGGATTTTATTAGGTCGAGTATATCTCCTTGGGGAGCACCTGTGTCATTTATAAGGAAGAAAGATGGGTTGTTATGACTTTATGTTAATTAACGTGAATCAAACAAAATCACAATAAAAAACAAATATCCTCTATCTCGTATTGATGATTTGTTCGATCAATTGTAAGGATATTCGGTGTTCTCAAAGATTGATCTAAGGTTTGGTTATCATCAGTTGAGGATTAAGCCAGAGAATGTGACCAAAACTGCTTTCCGGACAAGATACGGCCACTATGAGTTCCTTGTTATGCCCTTTGGGTTTACGAATGTCCCTGCTGTCTTTATGGATCTGATGAATAAAGTGTTCAAGTAGTATCTGGATAAATTTGTGATGATTTTTATTGATCATATTCCAATCTATTCAAAGAACTATTAGGAGCATGAAACTCATCTAAGGATAATACTTTAAGTGCTCCGTGAGAAAAAAATTATATGCTAAGTTGGAAAATATAAGTTCTGATTGGAGAAGATGATGTTCTTGGGACTTATAATTTCTGATGGTGGTATTTCTGTAGATCCAAAGAAAGTAGAGGCTGTTACTAATTGAAGTAGGCTGACTTCTGTAACCGAGGTTAGAAGCTTTCTGGGCATGGTGAGATACTACCGGCGATTTGTGAAAAACGTTTCACAGATTGTTATACCCCTGACTCAATTACTGAAGAAAGAAGTTAGATTTGAATGGATTGAGAAGTGTGATCAGAGTTTTCGGGAGTTAAAGAATCACCTGACTACTACTCCAGTATTGATGATTTCAGAAGGATCGGGAGGCTATGAGGTGTACTGTGACGCCTCTAAGGCGAGCTTGGGATGTGTATTGATGCAGCACGGTAGGGTGGTAGATTGAGAGTCTAGACAACTAAAGGTGCATGAAAAGAACTACCATAACTAAATTATATATCTGCCATGATCCGGTCAACTGTTATTTTATAATATTCATATTGTATATATATCTGTATCCGCCTTACAGTATAAACGCTTTACGAAAAATCTTTATGTACCTTGTTGAGCTCCGACTTACTGTTTTCTATTTTTTCCTCTCTAGATGAAACTATAGAGTTCGTATCTGATGGGATAGAGTGATTAGAGCTCCGTCTAAATGATTCTAAGGATTGAGAAGTATATCTTGGAATTACCATGAAAAAAGCAGTTTTGTTGTAATGATCCGAATGAAAGATGTGAATTATTGTAATTGGACTTTTATGATTATGTATGCATAAATGAGTTTTATGGGTATGAATGTGAATACTTCGGCAGGTTATTAGATTGACTTTCGCTACATATTTTATTGATATCATGAAGGGTCCTAGATGGCATCTGTAATCCTGTGATTGGGAGGCACGACCGGCTTGGATGAAATCATCGAAACCTTGGTGTCAATTCCGGAAGGTCGCTGTCGGAATGCAAAAAAAAAAAAAAATCCATTCCGTCACAAGTACTTTGTGGCATTGGTCGGAGATTAGATCACAGAAGAAGCACTTCCTACCTACACAACCATGGTAAAAATGCTGAGGGTACACGTGATATCACGACCTCTGGCTCAGAACCCTGGGCAAGATGGAGTCGAGGATGGACAGCTGAGGAAAATAGGCACAGTGATCTTCTTAATAAATACCTCTTTCTTTCTGGGAGAGTTGACATGAAATACATTAAAAATGCTGTTCATTATCTCATTCAATTGGGGGCGGTAAGTAAACCTTTTTAATTTTCTTTAGCTCGTATTCAATTATTGTTTGTTTTTGCTCAAGCCTTATTTATGATTGAATCATTCATGAAAAAGCCAAAAATACCACCGGATTAAATAATTTCGATCAGCTACTGAATGTATTATATTGCATAATCGCATTCATTTACGCTAATATTGTTATAGCTCGCAGAAGTGAGATATAAATAACAAAATGGAGAAATCTCTCTCTCCCCCCTCTATCTCTCATAAACAGGCATAGTAAAATAATGTTGCATAATGATTGAGTGAAGATCTCTCAATACATAGTTTATTTTGGTTAAGAAAAATTAAATTAAAAAAAATTATACATGCCACACAAGCTCAGATTGGTATAGTGATCGCGTCTGGTAAGCTAAACTTAATAGATGGATTGATTCATTGTCTAAAATATATCAAAATCTAGGCCACGCGTGGCTTAGGCCAAGCCTAAATGGAACATAAGCCTAACAAATTCGGATAGGCCCAAATTGGTTCGAAGAGACTTGGCCGAAATCTATGTCTCCCTCAAATGAGCCAACTGAACCTGCTTTTTTGTCTTTGTTATTTGTAATTTTTTAGAACACATATTAATATTGATATTATTATTTAGTAGAAAAAAAATTAAAATGCTAGTATTTGCACAAAAATATTATCTAGGTAAAAAAAATCTGGGCTTAATGAACCACAATGGCCCGACTTAGAATAAGTTTGATGTACCCTTTGACATCACACGATATCTCTCTCAAGGCGACTTCTTCTTCGTCGTCTAGCCATAATCAGGTGGCTTGCAAAATCGTCAATAAGGACGAAGAGTTTGACTTGGAGGATCCTATTTGGCCATTTGATGGATTGTCCAACCTATTGGGATCTTGGAATCCCATTTACAATAATAATAATAATAATAATAATAATAATCTAGGAATTTTCATGTGAAAAACCTTACCAATATTAGAAGAAAAAACTACATGACAAAAATCTACTCAAAATCCACTACGAAACTTTTACAACACATAATTTTTAGAGAAAAATCATAGTTGATCTAAAAGAATAACCATAAGGCCAGTGTGAAACACTACAACTACAATGACCTAGGCAACTTTGATTATGAATGTTTTGGGCAAAATACGTAGCACATTATTTAAAAGACTCTTTAGATATTTAGTTATTTAAATCAATCTCATAACTAATTAGATAGAAATAATTGATATATTTTCCTAAGAATAAGAAGGATTTTAAGATAATTCTATTCGTTAACTAAATTTTTGCCCTACCCATATCAAGGGATGCTTTGGAATTTGCATCACTTAACTAAGCATTGGTTACATAATTAACATCTATACATAATAAATTATGGACAGATAAACTAGTAAAAGTTATTTAAAATTGAGAATATGTTGCTTATTATCATAACTATTCTCATAAATATGAAAAATTATATCCTAGAATAATAAAATTTTATCTTTACTTAACACTCTAAAGGGTAAAAGTCTTGGGATTTGACAAGAACAAGCACAACTCGATACAACAAGAATAAACTCGAATCCCTGTCAAACGTTAATCATTAAACTTGTGAGTATAAGGAATATAATAATATATAACATTTTTAAAATAAAAAAAATATTTTTTAATTCAGGAAAAAAATTATAGGACAAATTCTGAACAAATCTACTATAATAATAGTCTCGATTACAAATAACTGAATTCGTAACTCGTTACAATAATTTCAAGTGAAGAATGATTGATTACAAATTCCTCAATATACCTAAAACTCACAAGATGAAGTATAATGAGAAATAAAAGTAACCAACTGAAATACGTTTTAAAAAATTCACTTTAAAGCAACTTACCCGACTTTGACAAAAAATGAAATTCAAATCGGCTATCAATTGGATACCGAACATCTTTATCTTATCTTTTTTTCTCTTTTCTCTTTCTTTGTGCGGTACTTCTTATATAAGAAATGATTTTGAATACCCTAAAATTATTTCAAGTGCCACTTTATATCAAGAATTGTGGTCAAGCGCTCGTTAGTTGAGTATCGTGCATGAGCCCACTATAATTTTCGCATGAGTTACCCCTCGGTTGCTTCTTAGGCAGCCCCATTCAGTGAATGTGTGCATGTGCACATCTCAAGCGCCCCTCAAGTGCCCTTAATCTAGAATCTAGGCACATGCATGAATTAGGCATATGTTGTGCATTACTTCACTAATCTTTGATCGATATCAACCGACCTTTATACGAATATCGTACGACTTTTGAAAATCATTTGCCAATTGTCAACCCTCGACTGACATTTGGTAGACCTTTGCACAAAAATCGCACGTCCTCCTAATGATTATCCACTTATTGTGACACTCACAAGGGTGTAATAAAAAATCCAATAAATCTTTCCTCACGACCTTTATGAAACCCTTCACTTTTACAAGTAACAGTCATCATGTGTTCTTCGGCAACTTCCTCTCTAATGGGATTTCGACGATAGCTTCATTAAGTTTAAATGATGCCCTATTCTACTCTACTGAATTTGGAATATTTTCACTCTCATTCGGCTTCTCCTTTATGGTAGAATTGCTCCCCTTTACACTCTCTCTTGGCCTCCTCTTCTCGCCACCTTGATCAATATCCCTATTGGTCATCTTAGCATTATTCTTAACAATTAAAGCCTTCATCAAGTAGCAGTTTAATTGTTTGCTTCCCCTTACCACAACTGAGGAGGTTTTAATGAGTTTCCATTGACCTTTTCTGAACACTATACAGAAGCCCTCTTTATTAAGTTTCACGGTTGAAATCACATTTAATTGTAAATTTGGGACATGTCACACGCTATTCAACCCGAATTTCGTCTTGTTATTTGTCTGCAAGCTAGTATCCCCAATGTCAACAACTCTCGATGAATCATCATTATCGATCTTTAATATCCTGTCATCCCCAGGCGTATAGGTGGTGAAGAAAGACTTCCTTGATATTATACGGTGTGTGGAACCGCTATCCATCACATAATTCTCCTCTTGGCTCGAAAACTCCGTGTCTTCCCTATCTTGACAATTAAAAGGTCTCAATAGGAAGTAATAGAGACCCAATCATTTTCATCATGATCCCTTCTCTCTTGACGCTTGCCATTGCCCTCTTTCTCCTACTTCCTCTTGAAACAATCCTACTTTATATGGACCTTTTAGGGATAATGGAAGTACTCTATGTTTTAAAGTTTGGGCCAACCATTGCTTATCTCAGACTTGTTGCCTCAGTTCCTTGATTTTTCATGCCTCGACCGCTAATAAATACCAATAGTTTAAACTCCTAGAAACCTCAACACTTATTGTCACATCCTAAACCTCAATCTCAATTTTCGTTATGAATAATAACGCAAACATTGATTAACCAATTAGTTATCTAATTAGCATTGGACGTGAATTCCATGTGAATACTTTGACCGACCAAATTAAAATAATATTAAACTATACACAAGATCCAAAACATGCCACACAATTATGTAGCTCTGGCACCAACTCAAATCGACATATTGGATCTTACTTGAGAAGTTATGCCTGTCCAATGCTAAATTAGAGTAAACGACATAGACATATAATTTAATTAATCAATATCTATCTCATGACTTATAAATTGCTATCCAATTATCATACATATACTAATTTTTATCTGAAATTTACTTAAATACATGAACTACTGTCCAAAATCACAATACAACATTTTGAACATTCTAAAGTTCAATTCTTCATGCTCCCATGTTACTTCTTCAGGAGTATGATTCTTCCACAAAACCTTTACCAAGGGAATGGTCTTCCAACGTAGCGTCTGGTCCTTCCAATCCAAGATCCATACCGGTTTTTCTACATTAGATAAATCTTCATTAATTGTCATAGGCTCATACTCAATCACATGCGTGGGGTAGTTAACATACTTTCTGAGTATCAATACATGGAATACATCGTGAACATCCCCTAAGCTAGGTGGTAAAGCTAATATGTATGCTACTTCTTTTATTCTCTCTAAAATCTCAAAAGGGCCAATAAGACACGGTTTCAATTTTTCCTTCACCCCAAATCTATAGGTTCATTTTGATGGTGATACTTTAAAAAATACATAATCACCAACATCAAATTGCAACACTGATTTTCTTTGGTCCGCATAACTTTTCTATCTGCTTTGACCTATTTTTAACTTGTCATGAATCAGCTTGATTTTCTCCATTGCCTCCTTCATTATGTCAGGACCTAAGAGCCTCTTGTCTCTAATTTCCACTCAATGGATTGACAATCTACACTTTCTTCCTTATAGTGCTTCAAAAGGTGTTATACCTATACTTGCTTAATAACTATTATTATAGGCAAATTTTATCAGAGCTAAATAATTGTCCCAATTTTATTTCATCTCTAACAATGAAATCCTTAACATATCCTCTAGAATTTGAATGGTACGTTCCAATTTGCCATCAGCTTGAGGATGATACGCCGTGCTGAACTTTAATTCTGTTCCCAATTATTTGTACAAACTCTCCCAAAATTTAGAAATGAATCTTAGATTTTGATCTTACACAATTGTTGTAGGGACACTATGAAGTCTAACAATTTCATCGATATATAATTGTGCCAGCTTAACGCGAGAATACGTAGTTTGGATTTCGAAAAAGTGTACTGATTTAGTCAATCGATCGATCAGTGATAACCCAGATATCATCATGGTTATTTGGAGTATGAGGTAAACTTGATACAAAGTCCATTGCTACATCTTCCCACTTCTTACTTGGAATGGACATTGGCTGTAATGATCCTAACAGTTTATTTCTTTTCACCTTTAACTATTGACAAATTTGGCATTTTCTCAAATAATCCACAATCTCCTGCTTCATATTTCGTCACCAAAATCCCATTTTTAAATCTTGATACATCTTATTCAATCCCTGGTGTATTGTATACTGGGATCGGTGGGCTTCCTTCAAGATCTTCTTTTTTGATTCTTTATCATCTGGTACACATAAATGATCTTTAAATCTCAGTACCCCATCAATATGAACTTTAAAATCCTTCCTAGAGTCTTCACTCAGGTCCCCAACAATTTTCACAAGGAATCAGTTACCTACTTCTCCTTAATTTCATTTATTATCTCTAGTTGAATCTGCAGGTACGATAAAATCAACAGGTTGTCATAAACATATCGTTGGATATCACATTATTTTAGACAGTCTAACATCTTCATTTGTTTTATCTGTAGCCTTGCAATGAAACATGAGTGACGGCTTAGAATATTAGCAACCACATTAGTTTTTTTGGGTTTATATTGAATATCGCAATTATAATCCTTCAGAAAATCTATCAATCACTTCTGTCTCATATTCAATTTATTTGGTGAAAATAAATGCTTTAAACTTTTATGACCAGAATAAATTAGGAATTTCTCACCATAGAGATAGTGTCTCCAAATTTTCAGGGTAAACATAACTGCAACTAATTCCAGGTCATGAATTGGATAATTATTTTTGTGCACTTTTAACTACCTGGACCCATAAGCCATTACTTTTCTGTTCTGCATCAGCACACATCCCGAGCCCATCTTGGAGGCATCACAATATACCTCAAAACCACCCGATCCCTCTGAGATAATTAGTAAGGGAGCAATAGTCAGACGATCTTTTAATTCCTGAAAACTCTAGTTACATTCCTCGATCCAATCAAATTTGGCCTCTTTCTTAATTAATTGAGTCAAAGGCAAGGCAATTTGAAGAAAATTCACTACAAATATTCTGTAATTCCCTTCCATGCCAAGGAAACTCATGACTTCAATCACTGAGGTAGGCCTTTTCCAATTAACAACAACCTTAACCTTTTTAGGGTCTACAGAGGTACCACCATTAGAAATGATATGTCCCAAAAATACCACATTCTTTAGCCAAAACTCACATTTCTTCAATTTAGCATATAGTTTCTCTTTTCGAAGCACATGAAGTACAATTCTCAAATGAATCTCATGCTTTTCATGACTCTTTGAATAAATCAAAATATCATCAATAAACACCACTACAAATCTATCCAAATAGTATTGAAACACCCTATTCATCAAATCTATGAAGGCGGCAGGAGCATTTGTAAAGCCAAACGGCATCACAAGAAATTTATAATGACCATATCTCATCCGAAAAGCGATCTTGGCCACATCCTCGTACTTTATTCTCAAATGATGGTATCCCGATCACAAATCAATCTTAGAAAACACTCGGGACCCTTGCAACAGATCAAACAAATCATCTATTCGAGACAATGCATATTTATTTTTGATCGTGACTTTGTTCAATTCACGATAATTCACACATAGCCACAATGATCCATCCTTCTTCCTGACAAAAAGTACTAGTGTACCCCACGGAGATACACTTTGCCTGAGAAAGCACTTATCTAACAGTTCTTACGACTGTAATTTCAGCTCTTTTAATTCAGTAGGCGCCATGCGATACGGTGCCTTCGATATGGGGCTAGTTTCAGGAATAACTTTAATCTCAAATTCTATCTCCTTATGAGAAGGTAACCCAGGTAACTCCTCCGAAAACACATCCTCAAATTCACATACAATCAAAATATCTTTTGTTAGCACACTATGACTCCCGATAGTACTGGTATATGCTAGATAAGCTTGACATCCACTCCTAATCAAATGTTTGGCATGTAATGTCAAAATTAACACAGGTATATTCTCCCTTCTAATTCCGTGGAAGAAAAAAAAGGCTCAACTCTCGAATAGCAAAACACATCCTTTTCAAGAAACAATCTATACAAGCATGATAGTTAGCCAGTCAATCCATTCCCAATATAATATCAAAATCACCCATATCTAATAATATCACATCAACCGCCAATTGCATCCCATTTACCTCAACCATACATTTCAAATATATGATATCAATAATTACGGATGATCCTGTGGACGTTGATACAGCCAGAGGGTAATCTAAAATTTTCAGGGTTGTGGTGATGTGACATGCAAATTGTGGAAAAGTAAAAGAATGTATGGACCCGAAATCAAATAGAACAGAAATAGAGACTCCACAAATAAGAAGTGTACCTTCGACCACATTCGGGGATGCCTTGGTGTCCTGGACTGTCACCGCAAAGGCTCAGGTTGGAACAGTAGGCTTCTTTCCTTCTAGCCTTTTCGGTTAGGGGCAATCTTTGATCTGTTGCCTTGTCTGTTCACAGTTGAAGGAAACCCCTATTACTTTAAAACATGGCTTCCCCGGATGTCTCTTCCCACAGTGAGTATAACTTGCTACTTGTTAGAGATATTTGTCTACTTGGCATATTTCGTGACCATATATATTATAATATCGATATCGGGTTGTGGGTTGTCGGTTTCAAGTCCGTTCTGCTCGCTCTCCAGTCACTCAAGCCCATCCGAAGCCCCCGCACCCGCCTAGTGCTCGAACCCCGCTCGAGCCGAAATTCCAGAAGGGTGCCCGCTCGCCAGGCGCTCGCTATCCGCTCGAGCCGATGCAACAAGCAAAATTTTTCAAAGCGTTTTTTCCCTTTCTATAAATACATACCTTATGTTTTTGAAACCCTAAGCACGCCAGAACCTCTTTTGAGATTGTTAGAGCCATTCTACTTGAGAGAAGAGCATTCTTCTTCCTTTTCATCTTGCTCCATTTGAGAAAACCGAACCTACTACGCTTTATGTCGTTGTGCCTCATGTTCTAACAGTTTTTCTCTTATTTTCTCTTTACAGTTTAAACTCTTCCATCCTTCTACCTTCGTGGGATACGTTGGTTCGTGAAGAAGGAGATCCGATCGTGGTTGGCTATTCAAGTAGCACGAGAGGGAAGGTTGGCGTGAAGACCGGAAGGTATCCGATTCCATTGCCGCGGGCAAATCCAAGGAGTTCCTTGGTAGGGATCACGTGACGGGAGTAAGTCGGCTAGGTTAGCACGTCGTTACCACCCGGTCTGTAAGTTGATTTTCATAGTGCAATTCTTCCCTGGCCGTTGAAGCTCGGAGTGTTTTTCTCGACTACCGTAGGTATCGAGTTTTCACTTCGTCACCAAAAAATCGTGTCTTTTTTATTCCTGCTCGTCGTTATATATATTGTGCATGATTGTTAGTCTCGTTTACATCTAGTACTAAATATCTTTTATGTGTATTGTATATTTATTTATTTTTGCTTCTGCTATACTCTTAACGGGGTCGAAACTTAATTGGTCACGTTAGCACAAAACGTGCTTTTTCAATTGGTATCAGAGCCTTACCCCGATCCGCGACTCCCGATCTAGATATATACGAGTGGATCACTCTCCGTTCCTCCCTTCTTTGATGGGAGTAACTATACCTATTGGAAGGTCCGGATGAGAGCCTTCCTAAAATCTCTAGATGAGCGTGTTTGGGCAAGTACCCAAGTTGGGTGGACTCCACCCACTAGTTCCAGTGGTAACGAACCAAAAGTCTTATCTTCATGGACCAAAGAGGAACTCGATGCATGTAATTGGAACAGTAAGGGCTACATGCTATTTTTATGGTTGTCTCTCCCAATGAGTTTAAACAAATTGTAATGTGTGAGACTTCTAAAGTTGCGTGAGACATCCTAGAAATTACT
This sequence comes from Nepenthes gracilis, assembly GCA_033239525.1. Classification (NCBI taxonomy): domain Eukaryota; kingdom Viridiplantae; phylum Streptophyta; class Magnoliopsida; order Caryophyllales; family Nepenthaceae; genus Nepenthes; species Nepenthes gracilis. The sequence goes on along the minus strand of BSYO01000019.1, from coordinate 912,405 downwards.
TATGAAGGCACGAAACTTGTTAAAAATTCAAAATTGTAAATGCTCACCACTAGATTCGAAGAAATAAAAATGAAAGATGATGAAACCTTTGATGAGTTCTATGCTCAATTAAATGATATTGTAAACTCCACGTTTCATTTAGGAGAACGACTCTCTGAGAACAAAATTGTTAGAAAAGTTTTTAGGTCACTTCCTGAACGATTTAGACCTAAGGTCACTGCTATTGAAGAAAGCAAAGACCTTGATAAAATAAAGATCGAAGAACTTGTAGGATCCCTACAAACTTATGAGCACACCTTGCCACAGTCAAGGAAACACAAATCACTTGCTCTAAAATCAAGTAGGGAAGAGCGAAATCGGGAGTCCGATGAAGAATCGTGTAGTGATGATGATTTTTCATTATTTGTTAAGAATTTTAAAAAAATTCTTAAAAAAAAATAACTCTTCATCAGAAAAACTGGATGTGGACTTAAAATGATCACAGAAATTTGAGAAGAAAGAACGACGTGAGAGTAAGGACTCCGAATCGAAAACTACCCAAGGAATCCAATGCCATGAGTGTAAAAGTTTTGATCACTATCGTGCTGAATGCCCAAACTTTAAACGCCAATAAGGTCAAGCCTTTGAAACAAATGTGATCTTAAGCGGTGACAAAGAAGATGAGGTTGGAAAATGCTCTGAAGATGGTCCTGCCAAGAACATGGCCTTTATGACCTCAATGTGTGACAATGCTGTACAGAATATTAATCAATCTGATAACTCTGAGGTCAAGTCAGAAGCTGAATTTGATGGCCTACAAGAAGCTTACGATAAACTGTTTAGGAAATATTTGAAAGTAAAGAAATTAAATAAAACCCTAAATGGTATGATCATTGATTTGGAAAAAGAAAACTTATCTCTCCAATCCAAGGTCGATACTAAAAGCCAAGAAATTGAGAATATGAAAATCTCATTTTCTAAACAAATCACGACCTTGGAATCTGAATTTGAGGCCACGAGAAAATATTTGAAGCAATTCACAAATGGGTCTGCAAAACTTGATCATATGCTTGGGTTAGGTAAAATTGGAGAAACTAAACATGGGTTGGGATATGTTGAGAATATGTTCCGAAATGAAGTGAAACCTAAAACAATTTGTATTCCCACCAAGAAAATGCCACACCAACACATTAACACATCAAAAGTCCCTAAGCAACCGGCTCGACATGTGGCTACTCAATTTGACTCAACTCATTTGCGAAATTTACCTAATCAAAAAATGGTGAACTAATCATCAAAATCGGTCAAGTCTTCTATCAATATAACTCAAAGATCTATGGACCATTCCACCATACCTAAATTTGTGCCTACTTGTCATGCATGTGGAAAAGTTGGTCACATTCGTCCACGGTGCTACACCTTAAATCTTTTGCACAACTAAAGACCAGAGCTAAAAATGAATAAATTTGTTGATCACCTTCAGCATTTGGATGCACAAGTTAAAAGGTTGAATGCAAAAGTATATTCAGTGAGACAAGTCTAGGTTAAGAAAAGTGAGCTACATTACCCCTTGGTCATTCGTGACAAAAAGGGGGAGACTTGATTCACTGTGATAGGGGGAGCTTAGGGGTGACGGAGCGAAACCTGCTTACTTTGGGGAACCTGCTTACTTTGGGGGAGTCTTGTTATTTTCGTTAGGGGGAGAATTGTTGTATGTTATTTCTGCTACATCTCAGTAATGCTTGTCTCTCATGTTTACGCACCATGCATGCTGTTATGTTGTTATTATCTTTTACCTTGTTGGTACTAATCTTGCTTGACCAGGAAACTGAAGTTACACAGGCAGTCAACGCAAGTTTTCATCACATCGCCTCAGCAGTTCTTGTATAGCTATTTACATTTTTTTTATTGTCTCTTATGTATCACTAGGTGTAGGTTTTTATATACACGGGTTTTATCTCGGTGGTGTCTGAACCCGTGATTCTATTGTATTTATTTACTTTCTGAGTTTTGTTACGGAATTACCAAAGGGGGAGATTGTTAGAGACATTTGTCTACTTGGTATATTCCGTGACCATATATATTATAGTATCGATATCGGGTTGTGGGTTGTCGGTTTCAAATCCGTTCTGTCCGCCCTCCAGTCGCTCGAGCCAGTCCGAACACCCCGCGCCCGCCTTGTGCTCGAACCCTGCTCGAGCCGAAATTCTAGAAGGGTGCCCGCTCGCCGGGCGCTCGCTATCCGCTTGAGCCGATAATCCAGAAGGGTGCCCGTTCGCTGCTCGCCTTCTGGCCGCTCGAGCCCACGCAGGATTTCTCACGAAACCCTACGTTCGCCCGCCGCGCGCTCGAGCGCAACGAGTAAAATTTTTCAACGCGTTTTTGCCCCCTCTATAAATACATACCTTATGTTTTTGAAACCCTAAGCACGCCAGAGCCTCTTTTGAGAGTGTTGGAGCCATTCTACTTGAGAGAAGAGTATTCTTCTTCCTTTTCATCTTGCTCCATTTGAGAAAACCGAACCTACTACGTTTTACGTCGTTGTGCCTCATGTTCTAACGGTTTTTCTCTTAGTTTCTCTTTACAGTTTAAACTCTTCCATCCTTCTACTTTCGTGGGAGACGTTGGTTCGTGAAGAAGGAGATCCGATCGTGGTTGGCTATTCAAGTGGCACGAGAGGGAAGGTTGGCGTGAAGACTGGAAGGTGTCCGGTTCTGTTGCCGCGGGCAAATCCAAGGAGTTCCTTGGTAGGGATCACGTGACGGGAGTAAGTCGACTAGGTTAGCGCGTCGTTACCACCCGGTCTGTAAGTTGATTTTCATAGGGCAATTCTTCCCTGGCCGTTGAAGCCCGGAGTATTTTTCTTAATTACCTGGGTATCGAGTTTTCACTTCGTCACCAAAAAATCGTGTCTTTTTCATTCCTGCTCGTCGTTATATATATTGTGCATGATTGTTAGTCTCGTTTGCATCTAGTACTAAATATCTTTTATGAGTATTGGATATTTATTTTTGCTTCTGCTATACTCTTAACGGGGTCGAAACTTGATTGGTCACGTTAGCACAAAACGTGCTTTTTCACTACTGATGCTTGGGAACTAGACACAGACTGAAATTTGATGAAGCTTTTCCCTTCCTTCATCATTTTCAACCTTTTGGATGATCCTGCGGGTCCCGTGCCAGATCCCACACTACTACTCATTTGACTACCTGCCCTTTTTGTAAAGAACTTTTGTGTCTCCAACTCTTTTTCAAATATCAAGACTCTATTTAATATTTCAGTATAAGTCTGGAGCTTCTGTGTCACCAACTACCTTCTAATTTCATCTTTTCGCATTAGCTGAAACTTATTTGCTTTCCTTGTCTCATTTTCTGCAATGTAGGAAGCATACCGGGATAATTTAGTAAATTTTGTATCATATTCTTCTGCCGTACGAGTTCAATGTCTCAGTTGCATAAATTCCTCTTCCTTTTGGGCATGGAGACTAGAAGGAAAATATTTTTCTATGAAGGCTTCTTCAAATATTTTTCAAGTAATTTCTTCATCAGGAACCCCCAAAACCCTTTTCTTCATAGCCAACTGGCTATCAGCCTTCCATTCTAATTTATAAACAGCAAAAGTGATTTTCTCCTGCTCAGAATATTGAATAGCTGTGAACACCTTTTTCCATTTTTGGAACCAAATATCTATTTTATTGGATCTGATTTTTCTAGAAATTTAGAAACTCGCTCAGCTGTAGACCTCTCATATACAGTCAGGCCAAGATTTATTGGGGCTAGATTTGGAACGGGGATTGGAGCCATTTGACGTTGCTTCATTGTTTCAATTATGTGGGCCATTCTTCCCAACAAATTTAGATATTCTGCCTCTCGATCTTGAGGGGCACTAGTACCGACTCAATTGTTTGTGTTCCTTCTTCTACTTGCCATCTAAAATCATATGACCCTATATTAAAATTATGAATGTTAAAAATAAGGGGAAGAGATTGCAGTCATTCAATAAATTTTAAATTTAAATCTATAGGGTAATTTCCTAAACAGTCTGTCTAATCTATTATTGTTCCAATTTGACTTAACTAAACCTAAGCTTCCGTATTAAGATCGATCAATTTTAAGGCATCTGACTTAAAGAGGAAAGTAGTTGGCTTTTCGTTAGTTTCCCACAGGTGACGCCAACAATGTGTCCCAGATCTAAGCTTGAACAGATTCGAGCCGAGTAGTTTGTTGGGTTTCGGTCTCTGTTTCCTGAGCCTTGGGTCCTACACACCACAATTCTAAACTAACGGTCAGGTGACGATGATATTTTATCTTATTGAAAATATTCCGACGCTCAAATTACTGTATAAGAAAGGCAACGCATGGCCATGACTATAAAAGGCCATGGAAGCTCACTCTTCAAGGCACGCTTTCAATCACGCTCTCAATTGCTTACGAAATGCCCTCAATCATACTCATACTCTCAGAAGCTCTCCTATTTTCTCGAGCATCCTATGCTCACTATCTTTGCTACTAGTTCTTTGCGAACTCAGTACTTAGAGAAACTGCTCCTCACGAGTAACCACAAAGCCACTCTTCTCACAAGTGCAATCCTACTTACAAACACACTCCTTATATCATTTCTACATTCTTTGCATCCACATTCTAATTTTAGAAGACCGATTACTGACTTGAACGTTGGAGCATTTTTGGTGGGATAAAATTTTACCGTCATCTGACCTCTTATTTGAAATTATAGTGTGCAGGACCCAAGGCTCTGCGAACGGAGACCAGAATTCGACAATTACTCAATTTGAATCTGTTCAAACTCGAATTCAGGACGTATCAATTTTTATAGAAGATAAAGTTCAAAAATTATATTTATCCATCTTAACTTTGGAAAATATATAATTAAGGTATAAAAAAGTTATATAATACGGTGTGATTCAGTTGAATAAATGCATACTCTGTATAACAATAACGATATAACTAAATATAGGCGGACCAAAGATCATGCAATGCCACATTATTCTAGATTTTGAATCTCATTCTATCAGTTTCTTTCACCTTTCATTGTTTAAATAGAGAAAAAATATCACAAGAGAAGCCATAGAGCTTTGAGAATAATGACCTTGACGTTTGGTCTCCCTCACATCTTCTCTCCACAGTCTGCATGATTTCCTTATTCAGTAGAGGCACGTGGTGATCGGTATCCCAACGGACTCATTGGGGTAACTCCTCACAACTGTTCCCCTGACGTGTAAGTTCATTTCTGCTCCAATTTTACACAATTTTATCATTGAAAAGATGTCTCAATGGGGATAAAAAAAGTTTTCATACTTATTAACAGGATATTGTCTATTTGCTTAATCAATATGAGATAATTGACCATTTAATAATTTGAAATGCATGTGATTAATAAGGTGAACAAGATGAGTTTTAATATAATGATGTATTTTTTTTTTTATTATTATCAATAGGCCATGAGTTTGAGCAATAAATTAAACTTTCTGTAGTAAAAAACTAATATATTACTATAGACTAAGAAACCATGAATATTGCAAAATATTTTCATATCATATTGTCTATAAGGGTAATATATCATTTGTAAAGAGGGCCCCACAAGACAATTTTCTCTTTGATTAGTGATTTATTGGCCACTTTAAACTTGCAATATCAACAGAATAATGAAATAATTTTGCTATTAAATTTATATACGACCTGATTATACATTAAAAAAAATGTATATAATATTGAAAAACTCTTCTTTCCAAATAATAAGATAGTTCTTTGTTTGTTACATATCTCGTGCATTTATGTCCACTTCGTTGTTCATTCTTAAAATTTGAGAGGATTGGAATAATTAGAAAATCTTAAAATTTAAGTATCAAAGTTATATATATTTGGATAGTTATAGGCCTAGAATCCATTAAAATTTGATTTTTTTAGAGTTCCAAAATAAATTTAAGATTACCATATGCTGCCAAAATTCAAGCGTGCCCATAACCCAAAATCCTCCAAAATCTATAGATAAGCACCATGTTGTCATGGTCCACCAGGGTGTATAAAATGCTAATGCTCTTCTGTGGCTGTTTCGTGGCCCAAGAGGTTGACTTACACAGCATGCTCAATAAATAATGCCTAACTTTCCTTTATTTTTAACTACACCTACTTTCTTAGTCGATCAAATCAAAATTGTGTAAATGATGTTACATGTTATTGTTGATTTTAGGACAAGTGCAAGGTGGTTGATAGTTAAGGAGAAATTAATTCTATGACCAAGGTACTATTATGACTACAGTTATACCTAGTCATCCAACTTTTTACGTTTAGCTTTCAAAAAAATATAAAAATTAAAATATACAATTATTAAATTTGTATAATTTAAAGCAATATTTATAGAAGATAAACTTAAAAAAGTATATTTGTCCATCTTAATTTTAGAAAATACATTACTAAGGTATAAAAATATAGTTTTTCCAAGTATTATTCAATCAAAATAAGTTTAATTCGGAAGATTAAATGTTAATTCCACCATAGGGTGTGATTAGGTAGAATAAAAGTATATGCTATATGTCTTTAATGATATAATTAAATATAGGAGGCCAAAAAAAAAAAAAAAACAACGCCGCATTATTTTGGATTTTGAATCACACCTAGTATGTTCCTTTCACCTTTTTGTTATTTAAATAGAGAAAAAATATCACAAGAAAAGCCATAGAGCTTTGAGAACAATGGCGCTGGTGTTTGGTCTCCCTCTCATCTTGTCTCCACAGTCTGCATTGTTTCCTAGTTTAGTAAAGGCTCGTGGTGATCGGTATTCCAATAAATTCATGGCAGGTAACTCCTCACAGTTGTTCCCCCGGCAGGTGAATCCATCTCTCTTCTTCGATTTTTGTGATCTTTCACCACACTAAAATTGTGCATACCTTCCATTTTATATGTTTACTATCCTTTAATATTTGAAAACCAATGATCATGTTGAGTTTCGAGGTCGGTCTTGTGTTTATTTCAGTTATTATACGCTTTAGAAAAACACGATTGTACTCCAATTTAATTTGTACTTCAATGTTATGTGATTTTGTCATTTAAAACTTGTGTCAGTGGGGATAAAAATTTTTTCTTACTTAGTAGTACGATATTATCTTTTTACTTAATTAATATGAGATGATCGACCATTTAAAAATGGTCACTTTTTACTAAAGTTTTCAATACGAAAGGTTATTTTGACTTTTTTTGGTTATTTTATCCATGGTGGCAATATCTCATTATTTATCCAAATTTTAAAATTTTTGATGGATATTTTACGAAAAAAGGCTTTAAATATATCTCATTAATGAAAAAACAACCCTCTGTGTTTTTTGTTTTGAGAAAAAACAACATTCTTGATGGGTACGATGGTACTTAAGCTAGCCTAATAAAAGTACGCAGAAGGAAGAAAGACCCAAGTAACAAAGGTCCAATAAAAAACTCTCTGAGCTCAAGAATCAAAAGACACGGTGGATGACCTATGAGGAGGTGACTGAAATAGCCCAACAATAAAGGAGCAATAATTGATAATTATTGCACAATTTTAGGTAGTTACCGCACCAATCAAACGGTCGAAAATCACACGGCCCACTCGATAAATGTAAGCGACAGTTATATAAGTAACTCTCATCGTAATTTCAGAGGCATAACGCCAAGGGGTATAAGCATTGAGATGAACATACCATGCATGCAACACATGCCCAAAGCAAACAGTTTTTTTTCCAATATGTGCAGCTGGTACAAGTCTTTTAGACTGGTTCTCATGCCAAAGTTAAGGGCCTGTTCATTTTAAAGATTTTTTTTTTCATCTTTCTTTTGCTTTTCAACATTTGCACAGCTTTTTTCTGAAAAAGTTGTTCGTTTATTTCTACTACAGCCGTGTCTATTTCCACGATTTGATATTTTTTATAGTTAGCAATGTAACTATCAATCGACATAGAGTGCTTTTAAAAAGTATTACTGTTGGACACGCAACACTTGAACACAGCTCGAAAATGACTCAATTAGGATGTTACGCTCTCGTCGTTTAATGGGCCGACTTCAAAATCAACTAAACGTTAATTTCTTTGGATGCAAAAAGCCTTGTGCAATTTATATGCACTTGTTCCTTAATGTTATCGTTGAAAGATATTATCTTAACATCCATCTGTCATATTTTATAGTTGTGGTATGCTTTCGTAATAAATAAAATTTAAACAGATTTCAACATAATCATTGGTGAAAAAATTTCCTCATAGCCTACTCTTTACCTTACCTTTGAGTATGTCACTCTGCAGCCAGCGTTGCCTTACAATCTCCACCCTGTGATACTATATTATTGTCATCTACTTATTCTTTATGTGTTTCATGTAGACCTACGAGATTTCAAACCCTATCAACCCTTATAAGTTAATATTGTAAGAAAGGACGGTTGTTTAACATGCAAGTAAAGATCCATTCAATAAAATTTTAATCGGGTAAATTCAATATGCTCTGTCTATGACTAGAGTGGCCCATCTCCTAAGTGGAAAAGGAAAAACTATCTTCTCCTATAAGAGAGACAAAAGGATAATGTGTCCACTCCCTGCCACAAAATAAATGCTTTTTGTCTCATAAATAATTTGTTTTTCTTCAAATTCTTCATCTTTCAGTACCAAGTTAAGTTTGCAATCTCTTAATTTGGGGGTTTTTTCTTATCTTTGTTTCTTCAAGTCACAGACGAAGATAAGAAGCAGCACCACGAGGAAACCTGGTTTAGTGAGTGGGAAGGCAACAAATCTCAAAGCAAGCCCTTGGTTGCCATACGAGAAAGCGGAAGTTATCGAATCTTTAGGGGATTGGGTTGAGACCAACATGATAACTCTCTTAAAACCTGTGGAAGAAGCCTGGCAGCCGCATGACTTTCTACCCGACTCGGCTTCTGACGGGTTCTATGAGCAGGTGAAGGAACTTCAGGAGCGGGTACAAGAACTGCCTGATGAATACCTTGTGGTACTAGTCGGAGATTTGATCACAGAAGAAGCACTTCCTACCTACGAGACTATAGTCAATAATGCCGAGGGTATACGAGACATCACGACATCTAGCTCAAAACCTTGGGCGAGATGGACCCGAGGATGGACAGCTGAGGAAAATAGGCATGGGGATCTTCTTAACAAGTATCTCTATCTCTCTGGGAGAGTTGACATGAAGTATGTTGAAAAAACTGTTCACTATCTCATTCGGTCAGGAGCGGTCAGTATACATTTTCATATTTTTTTAGATCATATTCAATCATAATATGCAGTCTCTCATGCAATATTTATGAGTAAACCGTGCATGTAAAGGCCAAAATTATCATTGGACTATATAATTTCGAACCACTGCTGAATATATTATATTGCATAATCATATTGATTTAAGCTAATATTCTATTGCTGTTGAAGTTGGTAGAAATGAGATAGAAATAGCAAGATGAAGGAAAAAAGGGGCTTTTACTCCATGAAGAGAAAAAAGAAAAAAAGGAAGAGGAAAGAAAAAGACCCACACTTCTTTCCCTTTTCTCTCTCACTTTCTATAGAAAAGATTTCTTTCTATTTATTAAAATACGATGCCACCAAGGCCTTCAAAAATGTTCTAATAGAAGAAGATTCCAACAAACAAACTACTCATTTGGGTTATTAAAAATAGAGTTGTTTTAATTATACAAATAGTTCAAGCTCGAATTGGCATAGCGATCTACTTAAGAGTTGGGTTGATTCATTGGCATAGAGAATCCTCGAGGAGTCAGATTATTCCTTGACAAGTGTTTTGGAATATCATTGATAGAAAAAACTTAAGAGTTTTATTGATAAGGTGCTGATGTGGCCTTGAGTGTCTTGGAGAGTTATCAGAGTTGGTTAGATGATTCGAGGTATTTTTAAAAATGGGCCTATTTTATCCATAGATGTTTAGGGGAACAAAAAAAATTATGCAAGGTTTAAGGTGGGTAACTTCCCATGTGTAGCCATGACTCATTATTCGTCTGCATTTGATGAATTTCTCAAGCTATTGGGATTTTGGAATCTTATTCACAATAATAATAATAATAATAATAATAATAATAATAATAATAATAATAATAATAATAATAATACTTTTAATGTAAAAATACCTTCCCAATATTAGAAAGGAAAGCTACCTGACCAAAATCTACTTAAAATCTATTACAAAACTTTTACAATTTATAACTTTTAGAAAAGAATAATAGTTGATCTAAAAGAATAATTACAATGTCAATATGAAATACTACAACAACAACAACCACCTAGGTAACCTTGCTTATGATTGTTTTGAGCCAACTAGGTAGCACATTAATCTACTTCACTTTCTAATGTTTACTACTCTAGCACGGGTTTGTTTATTGAATGTATACTTTAAGGGATTATATATTAATGATTCTCATACCATATAGTAAGAGATAAAGATATATACGACGAGTACTATTGTGTCATCCCGTATCCAAATCAAAAATCGGCAAGGGTCTGACTGTAATACGGACGTCAGGCCAATATAAAACATGTACAAATTCTGATCAACAATAAAAATTCAATCTAACATATATACTCTTCCTATCCCGAAAGAATAACAATAGTACCAAAATTATAAAAGAAACATCTCAAAATATATCATAAATACTTCCAGCTCTCAATTTAACATTAATCCTTCAATCCTACTCGTCGAGTAAGAACTTGTGCTGTCTATTTGGGGATTAGTAAAAATAGTAATGGGTGAATTAAAACTTAGTAAGGTACAAAAATATCTAAGAATATACAATTCATATTCAAAACATAATGATATATACATATGAATATGTGTAGGAAGAAATGACAATGACTAATTTTTAAAACATGTATGAAAGGTTAAACTTTCATAAAGCCATTCAATTCCTTTATTTCATTTTCGATTTCTTATCCGATTAAATTATACTAAGACAGGCCAAAATATACTATCTGATGAATATCCTAGGTCCAAGTTCTTAACTTCTTATTTTCTTGAAAAATTCTACTCTTAAATCCAAAATTTTATAGTTCTCACTCCAGAAGAACTGTTCATAGCCGAAGCCCCATAGCCGAAGCCCATAACTTAATTGTAGAATATCCCTCCCCTTCTTATCTTTGTTCATGAATCATACATTTTCATCACGTACACAACATAACTTGAAGCCTAGAAGTTCTTACCAATTTAAACCAGGCTCAAAAGTAAAGCTTCTGTTCACGAATTCCTTCATAAACAATTCAATCATAATTTTTGAAATATACAAATGAGCATATACAATTATATGTAATTTAAATATCAATTAAACAAGACGAAATCATGCAAAATACCAAAGTGGCCCGGGTGAACAGTGCAGTGTGGGTGAACAGTGTCCCGTATATGCAAATTAGGAAAAATTAGGAAAATCGGACACCCAAGCAGTAAATGTCCATAATTAAGTCATGGGTTTTCATAATATCAAGCTAAAATAAGTATAAAAATCAAAATAGTTGGTCAAACCGGGTCTGAGCATAGGTGAAAGTTTCGACGAACACTAAAACCGTCCGAAACTATAAATTCGAACACCCAATCTATAAATAACCATACTCAAACTATGAGTTTCAATTTTCTAAATCTAAATAACGCCAAAGTCCCAAAAATTTTGAAGGAAGATACATGAGCCGCGGGTTAGGGTTTCGGCACGCGGAAGGTTCACGTGAAATCTTCAAATCAGACAACAAATAACAAATAAATCATGCAAAGGACATGAGTTTCATAAAATATAAGTTTTGGGTGGGTGTCAGAATGAAAATACTCGAGAGAAATCGAACGAAAATAAAAAAGAGAGAACGAGAAGGGTATTGATACACCTGTCTCGACCCGATCTATCACTTTCCTAACTCGCTCAAAGTCAGAATTGGACTCGGGGACCTCCGTTCACTCCTTCTCTCTCTACCCGCTAGCTCTCTCTCCTCTCCTTCATCTCTTCTGTTTTGATTCCCAACTCCCTACTTCTGCTTCTATGTTATTATTATTATTATTATTATTATTTTTATTGTATATTCTATTTCTTTTGTTCTAAAAACTCAAATCGATACTCGGATGATAGTACGGGCACACTTCAGGTGCCAACCCAACTAATCCAAATGTCCTTCAAAATTCCATAAAATTTACTTAATTTTTGGTTATATCCAAAATTTTTAAAATAATAAATAACCTCAATTAAATTGGATAATAATTCAGGATATTACAACCATAAAATTTTTATTGTGAAATGACATGTATATATTCCAAAGATGTTATATGTATATAGTAAAAGATAGAGATAACCTGCATGATGTTTTACATACACCAAAGATTTGACAAAACTCGGCTTGATAGTTATTTTTGTATGTTCAAATTCGGTAGTGTTGATGTCAATAACGGTATAAATAATTACAATTAAATAATATTGTAAACATTGTTATGGTTTTAGATATTTGATGTGGTATTGTAATTATATTGAGAGTTGTTTTTAACTGTTTACATATCCTAGTATTATGAATGTAGATGTGAATATTTGACATGCTACATTAGATTGTCTTGAGCAAGAACAATTGAACTGTTTGTTAACGAGGGCTTATTGGGCTCACTTGCCAAAATTAAGTTTCCTAGATATTACTATTACTTAGTTAGAGAAACAATTAGAATATCATTTGACAAAGAAACCAAAGTCGAATATCGATTGCAATCAATTAATTATGCTATCATTTTTCTAAGGAATGTAAGGGAGAGGAACTGGTCCAGAAATCAGTTATATTCATTAAAATTTGCACATATCTTGGCTAGGTTTATTTGATATTTCATAAGTTAAAAACTACTTTAGATAGCTTATTATTTAAATCAATCTTATAATTGATTAGATAAAAACTATTACAATGATGAGAAAAACATTGATGTTTTTGCCCTAGAATAGGAAGGGTTTTAAGATGATTCTATTGGTTAACTAAATTATTGGCCTACCTATTTACGTCTATGCTTAATAAATTATGGACAGGTAAACAAGTATAAGTTATGTAAAACTAGAAATATGTTAATTATTTTCATAACTATTCTCAAAAATATGAAAAATTATGTCCTAGAAAAATGAATTTTATTTTTACTTAACACTCTAAAGGATATAAATTTATTAGTAAACACACTGCTGCAAATGAAATTAATACTTGAATATTTGGATCTCACATTTTTAGAGAAGAAATTTCCTAGCATAGGAGAAATAGGTAAGAATGTTCCCTTATATGAATCGGTATATTCACATAATGATTATTCTTGGCAAATTGAGGAATACTTAGAACTATCCAACTTGTTGAAACTAGTGGGAGTAAGTTGTCCCTTGGTGTTGATGTTCCACTAGAATTTCAATCATGAATGTGTGTTAAGCAGAATGTTCCTTTTTGTCAGCTCGCAATGGAGAATAAACTGTTTACTGCAACACCGAAATATGATAAAGAGCCTAGCCCCTTTTCGTAGGCTAGAAAGTGGGGAGAATGGATGGAAGAAATGGAGAAAAAAGAGTAGCAAGATGAAACATAAGGTTGACGGATGAATTGAAATGGTATTTGACCATCAGGAAGGGTGAATTGGAAATGATTATTAAACACCATTTGGCATACGATAAATGATCTATGAAATACAAACTTTATTGGATGATATTCTGTCGACTAGGAAGGACTTGGAGTTCCCCATTACAAGTATTTTATATTTATAATGAAGGACACGTTGAAACTAATGTTATTTTTTGAGTTAGAATTCATAGGAATGGATACAAAAGGCACTTATTTTGTCACAAGAACGACACTTTGATAAGATTTATAAACGATTTGAAATAAAAGAACACAAACCAAAATAAATTATACTTCTTTTATAGAAGGTGATACCCTGAGCATTATTACATGGAAAAAAAACTTGAGATGAATAAGATGATGCATTGAAACATCCATATTCTGATACTCCAGAAGGCATACCCAGATACTACGATGATTGCCGTTATTATAGTTGGATCTTTCTTTTAAAAAATTTTGACATGTACATATCAAAAGCCTAAACAAATTGACATACACTAAAATCAAGAATGGATTACAAAAATTTATAATTTTACTTCTTATAAAAATATATATATATAATGATTGTGCCTGAAATGAAATTAAGAAGATGGAAATGGAAGATAGGCACTGTTTTTTGCTCTTATTTAAATTTCTATTTTTCTGTCCATGCTTTCTTTTTCTCTATCTTCTTAATCCAAGTAGTGTTATTATCTTGATCTCATGTTTTTAGAACTTGTACTCAATGGCAAGTTTTCTATTCTGAAAATTTATATATTTAGTTTTGCACCACAGCACGAGCTAAGTATGGAATTAAAACTAAGAAGCTATATTAGGTTAAGAAGAAATTGTTATACTCCTCGAGATTTGGGCTAGGTAAATCGACCATGATGACCCTGCATGGTGTCGATTACCTCTAGCCAAACTCAAACTACTTACTAATTGCCAAGGCACTTGATTAGCTACAACAATTCTTCTTGGGGTGATATTCAGATTGGTTAGAATCCTTTTCAGCAGTGGAAGCCTACTGTTATATGGGCCTTGGATTGATGGAAATGTAAGTGGCTCTATACATTGCCTCTATTTTCGTCCAACAGAGTTGATTATTATCGCCATTTGCAAGGTTAGTCCCGCACAGGTGGAAAGCTTTTGCATGCCTGGTGAGCCAAAGGGGTAGCTATTTTTTCGTATTGTCCTACATGCTTCTCTCATTTGCTTGGTTTTCTTAGTTTTTGATTTTATTCTTTGTAGTTTGATAGATGTTTGTGCAATTATTTATTGTTTGATACTTATAGAGTAGTTGGCTTGTTATTTCTGGGATATTGTATATATAGATTTTGATTTTAATATAATTAATTACTTACTAAAAAAAATTATCGTCATTACTCTCGCAACTAATTTGTTGCAGGATTCTATGAGCAAAAATGATACTTATCGTGGTATAATATACGCTTCTTTTCAAGAAAGGGCAACGCATATTTCTCATACAAATACAGCTAGGCTTGCCAACCAACACGGGGATACAAAACTAGCACAAATATGTGGCACCATTGCTGCAGATGAGAAACGCCATGAGGTTGCTTATGTTATGGCAGCATCAAAGCTCTTTGAGGTCGATCCTTACTACTCGGTCTTGGCATTTGCTGATATGATGCGTATGAGGATCACAATGCCAGGACAGTTCATGTATGATGGCCACGATGAAAACCTTTTTGCACATTTTTCAGCTGTCGCTCAAAAACTTGGCGTCTACACCGCTAAGGACTATGCTGACATAGTGGAGCATTTGGTAGACAAATGGAAGGTTGAGAAGTTAATAGGGCTCTCAAGTGAAGCAGCGGAGGCTCAAGATTTTCTTTGTCAGTTAGCACCAAAGATAAGAAAGCTTGACGAAAGAATTCAAGAAAGGGGTAGGCATAGGAATGGTGATATGCCTATCCTCTTTCCTTTCAAGTGGATATTCTCCAGGGAAGTAAAGTTATGGTAAACATTATCTTAAGTACTTGCTTTCTTTCTCAATGAGTCTAGATGTTATTGTACCAATATATCAGTAAGAAAGACGTGAGAACACCCTTTTAACTTGCCAACAAATTAAATAAAATAGAGAATATTGAAGTTCAATTCTTCTAGTGAAATGTTTATTTTTATCGACTAGATATAAAAAAAATAGATAGCCGAATACACAATTGAGATTCCTATAATATTAGGTATAAACAAAGTTAGAAATAAATAGTTTTATTCATGTATTATGAGAATATCGTTATACAATGAAATATCTTATCATAGTGCTTAATTATTTATAATAGTGGCTGCAAAATGCTGAGTTTAATTTCACATAAGATATTTTTGCGCCAATATTTTTTTTATCGTCTAAAATTAAATCAAGCAAATAAAGTAAATTTCAATTTTTCTTATGGCACTTCCATTTTTATTTGTTATATATAGAAAAATGGATAGCCGAGTACATAATTGATATTTCTACAACATAATGTATGAATAGAGTTAGAAATAAATAGTTTTATCCATGTATTATGGGAATATTGTTATACAATGAAGCATCTTACCATAGTGCTTAATTGTTTATAACAGTGGCTGCAAAATGCTGAGTTTAATTTCATATAGGATATTTTTGTGCTAATATTTTTTCTAATGTCTAAAATTAAATCAAACAGATAAAGTAAATTTCAATTTTTCTTGAGGCATTTCCATTTTTATCTGTTATATATAGAAAAATGGATAGCTAAGTATATAATTGATATTTCTATAATATAATAAATGAATAGAGTTAGAAATAGATATTTGTATCCATGTATTATCGAAATGCCATTCTATTGTGAACCAAATGTCTTTGTCATTGTGCTCAATTATTCATATCAATTGTTAAAAAACAAATTATTTAATTTCTCATATAATATGACAAAATGCTAAGTCATTTTGAGGTTAGGAAGTTTTAATTTTACTTACTCTTAAATTTTTTTTTATTTTAATTTATTTCATTATGACTCCAATTACCTGGTAAATAATTTTGTTAAACATGGGCAAGGTGTGGATTAAGCATTACTTGTTATACAAAGGGTATATGCAAAATGAGGATTGAGGGATGATGTAATTATTATTAGATATCAACCTAAATGCTTAAAATTTGTGGTATCAACGGACTCATAAATTATATACGAAGTAAAATAGCTGATAAGGAAGATTTGGAACATTACAATTGATTCATGATAATAAGTTTAATTTCAACTAATATATATTAAAAACATATAATACAAAACTTTTGCAGATAAGGTCATACGGTCGAGTTTAGTGCAAAATGGAGGCCAGGGTTCTTTTTTAAAGGAGTGCCTGTCGTAAGTATAAATTGTTAAATTAATTAATTTTTTTTGTTATATTTATTTTTTTCCTTCAATATTAGCATTACTCACTTCCTTTCTATGTTAGGAAAGAAGAACAAAAAAAAAATCTCCTCAAAATTCTACTTTTGGCATGCCTAATTGTTACTGTGTTGAGGGGCGCTATGTTGTGGCATGTTGTGCAAAATAGCAACCACACTTAGTTAGTAAACAAAGCACATATTGAGTAAAATGATTCAATATATAAAAAAAGAAAAGCAAGAATATCAATGGTAATGATTGAAATAATCTAATTGATATATTAATAAATAAATAATTTCAATTTGGAGGCTAGAAGCTTTCAAAAGGAAGGTACGATGACACTACCATCTGCCTATAATCGAATATCACAACTATCCTACAACCCGGAACCCCTCAAAGATTGTGGTGTTCGATCCTCACCTGGCTTTGAAAAATCTTTCAGATCTAAACGGCGAGAAGTTTTGAGACAATTTGATTGGGAGTGGCTAATGACACAATCCGCCTACAATGAGAGAATCCGTTCAGGAATCTGTTATCCAGAGCAGCACCAACTTCTTTTGGTGCTGAGCACACTTGTTTTGAAAATCAACAAATTGCTGTTCAGCCTTTTGGAGCATATTCTCAAGTGAGACAATTTGATTCAAAGCCAAAGATTTTTCACCTGAGAGCTCTTGAGATCTCGCCAACCGCTCAGACAACTCCATGTCTAAGGAAGTGGCCAAATCTCGACTTTGCTAAATTTTAGCAACATCAACCCGTATCTCCATCTCCTTGAGAATAGTAAAAATGGCGTATGTTTGAGACAGACGAAAAATTTTAGTGTCGCGTTGGTACAACCCATACAGCCCATATGCAACCAAATGAACCAGCTATTACGACTATCAGGCAAAGCAAAATTGTCAGTTAAAGATTATGATATTGAAAATAAGGAACACAAAAGGTGAAACTTTAATGGGAAATGGTCTCTCCTGAAAAGATAGACCGGGAGAAACTCCAAGCCTAGAAATGGATGGAGATCTGGAGCATAGGAGAGGCAAAGCATGATGCTAAAGAGAGACTTCTAACTGGGGGGAAGGAGAAAAAGAACTCAAGTCCTACGGTTATTCTAGTACGAGAATATTAGCACGAGAAATTTCCTCCACCTAAAGAGCTTCTAGATTATTATTGAACTCTTCTAATGCTCGACAATTATTAACATACTCTTCAACGAAAACAGCAGGAGGCATAGAAACAGGCACTTCAAGTGATAAGTTAACCAAAATTAGGACCCCATTCTTAGCCATAAATGGAGTGTCAATTAGCTCATTTCATCCGTTGACGACAGGATCATATATTTTAGAAGCAGCGGGTAATGACGTCTCACTGTCCCCAATGAATCTGGTCACCTCTTCAAAATCTGGGTGGCCCAGAGGAGAATGAGTAGAACCTGACCTTTGAGATGACTCATCGACATATAATGTTATATTTTATATTATATAATAAAAATAATAATCATTCCAGTATATAAAAAAGTTTATATCCATCATTGGTATTATATGACGAAAATAATAATCATTCAAATACATAAAAAAGTTATCAATATATAATAATTAACTTAATAGTAGATTTTACATTATGTATTGGGTGCCTATAAACTCTTAAGTGTTAAAATAAAATATTTTAAAAAATGTATTTAATCAATTTAATTATCATCCAATCAACATCTATAATCGGCTCATTTGTTAGATATTTTTGTTATAAAAGATGATTAAAAAAGAATAAAAATGATAAGCAGTGTCCAATATCTGATAAGTAAAGTTTTATTAGGTGATGCAATTTATTTTTATCTTCTTATAGTTAAGTTTATTTTCTTATTATAATATTTTGAATTGCTACTTTTAGAAAAAAGATATTTTAAAAAATAAAATAATATTATTTAATTTTTTCACATAGGAAGGAACAAACAACAGAACATCATTAATATAAAATATTAATAATATGTCATATACATTTTATATAAAATAATTTACCATATAAAATTTAAAAATTATAATTTAAATAAAAATAGAAATGCTATTATTTCATATATTATCAAAAGCAACAGTAAAAATTACATTAAATATTTTATATTTCTTTATAATAATATTACTTATTTTCAAATTTACGGACGCAGTGTATGAGTACTTAAAAATCTAAAAGCTAGTTTTTTTGTAACTCTTAAGTTTTAGTAATTTAATGTGTGATAATGTGAATATAAAGTAAGTTATTATGTGATGGCCAAATATCATTAGTTAAAAATATTAAATTTTATTTATGTTAATTTTAAAATTAATTTTTATTTAAATTATAAAAAATAAATATTAACAGTATGTCATGATATTTTTATATCTTTAAATTATAAAGATTTCTATACATATCTTTCAAATTTATAATCTTTTGCTATAAGAAAATAGTTCTCTGAATAAACAATACATTTGCCAGTTCTTTCTAATTTAACCATTGATCATATTAAACAACTTTTAATCCTAAACTACCCAAAAATATTAATTCAATTTGAATCAAAAATTATACTTATCTCTCATTTTTTTATATCATTTTAGGAGTCCGATTCTTTTAAAACTTTCAATAATATATACTTTTTTATATCTTTTATAAACGACTTATCTCTAATATTAACCAAATTAATTTCAAAACGTTATCATAAGGCACTAGAACACTTGCTAAGGGATGACCGAAACTAGAAGTAATAGTGATATTTAAGATAGATTGTGATTATGATATTTTATAATCACTATCAATATGTATATATACTGTAATCAATGTGAAAGTATCATAAGTTGCTTCTAAAGTTGCCCTCGCATTGGATGCAAACTATTTATATTATTTAGAGATTTATGGTTAGAAAAATCCGAACCTGGCAGTAGCTGGAGCCATCTAGCAGCTACAACTAGCAGCTATACTAGAAGCGGATGTCAAAATGTGACGTGCAAAAAGTAGTGTGATTGTTGTATGAGTTTCGTGGCTTTGAAACAGTGCACCCCTTACGCTACATGTAGGGGCAGATAGACATTTTTACCTCTTTTTTTTTGGGGATCGTTATGCTATTTTTCTAATATAAAAAATACAGATATATAATTAATTATTTACTAAAAAATATTATGTCGATAATTTAGTATTGACATGCACACTACTAGAATATTTGACAGATCAGTCCTGATGCATTTCGAGAATTTAGGTTGTTGTACGAACTAGAAAATTAACTGCTTTAATTGGATGTCCGAATGTAAATAGGTCCGGTGTTTGTAACTATAAAATAAAATCTTGTGTACTATAATAAAATAAATTTGAGGTAGGAGATATACAGGACTCACTTTTTAGTATATCTTTTAATACTCAAATCAGTCATCTTTCTAATATATTTGGAAAGATGATGAGAAAGAAATATTGGGAATGAAAGGCGATGAGGGTAAGCCTATATTTAAAAAATTATACTCTTTTTTGCATACTCAACTGATTGAGTACCCTTTTTTTTCATCCCTTCTCCTTTGGGAGAGAGATTTTATTTACAACCACAAGTACCGTTGAGCTAATCGACACCTGAAATCGATACATGTGCATGATACCACTTTGGATCAGTGGTGGGAGATGTTATTGGCAATATGTAATGGTCGTTCCTATTTAATGAAAAGACCACCTGACTTTTAGATATAGCATTTGTTCGGCCACTTTTCTTTATGGATTCATTAAGCGGTTCATCATGGTCGTTTGATAGTGCTTAGATTTTGCCCTTTGGTTCACGCGCTCAAATACTACCTACTACCCGATTGACTCAGTGGCACCTTCTAGTGAGCCGTTTGCATTTAGGCCTATTGTCCAAGTAAACATTGGGTTAGCCCGATTTATGGTTGTACCGATCACAAAAATATCCCTAAATCCTAAACCCTAAATCTTATGTTGAGATATTTAAATTCAAATCTCCAACATATCATTGATGGAGATGCTATTGCAACTTCTTCAATGCGTGTCACGACCCGGGACCACAACATACGCAGGTCAAAAATAAAATCAATAATAATATTTCCATCATCAACAATAACCCATCCGGATGTGACTATCAAACATATGGGACCCAATATAAATAAAACCCGACAAGATCTCGCCGGATATGAATCCAGGACAAATAATACACGACCGCTAACTGATTAGGGAGGTATCCAAATTTACAACAACTCATCCACATAATGCAATAACTCCAATATTTTGCATACAATGATCAAGGCACCCTGGGCCATACATAATAACCATAACGTATCGCCGAGATGGAAATATGCCAAATGTAATATCTCCACTCGCCAAAAGGAATATCCTAGGCCGATCACGTCCGAGCTCCGCAAGCGTATCCATGCCACTAGTCGAAGGGATAAACACGTAAAAGCGTGAGCGCAGAAAAGAAGTATCAAGAATCGCACATTGCATAAATCGGAACAGGGGATATCGCAAAACAATCACGTAAAACAAAACATCATGTCCGTGAAATGAAAATCGAGGAGATGTCTCGTTTAAATCGCGTCCAGTAATAACTTCCTCAGGACAAAATCATATAAAACGATCCGGTAAAACCTCATAGGCGATATCATATCATATGTCAGGAGTCACATACGTCGCAAGCGAATCACCACATCCACGTGGAGACACATCCGTCGTCAGGATCTAAAACTCATAATCCGAAATCAAGAGAAAACCGTAGGAACTAAAACATAAATCAAAACACGTTAGGGTTTTATCACATCGAGACGTCTGAGACATTCCAATCGCCCATCAGTGGGCCAAACCACATACCTTAAATCATCATACACTCAAATACGAAATACAAAGCAAAGCACGAAATCGGAGAACCAAAGATCAATGATACCAACTCGAGGAAGGGTTACCCTCATCCAGAGTAACCACGGCTATATATCGGCTATTCAAGGCCATCCATGTCTTTCTGTCTCCCATAAACAAAGGAACTTGCTCACTATGTTTTACCACCTGGCTTTGGGTGCAACCTCGAGTTTTTATTATATATTAGGACGTCCGAATATATTAGTTTTTCCGTCAAATTCCTTACGATGGTTCTCAATTAAATACACGGTGGGGCGATATCTCATCTTCCTTATGGCGGAAGTAGCCAATCCTCATCTTCCTTACGGCGGAAGTAGCCTAACCTCATCTTCCTTACGGCGGAAGTAGCCAACCTCATCTTCCTTACAGCGGAAGTAGTCAATGCTCGGATCACGTAGTGATCCCACCTGGCAAACATGCATGGTTAGTGCAAGGCCTGGTTCATGGTTCCATGATATACGGGTACCAAACATACATATATATCGTAGGGTGTCCAAAACCTCCAAATCATAAATATGATAATAAAACATACATCGTATACACGATTAATAAATTGAGGGTATTTAAAAATACATGCACGTTAGTAAAATTCTATCCAAAATGTCGGAAATTAAATCGGACCAAAGAATAGAATTTGGAGGATACTGCCTTAACTTCAATTCAGATCTGAGAAGAAAGGATGTCAAAGACTCCAATCTGGGCATTTCTCTCTCCTGCCAAGCGTGCCCTCTCTCTCTCCTCGGCGCGCCCTTCCTCTCTCCTCTCTACGGCTCCGGCCACCTCGCTTGGACTGCCGCCTCGACATTTATAGCCCTTCCGGCAACCAGTCACCGTCGCACATCTGTCTCCGTCGGCCCGCCGCCCTCTCTCGTTCCCTCGCCCGATTTCTCTCCCTTGACGACTTCTCTTCTTCGCACCACGCCACCGCCGCCTCGGCCCAAGCACACCATGCGACCTCCACAACACCGAGACCATCGATTTCACAGCTCACCGCACCGAACGGCCGCCATTGACTCACCCGACACCGATTTCCTAACCCATCGCCGCCGCCGCCTCAATCCGCAACCGCAACCTCCCCACAACCACCGCCTGACGCCCGATTCTCCACGGTCTCTGCGTCGCCGCCCGCCGCCGCCGCCTTCCTTTCCCCTCTCCTCTTCCTCTTCCTCTTCCTCCTTCTTCTTGAAACCCTAGCCCCTCTTTTCTCCCCTCATTTTCTCTCTCCCGATCCTTCTCCCCCTTTTTCTTTTTTTTTCTTTCATTTTCTTTTTTTTTCTTTTTACTTTATATATATATATATATATTTTTATTATTATTATATATATATATATATATATATATATATATATATATTTTTTATTTTAAATTCCAACTCGGCCTCCGAACAACATTTTATCCCCACTCCGCAATCATTTTGAAAATTTCATAATATTTTAATTTATTTTATTTATACATCCAAATACCCAAAAATCACAATTAATATTAAAATAATCCAATCGGGATCCGAAATATCACACTCTCCCCTCCTTTTAAAAATTTCGTCCTCGAAATTTATGCACACCAATCCTTGAACAAAATAAGAACAATTCTTCCGAACTTAACCTCGATCGAAAGATTCCTCCAAAAATCTGATCACCAGCACCTGATCTTTCTATCCCAATATCGGAATCAAAATCCCAACCTAAAGTACCTTCTCGAAACCAGCAACAATTCACACTTGATCACATGCCAACAATCAACCCATACTTCTGTCAGCACACATACACAAAACATATCATCCCGATCTGCCAAACTCGGAACAACGCCAATCTGCTGGCCACTTCTCGAATTCATTGCAAAACTTCACAAGTCCAATCGAACCTCAACCTCAATCCAGCACTTGCCCTCGAAACTTGAAACTCTTCTCTTCATGACGCTTTCGGAAATATCTGACCACTCTTCTCCATCATCCACTCAAGCTACAAATCTGATCTCTTGCTTAAATTCTCGAATCAATTCTTGTAACCGATAACCGTGAATCCACACGATTTTCATTTCAACTCGATCAATCATCTTCTTCAAATCGCAATCAATGCCTCAAAATTAGTATACCTTCCAACATTCTCATCTTGATAATATGTTAACGCCAAACTCGAGAATGACTTTGTGATCGGCAAGCAAAGAGCCAACTTCTTCAACTCATCCATCGACATCCAAGATGCCACAGATTTCTCATTTTGTCAACGCAGACCAAAACAAAATCTCGAAGGCTTCTTCCTCTTGGCTTCTTCTTGATTTCTTCCTTCAAGGACAAGACGCGCGATCAACTCGTCACTCGATAGAGCATCTTCGAGGTTCCTTATAAACTTTTTGATTGCCGACAAAGATCGATTGCTCCGCAAGCTTTCATCCATCCACCAAGACTCAGCTTGATTGCGTCCAGCTTCATGACCACTCAAACAAAAGGAACTTCACTTCTGATCTTCACAAAAGCATCTTCCGCAGAAAGAACTTCATTCAGAGCCCACTCTTGGCAGGGGTTATTCACCGATAACACCACAGTTTCTCCGCTCAAAATGAAGACAGAAGACATTGCCGCGCAAACTCGTAATACAACTCTGATCCTGGAGAACATATGCATAGACAGAGAATAGATCCACCTACCTACTCCTTCGTCGACAAAATCTCCTTCTACTCCGTGAGATTTCAGACCGATCAAATCAAAGCCGCTACTTCTCCAACATCGGGGACTCAACAAAACCACCACCAAATCAAAGTCCTCAAACCGACATTCAAATCGATTCTCTCTACCCAAGAATCTAAATCGAATCTCACAACCATAGGCTACGGACCCACATGCTTCTACCGCACTATTCGGATTGATTGCGAATTAATTTATAACAAATTTCAACTAGAGTTCAATTTTTCATACGAGCCTACCTCGAAATTGAGACGACATCCGATCATAATCGAAACCTCAAAACTCGGAATATCATACATCCTCGTTATCTCATTAGCATACCGATGGGCCGACTTTCCATCCAAATACATCACTCAAAGCAAATACCCCAAGTGCTAACTCCAAGCCATAAGTGGAATAACCTTGATCATGGACTTTCAACAGTAGTAACCCATAGGCCACTATCAAGCCAAATAAGTTGCATCGAGAATACAACATCGAATCTTCCTCGAGAGCATCACAACCTACCCGCAGTTAACTTGATCCATCTAGGATCAACCAAATCAACTTTGCCAGGACAATACGTCATTTATTTCTAGAAAGCTCCTTATACTCATCATTCCAATGAACACCGATAGCTACTAAGCCCAATGTCCCACTGACGCTACGATCCTCAAGGAATCCTCGACAAATCGCTTAACAGCTTTAAGAAAACTCAAGAAATCACGCACCTTCGCAACAAACAATGGCATTTCCCAACCGGTCACCGCTTCAATCTTCTGCAATTTCACAAACATGCCATCAAAGAAACATGCCCAAACAATACTTCTAACCAAACTCACATCTCCTCAATTGGGCAAACCACAAACTATCCTTTACAACTATGACAGTCCTCAAACAGACCTCATACCCCACATAAATTCCTCGAACAATTCAAAACATCATTAATGAATCCATCACAAATAGACTCAAATACGATCGAAAGATCCAATTTACAAGATCCACAAAAGATACCAACGAAATCACTAACCTCAAAATGCCATTGCACCTTTATCTTGAAGGCAACCTCAGGCATATTCTCCCGATATCCTTAATTGACAATATTCCAAGTACATATCGATTTAGAAAACATCGAGTACCAACTATTGATCAAACAAATCACCTACCATTTCCTAACATTCGGTTATCAAATGATTCATTTCCCAAACGAAGTAAATTTCAATAATTCATAGATAACCTCATAGATTCATCACGCTTATCCCAAAAGCA
Organism: Nepenthes gracilis; assembly: GCA_033239525.1. Classification (NCBI taxonomy): domain Eukaryota; kingdom Viridiplantae; phylum Streptophyta; class Magnoliopsida; order Caryophyllales; family Nepenthaceae; genus Nepenthes; species Nepenthes gracilis. Next base: position 886,703 of record BSYO01000019.1, on the reverse strand, counting down.
TTTAACAACCCACGGCAAGGCACTCGACCAATGCCTCCACAATTCTATGCGGGATCTTCAAAATTGATGACACTCCAGACACAACCTTAGCAATAACCTCAACTACCGACTAAAAGACAATTCAAGCAAATCTTCTCATCTAAGAAACAGCCTCGAATTACCATACAACAAGAAAACTTTTTAATGACCACATAACGACTCCCAGATGTGGGCACATATGCCAAATAAACTCGGCACACATTCTCATTAATTAACTTGCAGGCACAAAGATATCAATTCATTGCCTCTCGATCAAATCTTCCTCAAATTCAAAATTCACAACCCATATTAAGAATCAAAATATTCTTATTTAATAATCCATACTAATATGGCGACTCGCCAACCAAGTCATTCATAATATCACATCAAAGTCCGGTTCATTAAATAAAATTAGATAAACCAATCATTGATATTTACAAACCAAGACCGGACATCAGAGTCTACAACTTAACAGATCAAAGGTTCACCCATTAGGGGTAAACATCCTCAAAGCTCATTTTTTGAAATTAGAAACGTATAGAACAATTACATACGAGCTCAAGGGCAGCAGACTTATTTTCGTGCCTTCATCAACTAAATTCACCTTCCTTACTATCCCGAATGCCAAACGGAGAGTAATTTTCAAACATTGCCTCCACCAAACATCATAAAAAGTGGGATACGGCACTGAGAAGCCCATCACTAGCTTGCCTCACTCTCTAACTTATGGTAATAGACCAAACTTCATTTGAACTATTAAAAACCTCGAACACCTCCTCCACTTTCTGAAATTCAATTTAAGCCTTAATTGAGATTAAGCATCCCAAAATTTTTCAAATCGGCTCACATTCAATCATTCGAAGGACTCTACATCTTGCCTACAGCAAACCATCCTTCACAAAGTAACCAAATTCTCATCTAGCTGCTGAACAGAAACATTCAAAACATCGCTCGCGTGACTCAACACTGACCAAACAATCGCAGTCGAATTCAAACATTTACAACCCAAACATCCCTTCTTTACCAAAGGCTACATTTATCACACTAGATATTCAATCAATTTCTTCCACAAGATGATCATAAAACACCTCTCCTTACGACCTTTTCTCTGATACCACACTGTCCGTCGACCGGGACCACAACATCTGGCCAAAAATAAAATCAATAATACTATTTCCATCATCAACAATAACCCATCCGGATGTGACTATCAAACATATGCGGGACCCAATATAAATAAACCCGCACAAGATCTCGCCGGATATGAATCAGGACAAATAATACACGACTGCTAACTATGATCGCAAGGAGGTATCCAAATTTACAACAACTCATCCACATAATGCAATAACTCCGATATTTTGCATACAATGATCAAGGCACCATCCCGGCCATACATAATAACCATAACGTATCCTCGAGAAATATACCAAATGTAATATCTCCACTCGCAAAAGGAATATCCGGAGCCCGATCACGCCCGAGCTCCCAAGCGTATCCATGCCACTAGTCCGAAGGGATAAAACATAGAGTAAGAATCGTAAAACAAAGCGACATACATAAATCGGGAAGGGGATATTTAATCACGTAAAACAAAACATCATGTCCGTGAAATCCCGAAAATCGGGGAGATGTCTCGTCTTAAATCGTAAATAGTAATAACTCGTCCCTCCCGGGACAAAATCATATAAACCACGATCGGTAAAACCTCATGGACGATATCATATCATATGATCAGAGGTCACATACGTTAATCACCACATCCACGTGGAGACACATACCGTCGTCCAGGATCTAAAAAAAAATCAAGAGAAAACCGCCTAACTAAACATAAATCAAAACACGTTTTCGGTTTTATCACATCTGTCTGAGGCGATTTTTATTTAAATACAAAGCATACACGAAATCGGAACCAAAGATCAATGATAATTAACTGGCAGGAGGGTTACTACCTCATCCCCTCAAGGCCATCCGTTATGGTGCAACCTCAAGTTTTTATTATATATTAGGACGTCCGAATATATTAGTTTTCCGTCATACGATGGTTCTAAAAAATCATCATCTTCCTGGCATGAAAGTAGCTAATCCTCATCTTCCTTTTAAGTAGCTAACCTCATCTTCCTACCGGGCGAGTAGCCAACCTCATCTTCCTTACTAAAAGTCATGCCTCTCGGATCACGTAGTGATCCCACCCCCTGCAAAGATGCATTTAGTCTGCAGAGCTTGGTTCGTGGTTCCACAATATCTTGGCATTTCAAAGTTCCAAAACCCCTCCAAATCATAAATACAAGACAAAACCACCGTCAATAAAACATACATGATGTACACAATTAATAAATTGAGGGTATTTAAAAATACATACGCGTTAGTAAAATGAGTCAAAAAATTAAATTGATGGAGGATCTTTAACATCATACTCTGCAGATCTGAAGAAAGGATGTCCCGAAGCACTCGAATCTGGCATTTCTCTCTCCTGCCACCGCGTGCCTCTCTCTCTCCTCCGCGCGCCCTTCCTCTCTCCTCTCTGCGCACGGCTCCAGCCGCCTCGCTACCGGAGCCTGCCGCCTCGAACGGCCGTCGCCGGCCTTCCCGGCAACCCCCGTCACCGTCGCTGTCTCCCGTCCGGCCGCCGCCCTCTCTCCCGCGCGACTTCTCTCCCCGTGAACCCGTCGCCGATTTCTCTCCCTTCGAACGACTTCTCTTCTTCGCACCACGCCACCGCCGCCTCAGCCCACGAGCACCGCACACCACTGCGACCTCCACACAACACCGAGACCACCGATTTCACCGCTACCGCACCGAACGGCCGCCATCGACTCACCCGACACCGATTTCCTCACCCATCGCCGCCGCCGCCTCAATCCGCAACCGCAACCTCCCCACAACCACCGCACGCAGCCGATTCTCCACCGGTCTCCTGCGTCGCCGCCGCCGCCGCCGCCTTCCTTTCCCCTCTCCTCTTCCTCTTCCTCTTCCTCCTTCTTCTTCGAAACCCTAGCCCCTCTTTTCTCCCCCTCATTTTCTCTCTCCCCGATCCTTCTCCCCCTTTTTTTTTTTTCTTTCATTTTCCTTTTTTTTTCTTTTTACTTTATATATATATATAACTTTTTTATTTTAAATTCCAACTCGGCCTCCGAACAACATTATGCACACACCGTCCCTACTCCGCACCTCCGATCATTTTCGAAAATTTCATAATATTTTAATTTATTTTCACCACATCTAAAATATCCAAAATCACAATTAATATTAAAATAATCTAAAGGAATATCACAATGCGTGTCCCTTTTGTAGATATTTTGTATCGATGGGAGGTTTGAATTCACAAAAGTGTTTAGTGATGGATTTTTAGTAACAACCTAATTACAATTTTATATTTCATTACTAAATTTTGTAATGACGAATTTATAATTAATATTGTCAAAATATTTTATCACTATAATTGAAAATTATTATAGTGACATTAATAATCCTTTTAAAGGGTTAAATTAACATCTCTTTTAGAGAAGCAGGCTTCCCAAGTCCATATCCTAATAACCTTCATATTTTATTAAAGTAAATGTGGCCATTTGCATTAAAATTTGTAGACATGGGATGGCGCAAATGAAATGAGTGTTACCTAATTTATTTCTTAGATATTCCCACTATCTTTTTATTTCATGTCTTTGAGAGTGATCTTACAACAAAAAGGTCTCCACGGACTTTTTTTTTTTTTTTTAATTTACAAAGATAATAATCAATAAATATAAATTGTTTTAAATCTAGACATTTATAATGGTACTCAACAAACTGTTCAAAACAACTATTTATAACAATTAAATAATATTTTTTTAAATTTTGTAAAAGCATTTAGAATATTATCACTATTATATAATAATGAGTTTAATTTTTGCTTATTTTAATTTTAGAAAAAAATATAATGAAAATATAACAAAACACAGTTTTTCCAAATATTATTCAATCAAAATAAGTGTGCTCTATATATCTATAACGATATAATTAAATACAGGTGGCTAAAAATTCCTGCAACATTGCATCATTCTAGATTTTGAATCTCACACTGTAGTTTCTTTCACTTTTCGCTATTTAAATAACAAAAAATTATCACAGGAGAAACCACAAAGCTTTGTGAGCAATGGCCCTGATGTTTGATGTCCCTCTCATCTTGTCTCCATAGTCTGCATTGTTTCTTGGTTTAGTAGAGGCTCACGGAGAAATATCAGGGGGGGTTGTAATGCCCGTACACGTTGCAGCCTCCTGCGACGCTTCAATGACCGTCGGATTAAAAAATTTAACGGCAATATTTTATATATATAAAAAAATGTTTTTAGTTTTTTTTGTTTTTATATTTTTTTTATATTTAATTTAAAAAAAGATTTAATATACTTTTTTGTTTTTATAATTTTTTTTAAACTGGAGCCGTCAGATGATGAATTTGACGGCTCCCGTCAATGTCACAGGGGGCTGCAATGCTGAGTGCGTCGCAGCCCCCTACGCTCCACGAAAAACCTCACGGTAGCCGACTCCTCACGGCTATTCCCCGCCATGTGAGTTCATCCCTCTTCTTTGAATCTCGTGATCTTTCACCGCACCAAAGCCATGCGTTCCTTTCATTTCATATGTTTGCTACCCTTTAACATTTGAAAAACCAACAATTCTGTTAAGTTTTAAGGTCTGTCTATGAGGTGCATTGAATTGTTAGTCAAATTTACATAGTTTTTTCTTTGAAAATGTGTTTTGAAGAGAAAAAAAACTAGACAAATGCAAACTTTATTGGATGATTATTTTATTGGCTAGGAAGGACTTGATTTCCCTGTTATGAGTACTTTACATTTATAATAAAGAACATGTTAAAGCTAAACTTATTTTTTGAGTTAGAATTCATAAAAATCGATAAAAAAAAAAAGAACGGGGCTCTTATTTTGTTACAAGAGCTGTACTTTGATAAGATTTATAAACAATTTAGAATAAAGGAATGCAAACTGAAATAAAAATTATACTCCCTTTGTAGAAAGTGATATCCCAAGCACTGTTATACAGCAAAAAACTTAAGATGAAGAAGAAGATGCATTGAAACATCCATATTCTTATATTCCAGAAACCATATCCAGATGCTATAATGATTGTCATGATTATAGTTTTTTTTTTAATTTTGACATGCACACATGAAAAGCCTAAACAAATTGACATACACTGAAATCAAGAACAAATTTGGAAGGTAAGAGTAAAATTATATGTTCAATTTATCAAGCTTTGTAGCGTTAATTCTCATAAAAGATATAATAATTGTGCTTAAAATAAATATAAGAAAACGGAAAATGAAGATAGGCACTGTTCTTTTGCTTTGGTTTTTCTTTTTGTTCGTTTGTTCCTGCTTTCTTATTCTCTATCTTCTTAATACAAGCAATATTCTTATCTTGATCTCATTTTTTGGAACTTGTTCTCAATGGTAAGTTTGTCATTCTAAAAAATCATACATTTAGCATTGGGCCATGGCACAATTTACGTATGAAATTAAAACTAAGAAGCAATATTAGGTTAAGAGGAAAATGTAATATCCCTCGAGATTCAGGCTAGGTAGACCGACTGTGATGAGCCTACATAGTGTTGATTAGATCTAGCCAAACCCAAATTTCTTGCTAATTGCCAAGGCACTTCATTAGTTACAACAGCTCTTCTAGGGCTGGTGTTTAGATTGGTTAGAATTTTTCAGCAATCATGTTAGCTTTTTTATATATTGACATATTCCATGACCATGTCTGGTCTGTTGTCGGCACTAATTGTATTCTACTAAAGATCTATATTAAAATTTATTGCTTTCCATTTGCTAAAGCGCATTGCCAAATCTCATACTTGTCGTGCGCCTGAACCATGCCCGAGTTTTTTTTCCAAGAGGCTTCGCCTGCTGCACGCCTATGTGAGCTCGAGCCTCATTTCCAATATGCTCGCACCCGCTACTCCCCCAATCGGCGCTCTAGCCCCCTTCTAGTATGCCGGCGCCCACTGCTCACCCACCCCATGCTCGAGCCCCATTTTCAGTAAGCTTGAGCCTGCTGCTCACCCGTCCCTCACTCAAGTGCCACATCCCGTAGAGCCCATGCTCAAAGCTCGCTCAAGCACCGGTGATGTATCCCGCGGAACCCTTACTATCCCTACTATATGCTCGAGCCGTGCTTGAGCGCCGCGATGCTCATTTTATCAACGGTTACGTTTTTAACCTAGGTTTTCAAGCCTCCCGATACATAGTTTTCTTGTTTCATTTACCCTTACATTTTGCTTGAGTCTTTGACAACCATTTCAAAGCAAAATCAAATCTTTCTTACTTTTATATTACCCATCTTGAGAAAACCAAATCTTTACAATTGTGCTTTCTCACCAAGATTTTTCTCACCACTTTATACTTTACCCTTTAACATCTCTTTCCACTTGTCAATTTTTGTTAGCGATGATGTTGGCATGGAAATAAGGATCTAGTGGTGTACAGCAATTCAAGTAGTTCATGAAAAAAATTAACTTGAAGATCGGAAGGTATCTGGTTTCATTACCATGGACAAATCCAAGGATTTTCTTGATAGAGATCACGAGATGTGAGTAAGTCAGTTAGGTTAGTACGTCTACATCACCCAATCTATTAGTTAATTTTCATATTTTATATATTTCCTAACCGTTGAAACCCGGATGGTCTTACTCAATAATCATAATTATCGATGTTTTTCTTCATCTTCAAAAATTACGTCTTTATTATTGTTGCTTTTGTTATTTACTGTTCACATCTCGATTAAAATATATTTTATGTGTATTATATATTTTATGATTTTTATTCTATAAATTTATTGAGGGGTCAAAATATTATTATGATTCGAAATGATTTGTTCCATTCAATTGATATCAGAGACTCACCCCAATCAGCGATCTCAATCTAGATGCATACCTATCAATCGCTGTCCATTCTTCCCTATTTTGATAGGAGTAACTACGCATATTAAAAAGTTCGTATATGAACGTTTCTCAAATCGAGAAATGAGCACATATGGGCCAATACCCAAATTAGGTGGACTCCATTCAAAAGCATCACAAGTGATAAATCGAAAATTTTAACTTTGTGGTCAAAAGAAAAACTTAATGCATATAATAGTAAAGGGTTGCACGTAATTTTTTTGATAGTGTCCCTGAAAGAATTTAAACGTATCTCCATTTGTGAGACCTCAAAAAAAGTGTGGGACAGCTATGAGATTACCTATGAAGGAACTAAATTAGTTAAAAACTCTAAATTGTAAATTCACACTACTAGTTTGGACAAAGTCGGATAAAAGATGACGAGATATTTGATGAATTTTATGCGAAATTGAATGACATTATTAATTTTACGTTTAATTTAAGAGAACATATTTTCGAAAATAGAATCATCCAAAAAGTCAAGTGATCTCTACTAGGACGCTTTAAACCGAAGGCTATTGCTATTGAGGCAAGACCTTGATAAACTAAAAATAGAATAATTGGTTGGCTCTCTACAATTGTATGAGTACACTCTCCAACAATCTAAACAGAACAAATCAATTGCCTTAAAAATCGTAAAGGAAGAGAGAGATTGCAACTTTGATGAAGAGTCGTGCAGTGATGAGAACTTTGCGTTATTTGTTAAAAATTTTTAACAAGTTTTCAAAAATAAAAATAACAAATAAACCTCCAAGGAAATAAACTTGTCTTATAAGTCGGTTAAAAAGGATAAAAAGGAGAATAAAGACATGGATGAATCCAATGCCATGAATGACACAAATTTAATCATATCCGAATCAAGTGCCCTATTTTAAACATCATAAAAGAAAAACTTTAAATGTGTCCCACTTAGATAATAAAGAAGATGAAAAATATGAAAAATTATCTAAAGAGGAAGAAGTAAATTATATGGTCTTTAAAAATTTCATTATTAGTGATGATGAAGCTTTAAGTGTAAAATCATAGCAACCAGATTTTTCTCGTGAAGAGTTTGATAATGAATTTGATGGTCTTCATGTGGCCTATGATAAACTATTTAGAAAATGCCTAAATTTAAAGAAAACTAATAAATTCCTAAATGGTAAATTAATTGACTCTGAAAATGATAAGGCAAAACTCACAACAAAGTTATAATGGTTCACTGTTGAACATTACAAACTAGAAATGTTAAATGGATCCTTAATTGTTAAATTAAAATCCTTAGAATTGAAATTCAAAAATGCCAAGAATAATATTAAAAAACTCTCAAGCGAAACTCAAAAGCATGATCACATGTTGGGATTGAAAAAGTTTACATTAAACCAAAAGGACTTAGGTTATGTTGAGGAGGCTTCTAAAAATAATAAACATTCTAAACCAATTTTTGTTCTTGCCACAAAAGCTTCTCACAAAAATATTGATACCCCAAAAATTTCTAAATCAATACCTAAAAGCATGGTGAACTGAATTAATTCAAACTTTATACCCAAATCAAAGAATAACATGACTGTGAATAAGCTGGCTAGAACTTATTAAATAATTGGGTCTAATACTTACTTTCAAAATAAATCTAGAAAATCCAACATTGTCTCTAAGTTTGTACCTACCTACCATACATGTGGACAAATTGGGCACATGCATTCCCATTGTCACACACCATCAATCGGTTGTACAATCAAAGACAAGGAAAAAAATGAAAAACTTGATTAGCCATATTCTACAGCTAAATGACCAAGTAAAAAGACAAGATTATAAGGTAAATTCGGGAAGAAAAATATAGATAAATAAGAGCGATCTAAAGCTGGCTACCAAAATTTATTCTTGTAAAGTTGATCACATTCCCCTAAAAGTTCAAAATCATTTACTATGATATCTAGATAGTGGATGCTCTAGGCACGTTTGGCAATAAAGCCATGTTTTCGTCTCTAATTGACCATCTTGATGGAGTAGTTGTCTTTGGTGATGGAGCGAAGGTTTCATCCTTGACAAATGCTTGATTAGTATCTCTACGCTCTTCAAGCTGTGTGATATCCTATACGTATCCGGGTTTAAATCTAACCTCATGAGTATTAGCCAACTCAATAATAAAAATTTTGAGATGAGATTTTTTCAAGAAAAATATTGTATATATGACACAAAGGGTTCTATTATGCTGCAAAGTAGGAGAACTCCCAATAATCTCTACGGGATCCAGCCTGATCCTATCTTGGGATGCCATCTCGCTAAAGTCAAGTTTGTGGAATTGTGGTATCAACATTTTGGTTATCTAAATTTTAAAACTTAAGCTAACATTTCAAGGAAAAATTGTGTTTATGGCCTTCCAAAATTGTCCAATATCAAACACCATGTGTGCGGTCCTTGCCGACTTGGTAAACAAACCATGACTAGCCATCTCTCTCTAGCAGATATTCACACCTTACGTTCCTTTGAGCTAATTCATATGGATCTTATGGAACCATCTTGGATCGAGCATCTAGGGGTAAGAAGTATATCCTAGTGGTCATAGATAATTTTTCTAGTTATCCATGGATAGACTTTATCTGAGAAAAGTTTGATACCTTTGATTGCCTGAGAATTTTTTATAAAAAACTCATAAATAAAAAATGTATTTCTATTGTGAGAATACATAGTGACCATGGAAAGGAGTTTGAAAATTAAAGTTTCAAAAATTTTTATAGTAAAGAAGGAATTCAATATGAATTCTCTACTCCTATCACTCCACAACAAAATGGGATTATGAAACCAAAAAATTGGATCATTCAATAAATGGTTAGAACAATGATTGAAAGTATAAATGTCGCTATTTATATTTTTATATTTTTTGAAATGAATAAAACTTGAAATGAATAAAAAATATTATGAATTTTGAAGAGGTAAGAAATTAAACATGAACTATTTTTATATTTTTTGAAGTAAATACTTCATTTTACGAGATAGAGAAGATTTAGGTACATTCGATTCCAAAAGTGATGAAGGGATATTCTTAGAATATTTCCTTAACAGTAGTGCGTATTGGGTGTACAATTTTTGTACTCAAATTGTTATGAAGTCCATCAACGTCGTTGTGGATGATGTATCCAACAAGCAACCTGAAACTAGTAATTGTCCTAACAAATGAGGTGATCAAACTAAATCTCCTTTAGATTCCACCTCGCCTGATATTCCGAAAGAGAGGCCGATTGCCATCCTTACTAAAGAACCTTCAGCCAAAGTTAAATTAAATCATCCAAAAGGTTTCATTCTAGATGATCTAAGTGAGGGTATGAGACTACGTCGTCGAGTTCTAAACATACTTGCTTATACTTGTTATGTATCTCATTTAGAATAAAAAAAGGTCGAAGAGGCCCTAACTGATGAATATTGGATCAATATCATGCATGAGGAATTAAACCAATTTGTTTCAAATGACGTGTGGTCCTTGGTTTTCCAACTCAAATATACTAATGTCATTGAAACCAAGTGAATTTTAAAAAATAAAACCAATAAAACTTACAACATTACCAGTAATAAGGCTCGTCTTGTCGCTCAATGATACACACAAGTGGAGGGCATCAATTACGATGAGACTTTTGCTCCTCTGGCTCATCTTAAATCTATCAGAATCTTGTTGCCTATTATTTATACCATGGGTTTTAAACTCTATCAAATGAATGTTAAAAGTACCTTTCTAAATAGTATCATTCAAGAGGAAGTCCTTCTTGGACAACTAAAGAGATTTGTGGATCCCGCGTTTTTGGACTATATGTACAAATTTAAAAAGGTTTTATATGGTCTTAAGTAAGCTCCTATAGCTTGGTACAAGCATCTCTCTTTGCTCTTACTCTCTACTCAACTCCTCTCTCTTTCCCCCGCAAGCCCACTGGAGCTATGCTTATATAGACTCATGGAGTTGAAAATGGTGAAAAGATAGATGGAATCAAACGGTTGAAATGGGGGGGGGGTGAATTTGTTAGGGTTTTTGGTAGTTGCAAATTCAAATGAAATGGAACGGCTAAAATTTATTAGAGGATACTGAGACAAAAGGAGACATGGCTGAGGAAAAGAGCGAACGAGAGAGAGAGAGAGAGAAAGAAAGAGAGAGAGAGAGACTGTCAGACGGAATACAGGGAGTGACGAATGTAGGATTTGGTTAGAGAGAATAAAATTTTTATTTTTTTATGTTTTGAAAAATAAATATTTTTTCGTTTAGTTATAATTTAATCAGGAATAAATATTTTTACTTTTTATTAGAGAATAGTTATTTTTATATGTGAAAATAACTATTTCTATTTATTATTATTGTTGTTATTATTATTATTATTATTATCACTATTTTCATCTTGTTTTTCATAATATTCTATAAACCAAATAATGGAATACTAATTTTTACCTTACTCTATTCTAATAACTAAATATATGAATAATAATTTTAACTCTATTTCCATCCTATTCTGTTCTCTGAAAATAATTATTCTATTTTTATATTATTTTATTCCAACAACTAAATATACAGAAAAAAATTGTGAAGAATCGAGAAGGAAGAGAAGAAAAACGCAAAAAGGAACAGAAGTCTGAAGAAGAGGATGAAGTGGTGCCTTTCATTATTATTATCATTATTATTATTATTATTACGTTATTATTATTATTATATTTTATTTTATAAAAATAATATTATTATTATTATATTTTATTCTTATATAATTATATTATTATATTATTACTAACACAGTGATGATGTAAATTATAACTAATATATTTGAATATATATGTTATATCATATTTTCTAATTTGCTCGGAGAAAGGTTTTATTAAAAATATATCTTGATTCTCTAAAAATTAGTTTAACTCAATTATATAATATTAACTTTAAAATATATCCATAATTAGTAATTTTTATCAATCTAGCTTGAAATATCTAATTCAAAATACCGGGATATTACAGATAATCTTTCCAAATCCATATCTTAATAATCTTTGTATTTTATTGGAGTAAATGTCACAGTTTACATTAAAATTTGCAAACGTGGGATGGCACATATGGCATGAGTGTTACCTAATTTATTTCTGTAGCATTCCCTTTATCTTTTTATTTTGTTTTATTAAGAGTAATCTTACTTTGGGTCCTCCTACAAAAGGGTCTCCATAGACTTTTTCTAATTTACAAAGATAATATTTAAAAAATATAAACTGTTTTAAATCTAAATATTTGTTACGATATTTTCATATCATATTGTCTACAGGGGTAAGATGTCCTTTGTAAAGAGAATTTCATAAAATAACTCACTCTTTGATCAGTGAATTACATAGCACTTTAAACTTGCAGTATCAACAAAATAATAGAACAAATTTGTAATTAAAATCTGATTTGATCTCATTATACATAAAAAAAAAAAAGATATAAAATATCAAGAGACTATTCCTTCTTAATAGTAAGACAATTCTAGGTTTGTTATATATCTCATGCATCTGCGTATCACTTTGTTGTCATTTTTATAACTAAACCTTGAGGTAGTGCACAATTCAGTACTTAATTTTTTCTGTCGAACTTTAGTTGTAAATCACAAGCTTTAATTTGGCCAGTTGAATCCCACATGATGCATTTTTGTTCTTCGAAATTTTCCCACAAAAATCAATTGTCTCATTCAACTTTCAACTGCATTGATTAAGTCTCAAACTCTATTTTATACCCAATTTTACCAGGTTTTCAGAGGCATCGTGGCTCAATTTTTGGGAAAACTTAAACATTCAAAACTATAAGTTCCTTAATTATTTGAAGGGAGCCCCATTTTCCTTTTTTCGGGGGATAAATTGTGGTCTCAATAACAAAGCTAAGAGAAGTTGAATTAGATATAAAATAAACATTTAAATAACAACTTCACTCAGCAAATTCTGCACATTAATATTGATATGACTCCCTGATTTTGCCTTCCATCTATTTGGAGTTGAAATTCACGATCTAGACTTTGTTGAATGGTGAATGGATGAATACCACATAGTGCCCAGATGAGATACATTCTAATTTATAACTGAAAATCTAAAATTACAACTTTATACTTAAGTGTAATACATTTGTCATCGTCAATACCCTGTTGTCATCGTCCACCGGGGGGCATCAAATGCTGATGGTCTTTCATGGCCCAAGGGGTTGATTTATAGAGATTGTTCATAGCATGCCTAATAAATGAACCCTGTCTTTTCATTATTTTTAACGATACCTACCTTATTAGACTTTGTTTAATTCATGTTAAATCGAACTGTGTCAATGATGCTACATGGCATTGTTGAGTTAACTCTAAGATCAAGGCTTTATGACTAAAATATTGAAGAAATCACAATCAAGAAGTTGGAAAGCAAAATGGGCTGTCTACAGTCATATCCCAGCTTATGAAGTCAATCAAATCATTAATAAGATAAATATATGAGATGTAATAACAAAAAATTTTATAGAAAAAATTTATAGGCACAAGATTAGAGGTTTTATTTTAAAAATATGGTTATAAGAGAAGGCTATAGATTTATATTTAAAACACTCATCCAAAATATTAGAGTATAGCATCATATTTATAATTAAACAATGATTGGCCCAATGTTCATCTGCTACCACCACTAATCTGCATCCAAAATCTACATCAACCGTCACCGTGTAATTTTTTTGGGTCAGGTTTTCAAATAATTGGTCACACAAACCAAATTTAAGTCATACTTAATAATACGAGTAGACGAAATGTACAAGGAAAATAAAAGAAAGAACCATTTGCCTTAGATATATATAAAGTTGCTACATGACCAATTAAAAATGATAAATAGGTGGACACCAAGTTGGCAATATTTCAACGATTACCAAAATTTTAAAATTTTTGATGAATAATTGAGGGAAAAGGGCCTGAAATATATCTGATTAATAAAAAACAACCATCTTTATTTTTTATTTTGAGAAAAAGAAAACTACTTTCCTATTTCTCGATTAATAGAATATTAACAAGCAAATAAAAATAAAAATAAAATTCAAATCCATATTAAATACCGATCCATAAAAAATAAACACTAACTGTATTACTCCTATACTTTAATAATCTATTAAAAAAAAATTAAATCAACACATTTTTTAGAGGAATAATCTTTCTAAATTTATATCTTAATAATCTTTATAATTTATTAGAGTAAATATAACTGTTTGCATTAAAATTTGCAGACGTGGGGTGATGCATAACGCATGAGTGTTACTTAATTTATTTCTTTGATATTTCATTTATCTTTTTATTTTATTTTATTAAGAGTGATCTTACTTTGGGTCATACAATGAAAAGGTTCTCATAGACTTTTTTTAATTTACAAATATAATAATACATAAATATAAGCAGTTTTAAATCTATGTATTTATTAGGGTACTCATCAAACTTTTTATAATAACTGTTTATAACTATAAAATAATATTTTTTAAGTATTATAATAGCATTTAGAATTTCACCACTAATATATAATAACGATTTTGATTTTTTTGCTAATTTTATTGTTAGAAAATATATACTTAAGGTATAACAAAACACGATTTTTTAAAAATATTTTTCAATCAAAGTAAATTTAATTTTAAAAAAGTCACATAACAGTGTATAATTAGGTTGAATAAATGTATGCACTGTATATCTATAACGATGAAATTAATTGCGGGAGGCCAAAAATTCATGCAATGTCACATCATTCTAAATTTTGAATCTCACATTGTATGTTTCTTTCGCCTTTCGTTATTTAAATAATGAAATATTATCACAAGAGGAACCACAAAGCTTTGATAACAATGGCCTTGATGTTTGGTCTCCCTCTCATCTTGTCTCCACAGTCTGCATCATTTCCTAGTTCAATACAGGCTAACGGCAATCAATACGCCACAAGACTCATGGCAGTCGACTCCTCAGGACTGTTCCCCCGCCGTGTGAGTTCATCCCTCTTCTTTGAATCTTGTGATCTTTCGGTGCATTAAAGCCATGCATTCCTTTCATTTCATATGTTTATCAATCTTTAATATTTGAAAAACCAATGAGTCTGTTAAGTTTCGAGGCTGGTCTTGTATTCATTTGAGATATTATCCGCTTTAGAAAAACACATAAGATATATTCAATTGTTAATCAAATTTACACAGTTTTATCATTGAAAATGTATTTTAAAGGAAAAAGAATATTCTCATTAATAAGTAGTAAAATTTATCTCTTCACTTTATTTAGCAGATCGAAATATGCATTATTAATAAGGTAAACAAGATTAGTTTTGATATAATAATGTACTTCTTTATTATAATCAATTGGTCACGAGTTTGAATAATGAATCATACCCTCTTTAATAAAATAGTAAAGTGCATATAAGATAAATTTCAAGACAATAAAGTGGGATCCTTACTTAATAAATGTATATCATTGTTCTAACTACTAATCTAACATATGTCATAAACTTACAAAAGCTGACTACAACATAATATTTTCATATCATACGGTAAGATATCCTTTGAAAAGAGATTTTTAACATTATTTTACAAAAATTTTTTACCGCATGTCAAATAAATGAAGCTTCTATTATCACCAACACCTACCACCTTGTTTGACTTTATTTAATTCATGTTAGTTGATCCAATCAAACTGTGTCAATGATGTTAATATACTACTTTTTGAGTCTAGTTACGTGTTATATTGTTGAGTTTAGGATATATGTGACGTGTTTAAAAGTTAAAAGGAGAAATTAATTCTAAGATCAATGTGTTATGACTAGAACATTGAAGAAATCACAGTCAAAAAATTGGAAAGCACATATGAGCTTTCTATAGTCATAAACCACTCTCGGGGATCCTATTCTACGAAACACTGTGCATTACGGATTTTTTTTTTTTACTTTTTGTTTGTTAATGAAATTTGTATTAAGAAAAAGAAAAAAATAAAAAATGAAAAAAATCAGTGAAGCGTAGTGTTTGCGAAGCAGGATCCCCGTTCCCATATACCAACTCATGAAGTCTGTCAAAATATTAATAAAATGATAAATAATCGCATAATAAATATATGAGATTTATGTAAAAAAAATTAAAATGAAAAATCCACGGACAAAAGAGGAGAGGTTTC
This sequence comes from Nepenthes gracilis, assembly GCA_033239525.1. NCBI lineage: Eukaryota > Viridiplantae > Streptophyta > Magnoliopsida > Caryophyllales > Nepenthaceae > Nepenthes > Nepenthes gracilis. The sequence continues at coordinate 870,630 of BSYO01000019.1, read as the reverse complement.
ACCCTACAAATAAGGTTATAGGAAACGGATATAAATTTATGCTTTAAAAGATCATTCAAAACACTAGAATGTAACATCATATTTATAATTAAAATATAAATAACTTTTGGGTTTTGGTATTCAAATAATCAGTCACACAAAATGAATTTAAGTCACACTCAATAGTATGAGCAGATGAGACATGCAAGAAAATAAAAAAATAACATAAGTTAGTCAAATTGAATTAGTAAGATCGAATATTTAGTAAAATTAAACCTTAATTTTTTTGGATTTAAAATCTCATGTAATTTGTACGCAATCATTCCTTAGCGCTACCATTGAAAAATGTATTCTCAATATCTATCATACTTTAGAGTCCTGATATACTTTCATAATAGATAAAATTAAAATAGACTTTAACATAATCTACCTTGGGTGTATCACTTTGCAGGCCGCGGTGCTTTACAATCACTGCCCTATCATCTAATTTTTAAGTCATCTACTTATTCCTAATGTGATTAATGTAAATCTATGAGATTTTAAACCCCATCAACCCTTGTAAGGTAATATTATAAGTAAGGACTATTGCTGTCTATAACGAGAGTGGCTCATCTCCAAATTAAAATCGAAAAAACTATCTTCTCCTACAAGAGAGACAAAAGGATAATGCTCCCACTCCTTGCCACAAAATAAATGCTTGTCACTTAAATAAATTGTTTTTTCTTTAAATTCTTCTTCTTTCAGTTTCAAGTGAAGTTTACAATCTCCTAATTTGGAGGGTTTTTCTTGTCTTGGTTTCTTCAAATCACAAAGATAAGGAGCAACACCACGAGGAAACCTTGTTGCGTCAGTCAGAAGGTAACAAATCCCAAAGCAAGCCCTTGGTTGCCATACGAGAAAGCTGAAGTGATCAATTCTTTAGAGGATTGGGTCGAGACTAACATGATAACCCTCTTAAAACCTGTTGAAGAAGCCTGGCAGCCATATGACTTTCTACCTGACCCGACTTCCGATGGGTTCTACGAGCAGGTGAAGGAACTTCGGGAGCGGGTACAAGAACTACCCGACGAATACTTTGTAGTACTGGTTGGAGATTTGATCACGGAAGAAGCACTTCCTACGTACGAGACTATACTCAATAATGCTGAGGGTGTACGAGACATTACAACCTCCAGCACCAAACCCTGGGCAAGATGGTCTCGAGGATGGACAGCTAAGGAAAATAAGCATGGTGATCTCCTTAACAGATACCTCTATCTCTCTGGGAAAGTTGACATGAGAAGTGTTGAGAAGACTATTCATTATCTCATTCGCTCGGGAGTGGTTAGTATACTTCTTCATATATATATTTTTTAGATCATATTCATTCATAATATGTCATCTCTCATGCTCTATTTATGACTATACTGTGCATGAAAAGGCCAAAAATACCATTGGAGTGAATAATTTCGAGCCACTGCTAAATGTATTACATTGCACAATCACATTGGGATCACTGTGAACTTTAATTCATGAATACTCCCCTTATGTTAATTCACACGCATATGATAAGTAATAAGAATGTAAAGTAGATGTTTCCTTCACCCCATATTTAGTTCCACAAAAGTAGTTCTAATTATTCTAAAATGTTTGATTTTTTATGCAGATATAATTTATTTATAATGGGTCAATCCAACCCGATCTATGGTCATTTTATTGCATGCTAAATTATTTTGCTGCTTCAAAAATCACCTTTTCTACTATGAATCCGGATCAAATAGATCAATTTTAATAATTAATTAAAATTTTTAAAATTTAAAATTTTAACTAAATTTAATAAATAGCGCTAAATCTCAAAAATTCGGGTAAAACAAACCCAATACACAGGTCCTGACAAATTAAAATCTGCACAAAACTTATCAAATAACCGTCCAAATAATATAAAAATAACCTGTACTACAATCGTCATATGAAAGGTAATAATTTAACCAAAATCATAATCAAACATAATATAATATCTAAACTATACCCGACATATAACCATACGTCTAAATCCGACTATTTCTAAAATTCAATCCCATCAAATATCAATTTAAGTCATAATAAAACTAAAACTCAATAAATCGAATGAATAATTGACATATCACGTTCTTATTCCTGCAATGTATCAAAACTTTATACTTTGGAGGGACAAAACATAAAATATGAGTATAAAACCCAATAAGTATTATATTTAAATAAAACAATTCCAATAAATCAGAGAAAATATCAGATGGATAAAGATCCAATCAAATAACAGAATAAACCTAAATCGTTGATAGAATAAATCCAATAAAAATTTAAGATTTAAAATTTAATGATAGTATCGTACTCAAATTAAATATTTAAATTCAAAAAAATATCCGATAAGAAAATAGTTCTCATCGGAATGTGCGTATATATATATATATATATATATATATATATATATATAAGTGATCTGGACTAATTCCAATAAGTCAATATCCAAGTCCAAATCTAAATTCAAGACCCAATCAGCTCATAATTTAGAGTAGAATTCGATAGTTGGATAATTCAATAACGTGCGTAGAAGTCAAAACAGTATCGCAATAAATAGTCTAATGATCTGAATCAGAATATATAATCAAAATAATTTATATGAGACATGCCTAGGCCCATTTATGGACAAAATTGATGAATATTAAATCCAAATCAAAATCAAAATCTAATTCAAATTTATACAAAAATACAAATAATGTATCAAATTTGAATTCTGATTATTTAAAGATTAGTTTAAAAAAGAGTTATATATACTCTTGGTAACCGTAGGTTATACTAAAGGCAAATTAGGCTAACATGTTTGACCTACAATCCTCAAACCAATCAAATATATCATGATGTCTGAAAATATTATAAGGTCAAATCAAATCATCTAAATTGAAAAGGTTACTACTCTAAACCTTTCCTATCGACAAAAATAAATTTTCAAATAATAAATCTCCCTATCAGAAATTTGTCAGAGTATCCAATATCCAAATCTAAATATTATAACAATAACCTAATACATGCATGCAAAAATGCACGGTCTATACAAGTTTCATGCACATTTTTGTATATACAAACAGATATAATATATACAGTATTTGATAAATTATTTAGACTTTTAAAAAATAATTAAACCCTCTAAAATTATAAAACCCATACTAGAAACTCCCAAATCAACCAATGAGCTATACATACATGCCTAGAATAAACAAATCGAGTGTATAAAAATACATGCACATTAGTAAAAATTTTAAATAGTGTCTAAAATATATCAGATATTAAATCAAATCAAGAAAAAAAGTTACAGATATTTGATTTGACTTTATTCAAAGTAGATTTGTCAAAAAGATACTCTGATGTACCCGAATTGCACGATTCTCTTTTTGCTTCACGAGCGCCACTTTCTCTACCCTGCCAAGTCACACGTCTACCCATACGTACGTTCTTCCTTCGCCAATGGTAGCTCCAGCACGAGCAACGGCGGCAACCATAGTGGCAGCAACCTGACAGCGACATGGTGGCAAACGGTGGTGCATGCAAGTCAACGAATCTTTCTCTCTCTCCACTGCGCCTTATTCATCGTTCTTATCACGATTCAACCGATTTCTCTTAAAATTGGTACATATAATCCCAAATTTTGCATCCACAAGGAGAATGAAAGGATTTACTTACCTCGATTTGCCAAAATTAGCATTCACCCATCCCCAAAATTATTCAACGTTGATTTGCTAAAAGGATACTCCAATGTACCCAAATTGCACGATTCTCTCTTGGCTTCCTGCGCGTGACTTTCTCTCTCCTACCGGGTCGCACCTCTGCCTCTCTTTACGTTCCTCCTCTACCGATGGCAGTTTCGACAAGGGAAACGGCGACGACCACAGTGGCAGCAACCCAGTGACTGCATAGCGACAAATGACGGTGCATGCAAGCCGGCAGCGAAGGACGGTGCATGCAAGCCAACGGCTCTTTCTCTCTCTACACTACACCTCATTCACTTAAATATATGAAATTAAATTTCATACGTATCTGTATTCTAAATATATGAATACATTTTTGTACTAAAAGCTAAAAATAAAAAATAATAATGATATTCATGTTGAACAATAGTAAAAAGTAAAGACTCTAGCCCAACCCTCAAAGTCTTGAGCTTCCTTGAAGGAAGGCCAGTAGTCAGGTATAGTGTATAGTGCCTGGTTGAATAGGACCGACTGAGGTAGCAAATTTATGTCTCCTTCAAACGTCACCACCTTTTATCAATGCATAGTTATCTTTAATAAGTCTTTTAAAAGTTCCAACTTTATAAGAAATAATGAAAAGGTAATATTTAAGATGATTTGAAAGAAATGTGTAAGAAAATATAAGTTAGATGTAATTTAAAAAATAAATAAAAATATAAAATAATATGGTAATTTAAAAATAATTCTACTTTTGAGATATATTAATGTCATATAAAGTGGATTGATAAAAATAAAATTATATAGCCAATTTCATATAGTAAGATAAGTGATATATTTGTTATTTTTGTTGTTCATTTGAATTATATTTTCAACGATTTTAAACATTATTAAAATGATACTAATTGTTAAAATAATATTGATTTTAAATAAAAATATTGACATGTATTTTTACTTCACCAATATTTGCATAGAAATGGAAATCATAATTATACGCAGAAATTTATTAATAAAAAATAGCATATACTTTTACTTCACCAATATTTGTATAGAAACTCCATTAGACTATAAATAAGATAAAGTACAATTCATTGAAGGACCATATTTTTACTAACACTGGTATACAAAATGGAAGGTAATATTACAGAAAAGGCCTCATCGGCTTCCATTTCCAGCGTCAGCTCCTCCGACGATGGTAGCCCCCGTCGGTCCTCTCTCTCTTCTCCTTTTTCTTTCTTTCCTCCTTTTCTTTCTCTCCCAACACTCCACCGCCTATGTTTTCCTTTTTATTTATCTTTTTTTTAATTTTACTATTATATATATATTAATCCAAATATCTTATAAATATATAATATTTAATTATATATATATATATAAATTTTTTTATAATCCAAAAAAATAGATCGCTTTTGGTCTGCTAAAATTAAGATACGTATTGATGCTTTGGCTAAAATAGATCAAAATCAAGGCCATGCAAGGCTTAGGCAAAGCCTGAAGGGAGCATAAGCCTAACAAGTTTGGATAGGCCGGAATAGGTCCAAAGCCACTCAAGCCATAATCTATTTCACCCCCAAATGTCAAAATTGATCTATCCTTTTTGTCTTGGTTGTTTGTAATTTTTTAAATCATATGTTATTATCAATGTTATTATTTCATAGGAAAAAATTGAAATGTTTGTATTTGCACAAAAATAATACTTAGGTACAACCTTCAGAACCTAATGAACTACAAAGGACCTACTTAGATTAAGTTTGATGTCGCTACTTTAATTTGATGTGATCCATCATAAATGGAAGATGGAAGGACATTGTAGTATGAGAGTAGAAGTTCTGACCAAAGACACTTCGTCGTCATGCGGTATCTCTCTCTCAAGGCAGCATTTTCTTGGTCCTCTAGCATCTTGTACCAAGGACATTGTAGGATGTCTTCCCCGAGGGGCCAAAGGCAGCCATAGTTAGGTGGCTTGGAAAATCATCAATGGTGATGGAGAGTTTTGTTAGGTTTTCATCGCTCTCTTATGAATATCATAAATAGTGGATAGTAATCAAAATATTACGCGATATTCATGCAAGGATTATGACATTCACGTACATAAACTACACATGACAAGTGCTTGAACGCCTAACCGAGGGGGCTAGTGCCCGAGGGATACCCAAGCGCCAAAGGCAGGGACACCTCCACTCGAGATGCACCTAACGAGCGTTCGAATATGGCTCGCAATATGAAAATACACCTAACACTTTTTATGGTCTTTCGAAGTCAATTTCTCATATTAGGAGTATAGCAGGGAGAGAGAAGAGAAAGATATTTTGTATCTAGTTGAGATCCAATTTGAGTTTTATTCTTTATCAATATTAAATATGTTATTTAATAGTGAATTTTTAAAGTGTATTTCATTTAATTACTCTTATTTGTCGTTATATTTTATCTTATAGGTTGTTAGATGTATTGAGGGGGTTGTAATCAACAATTCTTCGATTCGAGTTTATAATAAAGGGATTTTTGAATTGGTTATTCATAACCGCCAATATTATTATCCTGGTGGATTTATTCAGACTTTGTCTTCTTATGATTTTTTTTTAGTTGAAAATGATTTTTTAGGTTAAAAATATTGAGTATCATTGTATTTCTTGTGGTCACGATTTTAGTAGTTGATATTTGACGGGGGATGGGTTTGGGTTTAGTTCCACTATGTCAAGTTATGTGTGTTCATATCAAATCCGAATAAGTAATATCAGATAGAGGTAATAAAAGTTTTATTTAATGTTCTCGAAAGAAAAGTGATGACAACTGCAAATTAAGGCAAGGGGTCTCTCATAAGGTCGTGAGGAAAAGTTTGTTCAATTTTCGTCAATCAATTATGGGTACCATAACAAACCAACAGACATTGGAAGGTCTCGAAATATTCGTGCGAGGATTACGATGTTCACACACACAATAAGCGCTCGAGCGCTGAACCCAAGGTTGCTCGAGGCATGACCAAGCGTCGAAAGTGGTGATGCCCCTCTCGAGGCATGCCTAAATAGCTCTAAAGCGTGGCTTGCAGTATGAACATGTGCCTGGCACATTTTAGGTATTTTGAAGTCAGTTTATCATACAATGAGTGCCGCACAGAGAGAAAAGAAAAAGAAAGAATAAAAAGTTCAACATGTAGTTGAAATCCGATTGAGTTTCGTTCTTCATCAAAGTTGGGTACATTATTCTAGAGTGGATTTCTATAATCTATTTCACTTGGTTGCTCTTATTTTTCGTTATACTTTATCTTGTAGGTTGTTGTTTTATTGAGGGGATTGAAATTAACCATTCTTCACTAAGGTTAGTAGTGAAGAGATTTTAGAAGGAATTATTTGTAACCGGTATCATTATTATTCTAATAGATTTATTTAAAATTTATACCATGGTTTTTCAATTAGTCGAAAGAATTTTTTATATTAAAAATTTCGTAGATCATTGTGTTTCTCATACTTACAAGTTTGATACTAATGTATGATAGGGGGTTGGATTTGGTTTTGCTGCATCAGGTCATGTGTATTCAAGCTAATTTCCAAAAAGTTTGATTTAGAGGATCCTCTTCGGATGGCATAGAGAATTCTCGAGAAGCAAGTTATTCCTTAACAAGTGTTATGGAATATCAATTCTAACATAACTTAAGAGTTTCATTGACAACGAGTCGATGTGTCCTTAGTTGACTTGGAGTATTTTCAAAGATGGTCAAATGATTGAAAAATCCTTAAGAAGGAGCCTATTTTATCCACAAATGCTTAGGGAAAAAAACCTATGCAAGGTTTAGGGTGGGTAATTTCCCATCTGTGGCCATGACTCATTATTCATCTACGTTTGATGAATTGTCCAAACTATTGAAATTTTGGAATCCCATTAATAATAATAACAACAATAACAACAACAACAACAACAATAATAATAATAATAATAATAATTTTTATGTGAGAAATCTTACTAATATTAGAAGAAAAAATTACAATATTGAAATCCACTCAAAATTCATTATGAAATTTTTACAACTTATAACTTTTAGAAAAAAATTATAACTGATCTAAAAGAATAACTATAAGGCCAATATGAAATACTATGGCTACAACCTAGGTAACTTTGCTTATGATTGTTGTGAGCTAAATATGTAACACAAAACTATACTTCACTTTCTAATGTTTAGTATTTAAGAACGGTTTGCTAATTGAATATATCCTTTAAAGGATTACATATTCAGGATTCTTATCCCATATAGTCAGAGATAAAAATATATATATTGAGTATCATAGAAACAACTACAGAGTTAACTAAAATGGCTCATACAAACTTGAGTTTTTCAATAGCTGAACCCTTTACTTGCTTGATGTTTTACATACTCCAAAGATTTGGCATGACTTGGTCTACATAGTTATTTTTGTATGTTCATGCTCTATAGTGTTGATGTCAATAATGTTACAAACAAGAATGGTTTGATGACATTGTAAATGTTGTTGTGGTACTAGATACTTGATATGTTGTAGCAATTATGTTTAGAATTGTTTTTAACCATTTACATTTCCTAGTGTTATAAATGCAGATGTGAATATTTGACATGTTATATTAGGTTATCATGAGCAAGAACAACTGAACTGTTTGTTAAAGATGGCTTATTAGGCTCACTTGCCAAATTTGATTTTCCCATATATTAAATTTATTTAGTTGGAAAAACAATTAGAATAGCATTTGACAAAGAAACTAGATCAGAATATTGATGGCAATGAGACTATTATGATATCATTTTTCTAAGGAATGTAAGGAAGAGGAATTGGAATATAAATCCATTATATTTGTCAATATTTGCACACATCTTGGTTAATTTTATTTGATATTTCATAAATTAAAAATCACTTTAGATATCTAGTTATTTAAAACAGGCTCATAATTAATGAGATAGAAAGTATTACAATGATGTGAATAAATCGATGGTCCTGTTGGGTTATGAGTTACTCCGCAAGGGCCTATATCCATTTGACATGCCATTCGAAGGTTCGAATGAGAACATATAGGTACTATACTAATACGGATGATTAAAGTAGGCACACATGCGAAGTGCTAAAAGTAGTAGACGTGTACTTGAAGCATGCCCGAGGCATCGGATTCGGTAGGCGCATGCTTGAGGCTCGCCCGATGGTCGCTCGGGTGCCATTTAGCTATATAAAATCACGCTGATGTAATTTTAGAGCAATTTTGAAATTAGTTTGTTATACAATGAGTACCGCACAAAGAGAGAAGAGAAAAAGAGAGAAGATGAAGAGGTATAGTATCCGGTTGAGATTCAATTTAAGTTTTATTTTTTAAAAAATTGAGTACGTTATTTTAAAGTGGATTTCTAGAGCGTATTTCATTTAATTATACTTATTTTTCATTATACTTTCTCTTGTGAGTTGATGGATTTGTTGAGGGGTTATAATTAGCCAATATTTACTCAGTATTAAAATGAAAGGATTTTGAAAATAGTTATTTATAATTTACACTATTATAGTAGATTTGTTTAAATTTGTCAAATGATTTTTTTCTTAATTAAAAAAGATTTTTCATTTTAAAAATATTATATATTATTATATTTTTTATACTCATGAATTTGATGATTAATGTTTGATGAGTGATTTTAAATTTTATTCCTCTGTGTCAAATTGTAGTATTTAGGTCAAACCCCAAGCGATTCTTGTCAAATTGAGGAACAATTAGGACTACCCAACTTACTGAAACTAGTGGGAGTAAGTTGTCACTTGGTGTTCGCACCCCGCTAGATTTTCAATCATGAATGTGTGTCAAGAAGCATATTCCTTTTTGTGAGCTGGTAATGGAAAATAAACTATTCAGCATAACACCAAAAGATGATGGAAAACGGATGAAAGCAATGGAGAAAAAAGAGTAACAAGATGAAATATAAGGTTAATAGAAACATTGAAATGGTGTTTGACATTCATCAATGGCAAATTGGTAATGACTATTAAATACCATTTTGTATGTGATAAATGATCTATGAAATGCAAACTTTATTGGATGATTATTTTATTGGCATGAAGGACTTGGAGTTCCTTGTTATGAGTACTTTACATTTGTAATGAAGGACATGTTAAAACTAAACTTATTTTTTGAGTTAGAATTCATAAGAATTTTTTGAAAATGTTATTATTTTGTTACAAAAGTTGTACTTTGATAAGATTTATAAATTATTTATAATAAATGAATGCAAAATGAAATAAAAATTATACTTCTTTTATAAAAGGTGATATCTCGATGAATATTATATGCTAAAACAAACTTGAGATGCAGAATAAAATGCATTGAAACATCCGTATTCTGATACTGCAGAAATCATACCCAGATCCATACTTCTGGGTAAGAAGGCGGCATTATAGTTATATTTAAGAATATATATATTTTTTGATATGCACACATCTAAAACCTAAATAAACTACCATACATTGAAATCAAGAATGAATTTGAAAGGTAATAGTAAAATTATATGTTCTATTTATAAAAATTTACGGCTTTATTTCTCAGAAAAAAATATAATGATTGTGCCTAAAATGAAATTAAAATGATGGAAAAGGAAGATGGGCTCGGTTCTTTTGCCCCTGTTTTCCTTTTGGTTAATTTGTTCCTATTTTCTTATTCTCTATCTTCTTAATCAAGGTAATATTATTATTTTGATCTCAATTTTTTAGAGCTTGTACTCAACGGTAAGTTTGCCATGCTAAAAATTTATAGATCTAGCTTTGTGTCATGGGACGAGCTACGTGTGGAATTAAAACTAAGAAGCTGTATTAGGTTAAGAGGAAAATGTTATACTCGTTGAGATTCGGGCTAGGTAGACCGACTGTGATGAGCCTGCAAGATGTTGATTAGCTCTAGCCAAACACAAACTGCTTACCAAATGCCAAGGCACTTCATTAGCTACAACAGCTCTTTTTGGGGTGTTATTTAGATTGGTTAGAATCCTTTCAGCAATGGAAACCCACTGTTATATGGGCCTTGGATTGATGGAAATGTAAGTGGCTCTATACATTGCCTCTATTTTCGTCCAACGGAGTTGATTATTATCACCATTTACTGGGTTTGTCCCTGCAGGTGGGGAAGCTTTTGCTTGACTGGTGAGCCAAAGGGGTAGCTATTTTTTTGCTATTGTCCTACATGTTTCTGTCATTTGCTCAGTTTTCTTAGTTTTATATTTTATTCTTTATTGTTTGATAGGTGTTTGTGGAGTTATTTATTGTTTGATACTCATAGAATAGTTAGGTTGTTATTTTTGAAATATTGTATGTATAAATTTTGATTTTAATATAATTAATTACCTACTAAAAAAATTATTGCCACTATTCTCACAACTAATTTGTTGTAGGATTTTAAGGGCAAAAACGATGCTTATCGTGGTATAGTATATGCTTCTTTTCAAGAAAGGGCAACGCATATTTCTCATGCAAACACGGCTTGGCTTGCCAAGCAGCACGGGGATACAAAACTAGCGCAAATATGTGGCACCATTGCTGCAGATGAAAAGCGTCATGAGGTTGCTTATGTTATGATGATGTCAAAACTCTTTGAGGTTGATCCTAACTACTCGATCTTGTCATTTGCCGATATGATGCGTATGAGGATCTCAATGCCTGGAGAGTTAATGTATGATGGCCATGACGAAAACCTTTTCGCACATTTTTCAGCAGTCGCCCAAAGGCTTGGCGTTTACACTGCTAAGGATTATGCCGACATAGTAGAGCATTTGGTAGACAAATGGAAGGTTGAAAAGTTAACGGGGCTCTCAAGTGAAGCGGCGGAAGCTCAAGATTTTTTGTGTCAGTTAGCACCGAAGATAAGAAAACTTGACGAGAGAGCTCAATCAAAGGGTAGGCATAGACGCAGTAATGTGCCTGTCCTCTTCCCTTTCAAGTGGATATTCTCTAGGGAAGTGAAGTTATGGTAAACATTGCCTTAAGTACTTGCTTTCTTTCTAAATAAATCTGGATATTATTGTACCAATATCATAATAATAAGGATGTGAGAACACTCTTTTACTTGTCATCAAATTAAATAAAATAGATAATATTAAAGTTTAATTCTTCTAGTGACATGTTCATTTTTACCAGCTAGATATAGAAAAATAGATGGCCGAATACACAATCAAAATTCCTATATCATTAGGTATGAATAGAGTTTGAAACAAATAGTTTTATCCATATATTATCGAAACATTATTATACAATGAAATATCTCACGGTTGTATTTAATTGTTTATACCAATGGCTACAAATTTCACATATGATATTTTTGTGCCAATGGTTTTTTTTTATCGTCTAAAATTAAATCAAATGAATAAATAAAATTTAATTTTTCTTGTTGCATTTTTATGGTTTTCTATTATTCAAAGAATAATAGATAGTTGAATACATAATTGAGATTTCTATAACATGGTGTGTAAATAGAGTCCGAAACTGATAGTTGTATTCATCCAACTTTTTATGTTTAATAAATAAATAAATAAATAATTTTTTTCTAATTTATAAAATTTGAAACAGCATCTAAAAAATAAAATTAACAAATATATTTTCCCATCTTAATTTTGCAAAATCAGATTTAACATGCAATATATAAGTAAGGTATAAAATATATATTTTTTACAATAATTTTCAAAATTTATAAATTTAATTAAGTTTAATTATTATAATTAATAATACAAATTTTTTTATAATAAAAAATTTTTTTGGGGTAAAACAGAAGGAGAAATGAAATTTTATAATTATTATTTCTAGGGCACGTATACTTTACTGATGGGATAAAAACAAACAGCCACAGGGCTTTCAAAATTTGGAGTACAGAAAGGGACTATGTCCCACCGTGAATTTTCCGGTTTGTAGGAGTTCCGGTGGAGCAAGCATGAGGGCGGCGGCTATACTAGCGGACGGCACGGGCAGTACGGCTACCCTTGCCGCCGGTCATTCGGTCTGCGTGAATCCCGGGCAGAAACAGTTGACGCTGATATTGCAATCTTTCAAGCGCTTTGCCAGCAGCCGTGAGTAGGAGTTTAGAGCTAACTTCGACACTGCATACTCCGTCCATGTCTCCGGCCAGCCATCGCTTTCCCACTGGCCATTGCTTACGTGATCCGTGAACAGATTCAGAACGCCCTCAATGCGTTCCGCCGTTAGGTTTTCTTCATCTTCCAGTGTCGCCCTCATCTTTGGGTTTCTCACCTTCTGCACTTTGCCGAAATGATCAAATTAATCGTTGGACGCCAAAGAAGAAAAGTGAGGGCAGTTGGTGATATTCATGAGAACAAAAGTGTCTTTGAAAGAATGGGGGGGAACAATAGAGGGTTACAATTGATAATTAGATATGGTTATTGATGGGTATTGATACAAAGGGCCCAATTAAAAGGCCTGCATCCATTAGTTAGACCCACATTCCAAGAAGGCTCAAGAGCCGATTTGGCCTAAGAGGTTGACTTAGCGCTAGAGGCCCAAAGACTTGGCGCTTAAGGCCCGAGGACTCTTTAAGAGACCGACGCTTCCAACTATGGCATGAGGACTTATGATGGTGGCTGAGGACTCTACATGACCTGCAAAATCTGCGGAGTTGGCAGCCAACTCTATCAACTATAGAAGAGATGGCGTCTTAGGGAAGATCGTAGACGTTGTAGAGAATGCACAATCTACAGAGTAGTTGACTTTCAGAGTTAGTGGGTTTTGTAGGACACGGCGGAATGAATTTTGCAGGGTTGGTGGCAGGCTCTACTGCACATGCAAGACCAACACTGGAAAGGTGGACACCGATCAATATATATACATGCGTAATAAGCTCTACAAGGAGCACGATATGAGTAAGCGAGCAATTACAAGAGCAGAGTGACAAAGAATCACCAACTTGTTCTTGTTCTCTACGCTCCACAATTCCTATAACCTGGACCCGCTTTGTGATCACAAGATTTCTAGTAAAATCATTCATGGACCAAGAGTTTCGTATTTTTTTCTTTCATTTAGAAAAAAATTTTTCATGTAAAAAATTGTATCTTGCTTACCAATTTCTACTTAAAAAGTCCTTTGTGTTGCTCAGCATTAGGATCCTCTTCCGTACAATCATCAGGATCCGAGGGTGCAACATTAACGCCGTCTGTGAAAACCGACAAAAGTCTAGTTAACACAATTTTCAGCAACAAAAATATGGTGAACATGCGAGCCCAAACAAGTGCCCCAATCAGAGATGCTGCTCCATGTGGCAATTGCCCTCCCACGAGTAGATGGATGAACAATCATCCTGATCCATGTGTACAGGTACTGGCGAAAAAGGTGGATGACATCTCCAGAGCTGTCCAAACCCTTTGTTTAAAACTGGATGAGCGGACAAAGGAGGCGTCATCCAAGGCCTCCCAAACCGCGACGTCCAGGAGGAGTAGGGAAGGAACACTCCCCTCCAAGTAGACTTGTCACCATGATGACTCCGGGATCCAAGTTGCTTCGAGCAATAAAGTCCTATCACGACTGGAAGGTCACTTGAGTCTCATAGTTCAAAAGAATAACTCAGAAAGGCGAAATCTTTGATACTCACGCGATGATCAAGAGCTCACCTTTTAGGAGGGACCCTCTCGTAGCGAACTCCCTCCAAGGAAGAAGGGTCATCCAGAGCCACAAACTACGCGGGCCTCCTACGAGTTGAGAGATTATCGCAACAGGAAGAAGACGTCGACTCCTCCTCAAGTGGAGGAGAAACTTGAAAAGATTTAGTAGCGAATCGTTGGAGAAGACCTGGAGGGGGAGCTGCTGACCTACGCTGATAATCATTTACAATGGAGATCGGGATGAGGCCATTACCTACCAAATTCAAAATGCCAAATCTTGACGCCTATGACGAAATGTAGATCCCACGAATCATTTGGATCACTTTCGGGCACATATGAGCCTCCGAGGAATGGATGAGGTGACGATGTGCCTATATTTTCCTCTAATACTGAAGGGTGATACTAGGATATGGTTTTATGGACTGCTTGCTAACTCGATTCGATCATTCAATGAGCTGGCAAATCTTTTCATCTTCCAATTTCCTTCTAGCAGAAGAATTGAGAAGCAGGTATGGCACCTTACTCACGTGAAGTAAGGGGTCAGGGAGAGTCTGAAAAGTTTTCTGTCTCGTTTTATAGCAGAAGTTAGGTAGATCCCAAAGCTAATGAACGAGACCAAGCTCAGTGCCTTCCTATCTGCATTGGAAGAAGGTAGCTTCTTCAAACACCTCGTCCATAAAGGCTCGCAAACGTTTAGAAAGTCGAGGCCATAGTATGAGCATACATAGTGGCCGAAGAAGCCAATAAACGGAAAAGGCCTGACAAAGAAGAGAATCCCCACCCGAGGGGGTGGAAGGAAAGATGAAGCACGAAAACCGACAAGGCACCCTATGGCCGAGGAAGCAACCAAAGTTCGAACAGTTGTTCGGATGGAGTTCAAATCTTTAAACTTGACTTCCTTAAACGATTTGCGTACCAACATCTTAATACAAATTCGGAATGAAAAATTTTTAAAGTGGCCAAAAGTATTGAAGAATCCAGATCGGGGCAATAAGTCAAAGTATTGCCACTACCAATGTTGTGGAGGTCACGGTACCAAGGATTTTCGGACATTACAGAAGGAGATTGATGAGCTAATCAAGAGAAGTCACCTTAACCACTTCCCGTAAAGATTCGAGCAGGTTTCCAGAGCAGTAGATGATGGTGAGGCTGACCAACCGAGAAATCGAGTGGCCGCGAGGTTGACATAAGTGAGCAATTGCAAGAGCAAAGTGACCAAGAATCACCAAGCCTTGTTCAGGAAGAGGTCATTAGTTTAGTCTCTAAAGATATGGCCCATATAACTTTCCATTCTTACCCTGGCAAGAATCCCCTTTGTAATCACAAGATGAAACGACTATTCATTGATAATAAAAGTTTCAGGAATTTATTTTATCTTGATACGTACTTTAAATTAAGACTCAAAAGAAGTTAAATGAAGGCTACCGAGGGACCTCTCTAGGGACAGGACAACGAGCCAATACTAGTTCAGGGAGTCATCCAACTCAAGGTCACTTTAGGAACCTATCCAAGAATTACTTCCAAGACCCTCTCCTTTTTAGTAGTAGACCTTCCATCGGTCTATAACGTTATTTTTGAACGTCCCAATTTGACTATCTTCAGTGCCGTCATTTCAATTCCGCATCCGAAGATGAAGTTTCCTACACCGTCTGGAGTTAGGAAAGTCCTCAGGGATCAAGCAGTCGAATGGACATGTCATCTGTCCCAAGTCACTTGGGCACCTCTCCCCCAACCAATTGAATACCTGGATTTCCATGACGAAATAATATTGCTACAAGCTGAATCTGGAAAGTCAACCGACCAAGTCCCTTTGGATCTCAACAATCCCAAGAAGTCCGTCCAGATAGGAAGTTCTCTACCTCAGTACTTTCAAGACTGGCTTATCAGTTTCCTCTAAAAAATTTGGATGTTTTTGCTTAGGTATCAAGTGACGTGCCAGGAATACCAACTAGAGTAATGGTCTATAAATTAGGCCTAGATCCCAATCATAAGCTCGTTTGATAAAAAATAAGAAACTATTCGGTGGAGAAACTGGTAACCATCCGCAATGAGGTATAAAACTTCTAGATGCTGAATTCATTCGAAAAATTCATTACCCAGATTAGCTGTCCAACGTGGTCGAGGTCAAAAAGAACAACAGGAAATGGAGCATGTGCATTGACTTTACAGATGTCAACAAAGTATGTTCGAAGGATAACTTTCCATTGTTAGGGATTGATTTGCTTATAGACTCAACGTCCGAACATGAACTCTTAAGTTTTATGGACGCATACTCAGGTTACATTTAAATACAGATGAGCCTGGATAACGAAGAATACACATTATTCATGACGGATCAGGGAACATACTGTTATAAAGTCGTATCATTCGGCCTGAAGAATGTTGTTACCACCTATCAATGACTCGTTAATAAAATGTTTAAAGCTCAAATCGGAAGGAATGTAGGGGCCTATGTAGACGACATGCTCATCAAGAGCAAAATGATCGGCCACCACATTTAAGATCTAAATGAGACTTTCAATGTCCTGAGAACACATCAGATGAAACTCAATCTAGCAAAGTATACATTTGGAGTGACGTTTGGAAAGTTCTTGGATCACATTATTTCACGTCGACGGATTGTGGCAAATTCAAAAAAGATCAAGGCCATATTTGACATAGAGTCCCCTCAAATAATGAAAGAGGTCCAAATGCTGACTAAAAGGCTAGTAACATTGTCTCGTTTCTTGACTAAATCGGCCGAGAAATACCTGCCATTTTTCAAAGCCCTAAGAGGGACAAAGACTAACGACTTCCAGTGGACGTCTGATTGCGAAGAAGCCTTTCGAGGCCTCAAGGGGTCCTCTCTTGACCTCTCTCCAATCAGGCAAGGAGTTATATCTGTTTCTTGCTATGTCCAACACAACTATGAGGTTGGCCTTGGTTCAACAATAACACGATAGGCAGCGACCTATATACTACGTCAGCAAGATCCTGTTTGAAGCTAAGATCAGGTACTCTCACGCAGAGAAGGTAGCTCTGACGCTTGTATGTTCAGCTCGAAAATTGATGCCATATTTCCAAGCGCGCAAAGTTATCGTCCTGACTGATCAGCATTTAAAATCAATATTATAGAATCCAAAAATGTCGAGATGAATGGTCAAGTGGGCCATTGAGTTAGAAGAGTTTGACATAGAGTTTTGTCCGAAATCAGCCTTAAAAGGTCAGGTCTTGGCAAACTTTATTGTCGAAATGATGACCCCGACTCTGGGCACTTTGGACCTTTGTGACGCTGATGAACCGCGTAGCACAGCAGTATGGACTGTGCATGTGGACGGCGCTTCCATGAAGAATTGCTGTGGTGCTGGCGTTGTGCTAAAGACACCCAAGGGACCGAAGATAAAATACTCAATGGTTCTCAAGTTCCTAGCAACCAACAACACCACAGAATACGAGGCATTACTTGCGAGACTTCGGTTGGCTATGGAGTGGTCGGCCAAGATCCTAGTTGTCTACAGTAACTCCAAATTAGTCGTTAACCAAGTTCAAGAAAATTTTCAAACAAACAAACCACAACTCTCCAAATACCTCTTAAAGGTCTGAGATCTAACATTGGCTTTTGAGAAGGTGAAAATGGTCCACATTCTGATAGAAAAGAATGGAAAAACCAACCAGTTAGCAAAAACGGCAGCGTCGGGAGACCCTCAATAATATGCCCGTAGAATGTGCGAGGTCTTTGAAAAACCTAGCATAGATGATCCCGAGCCCAAGGTAATGTAGATATCCAATGCTGGCAATTAGATGACCCCTTATTTAAAGTACTTGTCTAATGGGATATTACCTGAAGATATGAATGAAGTCAAGAAGGTGAAGAAGACAGCAGGTTGGTACACCATCATGGACGGCCGATTGTACTGACGTGGATTCTCTGCCCCCTATATGCGGTGTCCCACATCAGAAGAGGCTGATTATGCCCTCGATGAAGTGTACCTCAAAATTTATGGATCTCATATTGGGGACAAGAACCTTACCTTTAAGCTGATGAGGTAAGAATACTATCGGCCAACCATGAAGTACGACACCCTGGACTTCATGCAAAAATACAAAAACTACCAAATTCACGGGAACTTTACTCACCCGCCTCCCATGGAGCTTCGAGCATTACAGTCACCTTGGCCATTTCCACAATGGGAGCTGGACATACTCGTACCACTGTCAACAGCATCTAAACAGAGAAAGTTCTTAATCATCGGAATTGATTACTTCATAAAGTGAGTTGAGGCCACGCCATTAGCTCGGATAATCGAGCAGAATGCAACAGAGTTCGTCAGTCAAAGCATTATGTGCAAGTTCGGGATCCCAAAATAAATTGTGACGGACAATGAAACTCAATTTACCGAAAAACGATTTACCAAGTATTGCACCTACCTAAAGATAAGATTGGTTCATATGTCAGTTGCATATCCGCAAAGTAATGGACAAGTAGACGTCACAAACCGCACAATACAACACGGACTGAAGATGAAATTGGAGCATGTTGGAGGCTCATAGGTTGATGAACTACCATTTGTTTTATGGTCATACATGACAACACCGACGGAGCCAATGCGAGAGAATCCATTCAGCCCGTGTTATGGGGTTGAGGCAGTCATTTCGGTAAAGTTGGACTACCTAGCCTTCGAGTAGATTGTTTCAACCTAAACGACAATGCACAAAAACTTCGACAAAACCTTGACATGCTTGAAAAAACCCAAGACATGGCAAGACTGCAGATAACGACATATCAGCAGCAAATTACCAAATACTGTAATAAAAATGTGAAAGCGTGCCAATTCGAAGTAGGAGATTTAGTGCTAAAAATATTGAGGCCAAGGGAAAAATGCCGGTCAGAATAAGCTCTCCCCAAATTAAGAAGGACCGTTCCTAGTCTCAGTCATCCTCCAAAATTGGGCGTACAAGCTGCGCACCCAGGAAGATAGGCTTGTCCCTCGAACGTGAAATGCCGCTCACTACAAAAAATTTTATTAATAAATGTACAAGCGACCAGATAAAGATAGTTGCATCACTTGAGATGCTTGTATCACGTTTCATTAAAGCAATAAAATTCTATTTGCTTATTTACTGATTTGTATTCATTTGAGTGTTTGCATGTCATCCAATAAATAGGTAAGACCTAGCCTGCCCTTAAGTCAAGTAAAATAACTCCCTTCACTTGTTCCAAAACTGTTCTAAAACAGTTAGTAAAACTCGTAACACCGAGAGGGTTCAGAAAAAGTCAGACTCTAAAACTCGACAAGATTGAGTGGCTCAAAAGAAGTCAAACTCTAAAACTCGACAAGATCGAGCGGCTGAAAAGACGTCGAACTTGAAAATTTGGCAACAATGCCAAACAATCTACAAGAGGTTGAATCCTAAAACTTATGGGGCTTAAAATAGTAAGAATATAGAGACCTTAGAGGTAGCATCTTCGACCTCCACTCATAAAAGATAAAACTTTCTTATGACACAAGTCTAAAAAAGAACCAAACATATAAGGGATCCGAGGAAAGAGAAGGATTATACCAAAAAATCAATTTTATTCATATATTAAATATACAACAAAAAAGGGTACAACTGTATGTCAAGATCCGAAAGATCCTAGCTGACCGGAAGGTCTTGGCTGGGAGGGGTTAGGAATTCCACTCTCTATTAGGTGACCAAATAGATCCACCTTGCATTGAGCGCTGGCATTCTTCGGATGAAACAAAGCAAGAGGAAACCTCGGGACCAATATTGTGATTATACGATGACATAACTTGATGTTGTCCCAATACTTGCGACCCATGGCTGGCCCGATGTCCACAGGCTTTAGCGAAGTCTTGAGCTCGTCCTCCAACAAGAGATTCCTACATCGAAGGGAGGCATTCAACTACTGTTGGGCCTTCAGCGAATCTTCAAGGGAGGCATTCAACTGTTGTTGGGTCTTCAACGAATCCTCAAGGGTAGAAATCTTATCCTTGGCCACAACAAGCTCATGACCATGGCATTTGGCATGCTCCTCTAAGGCCTTGAAGGTGTCCAAGCCAACGTAAGATTGGGCATCCTCATCAATAATTGGAGTAAATCGGTCAGCCCAGTCACGCAGCAACAAGACAAAAATCAGTCATTAAGGCATGGACTAAAAAGGACAAGAGCTTAGAGTACTACGGGAAAGTACCTTGGAGAAAATAGAGCTCCTTGCTTAACTTTCTCCTCTGACGGCTTTGGACTCCAATGGCTCCATCGCCTAAGCCGTGTCATCTCCAGCAGCTGACTCCTCAGCTCCAGGGACCTATACCACAGCCTCAGACACAGGAGCAACTCAATAAACATCTAGGACTGGGGACTTAACCACTTCAAAATACTCGGCCACATTAATCTTTGCCCCAGTGCCATGAGAAGTCCCCGTAATGTCCTCGGCCTGAACCTCCTGAAGGACCTTGGGCGAAATCTCCATCGCACTATAAATCTGAATTGTGAGGCAAGGAGGCTCAGGATTGGGCATCTCTGTGGCCCTTATTTCCTCGACCTCAGCTATGTTGGCTGTCACCTCTATTGTTCTCATTTCCCCCTTGACCTGAGTTGCCACAGATGCATCCTCGGCCTGTGCCCTAGTCATGTTCTCGGTTGGATTATCAATCCAATCTGATGCCTCTCCAGAAAAGATGGATGGAATATCAGGCACAAGCTCATCAAAGGATGAAGGAGTGACAGGTGGCTCAGCGGTCATCTCCTCAGGCTAAGAAGGTTGAACGGCAGGCTCGCTAAGTGTTGAGGGTCCAACTGCATCAGGACCATGGACTAACTCCACTTTAGAAGGCCTCTTTCTCCTCACCAATTGCCCGATGATAGCTTCATCCTCATCAGAGGAAGAGGACTCGATTGCAGTCCTCGGATGTTTTGAAGTCTCTGTCCGATGGCTTTTTCCTACCCTTTCAGACGGCTCCTCGATCCTCTGTGACTTATATTTCCTCTTCAATTTCTTCTTCTTTACAACAAGAACAAAGGGGACTCCTGAGTGCTCAAGCTGAGGCTTCCACTTAGTCTTCTCTAAGGCATTAGTTTCAATTATCGATTCTTCTTATTTTTATTAAAAGAACCATGGTTTTTCTGAACAAGGCTAGTGAAATCCTTCGCTGCCACTCTCTTGTCGCTCAAAGAGTCACCACAGAATTTTGATTCCACGTTCACCCATTCATTCAATATAGCCCAATAGGGATGGACAGCAAGGAAAAAATTCTTATCTTTCCATCTCTTAGTGAAATTGGGGTCCCCACAAGTAATGTCAAACTCAGGACACAGGGAGATGACCATCTAATCCTAGCCATGGGTGAACCTCAAAATAACCTTGAGCACCACGATACCAAAACTCTTGTCATGACAACATGTAAAAACGCAGAGAGAAATAAAGTACCTCACTACATTAGGCTATAACCTAGCCACTGGAACTTTAAGGTCCCTCATAATCTGGTAGAGCTCCAGTGCCATGGGATATCAAAGACCACCCTTCAGATGGACTTCATAAACGGTGACAAAACTGTCAGGAGAGGTGCAAGCTCTGTCGTTCACACCAAGCACTAGCATCGCCATCGAACCCAAAATCTTGTATTTCGCGCAGATAATCTCAAGATCCTCCGGAGGGAGAGAGAAGATGGGATGTCCTTCACTTCTAGAGCCATCATCGAATGGTGTAGAAAATGAAGAGAATATGAAGAAGAAGGATGAAGTGTTCGAAAGCAGCCGAAGGAAAAACTTCAAGTTGCAAAGCAAGACTTAGAGTTACCGATGATCATTTGAAGGAATGGAAGGATTTTAAACAGCTGGAGAAATTCAAAAGGTGCGCCTCATTATGGCTAGGCCACGAGTCGATCCGCCATAAATTGAGGGCAATAATGACCGTTCTCTTCCCAAAGCAATGTCAATCGCATTTAATGCCTTAACTAGCACTGCACGCCAGCACCTCAAACCTGAAGAAGGTCCTCGGACGGATTTTGGTTAAGCCATGGACTTCAATTACATCCTTGGACGTTTGTCCTCAGTCATCGAACTATAATTATATCCTTGGATAAATTCTGGCCAAGCTTTTCAAGGCATGTCTGCGGACATCTGAAAAGTTTTCACTTGAAGAAGAAAGCATAAGGCCGCAGACAAGGAGAAGAATCAGGTCGAGGAAGATGCCACTCAAGATGTTTGCGCCATCATCATGCCTGCTAAAAGTTGAGATTCTCAAACCTATCAGTATGGGGGGTAAGTGATGGGTATTGATACCTATGGCTCAATTGAAAGGTCCGTATCCATAAGTTGGGCCCACGTCCCAAGAAGGCCCAAGAGCCTGTTCAGCCCAAGAGGCTGACTTGGCATTAGAGGCCTAAGGACTTCGTGTTTAAGGCCCGACGACTCTTTAAGAGACCGATGTCTCCAACTATGGCACAAGGACTTATGATGGTGGCCAATGACGTTGCATGACTTGCAAAATCTGTGCAGTTGGTACTTGACTCGGTCAACTGCAGAAGAGATGGCATCTCAGGGAAGATGGCAAACGTTACAGAGCACGCGCGTTCTACAGAGCAGTTGATTTTCAGGGTTGGTGGGTTTTGTAGGACACGAGAGAATGGATTTTGTAGAGTTGATGGCAGACTCTACTGCACACACAAGCTCCATGTTGGGTAGGTGGAGACCGATCAATATATATACATGTGTAATAAGCTCTATAGGGAGCACGACATAAGTGAGCAATTGCAAGAGCAGAGTGACCAAGAATCACCAACTTGTTCTCGTTCTCTACGCTCTAGGATTCCTATAACTTGGACCCCCTTTGTAATCACAAGATTCCTAGTGAAATCATTTGTGGGCCAAGAGTTCCATTATTTTTTTCTTTTATTTAGAAGAGAATTTTTCACATAAAATACTATTTCTCACTTACCAGTTTCCACTTAAAAAATTCTTTTGTGTTGCTCAGCCGCAAACAAAGAGAGACGCTCTAAAGAGTCATATTAAGGCCAACGTAATTCAAGGTATTTCCGCCATCATACATGCCAAAGGTTGAGACTCATAAACCTATTGATATGGGGGCTAGTGATTAGTATTGATACCCAAGACCCAATTGAAAGGTGGACATTCATAAGTTTGGTCTACATCCCAAGAAGGCCTAAGAGTCAGTTTGGCCCAAGAGGCTGACCTAGCGCTAGAGGCCTGAGGATTCTTTAAAAGACCGACACCTCCAACTATGGCACGAGGACTTATGATGGTTGCCGATGATGGTGGCCGATGACTCGCATGACCTTACAAAATCTGTGGAGTTGGTAGTTGACTTTGTCAACTATAGAAGAGACAACGTCTCAAGGAAGATGGCAGAAGTTGTAAAGCATGTGCGATTTGCAGAGCAATTGACTTTTAGAGTTGGTGGGTTTTGTAGGACACGGCAGAATGGACTTTGTAGAGTTGGTTATAGACTTTACTGCATGCACAAGCTCCGCGCTGGGTAGGTGGACACCAATCAGTACATATACCTGTGTAATAAGCTCTACAGAGAGCACGACATACGGTAGGGAGCAATTGCAAGAGTCATGAATCACCAACTTGTTCTCGTTCTCTATGCTTCAGGATTCCTATAACCTGGACCTCTTCAATAATCACAAGATTCCTAGTGAAATTATTTGTGGATCAAGAATTTTATGATTTTTTCTCTCATTTAAAAAATAATTTTTTACGTAAAATACTGTGTCTTGCTTACTAGTTTTCACTTAAAAAATTCTTTTGTATTGTTCAGCATTCGGATCCTCCTCTGTACAATCATCAGGATTCGAGGATGTAACAGTTATAATTTAATAGTTTTTTAACAAAAAAAGATTTAAATTATACTTATTTATTTAAAAATAAATAATTTTAATATTAAAAATAACTCTTTTTATCCACCTAAGAGATAGTGCCCGCTTCCTATGATAGGTGACAATAAAAAAAAATTACAACAAATTACATTATTAAAATTATTATTTGTACATAGCAGATTATTGTGAAAAATTAAAAAAATATATTCAGATATATCTTAATTTATTATTTACAAATCAAATGTGAAATTTAACATTCATAGATTAAAAAATAGTATTTAAATCAGACTATAAAAATAATTTGTAGTCAGTCCATCAAAAATTGTGAATAGTAGCAATGACTTCTGGCTATATACAAACAATAACAGTCCAAACGTTGTATATTTTTATATGTTTACCGTATAAAAAATTCACAAAAGGTTTTAAGTTTATAAAAATTAAATATTATAACAATTTTCCTATCCAGTTGTCAATCAAATGGCGGGTTGTCCTGGGTGTCATTTTAGGTTAACGGAGTCTGGCTGGAGCACTCATTTTTCACGTGGCTTGGTTTGTTCCTGTGGTTCTAAAATTTTTTATAAAGCTGCCCTTTATTTTGGGGCTTCATAGGTTTTAAAAAAAAAATTGTTTTTTAAATTTAATTAAATTTTATGTTACTTCATTGTGGGTATTACAACAAATATATAATTATCGAGAATATGCACAATACTGATGCATGGGTACGCTTGGTTAAAAACGCAAGCAATGGTAGCAAAATACTCATACGAGGATTGACCAATAATCGATCGATGGTCATCCGATCGGCAAAAGATATCTAAGGGTCATGCGATATTCGTGTAAGAGTTAACTAAGGATCGATCGAAGTTGTATAGATAGGTCGTGCTAGATCGGTGCTTAATGGACGCATGTGCGTGGTTTGTCCAAATTACTCATACCTGATGTGTACATGAATGGCGCTCATGTGCCGCTTCTAATATAAAATAGCATTTTATACGGTTTTAGGGTATTCAAAATTAGTTTTTTACACAAGGAGTGCCGCACAAAGAGAGAGAGAAAAGAAAAATGTTCGATATTCAACTGAGGTCTGATTTGAGTTTCATTTTTTATCAAAGTCAGGTACATAGCAACGGATTTTTATAATATATTTGGCTTAATTACTCTTATTTCTCAGTATATTTTTTCTGATAAGTTGCTCATTAAATTCTTTCTTGTGAATTATTAGCTGAATTGAAAGATTTGTAATCAGTTATTCTTCACTTGAGATTGTAGTGAAGGAATTTTGGAGGAGATTACATATAATTAGCACTATTATTATGATAAATTTATTTAAAATTTATCAAATCGTTTTTTTTTTATTGAAAAGAATTTTTCATATTAAAAACGTTGTACAATATTATATTTTTTATGTTCACGAGTTGGACGATTGACGTTTGACATGAAATTTGTGCTCGTTTCGCTGCGCCAAGTTGTACATGTTCTAGTTGAATCCCTGACACAATATTGAAGTAAGAGAAAAATATCCACAATGACTAAAATTTACTTCCACTTAGAGATGAAACTTGTAGAATCATCATTTATTGAAGAAAAACTTTGTGATCCACGCTGCACTCACAAGAATGTCAAGTTGTCCAAATCGGTCTTTGAACCAGGCAACAAAGGCAGCAATGGAAGCAGGGTCAGCTACATCTAATAGGGAAAAGTGGACACGAGGACCATGATTCCGAATCAACTCGACAGCGTTGAGCCCTCGTGTTGCGTCTCTAGCAGTAACGATAACAGTGAGACCTGATTCTGCAAGCAGTTCGGCCACTTCAAGCCCGATTCCTCTATTTGCACCCGTCACTACGGCCGTTATCTCACTCGTCTACTATCTTAATTCCCACATCATAAGTTACTACACTTGTTAGCCAAAATTTACTCACTTGAGCACATAAGTGCTAGATGTACTAAACGCATTGTCTGACCATAGAGCTAGCAACTTGCAGCGGCCGTTGCTCAAATAAATGATGCGACAGCTGCTAC
Organism: Nepenthes gracilis; assembly: GCA_033239525.1. NCBI lineage: Eukaryota > Viridiplantae > Streptophyta > Magnoliopsida > Caryophyllales > Nepenthaceae > Nepenthes > Nepenthes gracilis. The sequence continues at coordinate 844,522 of BSYO01000019.1, read as the reverse complement.
AAAATAAGACAAAAGAGAAGGACAATCCCAGGGTATAAACTACATGGGTTATTCACCAGTAAGTTAAACCTTCAAGTTATATCGGCTAGAGATTTCTACGAAGAAATGAGATCTCTTAATTTGATTTGTGTTTTCAAAAAAAATAAGTGGATCACAAGGAATGATAAGAATTATGTTATATTTGATCATGAGCCTTCTTCCCCAATCAGGCCTGGCTTCTTGAGATTAAATTGGATTCGGCTCATTCATAATGAGGTTTTATATTCCATTCTTCCGCTCTTAGTTTGTACAAATTCATCAACCATTATTCTGAGTTGTGGTTACTGCCTTATAATTTGAAGATTTATGGGACTGAGAGAGGAAGAGAGAGAGAGAGAGAGAGATAGAAGGGCCTTACTTGGTTGAGTTGAGAGGGGTAGATGACAGATTAGATAGCTCTGGCCCTGGTGCAGCTGCTCCCACTAGCTAGCTAACCTGCTCTTCGGGACGAGCAACGGACACACCTCGAGGATGTCTTTTATAGCCGAGAGGATATAGACTAATTAGGGCTTGCGTAATCTCTCTCTCTCTCTTTCTACGCACAGGCACACCCGCAAAATGTTTGTATGGACGGTGGCGTAACATATTGGACTGAGGTGCATATTGTTAAGGCTGTATGTGGCCACTTTGATATGCTTTTTTGGCTCATAACCACAGACCAACCTTGAGTTTGTCATTCTAATGAATCATGATATTCATGATATCTATTAGGAATTGTTTTTTTTTTGTAGTATAATGCATCGTGAAATCCATTATATCAGTTTAAGCATTTGGTATTACAAAGGATATTATTACATTGTGAAGAATGTATTAATATTATTAAATGTGTCATGCCTTTAAAGCCACTAGCAAATAAACATGTTGTGCCTGACACGACAATATGTCTCGGCCTGCACAATATGTCCAAGCTTTAACGTGCTGGGTTATGCACTACTCCGACAAAAATTAAAAAAATAAAATATAAAAAAATACACATAATATTATATAAAAATATATCATGTTGTATTTTTTCTATCAAATATTTTTATTATCATAATTTATAAAAATAAAAATTATATATCTAAGAATTTATTTATTTTTAAACTCTACTTATATTTTTTCTTATGCAATTATTATCATTTCTAAAGTCATCTTATTCACTAAAACTCAAAATGGTTGAATTTCTGACGTGATCTTTTGTGTCTAACTAATTCTTAAAAATATATATTTATATTATTTTTGATATCATTCTATTTCTTTTTTTGTCAACTATTCAACCTTTAACATTAAAAACTGACTCTTATAATAGTATATTTGTTGGTGGGAATAAGAAATCCCATATTATTAATGTGAATATGAATAATTTGTACTCATTTGCCTCCCAGCATTTTAAACTTTTGAACTCTAATTGGTTGCTTGTAAATTTGAAAATATTGTTAGAGACATTTGTCTTTTTGGCACATTTCGTGACCATATGCATTATTGAATTAACGTCGGGTTGTGGGTTATCGGGTTAAAGTCCGTTCGGTCCGCCCTCCATTCGCTCGAGCCCGTCCAAAGCCTTCCCGCTCGCCTCTCGCTCGATACCCGCTCGAGCCTAAAATCCAGAACGTCCCGGGCTCGCCAGGAGCTCAAAAACCGTTCGAGCCGAAAATCCAGTAGGGGACCCGCTCGCTATGTGCTTGAGACTCGCTCGAGCGCCCACAGGGTTTCTCACGAAACCCTACGGCCGCTCGAGCGCCGGCCCAACGGGCAGAATTTTCAAACGCGTTTTTGGCTCCACTATAAATTCATACCTTATTTTCTTGAAACCCTAAGCACGCCACAACCTCAACTGATAATTTTTGAAGTCTTCAAACTTGAGAGAAAAGCCTTTCATGCATCATTGATTTAGTCTCTCTTGAGAAAATCAAAAGACATAACTTTGAGCTTCATAATCTAAGGAGTTTTCTCACCATTTTTTCTTTTTTAACCATTGAATCTTTGCCTTCTACCATCGTTGGAGACTTTGGTTCGTGAAGAAGGAGACTCGTTCGTGATTGGAAATTCAAGTGATTCGAGGGAAGATTGACGTGAAGATCGGAAGGTGTTCGGTTCCATTCAACGGCAAATCCAAGGAGTTCCTTGGTAGGGATCACGTGACGGGGAGTAAGTCGGCTAAGTTGCGCGTCGTTACCACCCGGCCCGTAAGTTAATTTTCATAGTGCATTACCGGCCGTTGAAACCCGGAGTTTTTTCGATACCGTGGGTATCGAGTTTTCACTTCGTCACCAAAAAAATTGAAAAGTGATTCGAGGGAAGATTGAGGTGAAGATCGGAAAGTATCCGGTTCCATTGCCGTGGGCAAATCCAAGGAGTTCCTTGGTAGGGATCACGTGACGGGAGTAAGTCGGCTAGGTTAGCGCGTCGTTACCACCCGGTCTGTAAGTTAATTTTCATAGTGCATTACTTCCCTGGCCGTTGAAGCCCGGAGTGTTTTTCTCGATACCGTGGGTATCGAGTTTTCACTTCGTCACCAAAAAAATTGAGTCTTTATCTTTATTGCTACTTATATCGTGCATGATTGTTAAACTTGTTAGCATCTAATATTAAATATCTTTTACGTGTATTAGATATTTATTATTATTCACTGCTTCCGCCATACTTTTAACGGGATCGAAAGACGTTAACAAAAAACATGCTTTTTCAATTGGTATCAGAGACAGACCCCGATCCGTGACCCCCGATCTAGATGTATACGAGTGGATCACTCTCTGTTTCTCCCTTCTTTGATTGGAGTAACTATGCCTATTGGAAGGTTCGGATAAGAGCCTTCTTTAAATCGCTAGATGAGTGTGTTTGGGTACGTACCCAAGTTGGGTGGACTCCACCTACTAGTTCATCGGGCAACGAACCAAAAGCCCTATCTTCATGGACCAAAGAGGAACTTGATGCATGTAATTGGAATAGTAAGGGGTTACATGCTATTTTCATGGTTGTGTCTCCCGATGAGTTTAAACGAATTTCAATGTGTGAGACCTCTAAAGATGCATGGGACATTCTTGAAATTACTCACGAAGGCATGAAACTAGTAAAAAATTTAAAATTATAAATGCTCACCACTAGATTCGAAGAAATAAAAATGAAAGATGATGAGACCTTCGATGAGTTCTATACTCAATTGAATGATATTGTCAATTCTACATTCAATTTAGGCGAACGAATCCCGAAAAATAGAGTTGTTAGAAAAGTTCTACGATTGTTGCCTGAACGATTTAGACCCAAAGTGACGGCGATTGAAGAGAGCAAAGATTTAGATAAATTAAAAATCGAAGAACTTGTAGGGTCCCTACAAACTTATGAGCACACATTGTCACAATCAAAGAAGAATAAATCTCTTACCCTAAAATCAAGTAGGGAAGAGCGAAATCGGGACTCCGATGAAGAATCATGTAGTGATGATGATTTTGCATTATTTGTTAAGAATTTTAAAAAATTCTTAAAGAAAAATAACTCTTCATCAGAAAAACTGGATGTGGACTTAAAACGATCACACAAATTTGAGAAGAAGGACCGACGTGAGAGTAAAGACTTCAAATCAAAAACTACCCAAGGCGTCCAATGTCATGATTGTAAAGGCTTTGGCCACTATCGGTCTGAATGCCCCAACTTTAAACGCCAATAAGGTCAAGCTTTTAAAGCTAATGTGACCCTAAGTAATGACGAAGAAGAAGAGGGTGAAAAATGTTCTGAAAATGGCCCTGTCAAGTACATGGCTTTTATGACCTCCATGTGTAGCAATTCAATAGATAATATTAATCAATCTGATGACTCTATGGCTGAGTCAGAAGCTGAATTTGATGGCCTTCAAGAGGCATATGATAAGCTGTTTAGGGAATGTTTGAAAGTAAAGAAATTAAATAGAACCCTAAACGGTAAGATCATAGATTTAAAAAAAGGAAACGTATCTCTACAATCCGAGTTAGATTCTAAAACTCAAGAAATTGAGAATCTGAAAATCTCATTTACTAAGCAAATAACAACTTTAAAATCTGAAATTGAGGCCTCTCAAAAAGATTTGAAACAATTCTTAAGTGGGTCTACAAAATTAGATCATATGCTCAGGTTGGGAAAAATTGGTGGAAATAAACAGGGTTTGGGGTATGTTGTGAATTTTGTACAAACTGATGTGAAACCTAAAACTGTGTTTATTTTCGCCACGAAAATTTCATATAATCATACCCACACACCCAAAGTCATCAAGGCCGTGCCTCAACGTGTAAATAATAATTTTGGCTCAACTAATCTAGGTAATCACAAGGCTATGAACAATTCTTCCATCTCTAAGTTTGTGCCTATCTGTCATGCATGTGAAAAAGTTGGTAACATTCGCCCACGGTGCTACACCATGAATCCTTTGCACAACCAAAGACTAGGGCTAAACATGAATAAACTTGTTGATCACCTTTATCATTTGGATGCACAAGTTAAAAGTTTGAATGTAAGAGTGCATTCAGTGAGACAAGTCTGGGTTAATAAAAGTGAGTTACATTACCCCTTGGCCATTCGTGACAAAAAGGGGGAGATTTGATTCACTTTGATAGGGGGATTACTTGGGGGGAGTACTGCTTATTTTTGTTAGGGGAAGGATTATTGTATGTTATATTGTTGCATGTTGTTAATGCCTGTCTCTCATGCTTATGTACCATACATGCTGTTATGTTGTTATTATTTTTTCTGCTTTGTTGGTACTAACCTTGCTTGACCAGGAAATTGAGGTTCCACAGGCTGTCAATGAAAGTTTTCATCAGATCGGCTCAGCAGTTCTCGCTGTTTATTTTTTTTGTGTATCACTAGGCGTAGGTTTTCATGTACACGGGTTTTATCTCGGTGGTATCTGAACCCGTGATTCTCTTGTATTTCTTTATTTTATGAGTTTTGTCACGGAATTGCCAAAGGGGGAGATTGTTAGAGACATTTGTCTTATTGGCACATTTCGTGACCATATGCATTATTGAATTAACGTCGGGTTGTGGGTTGTCGGGTTAAAGTCCGTTCGGTCCGCCATCCATTCGCTCGAGCCCGTCCAAAGCCTTCCCGCTCGCCTCTCGCTCGATACCCGCTCGAGCCTAAAATCTAGAATGTCCCCGGCTCGCCAGGAGCTTGAAAACCGCTCGAGCCGAAAATCCAGTAGGGGGCCCGCTCGCTGCGCGCTTGAGACCCGCTCGAGCGCCGGCCCAACGGGTATAATTTTCAAACCCTATTTTCTTGAAACCCTAAGCACGCTACAGCCTCAACTGATAATTTTTGAAGTCTTCAAACTTGAGAGAAAAGCCTTTCATGCATCATTGATTTAGTCTCTCTTGAGAAAACCAAAAGACATAACTTTGAGCTTCATAATCTAAGGAATTTTCTCACCATTTTTTCTTTTTTAACCATTGAATCTTTATCTTCTACCATCGTTGGAGACTTTGGTTCGTGAAGAAGGAGACTCGTTCGTGATTGGAAATTTAAGTGGTTCGAGGAAAGATTGACGTGAAGACTGAAAGGTGTCCGGTTCCGTTGCCACGGGCAAATCCAAGGAGTTCCTTAGTAGGGACACGTGACGGGAGTAAGTCGGCTAGGTTAGCGCGTCGTTACCACCCGGTCTGTAAGTTGATTTTCATAGTGCATTGCTTCCCTGGCCGTTGAAGCCCGGAGTGTTTTTCTCGATACCGTGGGTATCGAGTTTTCATTTCGTCACCAAAAAAATTGAGTATTTATCTTTATTGCTACTTATATCGTGCATGATTGTTAAACTTATTAGCATCTAGTATTAAATATCTTTTACGTGTATTAGATATTTATTATTATTCACTACTTCCGCTATACTTTTAACGGGGTCGAAAGACGTTAACACAAAACGTACTTTTTCAAATGTGATTAGACTGTAAGTAGTAAAAAAGTTCAATTAGTATTATATTTTTATTAATTAGTTGTGTCTCACAATAAATCTATAATGAAAAAAATAAATCACCTCAATTGAAAGTGCGGCAACCTAAATATGAATCACCTGATCGAACACAAACTAATCATATAAAAAAATCTCAAATAAAAAAAATGCTTATTATAAATTGATCATAAATATGATATCCAACATAAAGTTAACAATTTGAGACAAGAGATAAAATGAATATCCATAATAAAATAAAAGTGAAGAAAATACAATTCCGATAAATTGTCCAACATCTACTAAAAGGTAAATGAAATCTCTCATCTTTCATCATAAATGTTGTTACCTTAAAATCGTCTCCATCTTAAAAATTCATGCATCACATGTTTGAAATTTTTGATACCACTCTTACATACTTTAAAATGTCATAACTAAATTTATATATAGATTTTATACACTGTATGATAAAAAATTAAAAAAATTTAAAGAAAAACTCTATAAGTTATAAAGGAATTAAGAATATTCTTTTCGGGATGAGAATATAATAATTATTTGTATTTATATAGAGTTTTTATATATTTTGTATCGGACCATTATAAGAAATTAGTGGTAATATATTATAGTATGTATTAATATATTATAATAGTAATCAAGGTTCGAACATATTATCTACAGATAAAAGTAGCATTTGACCTCACCTACAAGGCCATAAATATGATGGCCTACCTATAAATTTTAAATAATAGTACAAGATCATTGATTGTACAAAAATAAATATAACCTCAATTTTAATTTCTGCTCATTTATCAGTATGGCCCTACTAACTCTTTGTTCATGAGAATTAGTATATTTGAACACAATTGGCATAGTACGTTTCAATTAATTGAAACTTAAAAGCTATGCACAATAATTATGAAAATTCGTGATTTTACTTATAAAATTTGAACTATTATTCTTACAACATGATTTAAGATAAAATATACATTAATTATACTGAAAAAGCACGTTTCGGTCTTACATGTTTCGACCCCGTTACAAGTATAGCGGAAGCAACAATAAACAATAAATATCTAATACAAGTAAAAGATATTTATACTAGATGCACATACGAGGCTAACAATCATGCACAATATAATAATAAAAAGCAATAATAATAAAGACCCGATTTTTGGTGACGAAGTGAAAACTCGATACCCACGGTATCGAGAAAAAACCTCCGGGCGGCGGCGGGGAAGCAATGCACTATGAAAATCAGCTTACAGCCGGGTGGTAACGACGCCAGCTAACCTAGCCGACTTACTCCCGACACGTGATCCCTACCAAGGAACTCCTTGGATTTGCCCGCAACGAACCGACACCTTCCGGTCTTCAAGCCACTCTTTCCTCTCGTGCCACTTGAATTGCCAATCACGAACGGATCTCCTTCTTCATGAACGGATCTCCAACAATGGTAGAAGACAAAGTTTTAATGTTGAAGAGAGTTGGTGAGAAAACTAGTTTGAGCATGTAGAACAATCCTTTGGTGATTAGTTTTCAAGAGAAGAAACAATGATCTTGAAGCATGAAGGCTTTCTTCTCAAATGGAGGCTCAAAATAATCAGAGAGCATATGGCGTCCTTCGGGTTTCAAAAAATATAAGCCGATATTTATAGAGGAGCCAAAAATCGCGTTTGAAATTCTGCCCGTTGGGCGCCGCTCGAGCATGGCTCGGCGCGCGGGCGAGCGGCCGTAGGGTTTCGTGGGAAACCTGCGGGCGCTCGAGCCGGATCGAGCACGCACCGAGCGGCCCCCATCTCCGGGATTTCGGCTCGAGCGGCGACGAGCATGTATCAAGCGGCCCCATTTGGTTTTTAGGCTCGAGCGCGGCCACGAGCACGCATCAAGCGACCCCCATTCGGATTATGTGCTCGAGCGGCAAGCTGGCACCAGGCGAGCGGGCGGTCCTTGGACGGTGCCGTAGCGTGGAGGGCGGACAATGAATTTTAATGAATTTTAAACCGACCACCCACAACCCGACATCAATAAAATAATACATATGGTCACGGAATATGCCAATTAGACAAATGTCTCTAACACAAATTACATGACTTAGTGTGACGGACCAGGTTATTTTTCTTAAATAACCTCCGTCAATAATTAAATAAACTAATGCCCATAATTAACATTATGAATTTCTATAGAAAATTGGGCAAAGTTTTATTTATAAATCGGACGTTTGCCCAAATACAAATACCTGTACCAACCCTGTACAATAATATATAATTACAACTACACAAAATCACAAGACCTCATAGCCACTACAGATATCAAAGGTGACACTGACGTCATAACTCAGGTACGATGCAGGTTCAGAGATGATGCCAACTAGGAAGTTCAACATGACCACGAAAGGAAACCTACGGAATCATAGTAACTATAATACACAACGAAAACTAACCATACATACATCCACATAATCATCATCATCATAAGATATATATATTTTTTCATAAGCTTCAAAAATAAAATATAAGGTCTTTGTCTCACACAAAATGATTCAAGCGAAGTACCAAAGCTCCACACTCGATATCGGTTGCCTATTACGCTTCTATGGCTTACTCGATCTCATCGAGCATCAATGCAGTCTCATCTGAAAGGAAGGAAATAATAAGAATGAACTAACAGCTCAACAAGCGTATCAAACATCAAGCAATAGACAATATATGCAGAGATTAGAAGGGAAGGAAGATATACTCACAAAAAAGATACATATGCAGGAACATGATTGATTACGTTTGCATCTGTGATTTACTTTTCTTGAAATATGATTTATGTATCATTATTTGTGTCTGTGGATTAGGTCAATAAGACTTACTAACAAAATATATGGGAGGACAACGACTGTCCTTGGGCCCCAAGGGAAACTTGTGAAAAAACTTGTGGGACCTTGTGATGTGATAAATGATGGCTGAATAACTGCAGGTCTAAAATATAGCTGATACTCCCCTGATTCTAGGTTACACTTACCCAATTTCAAAGTCGGGACTAGAACGGACTCTTGATTGTTGGATTAGAGGTGATATAACTACTCCGATTATATATATATATATGTTTTAAAGAGAATATAAATTCAATTTTTTTTAAGTTAAAACACTAAAATACAGGATTATATAAAAAAAAAAAAACAATTATAATATTTTATTAAAAATTATAAAAATTAAATCTGGGTCTTTAGATCTCTGACCCAATGATCAAATGTGTATTAGAGCCTCTCAATCCTCCATATATAACCCAATTTCAATAGCATCGTGAAAATTGAAGGAGAGAAAGAGCAGATTTGTAATAAAAGAACATTTATTTGTAGAGCAAGAAGAGAAATGACATGAAGAGAAAAATCGCTTGCTTGAAGCAACAGCAAGGGTTTGCGATGGCGGCTTTGGCACCGATTAACGACAGTGACACTCCGTCCGGCTCAAGCTTGCAGTGGTGACTCTTCTTTTGGTACCAATCGATGACGACAATAGCAGCAAAATCCAACGAAGAAGGCGCCTAGATGGCGGCTCATGAAAGCCCAAAGTTAGAGACTCTCTCGGCTCTCACTCTCTATTCAATTCCTCTTCCTTTCCCCCGCAAGCCTACTGGAGCCGTGCTTATATAGACTCATGGAGTTGAAAATCGTGGAAAGACGGATGGAATCTAACGGTTGAAACATGGGGTGAATTTGTTAGGGTTTTTGGCAGTTGCAAATTCGAACGAAATGAAACAGCTAAAATTTGTTAGAGGACACTGAGAGAGGAGACATGGCTGAGGAATAGAGCGAACAAGAGAGAGAGAGAACTGCTAGACGGAATACAGGGAGTGACGAATATAGTGTTTGGTTGATGGAAATATAATTTTTATTTTTTTTATTTTTAGAAAAATAAATATTTTTTTGTTTATTTATAATTTAATTAAAAATAAAAATTTTTATTTTTTATTAGAGAATAGTTATTTTTATATATAAAATTAATTATTATTATTATTATTATTATTACTATTCTTATCTTATTCCTCGTACTATTCTACAAATTAAATAATAAAATACTAATTTTTACATTATTTTATTCTAATAATAAAATATATTAATAATAATTTTAATTCTATTTTCATCATATTTTATTTTATATAAATAATTATTTTATTTTTTTATTTTATTTTAATAATTAAATATACCAAAAAAAACATGGTGAAGAATCAAGAAGGAAGAGAAGAAAAATGCAAAAAGGAACGGAAGTCTTCAGAAGAGGATAAAGTGGCGCCTTTCATTATCATTAATTATTATTATTATTATTACTATTATGTTATTATTATTTTTATATTTTATTATAATTTATTTTATAATAATAATATTATTATTATTATATTTTATTTTCATATAATTATATTATTATTTTTTTATATTATTATACTATCACTAATATAATGACGATGAAAATTATAAGTAATATATTTGAATATATCTTATATCATATTTTTTAATTTGCTTGGAGAAAGGTTTTATTAAAAATATATCTTGATTCTTTGAAAATTAATTTAATTTAATTATTCAATTATAAAATTAATTTAATTTAATTTATCAATTTAGCCTAAAACATCTAATTTAAAATACCAAGATATTACAGATAATCTTTATAAATCTATATCTTAATAATCTTTATATTTTACTAGAGTAAATGTCACAGTTTGCATTAAAATTTGTAGACGTGGGATGGTGCATATTGCATGAGTGTTACCTAATTTATTGTTTTAGCATTCCCTTTATCATTTTATTATTTTATTTTATTGAGAGCGATTTTACTTTGGGTCTTCATACAAAAAGGTCTCCATATACTTTTTTTAATTTACAAAGATAATATTTGACAAATATAAATCGTTTTAAATCTAAACATTTATTATGATAGTTTAATATCATACGGTCTATAAGGGTAAGATATCCTTTGTAAAGAGGATTTCATAAAATAATTTACTCTTTGATCGGTGATTTATATGGCACTTTAAACTTGCAATATCAATAAAATAGTAGAACAAATTCATTATTAAAATTTGATTTGGTCTCATTATACATCAAAAAAAGATATATAATATCGAGATACTTTTCCTTCCTAATAGTAAGACAATTCTAAGTTTGTTACATATTTCATGCATATGTGTACAGCTTCGTTGGCATTCTTATATCTGAACATTGAGATAATGCATTAATTAGTACTTCATTTTTTTCTATCGAGCTTTAATTATAAATCACCAGCTTTAATTTGACCAGTTAAGTCTCATATGATAAATTTTTGTTTCTTGAAATTTTTGCCAAAAAATCAATTGCCTCATCCAACTTCCAATTGAGTTGATTGAATCTCAAACTCTATTTTGTACCCAATTCTACAAGGTGTTCAAAGGCGTTGCTGCCCAATTTAGGGAAGAACTTAAACATTCCAAATTATAATTACCTCAATTATTTGAAGGGAGCCCCATTTTCCCCTTTTTTTTTTAGGGGGGGGGGATAAATTGTGGTGTAAATAATAAAGCTAAGAGGAGTTGAATTAGATATAAAATAAACATTTAAGTAACAATTTTACTTAGTAAATTATGCACATTATTATTAGTATGACACCCAGATTTAGCCTTGCCATCTAGTTGGAGTTGAAATCCACTGTCAAGGCTTTGTTGAATGGTGAATGGATGAGTACCAGATAGTACCCAGATAACATACATTCTAATGTATAACCAAAAATTTTAAAATTATAACTTTATACTTAAAGTATATTTAGTTGTTAGGATAGAATAAGATGAGAATAGAATAATAATTTTATGGAATAAAATTGTTATTATTGGAATTACTATTCTTATATTTGATTGTTGAAATAGAATATAATGGGAATTAGTATTCTATTATTTGATTTGTTGAATAGTACGAGGAATAAGGTGAAAATAATAATAATAATAATAATAATTTGTGAGAATTGTTATTTTTATATGTGTGAAAATAATAATTTTTATATAAATAATTTTTACATTTGTAAAAATAATAATTTCTAAAAAATATTTATTTTTGATTAAATTTATAACTAAATAAAAAAATATTTATTTTTAAAAAATAAAAATTTTATTCCTACCATTTTTTTTTTTTAACCAAACATGAAAAAAGAGTAATATATATGTTGTCATCAATACCCTATTGTCATCGTCCACCCGAGTGCATTAAATGCTAATGCTCTTCTGTGGCCTAAGGGGTTGATTTACAGAGATTGTTCACAGCATGCCTAATAAATGAAGCCTGTCTTCTCACAATTTTTAACGGCACCTACCTTGTTGATCTTGCTTAATTCATGTTAGTCCATTCAACTGAACTGTGTCAATGATGTTATATAGTATTGTTGAGTTAATTCTAAGACCAAGACATAAAAACAGCAATCCATAAAAACTAAACACTAACTATATTACTCCTATATTTTAATAATCTTTTAGAAGAATTAAATCAATCCATCCTTCAGATAAATAATCTTTCTAAATCTATACCTTAATAATCTTTTTATTTTATTAGAATAAATGTAACCGTTTGCATTAAAATTTGCAGACGTGGGGAGGTATATATCGCATGAGTGTTACCTAATTTATTTCCTAGGCATCCCCACTGTCTTTTTATTTTATTTTATTATAAGTGGTCTTATTTTGGATCATACAACAAAAAAGTCCTCATAAATTTTTTCTAATTTATAAATATAATAATAGATAAATATAAATAATTTTAAATCTAAGCATTTATTATGATACCCATCAAACTTTTTACAATAATTGTTTATAACAATCAAATAATATTTTTTAAGTTTTATAAAAGCATTTAGAATTTTATCACTAATATATAATAATGAGTTTAAATTTTGCTCATTTTATTGTTAGAAAATATATAATTAAGGTGTAACAAAACACAATTTTTCTAAATGCTATTCAATCAGAATAAGTTTAATTTAAAAAAAAGTTGTATAACGGTGTGTAATTAAGTTGAATAAATGCATACGTTGTTTATCTATATCGACATAATTAAATGCAGGAGCTCAAAAATTCATGCAACGTCACATCGTTTTGGATTTTGAATCTCACCCCGTACGTTTCTTTCACCTTTTGTTATTTAAATAACAAAAAATTATCACAAGAGGAACCACAAAGTTTTGAAAGCAATGGCCATGATGTTTGGTCTTCCTCTCATGTTGTCTCCACAGTCTGCATCATTTCCTAGTTCAGTGAGACTCACGGCGATTGATATCCCACTGGACTCATAGCAGCCAGGTCCTCTTGGCTGTTTCCCCGCTGTGTGAGTTCATCCCTCATCTTTGAATTCCGTAATCTTTCACTACATTAAAGCCATGTGTTCCTTTCATTCCATATGTTTGCCATCCTTTAATATTTGAAAAACCAATGATTCTGTTGAGTTTTGAGACTGGTCTCATATTCATTTGAGATATTATCGTCTTTACAAAAACATGTGAGATATATTCAATTGTTAATCAAATTTACAAAGTTTTATCATTAAAAAGGTATTTCAAAGGAAAAAAATTTTCTCATTTATAAGTAAAATATTACCTCTTTACTTAATTTATCAGATCAAAATATATGTTATTAACAAGGTAAACAAGATCAGTTTTGATATAATGGTGTATTTCTTTATTATAATCAATTGGTCATCAGTTCGACTAATGAATCAAACTTTCTGTAATTAAATTGTAAAGTGCATATAAGATAAATTTCATGACAATGAGGCGGGATCCTTGCTTAATATATGTATATCATGGTGCTAACTACTAATCTATCATATTAGCATAAACTAACAAAAGTTGATTACTACATAATATTTTCATATCATACTATCTATAGGGGTAAGATATCCTTTGTAAAGAGATTTTTGACATTATTTTACAAAGATTTTTGACAGTATGCCTAATAAATGAAGCCTCTATTTTAACCAACACCTACCACTTTGTTTAACTTTATTTAATTCATGTTAGTCGATCCAATCAAATTGTGTCAATGATGTTAATATAGTATTTTTTGAGTCTAGTTACGTGTTGTATTGTTGAGTTTAGGATATGTGTGACACATTTAAAAGTTGAAGAGAAATTAATTCTAAGATCAAGGTGTTATGACTAAGATATTGAAGAAATCACAATGAAAGAGTTGGAAAGCAAATATGAGCTATCCACATCCATATATTACTCCCGAGGATCCTACTTTTGAAGCACAATGCATTATAGATCTTTTTGATTTGTGTTTTTTTTTAATAAAATTTGTATTAAGAAAAAGAAAAAAAGAAAAAAAATCAGTGAAGCACAGTGTTTTGCGGAGTAGGATCCCCATTCTCATATACCATCTCATGAAATCGGTCAAAATATTAATAAAATGATAAATAATCGCATAATAAATATATGAGATTTATGTAAAAAATTTTAAAAGAAAAAATCTACTGACAAAAGAGGAGAAGTTTCACCCTAAAAATAAGGTTATCAGAATTGGATATAAATTTATGCTTTAAAAGATCATCCAAAACACCAGAATATAACATCATATTTATAATTAAAAATGCAAGCTCACCTAAAATTTACATCAAATCACACCATTAACTTTTGGGTTTGGGGCTTCAAACAATCAATCACACAAAATAAATTTGAGTCACACTTAACAGTACGAGTGGACGAGACACGTACGAAAATAAAAGAATAATATAGGTTAATCAAATTAAATTAGTAAGATCTAATATTTAGTAAACCTAAACCTTTATTTCTTTGGATTCAAAGTCTCATGCAATTTATACACACTCATTCATTAGTACTACCGTTGAAAGGTGTTATCTCAACATCGATCTATTATACTTTAGAGTCCTGGTATACTTTCATAATAAACAAAATTTAAATATACTTTAACATAATCATTGGTGAAAAAATTTTCTCATAATGTACTCCTTACCTTGACTATGTCAATTTGCAACTAGTGTTGCTTTACAATCACCTTCCTATCGTGCTATTTTTAAATTATCTACTTATTCCTAGTGTGTTTAATGTAGATCTACGAGATTTTAAACCCCATCAACCCTTTTAAGGTAATATTACAAGTGAGGACTATTGCTTAACAAACTTTGTCTATAACAGGAGTGGCTCATCTACAAATTAAAATAGAAAAAACTATCTTCTCCTACAAGAGAGACAAAAGGATAATACGCCCACTCCCTGCCTCAAAATAAATGCTTTTTGGCTCTTAAATAAATTGTTTTTTCTTTAAATTCTTCTCCTTTCAGTTTCAAGTGAAGTTTACAATCTCCTAATTTGGGGGGTTTTTCTTATCTTAGTCTCTTCAAATCACAAAGACAAGGAGCAACATCATGAGGAAACCTTGTTGCGTGAGTTAGAAGGTAACAAATCCCAAAGCAAGCCCTTGGTTGCCATACGAGAAAGCTTAAGTGATCAATTCTTTAGAGGATTGGGTTGAGACCAACATGATAACCCTCTTAAAACCTGTTGAAGAAGCTAGTCAGCCATACGAATTTCTACCTCACTCGACTTCCGAAGGGTTCTACGAGCAGGTGAAGAAACTTTAGGAGCGGGTATAAGAACTACCTAACGAATACTTTGTGATGCTGGTAGGAGATTTTATCATAGAAGAAGCACTTCCTCCCAACGAGACCATACTAAATAATGCTGAGGGGATACAAGACATCACAACCTCCTGCACAAAACCCTCGACAAGATGGACTTGAGGATGGACAGCTAAGGAAAATAGGCATGGTGATTTCCTTAATAGGTACCTCTATCTCTCAGTGAGAGTTGACTTAAGAAGTGTTGAAAAGACTGTTCATTATCTTAGTCGTTCGGGAGTGGTTAGTATACCTTCTCATATTTTTTTGGATCACATTTAATAATAATATGCCATCTCTTATGCTTTATTTATGACTAAACTTTGCATAAAAAGGACGAAAATACCATTAGATTGAATAATTTGGAGCCCCAGCTGAATGTATTATATTGCACAATCACATTGATTTAAGCTAACATTATTGCAGTTGGCAGAAATGAGACAGAAATAACAAAAAGGAGAAACCTCTCTATCTCTCTCTCCCCCCTCTCTCTCTCATAAACACACAATAGTAAAATAATGTTGCATAATGATTGAGTGAAGATCTCTCAATACACAGTTTATTTGGGTTTAAAAAAATTAATTTTTTTTAAAAAAATTACACGAGCGGCTCAAACTCGAATTGGCATAGCAATTGCATTTGATAAGCTAAATTAACAGATGGGTTGATTAATTGGCTAAAATATATCAAAATCGAGGCCATGTGTGGCTTAGGCTAACCCTGAAGAGAATATATGCCTAACAAATTTGGATAGGCCCAAATTGTTTCAAAGAGACTCGGCGAAAATCTCTACCTCCCTCAAATGTCCCAATTGGTCCCACTTTTTCAGCTTTGTTACTTGTAATTTTTTAGAACACATATTATTATTGATATTATTATTTAATAGAAAAAAAAAATATTAGTATTTGTTCAAAAATATTACTTAGGTTAAAAAAATCTCGGCTTAACAAACCACAAAAGCCCGACTTAGAATAAGTTTAATGTAAACTTCAACATCACACGGTATCTCTCTCAAGGAAACTTCTTCTTGTTCGTCTAGCAAAAATGAGGTGGCTTGAAAAATCCTCAATAACGAAAAAGAGTTTGACTTAGAGGATCTTATTTGGATATTTGACCGATTGTCCAAACGGTTGGGATTTTGAAATCCTATTCACAATAATAATAATATTAATAATAATAAAAATAATAACAATGATAATAATAATAATAATCTAATAATTCTTATGTGAAAAACCTTATTAAAATTAGAAGGAAAAACTACATCACTAAAATCTAATCAAAATCCACTACGAAGTGAAGTTTGCAATCTCATACTTTAGGGGGGTTTTTCTTATTCTTGTTTCTTCAAGTCACAGACAAAGATAAGAAATTGTTATGAACTCAGACCATATAACAGCAGGTTTCCATTGGTGAAAGGGTTCTAACCAATCTAAATACCACCCTGAGAAGAACTGTTGTAGCTAATTAAGTGCCTTGGCAATTAGTAAGCAGTTTGGGTTTGGCTAGAGCAAAAGAGCAATGCTTATTAGGTGGGGATGCTTTTGCTTGACCGGCGAGCTAAAGGGGTAGCTTTTTTTTTTTCTATTGTCCTACATTATTTCTGTCATTTGCTTAGTTTTCTTAGTTTTTGATTTTATTCTTTGTTGTTTGATAGGTGTTTGTGGAGTTATTTATTGTTTGATACTCATAGAATAGTTGGGTTGTTATTCCTAGGATATTGTATGTATAAATTTTGATTTTAATATAAATTATTACTTTTTAAAAAAATTACTGTCGCTACTATAGCAACTAATTTGTTGTAGGATTTTAAGAGCAAAAATAATGCTTATCATGCTATAGTATATGCTTCTTTTCAAGAAAGGGCACTACGTATTTCTTATGCAAACACGGCAAAGCTCGCCAAGCGGCATGAGGATACAAAACTAGCACAAATATGTGGCACCATTGCTGGAGATGAGAAGTATCACAAGGTTGCTGATATAATGCGTATGAGAATCTAAATTCCTGGGGAGTTCATGTACGATGGCCATGATGAAAACTTTTTCGCGCATTTGTCGTGATTGCTCAAAGATTTGTGTTTACACTGCTAAGAATTATGCCGACTTAGTGGAGCATTTGGTAGACAAATGGAAGGTGGAGAAGTTAACAAGGCTCTCAAGTGAAACGGCGAAAGCTCAAAATTTTCTATGTCAGTTAGTACCGAAGAGTAGGCATAGGCACAGTGATGTGCCTGTCTTCTTTCCTTTCAAGTGGATATTCTCTAGAAAAGTGAAGTTATAGTAAATATTGCCTTAAGTACTTGCTTTCTTTTGAAATAAATTTAGATATTATTGTACCAATATAACAGTAATAAGGATATGAGAACACTCTTTTACTTGCCATCAAGTTAAATAAAATAGAGAATATTAAGTTCAATTTTTCTAGTAACATGTTGATTTTTACCTGCTAGATATAAAAAAAATAGATGGCCGAATGTACAATCAAGATTCCTATAACATTAGGTATGAATAGAGTTTAAAAAAAATAGTTTTACACATATATTATCAGAATATTGTTGTATAATGAAACATCTTACCATTGTGCTTAATTGTTTATATCAATGGCTACGAATTTCACATAAAATATTTTTGTGCCAATGTTTTTTTTATCGTCTAAAATTAAATCAGACAAATAAAATAAATTTTAATTTTTCTTGTGGCATTTTTATTTTTTTCTATTTTACATAGAATATTAGATAGTTGAGTACATAATTGAGATTTCTATAACATGGTAGTGTATAAATAGAGTCAGAAAATGATAGTTGCATTCATCCAACTTTTAATGTTTAATTAAAATAAATAATTAATTAATTTGTTTAATTTATAAATTTAAAACAGCATTTAAAAAATAAAATTAACAAATATATTTTTCAATTTAATTTTGAAAAATCAGATTTAACATGTAATATACAAGTAAGGCATAAAATATATATATTTTTTGCAATAAATTTCAAAATTTATAAATTTTATTAAGTAAGTTTAATTATTATAATTAATAATACACATTTTATAATAAACAATTTTTTTGGGGGTAAAATTGAAGGAGAAATGAAATTTTATAATTACTATTTTCGGACACGTAGAGTTTATGATGGATGACAAATGATAGCCACAGGAGTTTCAAAATTTGGAGTACAAAAAGAGACTATGTCCCACCGTGAATTTTCCGGTTTGGAGGAGTTCCGGTGGAGAAAGCACAAGGGCGGCGGCGGTACTAGCGGCGGCACGGGCCGTACGGCTACCGTTGCCGCCGGTCATTCGGGTCTGCGTGAATCGGTGTAAACTTGATTGACGCTGATATTACAATCTTTCAAGCGCTTTGCCAGCAGCCGTGAGTAGGCGTTTAGAGCTAACTTCGACACTGCATACTCCGTCCATGTCTCCGGCCAGCCTTCGCTTTCCCACCGGCCGTTGTTTACGTGCTCCGTGAACAGATTCAGAACGCCCTCAATGCGTTCCGCCGTTAGGTTTTCTTCATCCTCCAGTATCGTCCTTATCTTTGGGTTTCTCACCTTCTGCACTTTGCCGAAATGATCAAATTAAGCGTTGGACGCCAAAGAAGAAAGTTGAGGGCAGTTGGCGATATTCACGAGAACAAAAGTGTCTTTGGAAGAATGTACTTTATACGAGTTTGAATCTTATCATTGTTATTTAAATTATTAGCTTTCAAAATCAGAAAATAGAGTGAGAGTGATGACTTACGTTTGTTAAGCCAAGCCTCGAACTAAGATTTAGAATTCGACTTTTAGAAGTCGAACAACGAAAGACAGGCAATAGGGCTTCTATCAGTAACTTTGGCCCATAGAAATTGGTCTTCAGCACCACCTCGGCATGCTTCACTGTGTTCTCATGGATGCCGTTAAATGATATTGCAGCATTATTCACCTTCAAGATTTCATTAGAAATTTCATCAGTGAAACAAGCAATTGTTTCAAATCCACAGCTATTGGGCACAGACAGACTTGTTTAGATATACTAATTAGAACAAATAACACTAAAGTTTCAATAGAATTATTTCTTGGGATAATTAAATATTCAGAATTTTACATTTGTATTTTGCATATAACTATTTCATTTCTTGAATCCATAACTTTATTATTATGCCTATATTCATCAAGGTTTAATTTGTTCTTGTCGTTATTTATTCTCTTTTTAGAAAACATAACACTTATATTTGCCTATACTCATTTTCTTTAAGATTTTGAGAGAAGAAGAAGATATAGAGAAGAAGAGAGTGAAGGAAGAGAAAAGTAAATTTAAAATAAAATCCAAGTAAATTTTTGATAATTTTAAGTGAATACAAGTATATCTAAATTTATTTCTTTTTTTTTTATTATTGAATGTTTTTAAAATCTATAAAAAATTTTTATTCAATTGAAAGAAGAGAAAGAAAGAACGAAAAAGAAAATTTGAAATAAAATTGAAGCAAATCTTAGGTAATTTCAAGTAAGATAAGTGTATTTAAACCTAATTTTTTATTTATTGTTTATTTTTTTAAAAAATTTAAAGTATTTCTTACCTAAATATTCACAGATATGATATTTATTCATTTCTCTTAATTATATCTTATAAGCATGTTAATTTAATTTTTATTTCATGAGATTTATAAAATCTTATGTTAGAAATTTATACATGTTGTGTTGAATTCCTGAAATCCTTAATACATAATATGTTTCTGAATTTTTTTATTTGTATATATTTCGGCAATAATTCTATTTTGATTATGATAAAATACGTAAATATTTGTATTTCAGTTGCAAAATTTTTAGTTTCGATAACAAAAACTGTTATAGAAAATTAAAAAATATATTTAAATATATCCTAACATATTGTTTCTAAATTAATGATAAAATCTAATATTCACGAGTTAAAAAATAATATTTGACGCCTACTATAAAAATAATATATAGTCAACCATCATAAATTGGGAATAATAGCCATGGCTTTTGGCTATAAACTTTAATATTCGTCTATTGTATGTTGTAATTGTCATCGATCATTAATTTTTATATGTTTAAAATATTTTTATATATTTTATGTTATTATAAATTTAAAATATTTTTAAATATTGTATTTTTTATTTGTTTACATAAATTTCAGTGTCAACTTCGCTTGCTCTCCTCCCATTATGGAGGGTGGGTGTCAACTTCGTACCTTTTGCGTATTTAAAAGTTGGTTTGAGTAATCATTCTTTCTGAAAAATAAAAAATCTCAGCAAACTGAACACTTTGAATTTTGTTAAACTTAATTATTCAATTCATCTTTTGCCATGGAGGAAGGGAAGACAGAGACCATACAAAGACCTTACCTTCTTTTAAAATATGGACCGAGGATTACGATGTAACTGTTGATGGACAGTGGGTTATCTTGGGTGTCATTATAAGTTAATGGAGTCTGGCTGGAGTACTCATTTTTCAAGTGGCTTGGTTTGTTCTTGTGGTTCAAAAATTTTGGATAAAGCTATCATTTATCTTAGGACTTCACTGATAAGAAAAAAAAAATACTTTTTAATTTAATTAACTATTTATTTAGAAAAAAGATATAGTTAACAGTACAACATGTTAAATATTGGGTCACCTTTTTATTAATATTACAACAAACGAATAGCTACTAGGAGGATGCGTGATACTTGCGTATGGCATGCTTAGCTGAAAATGTCAAGGGTAGCACGATATTTATACGAGGGTTAATCGAAAGCCAATCAAAGGTTATTTGAATGGTAAATTTTATTGAAGGGTTACGTGATATTCATATGAGGGCCAACAAATAAGTTGCACCTAATGGATATATGTGCATAGTTGTCCAGATTATTCACGCCTAATGTGCACATGAATGATACTCATACGTCATTTGTCTAGAGAGGTCATACACCTGATTAGCTCTTCTTCACTACTTTTAATATAAAGTAGTATTTTGTATGATTTTAGGGTACCTGAAGTTAGTTTTTATACAAAGAATACCTTATAGAGAGAGAAAAGAAAGAGATTTGATATTCGATTGAGATTTAATTTAAATTTTTTTTTTTTGCTAAGGTTAGTTATACAGTTCTAAAGTAAATTTTTATCATATATTTAGTTTGATTATTCTTATTTCTTATTATATTTTCTCTTATAAGTTATTTATTATATTTTTTTTGGATGAGTTTTTAGATATCTTGAAAGGTTTATAATTAATTATTCTTTATCTTGAATTATAATAAATAAATTTTAAATAGAGTTATTTATAATCAGTACTATTATTATAATAAATTTATTTAAAATTTATATTGTTATTTTTTTTTACTTGAAAAGAATTTTTTATATTAAAAATAGCCATAATAACTAAAATTTACTTCCTATTAGAGATGAAGCTTGTAGAATCATCATTTAGAGAACAAAAACTGTGCAATCCACGATGCACTTACAAGAATGTCAAGTTGTCCAAATCGGTCTTTGAACCAAGCAACAAAGTCAGCGATGGAAGCAGGGTCAGCTACATCTAATAGGGAAAAGTGGACACGAGGACCATGATTCCGAATCAACTCCACAGCATTGAGCCCTCTTGCTGCGTCTCTAGCAAGAACGATAGCAAGTGAGACTCGATACGCAGCGGTTTGGCCACTTCAAGCCCGATTCCTCTATTTGCACCCGTCACTACGGCTGTTGTCTCACTCGTCCACCATCTTAATTCCCACATCATAAGTAACTACACTTGTTAGCCAAAGTTTACTCACTTGAGCACATATATGCTAGAGGTACTAAATGCGCTGTCAAACCATAGAGCTAGCAACAGGCAGCGGCCGTTGCTCAAATAAATGATGCGGCGACTAGTACAAATTAAGATAAAAGGGGGGGACAATCCCAGGGTATATACTACATGGGTCATTCACCAATAAATTGAACCGTCCAAGTTACTAGCTAGAGATTTCTGAGAAGGAATGAAATCTCTTAATTTGATTTGTATTTTTGAAAAAAAAAAAAAAAAGAAAGTGGGCCACTATGAATGATAAGGATGGTCTTATATTTGATCTCGAACCTTCAGCCCCGATGAGGCCTGGCTTCTTGGGATTAAAATGGCTTCGACTCATTCATAATGAGGTTTTATGTTCAATTCTTCCACCCTTGGTTTATACAATATTCATCACCCATTATTCTGAGTTCTGATGGTTACCTTATAATTTGATTCCATAATTTATTCAAATGGTTTGTGAGAGAGAGAGAGAGAGAGGGGCCTTACTTGGTTGAGTTGAGAGGGATAGATGACAGATTGGTTTGCTTTGGCTCCATGCTTGACAAAATGGTGCAGTTGCTCCCACTAGCTATCTAGCCAGCTCTCCTGGATGACCAACGAACACACCTCCAGGATGTCTTTTAGAGCCGAGTGGATATAGATTAATTAGGGCTTCCCATAAAATAAATAGCGATTTGCTCTGTCTGTCTGTCTCTCTCTCTCTCTCTAGGCACAGGCACACCCACATAAGCGTATTAAGAATTCTACAGTAAACGTTTGCATGGACGGTGGCATAACAGATTGGACTGAGCTGCATATTGTTAATGCTGCATATAGCCATTTTAACATGTTTTTCTGGGTCATGAATTCAGACCAGCCTTGAGTTTATTATTCTAATGAATCGTGATATTCATGGTACCAATTAGGCATTGTTTTTGTAGTATAATGCATCGTGAAATCCATTATATCAGCTTAAACTCCAACAAAATTATATAATGGTCATCATATTGAAATTGTAATTCAAATTAATAAAATTTCAGCTTAAATCTTTATCACAGTACATATTGAAATTGGACCTATCATAATTTTAAAAGTCATCACTATTTCATTCATGTGCCCCGCATGCGCGTGACCTACTTTATATATATATTAGTGAAATCCCACATAATAAATATTCAAATTGGTAGGCCACCAAATAGTGGTCATAAGTTATTTGGGGTACTCTTCCTCGCTCGGAAACCCAAGCTTGGCGTGCGTTCGCACCAGCTTTAGTGTTACTTTCACACTCAACGTGCTGAGCATCAGCTATGAAGTTTATAAATATCTAGTTCCCCTACATATAGCCCTCATAACCAATAATATCTTATTTGCTAGACCCTCACACCTTAATAATCTTATTTTATTTTGGGAAAACACAAGTGCTGATTTCTAATTATATACAAATGGGTAAAATTATTTTTTAAAAAAAAGAAAAATTATGGCTTTTGAGTTATGTCAATTTATTTAATTACTTTTGGTTTGAGTTCATTTTATCTATACTCATTAAATTGAGTTATTCTTGCTAATCCATTTTTTTAAGGGACTGAGTCTACCAGATTATTAATTTTTTCTTTTATTTGGGTTGGGGTGTATTAATTTATAAAATAGATTTATTGCTAAAATTAACTAGGTTTATAAGTACGGAATAAAATTGAACCCAAGTTAGAGGATCGGCTAAGATTAGCTCAACTAAAAGAGGTGAGCAAAATTCATAATGTATGAATATTATAATTTTATTATAATTGGTCAATATTTACCTTTTTATTGTGTGATCTTTGAATGCATGAATTTTTTTTTGACATTTATAAATAAGGTAAAGGAAATTATATAAAAAATATTTTTAACATTTAACATTTATGCTTAATGAATACGAAAATTATAGAACCTTAATATAGTCTATAGTTCTCCAATACTAATTTTCATATTTCAGTAGGTTAAGGCTTACGTTCATAAAGAAAAACTTATAATCTTATGAACAACATACGATAAGATATCGAAAAATATAATACTAAGAGGTGATAGATATGACATATAGATCAAGATAAAGTATTTCATTTTTTATTTGAGTATGGCTCTCAATTGGATTATAGGAATATGTGCATAGTATCTTCCAAGCTTATCCTAATAGGGTAGTGGGAATATTGTTTGACCGAGTTGAATTCAATACTTTCACACCATGTGTAATAATGTATTATGATACTATAAAGTTGGTTATTTATTAAACTTGTAATCATTCGCATCTTATGAATGTTACTTAACTGTTGGTGGCTAGCGTGTAGCTATTATTTCACAGTAATAGAATAAAATTTGAGTAAATTATTATAATATTTCATATAGTTATCACATTTATTGAGAAAGATTCAATAAAATTTTGTTGATATTCAAATTTGATAGAATTTTAGTTACAGTCTCGATAAATAGTTTCACTAGAGAGTTTTAGATGGAGATGATTCTAAGATAACAACATTTATGATGAAACATGAGATATTTCATTTGCCTTTTGTAAATATTGAATATTTTATTGGGATTGTATTCTCTTAACTTTTATTTTGTTACAGATACTTATTTTATCTCTTATCTCGAATTGTTAACTTTATATTGGATATCATATTTATGATCAATTTATAATGAGTATTTTTTTTATTTGAGATTTTTTATATGATTAGTTTAGGTTGGATACGGTGATTCATCGAGGTCGCCTCACTCTCGATAGAGGAGATTTACTTTTTTTAGTATAGACTTAATATGAAACACAACTAATTAGTAAAAATATAATATTAATTAAACTTTTTATCACTTAAAGTCTAATCATGTTTTCAACTTTACAAGCAACCGATCAGAGTTTTAAAGTTTAAAATTGTGGTAGGCTGATGAGTACAAATTTTTCATATTCGCATTAATAAAATGGATCTTTTAACCCTACTAATACGTATAATATCATCAGAGTTAATCTTCACTGTTAAAGATTGAGTAGCTAACAAAAATAGAAATAGAATGATATCAAAAATAATATAAATATGGATTTTTTCAAGTTAGACGTAAAAGATCACATCTAAAATTCGATCATTTTGAGTTTTGGTGAATAAGATGACTTCAAAAACGGTACTAGCTATATAAGAAAAAATATAAATAAAATTTAAAAATAAATGAGTTCTTAGATATATTTTTTCTACTTTTATAAATTATAATATTCAATAAAACAATGAAGCAGCAGATTTGGCCTAAGCCGGTTTGACTTAGTCAATGGAGCGGATCGAATTGCAATGAAGCAGCAGGAGAAAAGATGGAAAAGAAGGAAAATGAAGACGTGCAGAGCGATAACGGTCGTCTTCTCCACAAGAGATACCACCCAGATCTAGCGCCGGCGAAAACCTCTCCATGTTTTTCTCTCCAAATTGTGCCGCAATATGAAGAGATGAAGCAAGAGCCACGAGATGCCATCAAACCTATTATCGCCATCGTCAGAAGGAAGATCAAGAAACGAGAACGGTCCACTTCGGAGCTCCATTTTTGAACAGTCCGGTCAAGGAGCCAGTAGTAACTATGGCATCCCGAAAATCAATTTCGGCTAATGCTACTTCGGCTCTCAAACTTGATTTTGCATTAAGGAAGCGGAACGTGATTTCTAAAAGCCGAACTTGATTCTTCAAGAATCCGAACTCGATTTTTCTTGTTTAAGCAAGAAAACCGAACTTGATTTCAGGGCCGATTTCAAGTTTACAAAACAAGGAGCCGATTCGAAAGTTCATGCAAAGCAACCGATTTCAACTTTGCAATACAAGGGCCGATTTCAAATTTGATGTACAGCGCCAAGTTCTATTTCCATACACAAAGCCGATTTCGAACGTTCATGAAAAAGAGGCGAACTGAATTTCGGCGCACAAGCCTAACTTGGTCTCTAAAAACCGAACTCGATTCATCAAGGGGCAAATTGAATTTACGCGGGAACAGCCGAACTTGATTTGTTTTACAGACAAGGATCAGACTGGGTTTTAATATGCACAAAGCCGGACAGACTTCTTTTCAAAAAGGGCTGAGTTTGATACAGGCAGATTTCGATTAAATCTACAGAGATCGACTTCAATTTTGATAAACCAATTTCAATTTCTAACGCCAGGGCAGATTCAGACTTTGATGCACAGAACCGATGCACAAGCCGATTTCGATCTTTCACGAAAAGGCCGATTTCTATTTGGACGCATAGCCCACTCAGGCTTCCAAATTCTGCTCTAGCCACATCTCACTCAGGCTCTCAAAAATAAACTCCGGCATTTTCTCTCACAAAAAGCCGATTTGAGTGCCATGGTATTTTCTACTATCATAGCCGACCAGTCCACTCCGGCATCTCCTCTCACAATTTGCTGTCGGCATTTCTTCTCCAACTGCAAATCGGTCATGTCTCTCCCAAACAACCGACTTGAATATTCCTCAAATTCCAAACCGGCTGGCGCTCTACATTCTCAAGCAGTAAAATCGAAACCGGTAAAGTTTGAGGTGATCAACGTCCACTCCATCCGGAAACAACTCCAATAGCTCAAAGCACTCCAAAAATCTGTCGCAAATTACCGGTCGGCTTTAACAAATTTCCAAATCGGCGTTTGAAAGTGTCAAAAACCGATTTCCTTTCCAAATCGGCATTTGAAGGCATTTCGACATTTCTTCCTCCAAGAAACCGATGTCATTTCCAAATCGGCATTTGAAGAGGTAAAAACCGATTTCAGTCCAAATAGGCATTTGAAGGTGGAAAAACCGATTTCAATTCAAATCGGATTGAGGAAAATCCAAATCGGCCTTTGAGGTACAAAAATCCGATGTCATTTCTAAATCGGTATTTCCGGAAGCAACACGGTGATTCAATCCGGTATTAAATCCAAACCGGCATTTTTCACGTCACAGCTCATTATGACGACCCAAATCTACTCCGGCAAGCCTACTCCGGATCTCAAAATCAACTCCGGAATTTACTCTCGCAAACGGCCGATTTGAGTAAGTTGTTTTTGGAACTTCCTCTCCAGTAACCGGCCAAAGTTACATTCCGGTATCCTCTCTCACAACAGCGGGTTTGACCAAGTCAAGAAAAATCCTGTGGAAGGATCCCAGAAATTTCCAAATCGGCACAACAAAAAGTACTCCAGATGTTTCTTCTCACAGCTGCCCAGA
This sequence comes from Nepenthes gracilis, assembly GCA_033239525.1. Classification (NCBI taxonomy): domain Eukaryota; kingdom Viridiplantae; phylum Streptophyta; class Magnoliopsida; order Caryophyllales; family Nepenthaceae; genus Nepenthes; species Nepenthes gracilis. Next base: position 817,017 of record BSYO01000019.1, on the reverse strand, counting down.
TAAAAGTACTTCGGGTTTTCCTTTCACATATGCCCGGTTCGAGCACTCCGTACTTCTCTCTCACTCAAATCCGGAATTATGCAATCAGTCATTAATTCCACTACGGAATTATGAGCTCCGTCAGAATTCAGCACTCCGGAATTTCACATTCCGTCTTAAATTGGACTCCAGATTTTGCACTCCGTAATTTTACAATCCGTCGATATTGGACTCAGGATAATGAGCTGGTCAGATTCAGCACTCCGGAATTTCACATTCCGTCTGAAATTGGACTCCAGATTTTGCACTCCGTAATTTTACAATCCGTCAGATATTGGACTCCGGATAATGAGCTCCGTCAGAATTCAGCCCTCCGGAATTTCGCATTCCGTCTGAAAATGGACTCCGGATTTTGCACTCCGTAATTTTTCAATCCGTCTGATATTGGACTCCGGATAATGAGCTCCGTCAGAATTCAGCACTCCGGAATTTCGCATTCCGTCTTAAATTGGACTCCGGATTTTGCACTCCGTAATTTTACAATCCGTCAAATATTGGACTCCGGATAATGAGCTCCGTCAGAATTCAGCACTCCGGAATTTCGCATTCCGTCTCGAAAATGGACTCGATTTTGCACTCCGTAATTTTACAACTGGTCGATATTGGACTCCGGATAATGAGCTCCGTCAGAATTCAGCACTCCGGAATTTCGCATTCCGTCTGAAATTGGACTCCGAAATTTTGCACTACGGAATTTTGCATTCCGTCAGAAATTGAACTCCGGAATTTGACACTCCAAATTTTACATACCGTTAAAATCAACTCCGGACGTCAATCAACTCCTGTTGATTTCTACTCCGGCTTTCAAGTGTAAGACTGTCAACTCCGGAAGGCTGCCGATCTCGAACTTTAATCAACTCCGGATTTAATCAACTCCGGATTTCAATCAACTCCGGTTGATTTCTACTCCGGCTTTCAAGTGTAAGACTGTCAACTCCGGAAGGCTGCCGATCTCGAACTTCAATCAACTCCGGATTTAGGCTAAATCCGGACGTCAATCAACTTCAGATTTCAGCACAGATTTTCCCCTAGCAGCATGAAGCAATTCGAAAAATCTCTCGCAAAATTCAGAATGAACCTTTGAAGGTGTAGAAACCGATTTCAACTTCAAAACCGGCATCTTCTCTCACAAGAAATTGGTTCAAGTAACATATGGTGTATTACATTCTACAGTGAGTGATCAGACCCGATGCAAAGATTTTTATCAATTATCTTCTTGCAGTTTCAACTGCTTCACTCTATACCGATTCCAAGATGTTATGCTGGGGGCTCCGCCCCTAAACACTCACGGAATTGAGATCGTCTAGCATTCGAAAACCAAGCTCAATAATCTGACGGCCCAAAGCGGTCGAATTCTAAACCTCGGTTAAATCACCGAGCGGCCCAAAAAGCGGTCGAACTCTAAACCTCGGTTAAATCACCGAGCGGCCCAAAAAGCGGTCAAACTCTAAACCTCGGTTAAATCACCGAGCGGCCCAAAAAGCGGTCGAACTCTAAACCTCGGTTACACACCGAGCGGCCCAAAGCGGTCGAATTCTAAACCTCGGTTACACACCGAGCGGCCCAAAGCGGTCAAATTCTAAACCTCGGTTACACACCGAGCGGCCCAAAAGCGGTTGAATTCTAAACCTCGGTTACATCACCGAGCGGCCCAAAAGCGGTCGAATTTTAAACCTCGGTTATTCACCGAGCGGCCCAAAGCGGTCGAATTCTAAACCTCGGTTACACACCGAGCGGCCCAAAAACGGTCGAATTCTAAACCTCGGTTAAATCACCGAGTGGCCAAAAGCGGTCGAACTCTAAACCTCGGTTAAACCACCGAGCGGCCCAAAAAGCGGTCGAATTCTAAACCTCGGTTAAATCACCGAGCGACCCAAAAAGCGGTCAAACTCTAAACCTCGGTTAAATCACCGAGCGACCCAAAAAGTGGTCGAATTCTAAACCTCGGTTACACACCGAGCGGCCCAAAGCGGTCAAATTCTAAACCTCGGTTACACACCGAGCGGCCCAAAAGCGGTCGAATTCTATCAAAATTCTCTAGTGAAACTATTTATCGAGACTGTAACTAAAATTCTATCAAATTTGAATATCAACAAAATTTTATTGAATCTTTCTCAATAAATGTGATAACTACATGAAATATTATAATAATTTACTCAGATTTTATTCTATTACCGTGAATTAACAGCTACACGCTAGCCACCAACAGTTAAGTAACATCCATAAGATATGAATGATTACAAGTTTGATAAATAACCAACTTTATAATATCATAACACATTATTACACATGGTGTGAAAGTATTGAATTCAACTCGGTCAAACAATATTCCCACTACCCTATTAGGATAAGTTCGGAATATACTATGCACATATTCCTATAATCCAATTGAGAGCCATACTCAAATAAAAAATGAAATACTTTATCTTGATCTATATGTCATATCTATCACCTCTTGGTATTATATTTTTCGATATCTTATCGTATGTTGTTCATAAGATTATAAGTTTTTCTTTATGAACGCAAGCGTTAACCTACTGAAATATGAAAATTAGTATTGGAGAACTATAGACTATATTAAAGTTCTATAATTTTCGTATTCATTAAGCATAAATGTTAAATGTTAAAAATATTTTTTATATAATTTCCTTTACCTTATTTATAAATGTCAAAAGAACATTCATGCATTCAAAGATCACACAATAAAAAGGTAAATATTGACCAATTATAATAAAATTATAATATTCTTTTTTTTTTTGGTAAGTAATATTCATACATTATGAATTTTGCTCACCTCTTTTAGTTGAGCTAATCTTAGCCGATCCTCTAACTTGGGTTCAATTTTATTCCGTACTTATAAACCTAGTTAATTTTAGCAATAAATCTATTTTATAAATTAATACACCCCAACCCAAATAAAAGAAAAAATTAATAATCTGGTAGACTCAGTCCCTTAAAAAAATGGATTAGCAAGAATAACTCAATTTAATGAGTATAGATAAAATGAACTCAAACCAAAAGTAATTAAATAAATTGACATAACTCAAAAAGCCATAATTTTTCTTTTTTTTAAAAAATAATTTTACCCATTTGTATATAATTAGAAATCAGCACTTGTGTTTTCCCAAAATAAAATAAGATTATTAAGGTGTGAGGGTCTAGCAAATAAGATATTATTGGTTATGAGGGCTATATGTAGGGGAACTAGATATTTATAAACTTCATAGCTGATGCTCAGCACGTTGAGTGTGAAAGTAACACTAAAGCTGGTGCGAACGCACGCCAAGCTTGGGTTTCCGAGCGAGGAAGAGTACCCCAAATAACTTATGACCACTATTTGGTGGCCTACCAATTTGAATATTTATTATGTGGGATTTCACTAATATATATATAAAGTAGGTCACGCGCAAAGGCACATGAATGAAATAGTGATGACTTTTAAAATTATGATAGGTCCAATTTCAATATGTCTTTGTGATAAAGATTTAGTTTGAAATTTTATTAATTTGAATTACAATTTCAATATGATGACCATTATATAATTTTGTTGGAGTTTAAGCTGATATAATGGATTTCACGATGCATTATACTACAAAAACAATGCCTAATTGGTACCATGAATATCACGATTCATTAGAATAATAAACTCAAGGCTGGTCTGAATCCATGACCCAGAAAAACATGTTAAAATGGCTATATGCTGCATTAACAATATGCAGCTCAGTCCAATCTGTTATGCCACCGTCCATGCATACGTTTACTGTAGAATTCTTAATACGCTTATGTGGGTGTGCCTGTGCCTAGAGAGAGAGAGAGAGAGAGACAGAGCAAATTGCTATTTATTTTATGGGAAGCCCTAATTAATCTATGTCCACTCGGCTATAAAAGACATCCTGGAGGTGTGTTCATTGGTCATCCGGGAGAGCTGGCTAGATAGCTAGTGGGAGCAACTGCAGCATTTTGTCAAGCATGGAGCCGAAGCAAACCAATCTGTCATCTATCCCTCTCAACTCAACCAAGTAAGGCCCCCCCCCTCTCTCTCTCTCTCTCTCACAAACCATTTGAATAAATTATGGAATCAAATTATAAGGTAACCATCAGAACTCAGAATAATGGGTGATGAATATTGTATAAACCAAGGGTGGAAGAATTGAACATAAAACCTCATTATGAATGAGTCGAAGCCATTTTAATCCCAAGAAGCCAGGCCTCATCGGGGCTGAAGGTTCGAGATCAAATATAAGACCATCCTTATCATTCATAGTGGCCCACTTTCTTTTTTTTTTTTTTTCAAAAATACAAATCAAATTAAGAGATTTCATTCCTTCTCAGAAATCTCTAGCTAGTAACTTGGACGGTTCAATTTATTGGTGAATGACCCATGTAGTATATACCCTGGGATTGTCCCCCCCTTTTATCTTAATTTGTACTAGTCGCCGCATCATTTATTTGAGCAACGGCCGCTGCCTGTTGCTAGCTCTATGGTTTGACAGTGCATTTAGTACCTCTAGCATATATGTGTTCAAGTGAGTAAACTTTGGCTAACAAGTGTAGTTACTTATGATGTGGGAATTAAGATGGTGGACGAGTGAGACAACAGCCATAGTGACGGGTGCAAATAGAGGAATCGGGCTTGAAGTGGCCAAACTGCTTGCAGAATCAGGTCTCACTGTTATCGTTACTGCTAGAGACGCAGCAAGAGGGCTCAATGCTGTGGAGTTGATTCGGAATCATGGTCCTCGTGTCCACTTTTCCCTATTAGATGTAGCTGACCCTGCTTCCATCGCTGCCTTTGTTGCCTGGTTCAAAGACCGATTTGGACAACTTGACATTCTTGTAAGTGCATCGTGGATCGCACAGTTTTTGTTCTCTAAATGATGATTCTACAAGTTTCATCTCTAATAGGAAGTAAATTTTAGTTATTATGGCTATTTTTAATATGAAAAATTTTTTTAATTAAAAAAAATAACAATATAAATTTTGAATAAATTTATTATAATAATAGTGCTGGCTATAAATAACTCAATCTAAAATTTATTCATTATAATTCAAGCTAAAGAATAATTAATTATAAACCTTTCAAGATATCTAAAAACTCATCCAAAAAAAATATAATAAATAACTTATAAGAGAAAATATAATAAGAAATAAGAATAATCAAACTAAATATATGATAAAAATTTACTTTAGAACTGTATAACTAACCTTAGCAAAAAATAAAATTTAAATTAAATCTCAATCGAATATCAAATCTCTTTCTTTTCTCTCTCTATAAGGTATTCTTTGTATAAAAAACTAACTTCAGGTACCCTAAAATCATACAAAATACTACTTTATATTAAAAGTAGTGAAGAAGAGCTAATCAGGTGTATGACCTCTCTAGACAAATGACGTATGAGTATCATTCATGTGCACATTAGGCGTGAATAATCTGGACAACTATGCACATATATCCATTAGGTGCAACTTATTTGTTGGCCCTCATATGAATATCACGTAACCCTTCAATAAAATTTACCATTCAAATAACCTTTGATTGGTTTTCAGTTAACCCTCGTATAAATATTGTGTTACCCTTGACATTTTCAGCTAAGCATGCCGTACGCAAGTATCACGCGTCCTCCTGGTAGCTATTCGTTTGTTGTAATATCAATAAAAAGGTGACCCAATATTTAGTATCTTGTATTGTTAAGTATATCTTTTTTCTAAGTAAATAGTTAATTAAATTAAAAAGTATTTTTTTTTCTTTATCGGTGAAGTCGTAAGATAAATGATAGCTTTATTTAAAATTTTTGAACCACAAGAGCAAACCAAGCCACATGAAAAATGAGTACTCCAGCCAGACTCCATTAACTTGAAATGACACCCAAGACAACCCAGTGTCCATCAACATTCATATCATAATCCTCGGTCCATATTTAAAAAGAAGATAAGGTCTCTTTGTGTGGTCTCTGTCTTCCCTTCCTCCATGGAAAAAGATGAATTGAATAATTAAGTTTAACAAAATTCAAAGTGTTCAGTTTGTTGAGATTTTTTATTTTTCAGAAAGAATGATTACTCAAACCAACTTTCAAATAAGCAAAAGGTACGAAGTTGACACCCACCCTCCATAATGGGAGGAGAGCAAGCGAAGTTTACACTGAAATTTATGTAAACAAATAAAAAATACAACATTTAAAAACATTTTAAATTTATAATAACATAAAATATATAAAAATATTTTAAACGTATAAAAATTAATGATCGATGACAATTACAACATACAATAGACGAATATTAAAGTTTATAGCCAAAAGCCATGGCTATTATTCCCAATTTATGATGGTTGACTATATATTATTTTTATAGTAGGCGTCAAATATTATTTTTTAACTCGTGAATATTAGATTTTATCATTAATTTAGAAACAATATGTTAGGATATATTTAAATATATTTTTTTAATTTTCTATAACAGTTTTTGTTATCGAAACTAAAAATTTTGCACTGAAATACAAATATTTACGTATTTTATCATAATCAAAATAGAATTATTGCCGAAATATATACAAATAAAAAAATTCAGAAACATATTATGTATTAAGGATTTCAGGAATTCAACACAACATGTATAAATTTCTAACATAAGATTTTAAAAATCTCATGAAATAAAAATTAAATTAACATGCTTATAAGATATAATTAAGGGAAATAAATAAATATAATATCTGTGAATATTTAGGTAAGAAATACTTTAAATTTTTTTAAAAAATAAACAATAAATAAAAAATTAGGTTTAAATACACTTATCTTACTTGAAATTACCTAAGATTTGCTTCAATTTTATTTCAAATTTTCTTTTTCGTTCTTTCTTTCTCTTCTTTCAATTGAATAAAAAATTTTTATAGATTTTAAAAACATTCAACAATAAAAAAAAAAAAGAAATAAATTTAGATATACTTGTATTCACTTAAAATTATCAAAAATTTACTTGGATTTTATTTTAAATTTACTTTTCTCTTCCTTCACTCTCTTCTTCTCTATATCTTCCTCTTCTCTCAAAATCTTAAAGAAAATGAGTATAGGCAAATATAAGTGTTATGTTTTCTAAAAAGAGAATAAATAACGACAAGAACAAATTAAACCTTGATGAATATAGGCATAATAATAAAGTTATGGATTCAAGGAATGAAATAGTTATATGCAAAATACAAATGTAAAATTCTGAATATTTAATTATCCCAAGAAATAATTCTATTGAAGCTTTAGTGTTATTTGTTCTAATTAGTATATCTAAACAAGTCTGTCTGTGCCCAATAGCTGTGGATTTGAAACAATTGCTTGTTTTACTGATGAAATTTCTAATGAAATCTTGAAGGTGAATAATGCTGCAATATCATTTAACGGCATCCATGAGAACACAGTGAAGCATGCCGAGGTGGTGCTGAAGACCAATTTCTATGGGCCAAAGTTACTGATAGAAGCCCTATTGCCTGTCTTTCGTTGTTCGACTTCTAAAAGTCGAATTCTAAATCTTAGTTCGAGGCTTGGCTTAACAAACGTAAGTCATCACTCTCACTCTATTTTCTGATTTTGAAAGCTAATAATTTAAATAACAATGATAAGATTCAAACTCGTATAAAGTACATTCTTCCAAAGACACTTTTGTTCTCGTGAATATCGCCAACTGCCCTCAACTTTCTTCTTTGGCGTCCAACGCTTAATTTGATCATTTCGGCAAAGTGCAGAAGGTGAGAAACCCAAAGATAAGGACGATACTGGAGGATGAAGAAAACCTAACGGCGGAACGCATTGAGGGCGTTCTGAATCTGTTCACGGAGCACGTAAACAACGGCCGGTGGGAAAGCGAAGGCTGGCCGGAGACATGGACGGAGTATGCAGTGTCGGGTTAGCTCTAAACGCCTACTCACGGCCGGGCGGCAAAGCGCATTGAAAGATTGTAATATCGGCGCCACAATCGCTTTCGCCCGGGATTCACGCAGACCAGAATGACCGGCGGCAACGGTAGCCGTACGGCCCGTGCCGCCGCTAGTACCGCCGCCGCCCTCGTGCTTTCTCCACCGGAACTCCTCCAAACCGGAAAATTCACGGTGGGACATAGTCTCTTTTTGTACTCCAAATTTTGAAACTCCTGTAGCTGTCTGTTGTTGTCCCATCATAAACTCTACGTGTCCGAGAAATAGTAATTATAAAATTTCATTTCTCCTTCAATTTTACCCCCAAAAAAATTGTTTATTATAAAAAAATGTGTATTATTAATTATAATAATTAAACTTACTTAATAAAATTTATAAATTTTGAAAATTATTGCAAAAAATATATATATTTTATGCCTTACTTATATATTACATGTTAAATCTGATTTTTTAAAATTAAATTGAAAAATATATTTGTTAATTTTATTTTTTAAATGCTGTTTTAAATTTTATAAATTAAACAAATTAATTAATTATTTTTTTAATTAAACATTAAAAGTTGGATGAATGCAACTATCATTTTCTGACTCTATTTATACACTACCATGTTATAGAAATCTCAATTATGTACTCAACTATCTAATATTCTATGTAAAATAGAAAAAAATAAAAATACCTCAAGAAAAATTAAAATTTATTTTATTTGTCTGATTTAATTTTAGACGATAAAAAAAACATTGGCACAAAAATATTTTATGTGAAATTCGTAGCCATTGATATAAACAATTAAGCACAATGGTAAGATGTTTCATTATACAGCAATATTCTGATAATATATGTGTAAAACTATTTTTTTAAAACTCTATTCATACCTAATGTTATTGGAATCTTGATTGTGCATTCGGCCATCTATATTTTTATATCTAGCAGGTAAAAATCAACATGTTACTAGAAAAATTGAACTTAATATTCTCTATTTTATTTAACTTGATGGCAAGTAAAAGAGTATTCTCATATCGTTATTACTGTTATATTGGTACAATAATATCTAAATTTATTTCAAAAGAAAGCAAGTACTTAAGGCAATATTTACTATAACTTCACTTTTCTAGAGAATATCCACTTGAAAGGAAAGAAGACAGGCACATCACTGTGCCTATGCCTACTCTTCGGTACTAACTGACATAGAAAATTTTGAGCTTTCGCCGTTTCACTTGAGAGCCTTGTTAACTTCTCCACCTTCCATTTGTCTACCAAATGCTCCACTAAGTCGGCATAATTCTTAGCAGTGTAAACACAAATCTTTGAGCAACTGCTGACAAATGCGCGAAAAAGTTTTCATCATGGCCATCGTACATGAACTCCCCAGGAATTTAGATTCTCATACGCATTATATCAGCAACCTTGTGATACTTCTCATCTCCAGCAATGGTGCCACATATTTGTGCTAGTTTTGTATCCTCATGCTGCTTGGCGAGCTTTGCCGTGTTTGCATGAGAAATGCGTAGTGCCCTTTCTTGAAAAGAAGCATATACTATAGCATGACAAGCATTATTTTTGCTCTTAAAATCCTACAACAAATTAGTTGCTATAGTAGCGACAGTAATTTTTTTAAAAAGTAATAATTTATATTAAAATCAAAATTTATACATACAATATCCTAGGAATAACAACCCAACTATTCTATGAGTATCAAATAATAAATAACTCCACAAACACCTATCAAACAACAAAGAATAAAATCAAAAACTAAGAAAACTAAGCAAATGACAGAAATAATGTAGGACAATAGAAAAAAAAAAGCTACCCCTTCAGCTCGCCGGTCAAGCAAAAGCATCCCCACCTAATAAGCATTGCTCTTTTGCTCTAGCCAAACCCAAACTGCTTACAAATTGCCAAGGCACTTAATTAGCTGCAACAGTTCTTCTCAGGGTGGTATTTAGATTGGTTAGAACCCTTTCACCAATGGAAACCTGCTGTTATATGGGCCTCGGATTGATGAAAATGTAAGTGGCTCTATACATTGCCTCTGTTTTTGTCCAACGGAGTTGATTATTATCACCATTTACTGGGGTAGTCCCTCGCAGGTAGGGAAGCTTTTGCTTGCCTGGTGAGCCAATGGGGTGGCTATTTTTTCCTATTGTCCTGCATGTTTCTCTTATTTGCTCAATTTTCTTAATTTTTAATTTTATTATTTGTTGTTTGATAGGTGTCCATGGATTTATTTATTGTTTGATACTCATCAAGTAGTTGGCTTGTTATTTCTGGAATATTATATGTATAGATTTTAATTTTAATATAATTAATTACTTACTAAAAAATTAACTTCACTACTCTCACAGCTAATTTGTTGCAGGATTTTATGAGCAAAAATGAGGCTTATCGTGGTATAGTAACGCTTCTTTTCAAATAAGGGCAATGCATATTTCTCATGCAAACACGGCTAAGCTTGCCAAGCAGCACAGGATACAAAACTAGCAAAAATATGTGGCACTGTTGCTGCAGATGAGAAGTGCCATGAGGTTGCTTATGTTATGATAATAACATTGCCTGGATTTAGAAGATAGAGAATAAGAAAGCAGGAACAAACAAATAAAAAGAACAACAAGAGCAAAAGAACAGAGCCTATCTTCCTTTTCCATCTTCTTAATTTCATTTCAGGCACAAACATTATATTTTCTCTATAAATTAAAGCTTCAAATTTTCAAAAATAGAACATATACATTTACTCTTACCTTCCAAATTCGTTCTTGATTTCAATATATGTCAATTTGTTTTGGTTTTCCAAGTGTGCGTGTCAAAATAAAAAAAAAAAAATCAAACTATAATAATGGAAATCATCACAGCATTTTGGTATGATTTTTGGAGTATGAGAATGTGGATGTTTCAATGCATCCTCTTCTTCATCTCAAGTTTTTTGTCATATAATAGTGCTCAGGATACCACTTTCTATAAAAGAAGTATAATTTTTATTTCAATTTGCATTCATTTATTCTAAATCATTTATAAATCTTATTAGAGTACGGTTCTTATAACAAAATAAGTGCCTTGTTTATAATTAATTTTTATGAATTCTAGCTCCAAAAATAAGTTTAATTTCAATATGTCCTTCATTATAAATGTAAAGTACACATAATGAGGAACTCCAAGTCCTTCCTAGCTAATAAAATAATCATCCAATAAAGTTTGTATTTCGTATATCATATATCTTATACAGGATGGTATTTAATAGTCATTTATCATAAAGTAAATAAAAGGATAAAAAGAGAATTAGGGGATTGGGGAGAGAGAAGAAAAAGAGAGAAGAATAGATCAGAGGGGAAAGAAGAGAGAGAGGGAGACCGGTGCGGAGCTGCTGCTATCGCCATCGTCGGAGGTGTCGACACTGGAAGCCAGCAAAGCATTCTTCATAATACTACCCTCTATTTTGCACGTCGATGTGAGTAGAGGAGGAAATCATGAGCCCGAGCAAAAATGGCCATCGTCCGTTGTGCCATTGCCAGAGGAAATCAGATGAAATTAAGGCTAGTAAATCATTTTCTTCTCCTTGTGGATGCTGATTTTGGGGTTACATGTACCGTTTTTAGGATAAATTGGTTGAATTGAAAGAAAATAGGTGAAAGAGGCGTGGTGGAGAGAGGAGGCTAACGACGGCAGCATATGCCGTTATCCATTGCCGTCACCGTCACCAGGTGTTGCCGCTGTGATCGCCGCCGTTGCCTGTGCCGAAGCCACCGTCGGTAAAGGAGGACATGAAGAGAGATAGAGGCAGAACGTGATGCGACCGGAGAGAGAGAAAGGGGCGCAAGTGAAGCAGGAGAGAGAAGGCCCGATTCGGGTACCCTAGAGTATCTTTTGGCAAATCTACTTTGAATAAAGTCAATACAAGTATTTGTAACCTATTTTCATGGTCTGATTAAATATCTGATATATTTTAAATATTATCTAAAATTTTTATTAACATACATGTATTTTTGTATATCTCAATTATTTGTTCTGAACATTAATGTATGGCTCATTGGCTGATTTTGGGGTTTTTGGTATGAGTTTTTATGACTTTAAAGGTTTTAATATTTTTCTAAAAGTCTAAATAATTTATCAGATACTGTATGAATTTATATCAGTATATTATATGAAAATGTGTATGAAACTTGCATAAATCGTGCATTTTCACATGTATTTGTCGAATTGTAGCCATTTCATTTGAATTTAGATATTAGATATTCTGACCAACTCTCAATGAGAAGATATTTATTATTTAAAAATTTTTTAACCCAACAGAAAAGATTTGGAGTAGTAACCCTTCTTATTTGGATGATTTAATTTGACTTTATAATATATTCGGACGTTCTAATATATCTGATAAGTTCAAAAATTATATTTAAAATTACGGATGGTAAAATATAATGAGTATCATTATCTATGAGATACAGAGTACATGGATAGCCAAGCATGCTAGCCTACTTTCAATTTGATATAGTCTAAGGTTACCGGGAGTATATGTAACCTTTCATTAAGCTCTTCTTTAAATAATGACAACTCAAATTTGATATATAATTTATATTTTTGTATAAATTTATATTAGACTTTGATTTAAATTTAGATTTAAAATTCGTTGATTTTGTCCACAGTTAGGCATTGATATATCTTGTATAAATAATTTTGATTATATATTTTGATTCGGACATTTGGAGTATCTATTATAACGTTACTTCAATTTTTGTACACGCTATTGGATTATCCGACTATCGGATTCTATTTCAAATCACGAGCTAGTTGGGTTTTAGATTTGAACTTGGACTTAAATTGAACTTTGAAATTAACTATTTATCTATTAGAATTGGTCCAAATTACTTCTATTTTGTTTATATATGTATATATATGTCTCGATGATGATTACTTTCTAATTTTGATATTTATTTTTAATTTGCATGTTTGATTTGAGTAAGATACTACCATTAGATTTTAAATATTGAATTTCTATTGGATTTATTTTATCGAAAGTTTTGATTTATTTTATTATTTAATTAGATATTTATCAATTTGCTTTTCCTCTAATTCATTAGACTCCTTTTTATTTAATATGATATTTATTGGACTTTAGACTAATATTTTATATTTTACCCTTTCAAAATTAAAGATTCACATACATTATAGGAGTAAGGATATTATCTGTTAGTCATTCGTCTGATTTGGTGAGTTTTAATTTTTTTATTATTTAAATTGATATTTGATGTATTGGATTATGAATTTGATCGAGTATAGGCCTATGATTATATTTTAAGAACAGTACGGATATTATATTATATTTGATTATGATTTTTACTTTAATTATTACATCAATTATGATAATTATAGAGTAGGTCGTATTTATTTTATTTAGACGATTTTTCGATGAGGTCTTGTGTAGATTTTTAATTTATTGGGTTTTGTATATTTTATTTGTTAGACCAAAATTTTAAGATTTTAAATTTTAAAAATTATAATTAATTATTTAATTAATCTATTTGGTCCGAATTTATGATAAAAGTGATATCAGAGAAAAGTCATAAAGAGAGGTACTTTATATCATTTTGGATAAATAATTAATTAAACATTTAGATATCATAAGTGCTGTCTTTTACAGATAGAAAACAATTTGAGTTGTGGATACTTCAGTTTGAATTAGAAAGTCAAGTTTGGAATCTTAAATTTGAATTGAAAGGATAATCATCTAATTTTGGTGAGTCACGCGAGTGACATAATGAGCTGATTGATATAGCAATAGAAGGAGATTTTTGTTTGGTATCTATAGTTATATGAAAATTTTATTGGATTTTGTGATTTTGGAAGAGAAGTAGCAACCTTGGGTGGGGCCTGTCTGAAATGTCTTACAGTAGAATGAGGTTTTGGCCGACATTGTGATAGGTGATAGAGCAAGTCGGTCTACAATCTCACGAAATAGAAGGAGGTTTTACCGAGCAGAAAGGTAAGCAGTGGAGTGGAGATGATGAAGGGTGAGAATAAAAATATTTGTACAGGATCGTGGTGGTCTGAAACCCTAGGTGGGTCAATATGTGATAATGATGGCCGAATGGTTGTAGGTTAGCCAACAGTGGAACTTCTAATGCCTTATCTTGGGTTAGGAGAATGAAAAATTACGTGGAATGTCTCTTCGGAGACATCCAATAAAATTATAATAATATAGAGAAGATTAGAATGGCTCTGCGCAAGGATGACGGGCGCAGAACGAGCAGTCATCGTAGTGTCCGAGTGAGAAAATAAAAATTCTTCAAAATTAAAATCTACAGATAAAAATAAAAAAGGTCAGGTCATATCAAGTCAACTCATTTCTCTTTATTAAAAATGTTGTGGAGTCTTGGTAGACAATCCTTGTTAGAAGGTAGGACAATGAAGTGCAAATCTGAATTCATTCGCAACAATGATGCTGGTCATCTAGAGATTTGAGATTACGGTTGGGATGAGAGGAAGATTCAAGGATTATCCATTTTTACTCATCGTTACGATCGAATGGATTGTCGTCCCTACAAATCTTTCATAATTGAAAAATCCATGGACAAATAGCACAAATTGTAGCCTCCTAAGGCAACATTTAGGAAGAAATTGAAGAATCCGAAAGATTTGTTTAAGTTGGATAGTAGTTGAGAACTTAAAGACTCAATTTGGAAGTAGTCGACGTCATTTTGACTTTAGACTCATGGCGAGGAGTTAGACCAAGCCCTATTGATCCAGTGGGAGTAGTTTTAGGAGAAGCATTTTTAGAAAAAATCAGAACATTGGAGTCAGAACTCGAATGATGGACTCGCTTATCCTACAAAGGATAAGTTAAAGGAAAGTCAGATGAAGTAAGGTCTTTCTCTCCAAAGTTTCAGTTTGCAAGGTCAACCTGTAAATTCTGTAAGAGAATCTTACAGAACAAGTTTTCTTCATCAGAGTGGAATCTACTTCAATTGCGGTGAAATATACCATTTGTCAAAGGATTGTTCGAATCCCGAGGGTTCAAATTCCAGACATCCAGATAGGAGACAGACAGTTTCAAACGGAGCATTTGCAGATATAGTTCACGAAGTTATAGCCGGATCCTCTATCATGGAAGACTATTTTGATGAGTCTGTTTAATTCTGCATTTAGGATATAGGTCCTCTGAGTTTCAAAAAAGAATTAATAAGAAGGCTTAAGGGTTGATTTACGGTGTTGCAAGCGAGTCATCTGTTAAGACATGGGTGTTGAGCTTATCTAGCATATAGGGTCATATTTAGGAGTTATTCTGTGACCGTTGAAAATATCTTACTCATCTACGAGTTCGATGATATTTTTTTAGAGGATTCAACTAGATTATTGCCTGATCAGATAATCAATTTGTTATTGATATTATGCTTGAATCTGTGCATATTTTGAAGGATCTATCAGGGGTAGTTTTATCTGAGGTGAAGAAATTAAGACAACAATTATAGAATTTATTGTAAAGGATTTTATTTGGCTAAGTATCTTGGCGTGGGGTGCTTTATTGCTCTCTAGTGAAGAAATATGAATAAATGGGTTTATATTTGGATTAATTGGGAATCGAATATGCATCACTTCTCAAAGATTAATGATTTGTTTGTTCCATTCTAAGAAGTTTGTGTTTTCTCTAACAATGAGTTGTGCTCGAGGTATTATTGGTTGAGGATTAAAAGGAAGAATATGCATTTGACAGCTCTCAAGTCAAGGTGTGACCATTGCAAGCCTTGATGGTGCTTTTGGATTATTGAGTTTTATAACATCTTTTATGGATGCCATCGATCGGATTTTTGGCCATATTTGTATCAATTGTAGTGGTTTTATCAATGATATTTTAATTTATTTGAAGAATTTTGAGGAGTATGAGACCTGATTAGGAAGTCTACTGCAGATTCTAAGAATGCATCATCTTGGGTCATATTGTTTCTAAATGTGACACCTGAAAATCTAAAGAAGATAGAAGCAGTGACGAATTGAAAAAGACCGACTAAGGCTATAGGAGTGTGGAGTTTCTAGAATCTGGTTGGTATTGGCAGGAGATTTGTTGAATAGTTCTCAAGGATTGTAGTGTCGTTGGCACATTTGAAAAAGAGCAGATCAAAATTTCATTGAAGTGATACTTGTGAGGAAAGTTTTTAGTAATTAAACAATAGATTATCGTCAGCGTCAATTTGTTTGATACCTGATAGATCAGAAAGATTGGTAGTGCTCAGTAATACTTCTAAGAAAGATCTAGGTATGCTTGTATTTAGTATAGTACGACTGATTATTCAAGGAATGTTCGAGATGTTGCGCAGTCTGGAAGGTTTTGCGTAGAAGTGCTATGGCGAGGATACAAGTGGAAAGACTGGCCTAGAGGGATTTTCTCTCTTTGCTATCAGGGTTGGATTCTGAATGAAGCTCCTATCTTCAAGAAAAGCTTTTATAAAGATTAGAGATGAAGTTCTTTTTTGGACGAGCCATCATAAAGTTGGACACAATCGAGCCAGTAACCTCAAGCCTATGGTACAAAGTGTTTTTCTCATTGCACGTTCGAGTGAAAGCTTGTTTATGAGATTTTTCTCATTAGAGTCTCAAATGATTGGATAAATGCTCGGAAGCAAATGATATTATTAGCAACTATGATTGAGTTGGAGTGATCTAAATTTGACGGAAACATCAAAGACTGCATACTTAGTGGAGTGGAGAGAGAGTTTAATAGCGATTTGATTATGAGTACAGGTAGGAAGACAGAATATGGAGTATGAGATCGCGATTTATGTGGTAAGGTATATCCGTGCCTAAAGGAAAAAGTTGAGTAAAAAAAGAAATATTTGCGATTTTGTTTCAAGTCTACCTCAAACAGTAAAGAATTTTGGTGGCTATTTGGATGAGAATGAGCTAACTGATGATTATTTAGCTAACGAAGACGGCTCATTATTTACTGAGAGTTGAGGCAGATGATGGATGACCTAATGAAGTCAGGTCATCACTTGCTTATTATGACATCATTCCCGAGATTGGCCGTTGGTAATTTTTCGAGGTGAGGATAATGCAAGATATTCCTACTTCAAGACTTCTGTTTATGATCTGAGGCTGAAGATAAATTAGAGTGGCACAACGGAAGTGTGTGAACTCGCGACTATCGATCACAATATTTGATTTGAAGTTTAAAGTAGGAGATTAGAATTATAATTCGATTGGAAGTTTGAGAAGAGTTGTCAGATATTTCTTGAAAATTCTTGAATAGAAGAATTTTGGGTTTTGGAGTCGATGGATAATTTGAAGTAGAGGTTATTGAGACATTTGAGGATTTTTTCAGCAGATCAGAGAGACGAGCTATAAATTGGTCTTATTTTTGAATTTGATCGATAGATATGACGTGTTTTATGTGAATGATCCTTTGTATGTGCTTAGATCGGGGTCGTTTTGATCGGTGAGAAGTATTTTAGAACGTGTCCGTGGTTTTGATATTTTGGATTGAAAGGATTTCGTGTAGAGGAATAAGATATTTCCATAGTCACTATACTTTTAAGAAATCTTCTAGTTGAGGAAGTATTAAGGAATCTCGAGGATGAATTTAGGATAATATCTCTATTTGTTGAGAATTGAGGTAATGATTAAGATGTATAAATTTCAAAGATGAAATTTTTATAAGAAGGGGAGAATGTAATATCCCAAATCTCTATTTAAATATTTTAATATTAATTATGATTTTGTATAATTTAGACATGATAAAGGTTAATTAAATATTATATAATTTTTAAAGCTATTTGGATTAATTGGGCTAGTGTCCAAGGCGTGCTTGTATTATTTCCCGAGTATCAATTTCGATTATGAAATAAAAGATAAATAAATAAATAAATATAAATATAAATATATAAATATATACATATATAAGTAAATAAAAAGAAAAAAAAAAGAGAATCAATGAATCGAGGAGACAGAAGAAAATGAGGGAAGAAGAGAGGAGAGGGGAAAGAAGAGGAGAAAGAGAGAGACTGGCACAGGGGCTGCTGCTACCACCGTCGTCGGAGGTGCCGACATTGGGAATGTAAGCCAGCGAAGCTTTCTCGATGATGTTGCCCTCCATTTTTTGCACCGTTGTGAGAAGAGGGGAAATCACAAGCCAAAGCAAAAGCGGCTGCTGTTGTCGCCGCCATTGGTCAGAGGAAATAAGATGAAATTAAGGTAAGTAAATCGTCTCTTTCTCCTTGTTGATACTAATTTTGGGGCTGTATGTACCTATTTTGAGAGAAATTGATTAAATCAGGAGAAAATTGGCAAAAAAGGCATGATGGAGAGAGGAGATTACCAACGGCTACATACGCCGCTATTCGTTGTCGTCACCATTGCCAGGTGCTGCCGTCGTGGTAGTTGCCATCTCCCGTGCTTGAGCCATCGTTGGTGAAGGAGGACATGAAGAGAGAGAGGTAGAACATGACGCGGCCGAAGAGAGAGAAAGGGGGCATGTAAAGCAGAAGAGAGAATATCCGATCAGGTTCCTTAAAGCATCCTTTTGGCAAATCTGTTTAGAATAAATTTGACATAAGTATCTATAACTCTTTTTTTGTCTGATTTAATTCTAATGCATTTTGAATACAATTTAAAATTTTTACTAGCATGTATATATTTTTATACATTCTAATTGTTTATTCTGAATATGCATTTATGGTTCATTGGTTGATTTTAGATTTTGGGCCTAGTTTTATAATTTTAGAGGGTTTAATATTTTTTAAAAGCCTTAATAATTTTTCAAATACTGTTTATATTTATATCAGTATATTATATGAAAATGTATATGAAAATTATATAAGTCATACATTTTTAAATATACGTACCGAATTGTGGTCATTACATTTGAATTTGAAAATTTGATATTCTCGTCAACTTTTAACAGAGAGATATTTGTTATTTGAAAATCTATTTTCATCGACAGAAGAGACTTGGAATATTGACATTTCATATTTATATGATTTAATTTGATCTTATAATATATTTGAACGTTCTAATATATCTAATAAGTTTAACGATTACACCCAAAATAGCAGGTGACAAAACATAATGAATAACTTAACCCATTGGAGATAGAGTACATAGGTGGCCAATCATGCTGGCCGAATTTATATTTGATATGATTTAAGGTTATCGGAAGTATGTATAAATATTTTTCAAGTTAGTCTTAAATAATTAAAATTTAAATTTAATGCATGATTTGTAGTTTTATATAGATTTATATTAGACTTTGATTTAGATTTGGCTTTGAAATTCACCAATTTTGCTCACAGTTGGGTTTTGGTTTGTCTTATACAAATCTTTTTGACTATAGTTTTTGATTCGGACCTTTAGAGTATCTATTGCGAGCGGCTTTGATTTTTTCATACGTTATTAGATCATCCGACTATCGAATTTTATCCCAAATCACGAGCTGATCAGGCCTTGGATATGGACTCGGACTTTAGAATTGGTTATTTTTCTATTGGAATTGGTTCAGATCACTTTTGTTTTATTTATGTATATCGTTCCGATAAAAACTATTTTCTGATTTGGATATTTATTTTAGATTTAGATATTTGATTTGAGTATGAATCTATCATTAAATTTTAGATCCTGGATTTCTATTGGATTTAATTTATCGATAATTTAAATTTATTCTATTATTTGATTGGATATTTATCTATTTGATATTTACTCTGATTCATTGGATTTTTTTTATTTAAATATGATACTTGTTGAGTTTTAGGCCCATATTTTATATTTTACCCATTTAAAGTTAAAGGTTCAGATGCATTGTAGGAGTAATGACGTGATCTATCAACTATTCAATCGATTTGGTGAGTTTTAGTTTTATTATGGTATAAGTTGATATTTGATATGATTGGAATATATAATTGGTTGGGTATACGCCCATGGTTATATTTTAAAAATAGTTCAGATATTATGTTATATTTGATTATGATTTTTGGTTGAATTATTACATCCTTTACGATAATTATTAAGTAGGTCGTACTTATTTTATCCGGACGGTTATTTGATGAGGTCTTGTATAAATTTTTGATTTGTTAGGTCTAGTGTATTTATTTTGTCACACATAAATTTTTAAAATTTTAATTAATTATTTAATTTACATGTTTGGTCTTAGTTCGTGACAATATCTTATCTTTGTCTGTGACTTGAAGAAACAAGAATAAGAAAAACCCCCCCCTAAAGTATGAGATTGCAAACTTCACCTCGTAGTGGATTTTGAATAGATTTTAGTGATGTAGTTTTTCCTTCTAATTTTAATACGGTTTTTCACATAAGAATTTTTAGATTATTATTATTATTATCATTGTTATTATTTTTATTATTATTAATATTATTATTATTGTGAATGGGATTTCAAAATCCCAACGGTTTGGACAATCGGTCAAATATCCAAATAAGATCCTCTAAGTCAAACTCTTTTTTGTTATTGAGGATTTTTCAAGCCACCTCATTTTTGCTAGACGAACAAGAAGAAGTTGCCTTGAGAGAGATACCGTGTGATGTTGAAGTTTACATTAAACTTATTCTAAGTCGGGCTTTTGTGGTTTGTTAAGCCGAGATTTTTTTTTACCTAAGTAATATTTTCGAACAAATACTAATATTTTTATTTTTTTTCTATTAAATAATAATATCAATAATAATATGTGTTCTAAAAAATTACAAGTAACAAAGCTGAAAAAGTGGGACCAATTGGGACATTTGAGGGAGGTAGAGATTTCCGCCGAGTCTCTTTGAAACAATTTGGGCCTATCCAAATTTGTTAGGCATATATTCTCTTCAGGCTTAGCCTAAGCCACACATGGCCTCGATTTTGATATATTTTAGCCAATTAATCAACCCATCTGTTAATTTAGCTTATCAGATGCAATTGCTATGCCAATTCGAGTTTGAGCCGCTCGTGTAATTTTTAAAAAAAAAATTAATTTTTTTAAACCCAAATAAACTGTGTATTGAGAGATCTTCACTCAATCATTATGCAACATTATTTTACTATTGTGTGTTTATGAGAGAGAGGGGGAGAGAGATAGAGAGGTTTCTCCTTTTTGTTATTTCTGGCTCATTTCTGCCAACTGCAATAATGTTAGCTTAAATCAATGTGATTGTGCAATATAATACATTCAGCTGGGGCTCCAAATTATTCAATCTAATGGTATTTTCGACCTTTTTATGCAAAGCTTAGTCATAAATAAAGCATAAGAGATGGTATATTATTATTAAATGTGATCCAAAAAAATATGAGAAGGTATACTAACCACTCCCGAACGACTAAGATAATGAACAGTCTTTTCAACACTTCTTAAGTCAACTCTCACTGAGAGATAGAGGTACCTATTAAGGAAATCACCATACCTATTTTCCTTAGCTGTCCATCCACAAGTCCATCTCGTCGAGGGTTTTGTGCAGGAGGTTGTGATGTCTTGTATCCCCTCAGCATTATTTAGTATGGTCTCGTAGGGAGGAAGTGCTTCTTCTATGATAAAATCTCCTACCAGCATCACAAAGTATTCGTTAGGTAGTTCTTATACCCGCTCCTAAAGTTTCTTCACCTGCTCGTAGAACCCTTCGGAAGTCGAGTGAGGTAGAAATTCGTATGGCTGACTGGCTTCTTCAACAGGTTTTAAGAGGGTTATCATGTTGGTCTCAACCCAATCCTCTAAAGAATTGATCACTTAAGCTTTCTCGTATGGCAACCAAGGGCTTGCTTTGGGATTTGTTACCTTCTAACTCACGCAACAAGGTTTCCTCATGATGTTGCTCCTTGTCTTTGTGATTTGAAGAGACTAAGATAAGAAAAACCCCCCAAATTAGGAGATTGTAAACTTCACTTGAAACTGAAAGGAGAAGAATTTAAAGAAAAAACAATTTATTTAAGAGCCAAAAGGCATTTATTTTGAGGCAGGAGTGGGCGTATTATCCTTTTGTCTCTCTTGTAGGAGAAGATAGTTTTTTCTATTCTAATTTGTAGATGAGTTATAGACAAAGTTTGTTAAGCAATAGTCCTCACTTGTAATATTACCTTAAAAGGGTTGATGGGGTTTAAAATCTCGTAGATCTACATTAAACACACTAGGAATAAGTAGATAATTTAAAAATAGCACGATAGGAAGGAGATTGCAAAGCAACACTAGTTGCAAATTGATCTGATCAAGGTAAGAAGTGCCATATACTCAAGATTGACAACGGCAGCACCTGGTGACGGTGACGGCAATGGATAACAGCGTATGCTGCCGTCGTTAGCCTCCTCTCTCCACCACTCCTCTTTCACCCATTTTCTTTCAATTCAACCAATTTATCCTAAAAACGGTACATATAACCCCAAAATCAGCATCCACAAGGAGAAGAAAATGATTTACTAGCCTTAATTTCATCTAATTTCCTCTGGCAATGGCACAACGGACGATGGCCATTTTTGCTCGGGCTCATGATTTCCTCCTCTACTCACATTGACGTGCAAAATAGAGGGTAGTATTATGAAGAAGGATTTGCTGGCTTCCAGTGTCGACACCTCCGACAATGGTGATAGCGGCAGCCCCGCACCGGTCTCCCTCTCTCTCTTCTTTCCCCTCTCATCTGTTCTTCTCTCTCCCCAATCCCCTAATTCTCATTTTATCCTTTTATTTACTTTATGATATATGACTATTAAATGCCATTCTGTATATGATAAATGATATATGAAATACAAACTTTATTGGATGATTATTTTATTAGCTAGGAAGGATTTGGAGTTCCTCATTATGTGTACTTTACATTTATAATGAAGGATATATTGAAATTAAACTTATTTTCGGAGCTAGAATTCATAAAAATTAATTAAAAAAAGGTACTTATTTTGTTATAAGAACCGTACTTTAATAAGATTTATAAATGATTTAGAATAAATGAATGCAAATTGAAATAAAAATTATACTTCTTTTATAGAAAGTGGTATCCTGAGCACTATTATATGACAAAAAACTTGAGATGAAGAAGAGGATACATTGAAACATCCATATTTTCGTACTCCAAAAATCATACCAAAATGCTATGATGATTGCCATTATTATAGTTTGATTGTTTTTTTTTTTTCTAATTTTGACACGCGCACATCGAAAACCTAAACAAATTGACATATATTGAAATCAAGAACGAATTTGGAAGGTAAGAATAAATGTATATGTTCTATTTATGAAAATTTGAAGCTTTAATTTTTAGAAAAAATATAATATTTGTGCCTGAAATGAAATTAAGAAGATGGAAAAGGAAGATAGGCTCTGTTCTTTTGCTCTTGTTGTTCTTTTTATTTGTTTGTTCCTGCTTTCTTATTCTCTATCTTCTTAATCCAGGCAATATTATCATCATAACATAAGCAACCTCATGGCACTTCTCATATGCAGCAATGGTGTCACATATTTTTGCTAGTTTTGTATCCCTGTGCTGCTTGGCAAGTTTAGCCGTGTTTGCATGACAAATATGCATTGCCCTTATTTGAAAAGAAGCATTACTATACCACGTTAAGCCTCATTTTGGCTCATAAAATCTTGTAACAAATTAGCTGTGAGAGTAGTGAAGGTAATTTTTTAGTTAGTAATTAATTATATTAAAATTAAAATCTATACATACAATATTCCAGAAATAACAAGCCAACTACTTGATGAGTATCAAACAATAAATAAATCCACAGACACCTATCAAACAACAAATAATAAAATTAAAAATTAAGAAAATTGAGCAAATAAGAGAAACATGCAGGACAATAGGAAAAAATAGCTTACCCATTGGCTCACCAGGCAAGCAAAAGCTTCCACCCTTAATTTGATTTGTATTTTTGAAAAATAAAAATAAAAAGAAAGCGGGCCACTATGAATGATAAGGATTATCTTACATTTGATCTTTAACCTTCAGCCCCGATGAGGCTTGGCTTCTTGGGATTAAAATGGCTTCGACTCATTCATAATGAGGTTTTATGTTCAATTCTTCCACCCTTGGTTTATACAATATTCATCACCCATTATTCTGAGTTCTGATGGTTACCTTATAATTTGATTCCATAATTTATTCAAATGGTTTGAGAGAGAGAGAGAGAGAGGGGCCTTACTTGGTTGAGTTGAGAGGGATAGATGACAGATTGGTTTGCTTTGGCTCCATGCTTGACAAAATGGTGCAGTTGCTCCCACTAGCTATCTAGCCAGCTCTCCTGGATGACCAACGAACACACCTCCAGGATGTCTTTTAGAGCCGAGTGGATATAGATTAATTAGGGCTTCCCATAAAATAAATAGCAATTTGCTCTGTCTGTCTGTCTCTCTCTCTCTCTCTCTCTCTAGGCACAGGCACACCCACATAAGCGTATTAAGAATTCTACAGTAAACGTTTGCATGGACGGTGCAATAACAGATTGGACTGAGCTGCATATTGTTAATGCTGCATATAGCCATTTTAACATGTTTTTCTGGGTCATGAATTCAGACCAGCCTTGAGTTTATTATTCTAATGAATCGTGATATTCATGGTACCAATTAGGCATTGTTTTTGTAGTATAATGCATCGTGAAATCCATTATATCAGCTTAAGTGCTTGGTATTACAAAGGATATTATTGCATTATGATGAATGTATTAAAATTGTTAAATATGCCATGCCTTAAAAGTTGCCAATAAATAAACAAGCTGTGCCTGGTATGATATAGGATAATTTTTTTCATACCTAGCACAATTTGTCACGGCCCACCTATGTATGGCCAAGCTTTGTCGTGCTGGCTTCTGTCACGAACTCAGATTAAGTATGTCAAT
Source organism: Nepenthes gracilis (assembly GCA_033239525.1). NCBI lineage: Eukaryota > Viridiplantae > Streptophyta > Magnoliopsida > Caryophyllales > Nepenthaceae > Nepenthes > Nepenthes gracilis. The sequence goes on along the minus strand of BSYO01000019.1, from coordinate 792,289 downwards.
TTAAATAATTAATTATATTTTTTAAAATTTAAAATTCTAAATAATTTTAAATAAATAATTCTAAGTCTCAAAATTCGGGTGTGACAAACCAAATAAATAGGACCCGACACAAATTAAAATTCATACATGATCTCACTGGACAACTATCCAAACAGAAATAATACGACCTGCTCCATAGTTATCGTAAAGGAGGTAACAATTTCAACCAAAATCACGAATCAGATATAATAAAATATTCCACAAATTTTAAAATACTACTATGAGCCTATACCCGACCAATTTTCATAATACAATCGCATAAATTGTTAAATTAAATCATAATAGAATCAAAACTCACCGAATCATACGAATGGCTGACAGATTATGTCCTAACTCCTGCAGTATATCCGAACCTTCTATTTTGAATGGTCAAAATAGAAAAATGAGTCTAATACTCAATAAGTATCATATTTAATTAAAAGGAGTCCAATAAATTAGAGAAAATGTCAAATTGATGAAAATCCGGTCAAATTACAGAACAAATCCAAATCGCCGATAAAACAAATTCAACCGAAATCCAAGATCCAAATTTCAAAATCCAATGATAGTCTCATACTCAAATCAAATATCCAAGTCCAATTAAATGTCCAAATTTTAAAAAAATTAGTCCTTGTCTGAACGTGTGTATACATATGTATATATATGTATATAACCAAAACAAAGGTGATCCGGACCAATTCCAAAATCAATGTCGATTCGAGTCCAAATCCAAATCCAAGTCCAAGTTTAAGGCCCGATCAGCTTGTAATTTGGGGTAAAATCTGATAACCGGATGATCCAATAGCGTGCGAGAAGGCCGAAACAGCACCACGTTAAACATTCCAATAGTCCGGATCAAAACATATAGTCAAAATTAATTGTACGAGACATACCAAGGCCCAGCCATGGGCAAAATCGACGAAACTCAAATCCAAATCCAAAAATTCATATTCAACTCGAAGTCCAATACCAATCAATGCAAAAATATAAATTATACACCAAATTTAGGTTCTAATTATTTAAAGACTAGTTTGAGGAATGGTTACACATAATTTCCGTAACTTTATGTCAAAATTCATGTATTATGTACCCATAAATAAGGTTGCTCACTATATTTTACTACCCGCGACTTTGAGTGCATTTCTCAAGCTTGTCGGATATATTAGGACGTCCGAATATATTCTAAGGTCAAGTTAAATTATCCAAATGGGAATAGTCACTACTTCAAACCTTTCTGCCGGTGAAAAAGAATTTCCAAATAATAAGTATCTCCCCGTCGAAAGCTGGCCAAAAAATCCAATAATCCAAATCTAAATGTAGTGACCACAACCCGACACGTGCATGTGATTGTATAACCTATGCAAAGTTTTATACTCATTTTTATACAAATATATTAATATAAAAATATACAATATCCAATAAATTATACGAACTTTCAGAAAAATATTAAACTCTCCAAAATCATAAAACTGAATCCAACAACCCCCAAAATATCCAATGAACTACACATGCATGTCCAGAATAAATAATTCAGGAGTATAAAAATATATGAATGTTAGTAAAAATTTTAAATAGTATCTAAAATATATAAGATGCGAAATCAAACCAAATAGTGGGTTTACGGATACTTGCCTGGACCTCATACTTTACAAATCGGAAGAAATGATGTCTCGAAATATTTCAATTGAGCCTTTCTCTCTCCTCTACCATGTCCTCTCTCTCTCCTCCGCGCGCCCCTTCCTCTCTCTTCCGTTCTCCTCCGCACAAGGCCCTCTGCCCGCCGTTGCTGACACTTCGCTGCCGGCTGCTCCACTTGCTGGCTGTCAATGGCCAACCCGGCACCACCCAGTCGGCACCGGTGCCGTTACGCGGCCGCCGTCTCCTTTCTCCTCCTGCGGCTTCACTGCACCACACCGCACGCCACCATCGCCTCAGCCCATGCCGCGCCGCTGCACACCACCGATGACCACCAGTGCACCGCCATCGCCGTCGCCTCCTTCTTCTTCCTTCTCCGCTGCGAAACCCAAAACCCTCTCTCTCTCCTCTTTCTCCCTCTCTCCCGGATCCCTTAATCCTTATCCGTAAATTTTTTTTTCTTTTATTTTTTTTTCTTTTTTTTTCATTTTTAATAATAATAATAATAATATATTATTATTATTATTATTATTATTATTATTCCATTTTAGTTTTCTTTTATTTCAAAATCCGAATTAATATTTGAGCGACAACACGGGCGCATTCTGAGCCCCAACCCAACCGATCCAAATATCCTCCCAAAATTTTTCAAAATTTAATTAATTTTGTCACGCTCAATTTGTCCAAAATTATAATTAATATTAAATTAATCCGAAAAAAAATTCGGGATATTACATCTGTAATGTCGCCAAGCACCCGCTTGTGGATATTATCCGTTTTGGGCCAAGCCAGCACGGTTTTGTTCCTGGCTGGCCCACGGCCTCCAAAACGCGTCCACAAGGGGAAGGTATCCATGCCTCACAAAGAGCGCGCTTCATTCCCCATCCCCAGTCGATGTGGGACCTCATAGACCACCCCTCTGATACCACTATAACGTTCCCAGGCACCTGCATGTGGATATTGTCCACTTTGGGCCAAGCCCGCACAGTTTTGTTCCTGGTAGGCCCACGGCCCCCAAAACGCGTCCACAAGGGAGAGGTATCGGCCCATCATAAAGAGTGTGCTTCGTTCCCCATCCCCAACCTATATGGGACCTCACAGTTTATGCATGATTTTAATAAAAAGTTAAAAAATAGATAAAAAATAGTTGAGCTAATCTTAGCCGATCCTCTAACTTGGGTTCGATTTTATTCCGTACTTATAAACCTAGTTAATTTTAGCAATAAATCTATTTTATAAATTAATACACCCCAACCCAAATAAAAGCAAAAATTGAGAATCTGGTAGACTCAGTCCCTTAGAAAAATGGATTAGCAAGAATAACTCAATTTTAAAAGTATAGATAAAATGAACTCAAACCAAAAGTAATTAAATAAATTGACATAACTCAAAAAGTCATAATTTTTCTTTTTTTTTTAAAAATAATTTTACCCATTTGTTTTCCCAAAATAAAATAAGATTATTAAGGTGTGAGGGTCTAGCAAATAAGATATTATTGGTTAGGAGGGCTATATGTAGGGGAACTAGATATTTATAAACTTCATAGCTGATGCTCAGCACGTTGAGTGTGAAAGTAACACTAAAGCTGGTGCGAACTGCACGCCAAGCTTGGGTTTCCGAGCGAGGAAGATTACCCCAAATAACTTTTCACCACTATTTGGTGGCCTACCAATTTGAATATTTATCACGTGGGATTTGACTAATATATATATAAAGTAGGCCACGCGCATGCGGGGCACATGAATAAACAGTGATGGATTTTAAAATCATGACAGGTCCAATTTTAATATGTACTGTGATAAAGATTTAAGCTGAAAATTTGTTAATTTGAATAACAGTAAAATTTAAATTATTGAACTATTTTCTTACACACCATAATAAAAATAAGAGCTAAATAGCACTATAAATTTATATCCTTTTAATGAATCCATTATATATTCAAGTCAATGTACTGTATAACTAAAGAGGCTAAATATTAGGTGAATGAAGCTTGGTAGGGGCAAGGTTGGAGCCTATCTAGCCTCTAAGGTCCTATTTTGACAAGAGTGTGTACTAACTATTAGGAGGACAAACATAGGGTCTGAAGGATTGGCTCTATGTCTTTATAAATAAGAAGAGATTGACAGAAATATTAACTCTATTCTTTAATGGGTCTTGTGTAAGGGCTACATATAATCAAATAGACCTAATCAGATCTCGAGTTGTACATTTTTATCAGGATTATGAAATATTTTCTTTATGGACTTAATTTTGTCTTATGAAAGCTTCGTTGCCAACCAACACTCAGAAGATTTTTCAAAAATGCATTGACTTTTAAAGTGAGAGTGATGTTTCTTTTGTAAGAATGCACCAGAAAATCTTTCTTTCTGAATTCTTTTTCAAAGTTTATCTTCCCCCTCTCAGTTGTCTTTCCTTGTCCAAAGGTGTTCTTTATGGAGGTTGTCCAAGCTCCTAGGTTGCTTCCTATTAGTTGGCTACTTTTCCTACACGTACGGACGGAGGTGGACCAACTTGTACCAACACATCTCCTTTGTGCTATCTTACCTCTGCGTTAAACATACTCAAATTGGGATGCAGGCTTCCCTCTTTAATTTGTCGGTACATTACCTTTTCTTGTCCGCCTTCAATCACAAGTGCCCACTTCCTTTGTTCCTTTAGTCGTGTGGTTTTGCTGCTCTTCTTACAACCCATAAGGTTAGTTGGTTAAGCATCTTAACCACCTTACTAGACCTGAGGTAGCTGGAGCATGGCACCTCTTTTGCGGGTCTGAGGCTTACAAATGGGTTTCCTATCTGGCACCATGGTTCTTCTTGTACCTCATTAGCCTGGTTACCCTATCCTGGGTTCCAACTCTTCTGCAGCTTCCACATTTTCTTATATTTTTTATGTTTTGGCACTTTGGCCTTCTTTTGGGACCTCAGTCTCCTCTAATACGCCTCTTCTAGTATTTCGACCAGTAGGGGTGCTCGATCTTCATATCTATTTATGTGATAAAATAATGATTCTAATTGAGATATATTTGAATCTTTTTAATTGGCCGTGCTAAAATAATATTTAGATAGGCTCTTTTATAATGAAATAGATAGCACTACATTAAATTCGATAAAGTTTTCAATTCATATATTCTCATTAGACGAAAACCTTCCTGTCACTTTTGTGGTGTTTTGGTCACATCTGCACCTATTGTCCTTAATTCAAATTTGAAAACTCCAGATAAATTTTTTAAATGATAAGACTCGAACAAGTAAGAGTATTAGGATAAGCCTAGTGTTTTATGCAACAACTAAAAATGATGCTGAAGAGTTCCAAGTACCAAGGTAGGAAGTAATATTTTGCTTATTTTTGGTGAGATCAACATATTTCTTATACGTATCTTATTCCTTCCTATTTTCACCTGCATGTTATTTGTGCTGTCAAAGTGGCCATATTCGGCCTCATCATAAGCTATTATTGTAGAAATATAAAAGTAAACCTTCGAGAGCTACATGTCTTGCACACAAGGTGCAAACATTTAATATGGAATATGTCTAATTTGACTGAGGCAATCACACATTATTGTATAAAAGAAATGCGTTTAGCTCAACCCATGGTTCAACTTAAGGTTAAACCTAATATTTGGAAATTTTGATTAAAGAAAAAGGACTTGGCTTATGGAACCAATGTTTCTCATGCTACTAATTAAGTAGCTCTCTCATACATTTTGTATGTAATTCAAGTTAGATTCTTACTTAGTTTAAGCACATACATATATATTTTGAAACATAACAAAAAACAAAAATTCAAAATTTATAAAACTGAATTGAAATTTATTCAAACACTAACGACTTTATCATAATTTAATGAAAAGTGAATTTGTCTTACCAACTTAATTTTTTGCTATAAAAAAGGAATTGGCTGTTTTGTATATATTTTCACTGCTCACAATTTAATCTATTGATTAAAATTTTAGTAACTCTGTATTATCTTGTATCATTTTACTTTTATCAGTATCATTAAAGTGCCGCCTCTACCTTATCTCATGCTACTTCATTATACACATAGGTGACACTTTAGAATCCCTAGCTCGTAACGGCCGTTGCTATCTCGTACAATCCATCAAGCGAATGCCACTTGAGCATGCAACTTGCACCATGTGGAATAGTAACGTTACCAAAGGTTTAAACTAAGACTTACATCACATAATTTGTCATTTCTAAAAGTTCGGCAAATTTTATTTTATTTTTTGGCTTTTTTTATCAGTAGGCTCCCTTTATGAAATTTGCAACTGTTAAACTTTGTTTCTGAATTTCTTCTCGTTATATATTAGGATAAGAATCAATTCTTTCGTCATATAAATATTACTCTTTTTACAAAAATAAGTTTATTTAAGAAATAATTTTTTAACTAAAATAAAACAAAATCATATAAACTTATAACATTTAATTATTATAATAAATTGTTAAATATATACCATACCATGGGAGATAAAGTTAACAATGACAACTAGACAATGCATTTCTAACCCTACTAAAAATGATATTTTGAAGACATCTCTGCCGGGTAGACGGGGCGGCCAAGTCAGCTGTCTTGCAATTGGGCCTATCATATCCAAGCCCATTTTTCTTTCAGGCCCATTCGGCTACTTTCCTTTGTCCAGCCCAATCTACTTTTGTTATAATTGCACAATCTTTATATATATATTTTTTGGTGTAGGATGAATTTTTTTTAAATAAAAAAAATTAAAAAAAAGATTTATATTTTTTATCTATAATAATTATAAAAAATTATATATAAATTATATTATTATTTTGAATAATCTTATTTATCTAACTATTTATGTATTTACTTATATTGAAATCTGTAAAAGTAGGTATAGATGTTATTTTATTTTAATTTTTTATTTTCTATCTCTATATATTACATTTTAATAATTTTAATATAAATAGATAAATAATTAAATATATAAATATTATTATTTTTATTATTTTTATCTCAAATTCAAAACTGCCTGGTTCGACGAAAAACCCTACGCTGATAAATCCCTCCTCCCTCCGTTTTGAGGCCTCTTCGCGTAAATGGAGAACTCGGCTGAAGAAACTGTGAAGTCCATTTCTGATTTATCAATGCAAGAGAATGCAAATCCATCTCAATTTGAGCCTCTAAGCAAGAAGTGAGTTTTCTGCGTTGCTACCCCACCCTGCTGTTCTCCTTGTAAATAAATTTTAAAAATGGTTAAGGATATTATTCAATGGATTTATGTGACTGTAATTTCTTAATTTGGAAAGTGCCCTGAAAAAGCTACAGAAGAACACGAAGAAAGAAGAGGAACGGCGCAAAAAAGAGGAGCTCAAAGCCAGCAAACAGGTTTTATGCCATAATGTTTGATTTTGCTAACGCTGTGCTTGTTTAGGTTCTGGAAATTTTGTGTTCCTGGTTATAGTAGTTATTAAAATATCCTTACATTTTTTCTTTAATTTAAGAGTTCCTCTTATATATACTGCAAATATTTGGCTGCTTTCCTGTGTTTCTTCCATTATTTGACATTTTCAGCTTTATGGTTCCATTTTATGCAACATGATTAAGCCTATTTAGGTTGAATTATTGTTTGTTTTATACTAGCCATCAAATGCTAAGAATATATAATGCTGTTGAAGTTGAAATTTCTTTTGCATTTGATGCTCAACCACAGTTAACTGGGTTTGGTGCTGTGCCATACCTTTTTGTGTCCTGCAGAAGGTCTCTATGTAGGTTACTGTATTGGATCTTGGTTATTCTCATTGCAATGCACTTTTTGTCAATTAGGAAATATATGGAAATTCTTTATTGTGTTTTGTAATGTATCGTTCTTTCCATGGATGATGATTGAGGACACTGTTCATTTGTATGTTATTATGTTTATTACTTTTTGAATGACAATTCCATCTCATTTTTTATGATGTTCTCATCCTTCTCGTTTTTTTGTCTTCTCGCTTTTTTATCTATTTAGGCTGCTCTGTCAAGCTCACAAGATCGAAGCCTCAAGCGCAGATGATGAGGATGTGGATGCAATCGTATAAAGTTACATTTCGTTGAATATTTTTCATTGTGTTATGTGGCTTCATTTATTTTCTAGGAGGTTTGGTTCTGATTTTGACTTCTATTGTACATCCTGCTTATTTTTCTGGCAGCAATACTTTGAGAACAGGCTTAAAGCCCTTGCATCCCAAAAGGAGGCTGGGATAAATCCATATCCACACAAATTCTTCGTTTCAATGCCGATAACTGAATACATACATAAATATGGAGGGTTAAATAATGGGGACCATCTTGAGGATGTACAAGTATCTTTAGCTGGTATGAGAAGTCTGCTATTTCTATGATATTTAGTACTATTCATGATTATTGCTTTACCTTTTGACGACTCTCCTACTCATAATTCTTAGGAAGGATCATGAGCAAACGATCATCTTCTTCAAAGCTGTTCTTTTATGATTTGCATGGTGGAGAGGCAAAAGTCCAAGTTATGGCTGATGCTAGGTATATGAGCTAAATATTCCATATTATTTTCATTTATATAATTTGGAATGATATGAGTCTAGTGTTGTCAAAGGTGCTAGGCGAGCTAATGCGCCTGGTCTCCATATTCCCGAGGCACTTGCTTGATACAAGTGAGACTCTAATTGAAATATAAATATATATGTATATACGCTGTGTCGAAAAATATTAATTAAGGCTCAAATAACTAAAAACAGCAATAAATGTACCTATATAAAATAAGTATTATGTTATTATACAAAGTGCGATCAAGAAGGCACTAGTCATTAAAAGCACTATATGTCTTCTAGCGCAAATACATTTCTAAGATGCTCTAATTCTAATTATAATCAAAATCCACTAGATCATCCTTATCACCACTATCAATATTATCAAGTAAGCCATCATCACATCCATCACTAGATTTTCGGCCATCTATCTCCGCCATTTTCTTTGAATCACCTCCTCCTCCTCTAATCTAATTGCACTAGAATTCTATGCCTCTGCACCAGCTCTTGATCTTGCTGGTTGCTTAGTGTATGCCATCACCTCCTTAGCCCTAGATGTTCTTATTGTATCACCCCATGTCAATTTATCATTATTGTAATTTGAACCATCTTTAGCAGTTGAAATATTAGCCGTTGTCTCTCTAATTAGCCATTCATTACCATCATCGATATCATCTAATTTGATAGGGTCAATAACATTTCACATATCATAGCGAGCCTTCAGAGCTTAATTGGACTTGACATAAATCAAATTAGTAATCTTCGATACTTAACCTATTTCTCCTTTTGGTGTGAATCTTTTGAATAAAATAAGAGTTAAATCAACGTTAGAATTAGATGAGACTTCATTATTCTAACAAATAATAAAATTTTCTTGTTCTAAACTTAAGGTAAGGTGCCTTATAAAATACTCAGCGTAAATACATTCAATTTATGTTCATTACTGGCCACACTAACGGTCAAACTCAATATTTTGATTGCCAATAGTTAATGGTTTGGGGCCGAATTTCCAAATAGACTACACTATTTAACTATAAAGCTATACGGTGTTATAAATTGTTAATTAGAATAAGATTAGATTATCGAAGTGAATTAGATATATGTACCTATAGCTTTTGTCTATTTTGATCTAATTGCCATTGAGATGCCAAAGAGGCCTTCACCTCTCTTGTACATGGCCATATCACTTATAATTTTGTCTTGCATCACAATGCTCGGAATGAGTCGTTTAATGCATTGGTACAAACTAGAAGTGGTTATTCAACGAGTTCAATAGCTGGATCATTATAGGAGGAGAAATATTATTTATACAACCAATTGTACTGAAATTGCTAAAAGTAGGTGTGGGTGCCACTATATTTTAATTTTCCTCTCTCTTGAAAGCCACTATGTTTTTGGAAGTTTCTGTACTTTTTTTCATTCTCTTGAAAGCCTTTTGTGTAACTTATTTATATCTGTTCATTGCTTCATACATGCATGCATACATACATACATATCCCATGGTTGGCCTGTTTTCATTATCATTAAGTTGGAGAACCCAAACATAAGGATTCATGACGTTAAGGATATACAATACCTTGCTCCAAAAAGAAGCCATTAAAACAATTTCTGCTCTTTTATTTATCATCTCTTTAGGCTAGCTACTCTTCACCCACTTATTTGATGTAAACATGTTTTTAAGATTGAATGTTTGCTAGTACACTTGTGATAGAGTTAGGGAAGTTGCTGCAAATTGAGGGATTCCTTGCCTAACCAAGCACATCTTTTTAGTAAAATGCTTCATCATATTCAAAGTACTAGTGTGATTGTAGATGAAGCTAATTAGAGAAATGACTTTCTCTAAAGTCGCCTTAAAACGTGGAATCTTGCTGGTATCCTCCAAAATGAGGTGAACATATTGTGTTGCACATTGAGTCAAATATAAGTACTTTCCTTTTGCTTGTAAAAGTTTTCTTGATTCCTAAAAGGAAAGACAAGTGGTGCTCATATCATTCATAAATTATAATATAGAAATAAAATTTTATATTTCAACCTAAATAAAACAAAACAAAAACATGTACAATAAAAACTCATCGGCTAATACATAGTTATATCTATCGTCAATAATCCCTTAAATAACATTTCTCTCCAATATGCGCCACAAATTTGTCCAATAGCTCAAATATCTTCTTCTTGGTTTTCACATATTCAGAAGCATGTGTTGACTTCCAAAAAACATTGTGCCCGATGGGCAATTTACCAAGAAATTAATCATGCTTCATTGTCTCCTATCTGTCCATGAACCAGACATAATAGAGCAACCAAGTTTTGTCTTTGATTTCTTGTAGCTCTTCAACAAATCATTAGTATAATCTACCTCCTTTTTTATGGAGAGGTGTTCTCAACTAGTGATAGCTTGGAGGTTTTAAATTTGGATTGTACCTTCCAGTAGCTTTCAGCATCCACTTAATACTTTCCAAACACAAAGCATCAAATTCTATCCCAGCTTGATAAAAGAATCCAGCTATGGACTGAAATTTTCTAGCTCGTACTTCTTCATAACATGCATTGTTATATTGGTTTGCGTCAATTTGGCCCCTTTATCTTGCTTTGAGTCAAATTAATCCATGGGACCTTTTAGACTTGGTGCATTTATCTTGGCATTTTTACGAGCTCCTATTTCATTTACAACATTCCCACTCTTTTACTATACATAATTCCTCATCATTTTCAACATCATCATCTCCAATTTCACGATCTCCATTATCAAAATCTGGTAATGAACCATATGATTCAACCGTTTTGTGATTTTTTATTGTCCATATAATTCTCCAATCCTATCTTAATCTCTAGAGGGCACTTTTTGCATTGTGATGCATTTTTATACTTTCCTACTTGATGCTGTCTTGCTCAAAATATTCTCCATTTGGTTACCTTGTCACAGAATAAACAAATCATGATATTAGGGTTTTTGGGGTTTTTCAAATAATTATACTTCTAACCAAGGTATTGATGCAAATATCGACTAATATGAATTGGTATTAGGCTCTTGATATTAATCCTAATATCATGACAATATCACAATATGTTTCTATATTTATTGATATATCGAATAAATTGATTGATACAGCTGATATTTGGTTGAGATATTCATGTCAGTTTACGATTTTTAAAAAATTTTTTATCAAATATATTCCATACCAATATGACCGTGATTGATATCGAAACCAATATTCTTATCCATAAACAAGGCCTTTTTTATTGCTTATTTTTTATGTGTCTGTTGCGCAGCTTTGTTCCTTTAGGCTTTCACCCATCATGGAAAATTCTCCACTGCTGGTTCCTATAGGAGGCCATTCCCAAAAAGTTATAATAACAGCCCATGTGAAACAAATTGATTATATCAATAATTTAATATCTACTATGTAGGAGGGTCACAGATGCAAAAACAGGTTTGAGACAGGGTGAGATTGTGTGAGAGAATTAAAATAACTATTTTTTGATAAAATACATGACAAGAACAAGAAGCCCAGTAGTGAGAAAATGCATGACAGAAGAAGTGTGAGATCAGGGCTTCGACTTTTTTACAGAATGTGACTGTAGAAGTTTGAATATTGTAATCATTTACCGGAGAATTAAAAATTTTAGGAAAACAAATTAGGGCTTCTATTCATATCTGATTTATGGAGCTATTGTTTGTCGAGCTTCAATTGTTTCTTGAGCATCAATATTATCAAGCCAAACACTCAAGATTTGGTGTTAGATGGGTAAACTGCATTCAAAATGAAGAAGATTGTGAGGCTCGAATTAAATGGCAAAGAGCTAGAGAGAGAATCATGCGGTGGTTGGATAGAAGAGAGCCAGAGATTATTGGTTGCTTGGATAGAAGAGAATCATGCCGTTCCTGAACAGAAGAGAAGGCTTCTAGGGTGTTTTAATATGAAGACAAACTATAATGTTTTTAAAAGAGCAGGGGCATTTTTAGAAAAAAAACTAGAACAAAAATTATTTTTAAAAAAATGTGGGCACCTAATGGTGTTGCCTTGCCCAGATCTGCCCCATGTGCTTGGGCCTTTCCTCGCATTGTTTCACCTGAGCTCCTAAGCAAGCGCCTTGTATGCCTTTAACAGCATTGATGGGATTGTCATTGGTTTGGGTCTTGATACTGATGCAAGAGCTTTTTTTTTACCTTCTCATTGGTGGGGGAAGAATTGCATTTAATGTTTTTTTTTTTTTCGCATTTTTGGATTGACGAGCCTTGTTGTAGTCAGCCATTGCTGCATTGCAATGTGGATATCGAGGGTTCAAGAACTTAAAATATCTCTCTATATTGTAGCTATAAGACTAAGTACATCTAAGCCTCCTATAATAAGCAATGTGGGAATCCTTGTTCACTAGGGAACCTTATATAAAGGAGATGGCAAGAATTGTGTTTAATATGGCTCTTTTTTCTTTTTAAATTTGTGGTATGGTAAGGGGAAAAAAACTTATACTCATAGACGACAGTTGGACCTTGATTTTTCTTATGAAATGACAATCCCTCAACCACTTGAACTACTCCTTGCCTATCAATGACTTGTCAGTTGCCATAAATCACCAATTCAAGCCGCCGGGATCGCAATACAGAAAAATCATAAATATTATATCTCAAAATCCTCAATTAGATAAAAGTATCCATTACCATTTCATTAATAAAACCCAAAGCGTCTACAATAATTGTATGCTAGAAATTATACATGTCCAGAAATATAAAATGCATCATAACTTAATGTCTTACAACTTTAATACAAGATAATAAAATATAAAATATTCATCACGAGATTTCTCTTTGAAATCCAAGATGGCCACGCCATCATAAACCTTAGTCACCAGAACACCATCAACTACTCTGATAGAATCTAAATAAAATAACTAGTGACCCGAATACCCAATAAGTTATATGAATCACAATATATGAACATGAAATAACATTCTCAACTCAATGATAATTGTATGCAAAGATACAACATCCAACAATCTAAGAGAAGAAAGATCCAAGATTTCCTCATAAGAAGAAAGGATACTGGATTCACAAATCATAACACACTTGAGGTCATAAACACAATAGGAATTCCAATGAATTTCTTGTGCACCTTATTCATCATTGGCCAAAAGTTAACTTATTTCCACTCCTGAATGGTTGGGTATGTAACACAAGATCATGGGCATCTAAAATCGTACTTGCAACCACCTCAACCGAGTCACTGTGGCATGACCATTTCTTGATTCAATCTTTCTTGCCGATATTGTTCGATATCACAATACGATGGTCACATGGTTATAAATATTCCACCACAAATGATGAACTCAACATCCACCGGGATACGAAAATTAGTATTGAAAAAATTTAGATTGCATCACGTTCTTTTAGGTTCCATATTCATTGATATTGTAGAATTTTCATGTAATCTCTTTCATGTTAATCATAGTTTTGAGTCAAAGGGGACAATTTCAGAACTCAAACTCAATGATCATTGAAAAAAGAATGGAATCCAAGAATTTTCGACAACTCTGAGACATGGATAACAATTTGCTAGGCTTGCCTTCGAAAGCTGAGTTGCATGCCAAGGTGCAAGTCTAGTGTTTGTACATTATTCTAACACCACAGACCAGAGGAGGAGTTTTCGGTTTTCAAACGAGTAAGAGTCCACCAAATTCAGCAAGAAATGACTTAAACCTAAAGATCAAGATTTGGATAACATCTACAAAGTCTTATAAACATGAAATAATCGAAAAGATCCATTGAAACTAACATATTAGACCAGAGGTAGAAATGACTTCGAATGCCACTGGACAAAGCGATCTCAACACCAACTTGGCATTCAAATGCCACTGTCAATCGCCAGACAAAAACTGGATAGAAATGACTTCGAATTCAATTAATTCTTACAGATACTTAAAATATATGATAGTAATGAAGATTATCTATTCAAATATTGTAAATCTAACCAAATATAAACAAGAATTTGGGTATAAACACTTTGATTTTAAGTCTATATCCATATTGATGCCCTTTTTCTCTACTCTTCCTTTAATTCCAACACTTACATTAATTTTAACATATAATTTGAATCAGCCAGCATTGAAACCATATGAACATCCTACTTTGAAGAAAGATGTAGAGAATGACTATCAAGAAAGAAGAAGAAACTCTCTGAGAATAAACCATAACATGGAAGATTTGTACGCGTACAAAGAAGAAACATGTACGAGCATGGTTTTGAATTCTTGATTCTTTTAATCTTAATGTTTGAATCCTCTTTACGTGTGCTTTTCCTTCTCGTTTGGATCTTTCTTCTTTTCTTTTTTCTTTATTCTTACTTGTGTGTTTTTCAATTGAAAGAGTGTTCTTTCTGTATAAAGTCAGGAAAGAAAACCACCTATCTTAATTCCATAACTAACTTATCTAATCTTAGAGTTTTAATTTAATGTAATTTAATCAACCACTCCATTTTTCAGCCTTATCCATGTAATAAACTGTCCAGAAGTTAACCGCTTTTTAAACTTACCATGAAAACTTATTTGTAACAAAAATTGTTCAACTGACGTTTGAGGCGCTGTTCGATCGTTAGCTTGAATATTGCACTTCTAAACTCCAAACTTCACCTAAATGAATTCCGAGGACCAATTATCGTCAATTCCAACATGAAACATCAATTAAATTCACGATACTATTAATGGCATACTTTTCTCAGAGTTAAAAATATCTAGGATATTGCATGCAAATAAGTTCTAGAACATTTAAAAAGCTCAGAAAGCTTGTGTTTCAGTGTAGGTAGCAATGTCATATATATGTAAATGCACATACATGCATGCATAAACAGGCAAGCACACCTGTTCACACACACACACACACACACACACACACAGTGAGAGAAAGGAAATGGCTCTTAATTGCAGTTAGCTGGAAAATTTGGCAGGTCAAGGTCTTAGTACGTAGAAGATGTTAGCTATTGAAAACTAATCCCTCATATCTTATACACCTACACGCAAGAAATAATCACTATGGCCATGTTATTGGTTTTTGAGTTGAAATGCCAAAGAAAGAATTGAAAGCGTGGGATTCGGATGGCAATATTTAAATAGGACAGAGGTGATATGGATGATAATGAGAAGTATTAGGCGTCTATTCAGTTGTGGAAACCCGAGGCTTTTCTAGAAATCGTTTCTAGGTAAAGATAATCTTGGAAATATATTCAAATCAATCTGTGTTACATTTAAAAATAACAAGCTTTTTGCATGTCATAGATAAGCATTATCTAGCTTATATCCAATCTTTTTGAGGCTTAGTGATGGTAGAAATTTGTTTTATAAGCATATAAATATGACTACTGCCCAACTTGGTAATAATTTTCATTGGAAGAAGTACAAAGAATATCTCAACTTCCCCCCATTTCCCCATTCTAATATCTTTTATTCTTCCATATTATCAACTTTTTTCTTGTAACAATTTTATTGTTTGCAAACAAATTTACCCAATCACGTAAAAACACCAACATTAAACTTTGTATAGAACTTTTTACACAGTTTGTACTTGTGTATGAATATACAACTCAGAATGCAAAAAAACAACAAAATCGTCCTTCAATTTATTTTTAACACTATTGAAGAAATTTGGCATCACCCATTTTACATTCGTTTTGACTTATTTCTAATATAATAAAATTGGCACTAAAATAAGAATTTAGAATAGAAATGAGAAAGTTAAAAGCTTAGAGTAGTTTTGATAAAATTTGCAATTTTGATGATATGTAATGATAATTTGACTTGATTTTATAATAATTTTGTTTGTTTTTTTTGGTCTTGTTAATTACCTAACAATTTTATGTAAAATTTACTCTTATAAATGATAGTTTTTTTTACCATTGAGGAATATGATTATATCACTTGATATGAGAAGTAGAGATGTGGTCTTTTATCAAGCTCACTTCGAGTGTCTAATGTTTTCTATAACTTAAAAAATTTATAATTTGTGCATCATCACATCGCTTTAGTCAAAATGAACTAATTATATTGTTAATAGTTAAAAGGATCATCATTTGAAAATTATTTAGTCATTAATAGCTACACTTGATTTATTGACAATTAACCACCATAGTTTGTGCTAGGGAATTTTGATTTACTTTCTTTGAAATAAACTTGCTAATGCAGAATTAACAACAGTTATGCTTGAGTTCAACTCACTAGCTTCATGCGTTTGTAGATCGTTCTCAAGTTTTGAACTGAATTATCATGGATATAGTGTGAGTAGTAGTTTTTTCCTATAGATGTATTGTGAAGTAATATCCTAGTTACAAGTCCATGATCTCATCACTTGAATGAGCTCATAAAAAAGTTTTACTCAACGTTCTAAATTTGTTGGGTTGAGCTCAAATAGGATTTAACCAACCATTTAAAGGTTAGCCCAAGTAACTTTGTTTGTTTAACAATTCTAATCATATGTCTATTAATAAATGTGGTTAAACATTGCCTTCTAGAAATGGATACAATTTTAATAGAAAAATATATTTCCTGGGAAAACTATGTTTTGGAGAAGTGGAAAAGAAAAATAAATATGAAAAACGGAAAACATTATTCCAAAATGATCAGGCATTTAGATACTCTATGGGTCCTATAAACATTCATTGAAAGTATTGTTGTGGTTCTTTTTTCTTGTTATATTCAGAAGAAACATTATATGCTTATTGTATTTGAAAATATGATGCTTTCTTCCATTTGTGGATATTAGATGATAGGCTGCTAGGTCTGCTATCTCCGTGTGGAGAGCTGGTTGTCATTTTGATTTAAAGTTTCTTCCATTCAATTGTACATACGATTGAACAATATGTTGGTTAATATGTAAAATATTAGCCAATATATATAGAATATGCTTGTTGGGGGACATCCATTGGTATTGGTAGTTTAGCCTCCTTGGAAACTCATATCTTATAGTAGCCCGTTTGTAAGCTGATCTGTCTGAGCACCCTTTTTATCTCCATTAGTACAGGAAAGTGCGAGCAAAGACGGAGGTAGTAATTCCTTTTTCTTAATGCAGGAACTCGGAGTTCGATGAAGCTGAATTTTCAAGGTTTCATGTTAGTGTTAAGCGTGGTGATATTGTTGGCATCACTGGATTTCCAGGTTTGTTTATCAACTCTTTTTTAGGACTCATTTTAGAATCCTATTTTACGGAATGTGTAGTAAGAAAGCAACCAGAAGTCTGAATTTGTTTTTTTTTTTTTTTACCTGCATATCATTTTCCACCGACTGACTAAATGAAGCTTTTCTAGGCTGTAGAGATAATTTTTATTTGCATTTTTTTTTTTTTTGGTGGGTGGTGGTTCCTGTGGTCACGGGCTCTAGCTGTGTTCATTCATTTCATTTTTCCTCCCTCAAGTTGTGCTTGGTCTACTTGGATATTGGCATAACCGTGTCCCCTTAATGTTGAACAACTTTTTTGCACGCATCTATTTCAACCATCATTGTTTGTTGCAATTGATTCTAAACCTTTTTACCCCGCCAAATTTTCTTGCAGGAAAACTAAAAGAGGAGAACTCAAGTATTTTCCCAAAGTCATTCGTAGTGTTGTCTCATTGTCTCCATATGATGCCTAGGCAAAAGGCTGCTCTGGTTTGGAGAACGCCAACTGAAAGTAGACATTTTCCTTCATGGGTGTTGAACTTTAGCTTTCATCTTTTCGATATTCTAATAACTGTTATTCCTTTACTCGATAGGTGAAGTTTGGGTTCCAGGAAGAACCAGAAATCAAACATATATCTTGAAGGATCAGGTATGTTGTTATACTTGACAATCTCTATGATATCTTCGACATAACCCCTTCTTTGGTCCCCTCTCCCGACTCGTACTACAGGAGAAGATCAAATCTGGATTTGTTGCCATGTGTCTATCTTTAGGAAATATAATTGTTAATTGGTTGAATGATTGCATGGTTTATGAAGCTTTCATGGGATGGTCATCGAACTAACTACCAACATGGTTCAAGAATTTCTTATAAAATATATTCTTATAGCGATGTTTAGAAAATATTATTTCGATTGAAATCACTATTTTGGGTTTGATAAACAGAGTTTTGATAATGCTGCTTTCGGTTTAGTTGGTGAATCTCGATTTCTTTCCATGTGTGTGTTTCATTTTTTGAATGCACATTGTCGATTGGCCAATCTTTTATGGTTCGGATGTAAGCTGCTAGCAGTTTGATGTATTATACTTTATGCTTTATCTGCTCATTTAATTATGTTTGTTTTATTGAGAAGATGAAAGACAACTTTCGGGGAGGAAGTGGATGGACTGCGCATCTTTTATTATTCACAAAAAAGGGTTTACTTGAGGATATTTAAGATGTTATGGTAGTGAGCTGCCCCCTCTCAAAAAAAAAAAAAAAAAAAAGATGTTTTATGTTAACTATTGAAAATAACCGGAAGAGCATGCACTAGTCGTAGAGATTCCTTTAAGAAACAATATATGCATGATGGGAATCATGGAATCATAAAATTCTTGGGGTTCTCTAACTTCAATTGGCTTCATATAGCAATCAACCATTAAATCTTATATATTTTCTTTTTGCGGAAGTTTCTATTTTTCACTATACACACACACACACACACACATATAAGTATGCAGGTATGTAGATAGATAGATAGATAGCCACCCTTTTGATGAATGTGTAGTTGCATAGATTTAGATATGGTCTGCAACGTGCATCATGACTGCTACAATGCTACAATATGCCCAAACGGCCTTTCTGGTTGTTGATAGCATGACAGCAACATGTGACATCATGACACCCTAGCATTGTGACAACATAACATCACAACACATTGATTTGAAACTAGGAGTGTGGGAGCATAGCATAGTATGGGGGGATTATAAATTTAAGGTGATAGTGTGATACCCACCAAAGAATTATGAAATTACTACTTTTAGGCATGTTATTGACAAGTTTCTTGCTGAAGGAGTTTATTGAAGTAAATTTTGTTACTTAGGATTTATATTTCAAAAGATTGATAATATGAACTTGTGTGGTAGATAGGATACGATGTGTTGTTAAATGGAAAAAATGTGCTTCCATTGTTATCTTGTCATATGAAAACTCAAAACTAAAAGAAAGTTCCTTTTTACTTGGGATTTTTGTGGATTGTTAAGTTGGGGATGAACACGGATTAGTTCTTTTGCGGATTGAAAAGTGATTAGCAACCAAAACCGTATATTACGGTTTGAATTTTTGCCAAACTTAACCCAATCGTTAGTTGTGATAAATCGCTCAAACTATCAACGCGTGGGGTTGTTTGGTTTAGATAGTTTTTGCATATTGTAGTGCTAAAATCATTAGTTTAACAATTATTTGTTAGCTTATATACATATATATATCATACATGAAAATTAAAGTAATAGGCCATAATATTAACCTAATAACAATATCTCAAACATATTCAAAAGTAATGTAACAAATATAGCAAAAATAAAAAAAAAATAAAGAAATTCGAAACAATATGAGTGAAAAAAAAATCATTGATTAAGAATTGTTCTAATGTCAAATTTAAACTTTGCACATTGTAATCTGATGAGAAAAACTATGTACAATACTATTACTCTAGAAAATTATATTTAAAAAATGTATTTGTTGCATTCTGGTCTTCCGGCCGTCAATCGATCAAGGCCTGAGCGGAATCACGTGTTCCAAGACAGACGGAAATGCGCAACACAAAATAGAATGCGAAAGAAAGAGGAGGACGAGGGCTCTGAATACGATGTCTTTTACGTGGAAAGCCCCTTTTTGACTGAAAAGGGGAAAAACCACGATGACGGACGGGCATCCGTGAGATTTCACTATTAGAGAAGAGAAGTACAATTGGGCTCTTGGTGGTGCGATTTGTCACCACCGAGAGTTCTAAGTGTGAGGAACTTTATCTTTCTCTCTACTTCTCTCCTTTTTTTTCTTTGGAAATTGCTCTCTATATGAGCTCAGAAAATGGTTTTTGCAGAACCCCCTTTTCCGTTGCCTGAAGGGAGGTATTTATAGGGGAAAATTGTACCGTTGGGAAACGACACGTGGCACTGGCGTGTCAGGGACGCCTGTCACTTGCCCTGCTGGTGCGGCGTGTTAGGGACACCTGTCACCAGCTTTGTAGATGCGACGCCTGCTCTGCAGATATGGTGTGTCAGGGACACCAGCTTTGCGTATCCGGTGTGTCAGGAGCCGTTAGATTTTCATGATGGCGCGTGCTTCTTGGTCATAGTGGACCATCCCGAGTTGGCATGCTCGGTCATTTTCGCTTTTTGTGCGGAGGCGCCAAGGTGTCTCGTCGCTGGTAGTCCTATGGGTCTTTTCCTAGTCCTCGGATTCGTTGGGCTAGGGTTCTCGGACGTTTCTCGAATTTCCCTGATGACGTCAGCACCTTGCGGCGTTCTCGTGCCTTTTTGGGTCAAATTGGCCTCTCGGATCTTTGACGCTTCTTGGGCTTCTGGGGCACTTAGCCCATGTTCTTGAGTTCAGTGATTGTGACATTGGGCCTTCCTTTTGGGCCGTGTTTTATGGGCCCTAGTATTGGGACCCAACACTAGCCCCTATGCCAAAGGGTTCGAGATCCTCGACCGTTTGGCATGACGTACTGCTCTTCTTGGGAGGCTGACTTTTTCCTGTGACAGTTTGTTCGTGTGCGCGCCATGACCTTTGGGTTTAGGCTTTTCGTGGTGCTAGTCCGAGACCACGTGTGTCCTCGAAGGGAACGTAGCGTAAGGTTTGGTGAAGAAGTGTCCCAGAGCTTCTTTTTAGTCCGAGACCTTTCCAGCGCCGTTGTTTGGGCTTCTGCAGAGCATTTAATGCGGGATTGACGGGCTGACAGACGCCTTGGGAAGCCAAAGCCATGATTTCTCTGCAGCGAACGGCCAAGCGACGCGTGGCGAGGGGTAATGAGTACGCCTTTTTGAATTTCAAAAACAAATAAGTTGGCCTTCTCATTTCCGGCTCCTCACTTCTGCGTTCGCCTTCGTTTTCCTTGCTGAGTGTTTTCTCCCTTTTTGAGCTTTTTGCTCTCGTTCTTCCTCTCTTTTTCTTCTCTTGTTTTCTATGGCTCCTAGAGTAAAGGAGATTGCCTCTTCGATGACACTTGGCAAGCTTGAGGACATTTGAGGGCAGTATGGAATCCCCGATTCCATGGCCATGGTGGTTCCCGAGCCTAGCGATAGCGCGTGTAGCCCACCTAACGGTTTCATCGCCGTGTACAAAGTCTACTTCAAGGGTGGGTTTCGTTTTGCTGTTCCTGAAGAGTTTTACCTCATTATGATGGGTCTTGGCGTTCCTCTTGCGATGTTGGGTATCACGAAAGAAAGGGTGGGCCTGGAATAAGTTCTGAGACGTGGCACCCTTCAAAGCAAAGGCCATCCAACAAGCAAAGACGATGAACGCCCGT